>OX637463.1:46770243-47970243 GCA_951799995.1 Trifolium subterraneum
GGTTTGGAGATGATTTTATAATTATTCAAATGTTCTCTTTCAATTTTTGAGGTGCTACTTTTATTAGGTGATAGGAATAGTATAAAACAATCACCAAAGTACTCTGCTACTTTTACTACCAATGTTACAATTTTACAAGTATTTCTTTCCTTAGCCTTATGTGTTTTGCCTATAGAAAATATAGTTGCCTCATGCTTTAAATAAGTCTGACGGTGAAGAACAGAACAGAACAAAGCATTGGCAGGAGTAATTATTTGATTCCATATATGCAAAGCGGTGTAAAGACAAAGTGACAGTGACGGAAGGATAAAGAAAAAATATTGAATAGTGTGTAGAATCAGATGTGGTGGAACTGATATGTTTTTGTTGTTATTATTATTGTTGTTGTTGTTATTATTGTTACAGTGATACAAATAATGTAATTTTACCTTACTTTTATAATGGTTTGGAGAGGATACCACATATTTAAGGTGTTTGGCAAACCGAGGTTTGAATACCTCAAAGTTTAAGGTGTTATTTATTATTGGGTGCTTACATTTTAGTGGGATGTGGATGGACCACAACTTACTAAATGAAGACAAGTTTATGGGTTGAGCTACATGTTGTTATTATTATTATTATTATTATTATTGTGGTAGCGGACTTCTCCTTTGTTGTTGTTGTTCTTATAGTTATTATTGTTGTTGTTGTAGCGATATAGCTGATGTAATTTTATCTTACTTTTATAATGGTTCGAAGAGGATACCACATATTTAAGGTGTTTCACAAGCAGAAGTTTGAACACCTCAAACATATATTTAAGGTGTTATTTATTAGTGGGAGGTGGATAGGTCCCGATTTGGATCCTCAGCAGCAGCAACACCCTTTGTTGTGGTGCCGCTGCTGCATTCTGGCCATCTGATTCATCTATAAATTGATTTCAAATAAATATTGTTGCAGGGAATTAAAAGTGTTTCTGTTCGGCGCGTTTTATTAATTGCTCTGTTTTATGTTATATCTGCCACAAGGTTTCTATTCACGCCGCCACTTGCTTTTCTTTATTCACAGTCTTTATCACAATTCCTGTTGCTATAATATACAGATAGCTTTTGTGCCACAAATTTCAACTAATGTTTTCTTGAGTGGTCCACCCTTGATTTTGTTTTAAGGTGAGTTAATCATTCACTGTATCATAATATTTTCATCTATTGTTATTTACTCTTTTGGTCACAATTATATGCAAAAAATCAATTTTTAAGTTTATTGAAAACTTAATGTATTTGACTTATATTATAAACCTTATAATTAGTTTTTCAATGAACCTAAAAAGTTATATTTTGCTTATAATAGTGGCCGAAGAAAGTATCATTTTTTATTTTTTATGTATACTATTATATGTGTGTGTGTTTTTATTCACACATATAAATTTTATAGGTTTTGAAAAAATACAAGAGTTTTGCTACAACATGACAGATGATTGGAAGGCAAAACTAGATATGATTTTTGCTAGCGTAGAAGACGCTTGGACTTTTTGGGTTAATTATGGTGGTAGAGTTGAGTTTGGAGTGAGGAAACATTATACACACAAGAAAAAAGATGGTTCGCCTTCTTCTTGTGTGTTTGTTTGTTGCAAAGAAGGCATGCGAATGCCCGACAAACGAGATTATAAAATAAATAATCCAAGGCTAGAGACTAGAACTAATTGTCAAGCAAAGTTAAGACTCAAATATGTGGATGGAAAATTTGTCGTGTATGATTTTGTGGAGGAACACAACCATATTTTACTTACGCCGGAAACAAGTCATATGTTGTCCTCTCAACGAAAAATTTCTGATATTCAATGTCATCAGATTGAAGTAGCAGATAAGGTCGGTGTACATCAAAGAAAGTCATTTAATTTAATGAGTAAAGAAATAGGAGGTAGAACTAACTTAGGTTTTACCCGTCTTGATCAAAAGAATTATCTTCGGGGAAAAAGAGAAAAAAGTTTGGAACAAGGGGATGTTGGCTATTTATTGCAATATTTTCAACGAAAGTCAGAAGAAAATCCAAGTTTCTACCATGCCTATCAACTAGATATTGAAGATCAAATCACCAATGTATTTTGGGCAGATGCTATGATGCTAATTGATTATGGCTATTTTGGTGATGTTGTTTCTCTTGATTCAACATATTGCACAAATAAGTCGCATAGACCACTAGCAATTATCTCAGGATTTAACCACCATCGAGGAGCAGTGGTTTTTGGAGCTGTGTTATTATATGACGAAACAACTGAGTCATACAAGTGGCTTTTTGAGACATTTCTCGAAGCACACAAGCAAAAAGGCCTCAAACAGTTTTTACTGATCAAGACCAGGCAATGGCAAAGGCACTAGTTGAGGTTATGCCTGGAACTTACCAGGGCCTATGTACGTGGCACTTGATGCAAATTGCAATCAAACACTTAGCAAATTTAATGAAGGGGCAATCTCATTTTCTTAGTGACTTTAAGAGATGCATATATGGTTACGACGATGAAGAACAATTTGAAAAAGGTTGGACAACTCTCCTTGAAAAGTATGATCCTAATAACAAATATAAGTGGTTGCAAATAGCCTACAATATAAAGGAGAAATGAGCATCTTGTTACATGAATAAGGCTTTGACATTAGGGATGCGCAGCACCCAACTTAGTGAAAGTGTGAATGTAGATATTAAAAATTTTATGAATACAAAATTAGATATAATCAAGTTTTTTCAGCGTTTTAAAGATGTTGTAGAAGAAAAATAGTACAATGAATTGAAGTGTGAATTTGAAACACACCAAAAAATTCCAAGACTGAAGAACTCATATTGTGATATTTTGCAACAAATGTTTGAGATTTATACTCCCACTATTTTTGACTTATTCCAACAACACTACGAGTTATTTGAAGCGTGTTTTTGAAAAGCATGGATATAAAAACTTCATCGATTAATTATGTGATTGCCATGAAAAAGGATTTGGGAGAATGGCAAGTGGACTATGATTTGGAAAAGAAGTCCATTTGTTGCTCTTGTCGTAAATTTGAGAGCTTTGGTATACTTTGTTGTCATTGTTTAAAAGTTTTTATTCATATGGATGTCACATTTGTGCCCGAGTCTTATATTTTGAAGAGATGGACAAAGATAGCAAGAAGTCAAGATTTACAAACTACTTGTGTTAGTGGTGTTGTAGAAAACTTGGATTTATCCCCAACACAACGATATCAGAAGATTTGTCCCCGGTATCTTAGGATCATCACTGAAGGATGTAGAAGTCCGGAAGCATTCACGTTTGTTAATGAAGTCGCTGATGAATTGGACGATCAAATTCTAAAGTTTCAAGATATGCAAATAAGTAATGATCAAGTGAATGAAACTTCTAACAAAGTTAAAGAGATAACAAGTACCAATGATGGTTCCACATAAGTCATGAGGCTTGCACAAAAAGAAGGCAGAAAGGGTTCAAAACGGTGGAAAGGTTGGGTTCAGTCCAAACTTGCTAAGAGAAAGAAACGCAGTACGTGAATCAAATGCTTCACAAATCCAAAAACTTGTGGTATTTTAAAAATAATTAGTTTCATTTTTAGCTTTAGTCGACTACATAATCTCGCCTTTTATATTCTTTTTTTAATTTTTTGTGTAGAACAAAAGTAAACAGACTTCCAAAAATATAGAGACACAATATGAGGTGTCCCATACAAGTGCTTCACAAAGTCAAAAGCAATATGCAGCGTCTAATGCCAGTGATCCACAAAGTAAAAAGCAAAATGCAGTGTCAAACACAAGTGCACCTAGTTTTATTTTTCAGGAGAACACCGGAACTTCTAGTCAATTTGATGGTGCCACTAGTTTTACTAGTTTATTGATGGTAAATTCAAATTATATGATTTAGTTTGTATCTATTATTTATGATATTAATTTATGTTTTTTAAATTACAGGCACAACATGATGATACCATAGATTTGAGTTATTCACAATTGTAATGGGGATGTTGATGGTTGGGAGTACAAATTGTGATTTTACAAATTCAGGGATGTAATGACTTAAGTGTTGTCATGGGTTTTTTTAGGTGCTACCTTTATTAATTATTCAAATGTTCTCTTTCAATTTTTGAGGTGCTACTTTTATTAGGTGATAATAGTATAAAACAATCACCAAAGTACTCTGCTACTTTTACTACCAATGTTACAATTTTACAAGTATTTCTTTCCTTAGCCTTATGTGTTTTGCCGATAGAAAATATAGTTGCCTCATGCTTTAAATAAGTCTGACGGTGAAGAACAGAACAGAACAAAGCATTGACAGAAGTAATTATTTGATTCCATATATGCAAAGCGGTGTAAAGACAAAGTGACAGTGACAAAAGGATAAAGAAAAAATATTGAATAGTGTGTAGAATCAGATGTGGTGGAACTGATATGTTTTTGTTGTTATTATTATTGTTGTTGTTGTTATTATTGTTACAGTGATACAAATAATGTAATTTTACCTTACTTTTATAATGGTTTGGAGAGGATACCACATATTTAAGGTGTTTGGCAAACCGAGGTTTTGAACACCTCAAAGTTTAAGGTGTTAGTTATTATTGGGTGCTTACATTTTAGTGGGAGGTGGATGGACCACAACTTACTAAATGAATACAAGTTTATGGGTTGAGCTATGTGTTGTTATTATTATGGGTTCAGCTTACATTTTTGTTATTATTATGCATTCTTTTTGTGGTAGCGGACTTTCCCGTTGTTGTTGTTGTTCTTATTATTATTATTGTTATTATTATTTGATAATAATATAAATCTATGATGTGGTTTTTATATAGTCTTGTTTTTAATTCAATTCATGTTTGTGTTGCTGTTCATTAATATTAACTTCAATACATGTTAATACTAATGTTTTGTTATTATTATTATTATTATTATTATTTGTGTTACCATATCATTATTAATACTATTACTAACTATGTGTGCATTTGTATTTCTGCATCATGCATTATATTTATGACATCGGTTAGAAATGGAACTTAAATTGTATAAGTTGTTGGGCGTGATTCTAATAGAAATGGAACTTATATTTATGCATTGTTTTGTGGTAGCAGGTTTCTCCGTTGTTGTTTTTGTTGTTGTTATTATTGTTGTTGTTGTTGTTATTGTTGTTACAGTGATACAAATAATGTAATTTTATCTTACTTTTACAATAGTTTGGAGAGAATACCACATATTTAAGGTGTTTGGCAAGGAGAGGTTTGAACCCCTCAAACACATATTTAAAGTGTTATCTATTGTTAGGTATTTACATTTTAGTGGGAGATGGATGGGTCCACAACTTACTACATGAAGACAAGTTTATGGGTTGTGCTAGGTGTTACTTTTTGCTGAAGAACTTGATGATAATATAAATCTATGGTGTGACTTTTATATAGTCTTGTTTTTAATTCAATTAATGAGCGCGATTCTTGTTGTTATAGAAATGAAACTTATATTTATTCATAGTTTTTGTAGCAGCAGACTTCTCTGTTGTTATTGTTATTATTATTATTATTATTATTTTTACATTGATACCGCTAATGCAATTTTATCTTGTTTTTATAATGGTTTGGAGAGATACCACATATTTAAGGTGTTATTTTTTCGTTCGGTTCTTAAAGTTTATTTTGATGTGGATGGGGCTAATGTTCGGTGCTAATGTAACACACTTTATCATACAAACAGCCTATTATTATTATTATTATTATCATGATCAACTATTATTTATGTATCTGCATTAATTGTCTACATTTATTATTGTTTTTGCATTTGATCTTATTATTATGCATCTATTATTATCAACTATTTCATATTTCTGCAGTTATTATTATTTCTGTATCTACTATTATTTTTGCATCTGTTTATATTTTTGCATTTGTTTGCAATTATAAATTCATCAATATTTGCAAAGAAGCAGGCTAGGACAAAGATGGTGAGAAAATTATAATTAGACACATGAACTTCAATAAAGAAAGTTATAATTAAATTAAGGATATATTATAATAGAAGAGTGAACCAAAATTGTACCATATTGTGTATGTGAAAATGAATTTACCATCAGCAATTTAGTGGTATAATTATCAGTCTCAAATACGTTAGTAACAGAAAAATCCATAATTGTTGTCCGAGCTAAGTGATACTTTTTGCTGAAGAATTTGATGATAATATAAATCTATGGTGTGGTTTTTATATGTCTTGTTTAATTGGATATTTTGGTAAAATATTTTGGTGACATGTTGGGAATATCTTTACTATTATTTATGTATCTGTTTGTATTTCTGCAGTTTGTATTATTTCTGCATCTGTTTGCAACTATTATTTTTGCATCTATTACTACTATTTTCGCATCTATTTGCGACTATTATTAATACTATTAATATTATTTATGCATTTGTTTGCAATTATAAATTCACCAATATTTGCAAAGTGCTACGACAAAGATCGTGAGACGACCAAACTGCGAAATAAGGAGACAACGAGGTTGTGTGTGGCGGTCTGTGGAAAATAAGGGAGGAAAACTGCCGTCACTGTAAAGAAAAAACAAGTTTGTGTCTATTGTTGTTGGTATTATTATTATTAGTTGTTGTTATTATTATTAATACTACTACTATTACTACTACTATTATGTATATTGTTAGAGAAATTTGCTATATATAGTGAAAAGCTTCCATATGAATTTTCAGGAACATGAGTATTTTGTATTTCTTTTCTTTTCTATATAGCTATTGCTGTAGCAAAAGAACAGGTGTCTTATAAAATGAAAAGAAATCACACTTGTTGAAATATTTGTTAAGGTAATGAAGCTTCAAAAGCATTTGCTAACTTCAACACTGTGAGTTTAGGTTTGAGGCAATATTGACAGCTGCCATGAATTCATAGCTAATCATAGCTGGTGGGTGAAGTTATGATGATCTTACACGAAAGGGGAAATAATAATAATATATCGAGGCCAAACTATTTTTAAGAGATGAGTTGAATATTTTCCAAATTAATACACAAGGAAGGAAACACAATTTTTTAGCAAAAATACAACAAATATACATTTTTTGTTTTTTTAATATTATTTGCATGCATTGGTATCCGTGCTTGTGAGTGGAGAAAATGCGATGTCAAAACTTGCGGCTGCTGTAAATAAAAAAAAATGTCCGTGTTTGTCACGGTAGGCTTCTTTGTTGTTGTTATTATTACTATTATGCATGTTGTTAGAAGTTTGATTTCTAACTGTTCATAGGTACGGAAAAAGTTCGGTTGAGAGAGATGACTTTTTTTTTGCGGTCACCATTTTTACCTTGCAGAACAGCAATGCCTACGCTGACAACATTATTAAATTGAACAACTGATTATGGTGAGTTGTTGCATCAGTTTGCCATCTTAAATCACTTCTCGTTCAGTGCGTGAATGAATTGATTTCAGTTTGTTGCAAATTCTTTTGTCATGTGTGTAGTACATGATTAATTAGGTGAAGAGTAAGTTGTCATCATTGATTATATTCCTATAAAAACATGAGCACACTTCTCCGCTGTTGTTATTATTACTATTACTATTATGCATGTTGTTAGAAGTTCCATTCCTAACTACTAATTGAACTTGAATTTTTTATTTGAACTTAGACATGCAACACAAGACTACAAATCTATTCTTCCATACCCCAAAAGTTTTTTCTATTGTGCACCTCAAAGTTGAATGGTAATAATCAAATACTTCATTATGATCTTGAACGCCTAAACTCAGAAAGGTGGTAATGCTCACATCTATAGGGACTAGTCCCAGTGGTGTTGGATAGCCTGAATCTGCTGAATAATACTTACCTAAAGAATGAATATCCCATAAATTCATCCAACAAACTCAATCTACTATGAGTAATGAGAGGGTGCGTTTGTTTTAGTTTTTTAATCAAGATTTTTTTATAAAATCTTCAAATAAAAAAATGGTTATAGCTTACAAATTTTTTTAGATCATAAATTTTCAAGTCTCAAAAAAGCTATTTATTGTCACTCTCTACAATTCATTCTCCCTCTTAATTTTGTTCTCATATTATCTCTCACTCCACACTCAGTTTTAATGTTGGATCCAAACAACCTCAAGTCAGGTTTCACATCTGTGGTTGAAGCTGGTCCATGAAACATAACAAGAGTATTAACATAGTTAACCCTACAACTACAAAGACTTAATTGAAAATGTTATATATAAATTACAAAGGATCTTTCTATATCATTTTAAACAATGGGAACATAATTAAAAGCTTGAGTAAACTATAAGGTCTAACTCATTGATGATTCAATCCAGTCAAATATAAAAACTCATTAATTTAACCCTAATTAAATGAAAATAACGCTAAATATGATCTTTATTTTCCATAATGTTAAAGTAAACAATTGCACTACCAAGATCAGGTAGGACATATCTACAGAGGTCTTGAAATGGTAGGACATGAAAGGGGTGAAAAATAACATGCTAAATCAGTACGGTACTCATTCCAATGACTTGAGAAGTCTAAATAACGCAGCCGCCTCTCTGATCCGCGAAAACTCAATGCAAAACGCTTGAACTTCAATGAAAAGATCTTTAACTGCAGGGAAGGATCACCAACAAAAATTAGTGTCTAGATGCCAAATTCTCATTCCTCCTTTTTATGCATCAGTCACTTCATATACAAAGAGAATACTGACAAAAAATATCCTTCGAATAATAGTAAAAATAGAAATTATCAAGGAATTAAAAACGAAATCTATTCTTTTTTTTTTTACAGTAATGGGAAAAATATTGTCCATGGATGAAGTGGTAATTACCACAAAAAACACAACTGCAAGGTCCCGGGTTTGGACCCGGCTGAAGGACTATAGTAATGAAATCGATCCATTTAAGAGTACAACTTTTCATGTTACCAAGGTAGTAAATGTTATCAATATATATTTTCCATTTCTTAATTCTTTAGTAGGTGATATAATCATTTGTTAGCAAACATCCAAAGCAAACACATTAGGAAGACTGGCCAAAACAGATCAATAATTGTGGATAAACTACAACGAAGCAAACCTAGCAAGATAAAGACTCAATAGTATTTCTTCCGTAGTATTCATGTAATGATGACATAGTTCCAACAATCATGGATAAAGTAACATGTTAATGCTAATGTTTTAATAATTATAAACATACCTAAAATGGTACGGTATACTGTATGTACATTGAGAGAACACAGTTAAGGTTTGTACTTTGTATGTTTATCCGGGGAAGTGGTTATACAATGACAGCTTGTTGGTAAGCTGTTCAGGATCTGGCAGGTTCAAATATTATGAACAGACAGTCCAGCCCCGAAAATAAAACCAATAAATTCAATACTAATATGAATTTCTAAGTTCTTAGTTGTCACTTACAGTCTTCTTTTGCAAAAGCATTTTAAAAATTTCAAACAATGAGTAATGCATTTACACACCTACACATTTGTCACCATTCATAAATTATAGAGAAAACTAGCTATTTACCAGCAACATATCTTTATTTACCCACTTTTTTCAATAAACAGAAATGCAACCCCTTACCCCTCGTCTCTCTAAGTTCAGCAATTTATACAAATAGAAAATGCCTATAATCGTAAGTTTTCAGGCTTCAACAAAAACAGGATAAACTCACCATTAATAATGTTGTTCCGAATCAGGCTTTGCAGGAAAACACAAACAAGTCTCACAAGCCTGTTCTGCATGTATTTATCCTGAGGGGATAAATTAAAAAAATGAAGTGTTAAATGCATAAATAGCATGGATACAACATATTAAATTTAAATTGCAAAAACAATTTTAATTTTACATTTTTATAGGACTGTATTATTTGTATTGATACAAGTACAACATACTAGTCTAATACTAAAAAATAAAAAGGTGCAAGAACAAGCATAGAGATTTGAAGGCAAAACAGTAAAATTAGAACATATAAACCATTTGAAAATGAAAATTATGATGACATAAACTTATTTATCCACTTGAATGAAATAGTTCCGCAAGAAAAATAATTTATTGAATGCCATCAAAATAAGTTCAAACTGAAATAGTTCCCCCTGTAACAAAAATAACAACTAACATTGGCCATTTCAGAAGAAAAAACGAATGTTACAGCATAAGGCAAAGAATTACCTTGATGGTCACACAGGATGATATACAATTAGTTATGTACATGTGAATAAATTCTGACGGCAGTTCAACTGCGGTTGTAAGCCTGTTCACAACTTCCATTGAGTGTAGACTCATGTCCATATTGACAAGTGCTGTAAAGTATCTGTATCCATAAATAAGCAAATAGAAATAAAGAAAATAATAGTGACCAGGTATTAGTTAAAGACAGACGTATGAGGTAAAATGCATACTCTGCTGATATGTCAGGAGATTTTATCATATTAGTGAGAATTTCAACTGCAATTAGAGGATTGTTTTCCACCAGGTCCTGATAGAGAATAAATGACAACAAAACATCAAAACCTAACTTTCTCAATGATTCACCATAAAGATTACAAAAATACATACCGGCAATTTTCCTGGAGTCAGTCCGCAGTGATATACAACATTTGCATCATTTTCAAGCTCCATAAGGAATAGCTGAATTGGGGGCAAAAATCAAAATCATCTTGTTCTTAAATGAAGATTTGAGAAAAGAAATAAGGTGCAAATGTAACTTCTCATACATTCTATGATATTAAGAAAAGAAGACTCTTCCCTTGGAAACCCAACCAAAATGATAAAAAATGTTTTCCTTACAAATCAATCAGAGGACCATCTTACAATCTCATTTTACACAAAGTTGCAGGATACAAGTCTCCTATTTTCCTTAATGGTGTGATTGGTTGTGGAGAGAAAGTGAGAAGAGAGAAATAGGAAAGATGAGAAATAGAGAAGATTTTAGGTATTGTTTGGTATAAAAGAGAGAAAAGAGAAATAGAAGAGAGAGAAGTATGTTTATTTTTCAAAGACAAAAATACCCTTGAACTAAAAATCCAGTATACATTTTTTTTTATATTTCTTCATAATATTTTTCCTTCGCCATTGCTTCAAAATTCATCCAAAAAATAAAATAAAATGGAATTCTAAAAACAATGTTATGTAATAATCGCTGCTTAGAAACCTAAAAGATAACGTCGTTGTCATATTCATACCAAAACAAATTACGCCAATATTGTCAACAACAACAAAAATTACGCCAAAACATACTCCCAAAATCTTTGAAGTTTCTAGTTCTGATTGAATCTATGCAAAAAATATAATCCCAACTCCTCTTAATAAAGTAAACAAATCATGCAAAAAAAAAAAATGGTGGAACTGAAGAAGAAATGGTGGAAGAAGTACTATGGGTAGTGAAATCTCAAAATTGTAGAGAATGTGAATTGATGTTGCGGTGAATCAACCAGGAGTGGATGAATTTATGGAAACCATAGAGATGGTAAAGTGAACAAGGGAGAAAGAGACAAGGGCATTAGTGGAAATAGTTGAAAAAGGACTCTTCTTTTCACTTTATTCGCAGTGAGGAGATTGAAAAAAGCTGTGAGTCCCACAAAATTTTGTCTCTCCTCTATTTCTTTGATAAACCAAACAGGAGAAATTACTCATTTCTACTCTCTTTCTCTATTCTCTAAATCACCTCAACCAAACAAAGGCTAAATGAGTGTGTTATGTTTGGCGGATGTTCAGAATCAGTTCCATGTATGTTCCCTATATTCCTCTGCTGTAAACTCATTATGGCATATAGACAGATTTGGTTGCCTTTGAGTGAGATAACACTTAAGATGTAAACGTAAGAAATTTCAAATATTGACAAGAAAATCAACAACTTGTAATAAATGATAAATGTCATGAAAACAATCATGCATTTGTTGATATGCACCCCCTTGATTTCCTCTTATAACGGTTTAGATGGCTCACTTTTCCCTACAAATGCAAAGCCAATGCACTTTAGATGAAGCCAAATATGGCTGACTGTTCGCATGTTATGGTAAATGTGTGGTATGGTGTGCCCTGAGCCCATATACTGAATCATGTAAAACCTGGGTGGTTTTGGTCAAAGTGTATAGGGTAAATTCTTATGGCAGTGCAATCCAAACTACTATTTGGTTCATTTGGCAAATCATTTTATGGATGTTTCATTGGTTCAGCAAACGATTTGAAAAGAGATAAAGTGTGGCTTTTACACGGTGCATACACAACAAATATGGGTATCTTTTCTCTTTTGATCAAGGGAGGGGAGTGTAAATTACACATAATAATAATAATAATAATAATAACAACAATATTCATAATATCATAATAATAACCAAAATTCCCCAGTAGAAAAAAAAGTTCCCAATAAAAAAAACAATAAGTTCAAATAATAATCACCTCTTGCTGTCTGGGTGCAAGAGCTCCCTTCAGAGCTTTTGCAATTAAGTCCCTTACTACAGCCCCTCTACTAGTATCAATGCACATACCATGGTCCCACATGAGTTCACGGTCACGGTTCTCATTAGAGTATACCATAGATGGAATAGGTTTGCCATTAGGATTGATCCAAACTAGCTGAAAAGCATAAATAGTTAAATTAAGGCCAAAAATAAAATAAAAATCATTGCAGACACAAATATGCAATACCTCCCCATCAAGTATCGGGAGCCTTGGTGGAAGCGGCCTAATCCAGTGAGGATTTAATCCTTCCAGTGAAAGATTTGACAATAAGCCAACCACAGCTTCATCTTTATTTCCAGAGCCAAGTTTAGGCTGTGTTCCAGGTCGCCGATCAAACCTGTTCATTAATAAAGCACAGAGAAGATAAATAAACCATAATTATTATTATAAAGCACATAATCTTCGATTTTCCATTCTAAAATAAACATGGGAAGCTATTGAAAAGAGTAAAAAAGTATGAAAATAAATGCTTCATACTCTGATGACGCTGTATCACAATTTGGGGGAACGTCCGGGTCAGGAACTACATTTTTCACAAAACCATCTTTAAATAAACCATGATATGGTTCCTGATGAACTTTATCAGAAAACTGAAGCTTCAACTGATCTAGTGAAGGAAACTCCTGACATCAGAGAAGATAAATAAGTATACAAAGTCCAAAAGTTGTAAAGCAAGAGATCAGTAATGTGCCATATATAAGTAACTTACATTAAATGACAGGTCAGGCCTTGTCACATAATCTGATGCAGACTGTTTAAGAAACTGCAGTTCTCCAGCAAAAGAAAAACATATTAGAAACTAAGACCACTAGAGGATAAACATTTAATGAAGAAGTGAGAGAAAGCAAGCATAGTGCGTTCACCAACAGCAAATACATGATGCCATGTATAACTAATATAAAGACATAAAAGAAATACTTATATGCATGTTGAAGGTGAAACAAGCATTAGAGTCTAATACAGGAAACACGCTAATCCAGCTAATAGGAGGATAGCTTTAATCAAGGTACTTGTTTCAGAGAGGATAAATACCACCACAAACAAATGAGAGAGAAACATATTAGAATGATTAAAGCAGCAGCCACTTATAAATAAGGCACAAATATTTCAATCAAACAAAATTCAATGGCTTAAGACGGATACCGTTAATCAAGGTACTTGTTTCGGAGAGGATAAGAATCGCAACAAACAAATTTTTATACATTAGAACAAACAAACTAGCATTCTCTTATACATGAGGCAGTAATAAACCCTTGAAAAAGTTATTTACTACACATACATCTTCTGATTAAAATTTCTATTTTCCAACTAAATACACCCAAGTTACAGACAACAAAGCAAACCTTCATCAATCTTTTTTTAGCTTACATGCCTAATAAAACTGCCTATAAATCTCATCATCCATCATAAGTGATAAGTGACAATAATGTACATTGCTCGTGTTTTCAAGACAAAATAGTATATAACCTCTTTGCCATTATGGGATACATCAACACCTAATAATTGCAGAATAAATGCCTTCTCAACTTTTTTGGTCCCATCATGACAGGAAGCCTGTAAACAAAAAATTACTCTTGCCTCAGTCACAGTGCAAAAACACGGCAAAAGTACATTAGAAGCATTCAAAAAAACTTATAAACATACAGATAGGAAAAAACACAAGTTAAAGAACTACAACAACCATTGAAATTTCAATAAAGCCTTTCTCTCCCCTTTAAATAGACTAGTATCTTCCATTTACTCCATTTTTCCCTATATGATATACTCAGTAAACTTGCTCCAAAATTCTAATTGCATAAACTGAAGAGTTTTAAGAAACTTTTGAACTTAACTTATATGTAGATTGCATAGTCTAAAATAATTCCAGCTTAACATGTGCTAGTAAAGCCCATCCAGGCATCAACACACTCCTTATTCCAATGCTTCATCCATGTACCTAAGTTACTTACACTTGAGGTATAATGCATCATCAACACTCTAGCTCCATCATCAGTTTCTCGCTGTAGCTCCAAAAGCAGTTTCTTCGCATTTTAATAGGTTATAATACACTACATTCAAGCCGGTTCCATCAGTAAGGTTCTCTTAGCTGGCATACATGTACCACACTACAGATGTGTGTCTTTTCTTGTTTTGGTCAAGTAGCCTAGTGACTAGAATTTCACCCTTAAGCTGAATAAGGGGATGTTCGGGGTTCGAACCCTGGCCCCTACATATATAATGCTGTCGATGTCCCTACCAACTAAGCTAAGCTTGCGGGGACATGTGTTTCTAATGAACAGTTTTTACTTTTTACCATTTTATTGAGCCATTTAATATTCTCATATTGACAATCTTTCAACTGATTTCAATGGTAAAGCTATATATTTAATATATATTTGCCCATCTTTTATTTGTTTCTTCATAGTGTCTTCATGAAGTAATATTATCCTACTCTTGCACTTTAATTTTTTCTTCTCCCTTTAATTTAAAAACTGGTTCTAATTTCTAAGATATATATAAACCACATAGCGCCCAATAAAAGAAATTGAACAAAAAAATATATAGCGATACAAAAAGTATCTTACATTGATGATAAAGCTTATGAAGGGATTTGCTGATGGATTCTGGGATGAATAAGCCTCAACTAGTAGAGCAAACGCTATTAATCGCTCAGTAGTGCTAAGTACCTTATTGTCCTGCACGTAAAAGATTCAAAATCAAATTAAACAACATTTAACACTATCTCCAATTAAATAGAGAAGCAAAAAAACAAAAACATCGATAATATTAACAACAAAAAACACCATCCCCAGTTCATCCCATTATTTTAACCCGATACCGTTTCCATCTATGGAAAACCCAGCACACCATTACCTTAACTGCAACCAAGGTTTTAACTTAAATAAAGTTCACAATGCAGGCTGCGACATCTAGATTATTGATTATTCACTAAGCCTCTGCGACTGCAACTCAACAACAAAAAACACCATCCCCAGTCCTGTCCACCCCACTATTTTAACTCAATTCCATTTCCATCTAGGGAAAATCCAGCACACCGATACCTCAATTGCAATCAAGGTTTTAACTTAAATAAAGTTCACAGAGCAGGCCGCAACATCGAGACTATTGTTTATTCACTATGCCTCAGCGACCGCAACTCAACAACAAAAAACAACATCCCTAGTAACTCAATTCCATTTCCATCAATGGAAAAGCCAAGACAATGTTACCTGAATGGATACCAAAGTTGTAACTCTAATTAAAGTTCACAATGCAGACTGCAACATCAAGATTATTAATTATTCACTATGCCTCTGCGAACTCAACTCAACAACAACAAAAAAAAAACATCCCATTCCCCAGTAACTCAATTCCATTTACATCTATGGAAAAGACAACACACCGATCTGAATGTGAATTGCAATCAAGGTTTTAACTTAAATAAAGTTTAAAATGCTGGCCACGTCATCGAGATTATCGATTATTTGCTATGCCTCTGCAACCACAACTCAACAACAACAAAAACATCAAAACACCATCCACAGTCCACCCCATTATTTTAACTCAATTCCATTTCCATCTATTGAAAACCCAGCAAACTGTTAACTGAATTGCAATCAAGGTTTAAACTTTAAATAAAATTCGCAATGCTGGCAGCAACATCGCATCGAGATTATAGATTTATTCACTATGCCTCTGCTACCATAACTCAACTTCAATTGAATTGAAGTCACATTTGTCCTAATTTCTCGCAATATCAAGCACACAACCATACCAACTACAATTAAATTGAGGTTAACTTTAAATGAAATTCGCAATGCTGGCAGCAACATCGAGATTATAGATTATTCACTACTATGCCTGTGTCCGCAACTCAACTACAATTAAATTGATGTCACACATTTGTCCTAATTTCTCACAATATCAAGCACACAACCATACCAATAACTTCAAAACTATGATTTTGGTTCAAAACACAATTTTTCGCAATATCAATAACAACTCAATTACACTAAAATTAGTCAAAACCCTTCATATAAAACCTCGATTGCAATAACAAAATAAACAAAACTAAAAATCCCAAAACCCTAACAGAAAGAATTGAAATTGAAGAGAGAACTAACTACTACCTGGAGTATCATGACGATGTATGAACAGAGAGTAAAATGGCGAGAGTGAGGAACAGTGGATTTGAAATCGGCGAGGATCTCATTGAGTGGACGTTGATCTTGTCTGATAAGCGAATACAGTGAACGCGATTCTTCGAAGCTTAATTTCCGAATACTCATTTTTGTGCGATTCCTAACTATGTTGTTAGGGTTTGAGGATTTGGGAGTTCAAAGTTAGGTTTTTGGATTCTATTCTACTGTTTTTGTTATCGCATGAATCAATCACTCTCGTGAGTGATATAGGAGTAATAATATGCTTTTTTTTGCGAAAATGATATTTATTTATTTTTAGGAAAATTATATTTTTATTTTTTAAGATATTTTAATTTTATTTAGTCAAAGAAAAAGGATATTTTAATTTTATTTTATCAACAAAAAAAAGTTTTAAACTTATCTCCGCTGTTTGATTTACTAAAAAATAAAAATTGAATATAACAATTTTAGTTGTACTACACCTCTAAAACTGTTTCTGAGACTAAATAAATTGAAGGTCAAAGAATTGAACAAAAACTAAATTTATCATCTCCTACTGAATCACGTGATAATTTTTTATTTTCCGCACAAGTTGTATAAAATATTACTCCCTCCGTTTCTTTTTAAGTGTCTTTCGACGTCGAATTTAGCGTTTCTATTTAACTGTTGTTTTGGTATTTTAAGTGTACGATTTACCTGCTCATACTCTTGCTAGGGCGGCCAATTCTTGGGCTAGCTTCCATAGATTTGAGAATATTCTCTTTTGTATTAAACGTTTAGTTTTTAATGAAATGCAGTAAGTTTGTTGATTAAAAAAAAAAGTGTATGATTTACCAATTATATCATTTGTCAAGTACTCTTTTATTTTTCAATAAAAGTAATTGTGATGTATATTTGGAAAAGTAAAGTTTGTTTTTTTAAATCTTTTTTTGGTACATAACATATTAAGTGTAAAAATATACTTCGTTAATTTGGTGTTATTATTCTAAAAAGGCTCTTAAAAAAAACGGAGAGTATAATAACATTTTATCCATACAAGACAAAACTTGTTTAATAAATATTTTGTTCGGCGGTGGTACCAAGAAACAATACATGGGTGATCCACTAAAAAAATAATATATAATTTAAATATGAAAATTGTATTACATATAAAAATTTAAGTTTTGAAAAATAATATTTAGTTATTATAATATTTTAAATGATAGGAAGTCTTTCAAAAATTACTCATTTACCTATTAGTTTTGAATTTAATTGTTGTGCACCGTCGGTGTAAAGTTTTTTTGCACATACATCCAATGATGTGTTGCCACATTATTTAATGGATGTGACACATAATGTATTTTTAATTACCATACATGATGTGTCGATATATTATTAAACGCATGTGTAAAATAACTTTACACTGACGGTGCATATAAATTAAATTCATTAGTTTTTATTTTACTAAATGACCTATTAATGTAAAGACCTAATATAATATATCAATACATAGAAACTCTATAAAAAAATCTGTGACAAAGTTAATTAGATAAATAGATGTGAAAAGCATTTTTCCCCCTAAAACGTGTGGTTGTTTCATTACACTATTATGTTCCCCAAGAATGTGTGTTTATTCCACTTGTGTGCTTTGAAATATGATTATTCTTTTTAAATAAAACAAAATAAAATGGTGTCAAAGTTACTCAACGGCACATGTTAGCTTTTGCCTTAAAGATATATAAGTATGAAAAACATTTTTTCCTAAATATTTGTTTCAGCACATTGTTATGTTCCCAAAGGTTGCCTGTTCATCCCCCTTGTGCGTTTTAAGGTTTGATTTATTTATTTTTTAAAATAAAACAGAACAAAATGAGAAAATATGATTGCAAGGATTGAACTCACACTCCCAACCTTTTACATTATGAGTGTCTCATTATTTGCTATACTACATATTCAATTCTTTAATTTACGCACAAAATAAATTTAAAATCGCTAAAAACTATAAAGGATGAATCTAGAATCAAACTCACGACATCCAAGTTAATTGCACACAGTGGCAAACTGCCTACAAATTAATATGATGAAATTAAAGTATCTAAAACATTCATGCTTCCATATATATATGCAACATTGACAACACCAAAGTCATTGACCGGATCTGCACTAGATTGAATCTAATCTAACAATTTGAACAACACAAGACGGAAAAGCAAAACAACGTCACACAAAGACGACAAACATCACAGCACCTTACTATAAAACGATGATATCGCAAAAAATAAAATAAAACTAAATATATGTGAACATCACTTATCTGAATATAAGGAAATGATAACTGATTTAGATGGATGGTTTCTTATGAAAAATAACCACGTTGAAAGAAAAGGTGGGTGATGTTAACCTTTATTTTTTGTTGGTTTAAAAATTGATTTATTTGATGACGAGTCTGTTGGAACAAAATTGGTTTCATTAAATATCTCTATTAGTTTTGATGATAACGATGTATTAACAGTACAATTGGTGTTACTAATGTGTGTTCAAGTGTGCAAGATTAAAAGATAAAAATTTACATCCACTTGAACATGATAAAGAGAAGTTGGAATGAACTCCGGAATAAATCAACCTCTAAAGGTTTTCAAAAGCTACAGGCTCCAGAGTCTGGGACAGTCAGACTTTGGAAAGTCTGACTTTGGGTCTTCAGACTTTGGTTGATCGGAGGCTCTCATCAGTGTTGATTTATGAGGAAAGCTTAAAGTACAAAGATCACTGTCATGGCAGTTGGAGCAGTTGTCTTTTTGCCCAAAATGTGGAGATATCATCCTTCTCGTCAACACCCAACAAAGCAGTTATTACTCAGATTACAACTGATTTTGCAAAAAGCAAATTACAAATTCCAACAAGCTTCTCAATGGTCATCTTCAACGGATCTATTTATATTGCCTATAAATAGAGCCATCGGTTGAAGATCATCAGCCTCTAAACGTGCACAAACTCTATTGAAATCAAAACCTGTCAAAACAGTTAGGAATTCTTACAAACTTTGTATCTTAGAATTTAAGTGTTTGTTTAAAGTCTTGAATTTGCATTGTATATTGTAAACACCTCTGATAATATATCAAATGTTTGATTCAAACTCTCTTAAATTTATTTAAGTTAAGAAAGTCTCTTACAATTGTGTTTGAGCAAGGAAGTCTTCAGTCAATGGACTTGAGCAAGGAAGTCTTAAGTACGAGGTACTTTAACAGGAAGTCTTGAGCTAGTAAACTTGAGCATTTGTAATCAAGTGTGATTATAGTGAACTCCCTTAGAGGTGCAAGGGGACTGGAATACTCTCGTTTGTGAGAGAAACCAGTATAAAATATGCTCTCCCTCCCTCCCTCCCTCCCTCCCTCCCTCCCTCCCTCCCTCCCTCCCTCCCTCCCTCCCTCCCTCTCTCTCTCTCTCTCTCTCTCTCTCTCTCTCTCTCTCTCTCTCTCTCTCTCTCTCTCTCTCTCTCTGTGTGTGTGTGTGTGTGTGTGTGTGTGTTTACTTTTCTGCTGCTATCAACTCTAATATTCAAACACGCAAAGAAAATTAGAAAACGTAAAACACAATTCAACCCCTCTTTCTTATATTTTTCTCACCTTTAGAGTCTTCGAATCTTAAGACCTTTTACTTTAGATGGAGAAATGTCACATATCTTCATTTTATGATAGTTTCTTTTGGTGCCCCATGTTTCTCGCGTGCATGCTCTTTTCATTTTTACTCATCAGCTACTTAAATAGCGAATGTGATAAAATGATAAATTTGAGAGGAAAAAATACAGTGTTGAGAAAATTCAGAGGTGCCAAAAGAAACATCCTCATTTGATACTTTATATAGTTTTTAATCACTATTTTTTATTCAATAACAAAACACCAAGGCCCAATAGACTAACCTTGATTTGCTTCTTACTTTTCGCACCCCGTTTGCGAATACTTTGTGTAGTTTCTATTTTAAAAAAGTTTAGCCCTAGACGTGTGCATATTATATACTCTCCTAGGTCCTAACTATAAAAGAAAAATCTGGTTTCATTTAAAAGAGAATTTACAAATTTTAAGGTGTTTTTATTGTTTAGATTAGCTCTCTAACCTTAGCTAGCATGTTTATCTTTTAAATATTAGTCGGTTATTTAATAGCCCACAAAGAGTACATATGTAAAAACATTCAAAAAGTTAAAACAATAGTGATTAATTGGGTTGGATTTGCTTTTGTCTATTGAAACCAAATGAATAAGTGATTAGAACTAACATATTTTGACTCTTTCCCTAGTAGAAAATGATGATTAATGGATCTTACTCTAAAATTAAACTTTCAGTTTTCACTAGTAAACACATTTATAATCTCATTCATAAACTCTTGAGAGATATGTAAGTTCGGACGATGTCATTTTTCACCCATCAAATTGTCCGCTCTTTCTCAAATACTCGGGTTCAAATATCTATGGATTTAATATTTCTTTATTGGTCTCATATAATTCAGAAAACACAAGTTTCTTTTGGAAGCCTCTTGTTCATATCTCTCATCAAAAGGTGCTATTCGATAATGTTTAGTTTCTCTTTGAATTCGATTATGTCTAAAAGAATCTACCTAGAGCACTGAGTATATGTTGGATAATTCATTCACCTTCTATTTATACCCTCATACTGTTCTTGATGGTAATATGGTAGAGAAATTTTTATGGATGAGACAAAACTCATACTATACATTTATTGGTTGGTAACTTCCTTCAAGTTATATGTAAGTTATATGTATTTATAGGCATTCACTTGCACCTCTTTAAGAATACTTGCATCTTTTACATGAATATGCATGTCCTTTCACATAAATATTCACATCCTTTCAAAAATACTGCACTCCTTCACGTTAATATGTTAATATTGCATCCTTCCACATAAGTCATCATAAATTAACTATGATAATTAAATTATTCTTACACTTTTTTAAACCCCTAACACTCTAAGAAGACCTTAAAATTCAACTCACCTAAAATTTATTATTTATACGTAATTGAATTACCATCCTATCTTTAGGGATTTGGATTAAATACAGTCGCTGCTTCGTGCAGTTAGCTGCAATCATCTCAATGGGGCCGTCTGATTAAGATCAGACAGTTTCTGTTTAAAGACAGCTTTTAGATTTGAGGGTGTGCACTTTGGAGATGCGCTAAGCAATCTAGGGATGCACTTAGCAATCTGGAGTATTTATGCATGGTGCATAAGTAAGAACTTATGCACCATAACTTTGCCGGAGATGAAATAGACTCTACCTTCCACAGTGTTAAAGTAGCCGACAATATGCACCTTTTTTTTTTTTTAAACAATTATAGTAAGCTGCAGCAAGCAATATTATTAAATTTAGCTCTATTTATAGGATGGAATTATAGTAACATGCAGCTTTATTAATTTAATCATACTAGTACTAAAAGAATTCTTTAGCTGGTCGCTGTCCCAGTTTTACAATGTTGTTGAATCGCAATGATTGAAGTTAGTGCAATTTTCTTAAAAGAAGAAGGAATGGACTTTAAAATTCTTTTGAAATTCTTGAGACTAATTCCTTTGTTTAATATTATAACTGTAAAATTTGACACTAATTAAGTTAGCAAAACTAGCTCCTATTTTGACTCAAAATATGTTTTGTGACTAATTAAGTTAACACAAAAAAAAAATCGGTCTTTAATTCTCTTACCAAGAAAGTTAGAGATAAATTTCATTTCTAATTTTAACATTAACTTCAGTTATGATAGAGCTGTCAAAATAGACTAATCTATATGAATCAGTTTGTCAAGTCTGTTAAAATATAGGGCTAAAACAAAAAAAATTGAGCCCAAATTTATTTAGAGTTATTTAGCCAGGCCCAAAAAATCTCATTTTAAAAATGGACTAGACCGTATGGGTCGCGGGTAGCCCGTATGTAATTTATAATTAGTACGTACAGTGGTGCAACGAGCTACATTTGATAGTATCTCAATAACATATCAAATGATTTTGGATTTGTCTGAAATTTTACACAAATGATCTATATGATATAAACTTTCAATCCAACGGTGGATTTTATAAAACTTATATCGGTTAAAACGTTATTGAGAGGTGTAACATTTGGTGTCAAACTAGTTGGTGTCATTTGATCCTGACCCTATATATATATATGAGGAGGGATCCGTTGACTCCAGAGTAAGTCTCCATTGACTTACTCCGCTTAATAACTTGATATCGTCATTATATTTCTTTAATCCAACCGTTAAATTCAAAGATCTCATTGAGTATATCAACTCTACAGATTTTTATAAAAATCCAAAAAATGTAGTTATGTATTCAGACTATTGAAATTCAACGGTTTTTTTAAAAGTTTGTCGTACGTTCAATTGAAGTTATTAGAAAATGTATCAAACGGTTTTGATTTTTAATAAAAATTTGTGGAGTTGATCTACTCAATGAGATTTTTGAATTCGACGGTTGGATTGAAGTAATATAATGCCGATATCGAATTATTAAGCGGAATAAGTCAATTGAGACTTGCTCCTGTAGTCAACGGATCGCAGCAAGAGTGATAATAATGTTTATAATGCTACAGCCACTGGTATAATAAACAAAATTATACGAAAAGAAAAGGATGGATACAAAATAACGATAATGGCTCCATTAGATGGGCGTGAAGTGATTGATATCATACCGCGAGAACCAGAATTTCCTGTTTCAGAAGGTGAATCTATCAAACTTGATTCATCATTAACGAGTAATCCTAATGTGGGTGGATTTGGTCATCAAGGGATATATATATATATATATATATCAAATTAATATATCAATTATTTAATAAATATGAAAATGTAAATTAGATGGAGGGGATTAATTTGAACCAAAATTTTGAAATTATTAAAATCAAACCCCACCTCAGGAATCAAGCACTACCACTTTGTGATTGATGTGTCATCTTCAAGTCAAATTAAGTCCCCCTCAGTGTCTACACATTACTTGTGTTTGTTATCATAATCAAATATTCCAATGAAACCATATTTGAAACTTAAGCTACTTTGCGAACAGGGGCGTCTCCGAAATTTTGGAGGTCATGTGCAAAAATATAAAAGTGGCTCTTTAATAAAGAAACTTAAATTTTTTTATAAAAAAACATCATCGATTTAAATTGCAAATAACATAAAAAATATAATCAATCTTGTAATTAACATAAAAAAGATTCGTTGTCTAACAATAACAACAAAATACAATATAACTACTTAAAACGAGTCATTCTTCCATCATTTTTTGAAGTAAATTCATCAATCAAGTCTTCGTATTTTATGTCACTGTTCCTTTTTTTTTCTTTACAAAAATTGGGCCTGAACCTAACAGTATGGTAGTATTGTAATATAATTATTTTTTACAACCCCAAATATACTAATACTATTACCCTATATAATATTTTTTGAGGTCTTATGCCATGACACATGTTGGTCATAGTATAGAGCCGCCCTGTATGCGAATCTGATCATTTTTCATTTGCACAATTAATTACTTGTTTGACCATATATTTGAATTTGAACATTATAGGACTCCATTTCATTCACACGATGAGAGTTTTCTATAAGAAGATTGCACTATTTTCCATTAATCTTGCCCTTGCTTCTTCACACATGTAGTCATGTCCCATATCTTATCATGACATATCTTCTAATTACTTCCATTTGTTTTTATTTTAAAAATAGAGACTATAAAAGTCGAATTTAGAATCTCATGTATATTACACAAATCTTTCACATTAGGTTAAGTCCAGTGGCTTTCTAATCACTTTCATTATCCATTTTGTTTAGCATACAACTAGACCTACATGACATATTCAAGACCGGATAAGATCATACTCGATCCAACTTAATTAAGGTTTCACGTTTAAGTTTGTCATTAAAAATATATTAGGGTTTCACCTTTGAATCTTTATTTTAAAACTCTTAAAAAGACCTTGTTGTTCATTTTGAGAGATTAGAATATACATTTATGCATAAAAAATATATGATTTATATAGTAGAGTCTCTATCTTTATTATAATTAATTATTTTTCCATTTTCAAAAATTAAAAGTAAAAAAAGTGTGCAGTCCATAAATTATAGTTTAGCCAATAGAAATGTCAAAATTGTTAAGTTAGAGACGTCATGACCAGAATTCAAATTTCAATTTCTTCACTTTATGTGTGTGAATTTCTAATGATTTGTCATTTTATCTGTTTTTTTTTTGACGCAGTTATCTATCTACTTAAAGAAAAGTACAATGTGTGTATTTTGAAATTGTGGATATTCTTGTAAATATACTTTTTTGTATATATATGAATATGTTCAATTTTGGCATCTTATCTCTAAGAAACTGTCTTAATATTAAAGAAAAGAATATGCGCATGATCTACTATTAATTAACTTGGCTTTGACTCTTAGAAAATGGCCAAATAGGTTTGTTGAAAAGGAAAATGTGAGCACACTTGTGGGACTTTAATTTGTCCTTTTTTATTTATCATTGTGCAAGCTCTTGGCCAATTTTCATTTGGTTGAGAAGGGACAAACCTAAGTGCTTAAATGGTCAATGAGTGTTGAATATCAAATTGTGTGGGCCTTAGTATTAACTGATATACATAAAAATGATAAATTATTGGTCTTGTTAATTAAGCATACTTTGGATAATTAGTGTATTAGACCCTGTGGATGGAATGCCAAATTTGCAAAATGGTACGGAAAGTAATTTGAAACACTAAAGAAAAAATAACCGGTATATATAGAATGAATAATTTTAATAGGTTTAAAAACTAATAATCACTATTTATGAATCTATCAAAGATTCAAAATTATATATCTCAATTATATATTCAAATAAAATATATATATACCTCTATATAATAAGAGAAATGTTATTTAAACATAAAAAAAGGACATCTTTACAACATCAAGGGGAGTCACGTGTATTTAACCAGGGAGTTCTTCAACAAATTTGGTTAATGGGGCATTAACCAAATGTGTTGAAGAACTCACCGGTTATATACACGTGACTCCCCTTGATGTTGTAGGCATAAAATCTTTCAAACTTGAACTTTTAACTTTGTTTTAACCTTATCATCCGCAAACAATCAAAATGTGTCCCATATACAATTTCTCGTAAACAAATAGTTGAGGAGTTGGAGATCAAATTTGATTAATGTCAGTTAACCAAATGTGTTGAAGAACTCCCCGATTATATACACGTGACTCCCCTTGATGTTGTTGAGATGTCCTCATTTGATGTTTAAATAACATTCCTCATATAATAATTCACAAAAATATTATATATTCTTTTCCACGTTATGCCCTTTTCTATTGAACCATTTGTAAAGTATAAAGTATTGAAATTGTACCACCTCATTAACAATGTTATTTTCTCTTATATATGTCTTGTATATTTTCAAGAGACAACTAATTAATTTAGGGTTGGAACCAAAACAAATTGAGTCGAATTTTGTTCAGTTAATCTCAATTCAAACTAATAAAAAACTCGATTTAACTCAACTTAAGTTTGTTGTGAATATTTTTTAGATCAAACTCGACTAAATTCAAATTGACAAATAAGTCTATTGATCGACGGCCACTATACATTGACCGACGGCCAGAAATCCGTTGGAAATTGACGTACATAATGCACGGATACAATGGTCGTCGGTCAAAGTCAGGCGGGGTCTATACCTACGATTTTAGACATTTAGTGACGGATTTTGTCCGTAGGTACAGGTCAAATTTCTTGTAGTGTGATTTTGATAACTCGCTGGATTAAATAAACTAAAACAAAAAGAAAATCTCCCATTGTTTTTGCTCAAATGCACCTCTGCCCCCATGTAATTATATAGGCAAATTCTACGGTACATTTGTTAAAACTGAATGTACCGGTACAATAGTATATTTAACCAATAGAAAATAGTCTTTTGTCCACATCATCACTTATATATTTTATATTAGAAGTCAACTAAATTAAATGTACCGGTACATTTTTCTTTACAAATTTAACCCCATAAATAATACAAATTATATTTTAATATTTAATATAATAACTTCAAAAATCAATTCATCTTCATCATTTGTATTAAAAACCAATTATATAGAACTGTCAATATGTATCAATATGGAACTGTTTTCTCAAGGATCTACACTGAGACTTAAAGTTTTCAAGTGGTGACCACCTTCCAAAGCGACGACGAAGAAGAACGGTGTGACAAACAAAAACTTGTTTTTCGGGCAGTTTTCCTCCATTTTCTCCACACAGTCACACACAATGAGAACCACTTTGGTGAATTGGTGTCATACTCAAGAGACAGCTTTCATTGTTTTACCATATCTCAATGCATGAAGATGGAAGAACGTCGTTGAAGAAGCACGTTCATTGTTTTGCTTTTGTGTTTTTATTGAATCAACTATTTAATTATGCCTTTAAACCTCAACCATTTGATCAACTTATACCACGTGTCATTTATTCATGTAGGAAGCGTCGATCATGGTAGCAATAATAACAGACAGGTTGTATCACAACCACATGCGGCAACCTTGTTCCCCTTAATAATGTTGTCGGCATAGGCATTGTTGTTTCTATAGGGGAAGAATGGTCACGATAAAAAAAACAAGGCGAGTTCATCTCTTTCAACCGAACTTTTCCCATACATACGAGCAGTTAGAAATTAAACTTATAATAATATGCATAATAGTAATAGTAATATAATAATAACAACAACCACCGAGCCTGGTGCCGTACTTGTTTTTCTTTACAATGACGATAGTTTTCCTCCCTTCTTCTCCACACATGCACACAACCTCATTATCTTCGTGTTTTTAACATGACTGCATCATCTATTTTTCCTCCTTTCTTTCTTATAGTTTTCCTCGTTTCTTTGCATCAGTTTTTAAGATGTCTGCATCATCTGTTTTATTATTATTATTATTATTATTAGAAATTGAGTTTAATTTGAAAATGAATGAAAATTGTACAAATATAGAGTGTCGAGAAAGATGCGAAGTTACGAAGGAATTTAAAATTCCAGAAGAAAATGACACATCTAGCTGAAGAAAAAGAATTTATAAGCCCAAAAATAATAATCGTAACCATCAAACTTATAGAGTTGAAGCTTCTGAGCGTCGCCGCCGCCATGTTGGAGGATTTGATCGGCATAGAGAGGCGCGTCGAAACCATCTGAACATAAAGGCAGAGACGATCAGGGGTTTGAATGTGGAGAGTTTGAAATTAGTTTTGATGAAGAAGAAAATTATCAACAAAATTGGGTGGTGAAAAATGAAAAATTCATATGTTCTGTGGTGTTAAATCTAAAAATATAAGTCAAACTTAATTATTACACCCTGTAAATACTATTACGACATGTCAAATTACTATTAGTAGATCCATTTAATTGCACCGGTACATCATAATCTTCCTATTGTACCATAGAAGCCCCCAATTATATATCCAACTTTCGCATCATTATATAACATATAAACTGCATCACTACTCACAATTAACAACCAACTATATAATTAACATAGAAAAAGTCATGATACTTGTACAAACCTCACACAAGTTTGATAATAATAATAATAACAACAATAATATAAACAAATATATGATAAAAAATATTACTAATCAAGGTTATCTAATTGGCTTATGATTAGGAATTACATTATTAATTAATCAAACCATATGCAGTTGAAAGTCCCATCATAATTAAAGGCCATAATAGTATTGGATTAGGAGGAAGTGGCAATGGGGTTGAGAAAAGGTACAAGTTGTAGTGTTGTGTCCACAACCATTTTCTTTAAGATGAATGTAGTATCTTAATGTTAATGATGAAAACCAAGTTCCTTTTGTCATGGGACCAATCTGTATAACTATGCAATGCACCCCACAACTACAACTTTAATATCATCTACTCTCTGGTCTTCACTTTTTTAATTCATTAATAAGTAATATATACGGTATATAATATAGACTAGGTACATTAATTATTCAATGAATCTAGAAAGATGAAATGTCTTTTGTAAAAAGGACCGGAGAAATTACCTATTATTAAATGACTTGGATCTAAATCCCAAAAACTAATTTAAAAACGAGGTGTCTAAACACATTTATACATTAAATAATTTGAGATTTGAGTAATGTAGAACTCTAAACAACTTCAACACCCACCCCTTACGTCTAGTGTGGATCCTAAGTTTAATTCTCACATTGCAATTTTTAACCTGATTTTAATACCATGTTAAATGAGTTTTGAATTCATTCTAAAAACTAACTCAAAAGATGCAAACTAACTCAAAAGATGAGGGTGTACAAACATATTCATTACAATTTTTAAGCCGATTTTGATACCATATTAAATGAATTTAGATCTTATTCTAAAAACTAAACGAATGAAAGTGCACAAACATATTTATACCCAACATTTCAGAAACCTAAACAACGGAAAACTCTAAACAACTTTAACATTTAGATATGACGAATGTTAATGAACACCCACTCTTTTTTATGAAGGTGCGCATTAACAATATGCATCTTAGAGTTATTTAATAAATTTTTATTTATTTTTTGCTAACACACATCTTCTAAAAAACAAATGGATGTAATATTATAGCAAATGTCAATAAGAATTGTTAACTTATACCCACTTATTTTTTATAAGGAGTGTTTTAGCAACATGCACCTCAAAGTATATTTAACAACTTTTTAATTATACTCGCTTGTTTTTTTTTTGATAAGCAGGTATTGTATTAATAAGTTGATTAAGGAGTACTCAATCCTTACAATACAAAAGAATATAAGCCTCAAATGCTTTGAAAATAGTACAAAGGCTCATTACACCAATTATAAAACAAATGTCAAGTTTTATGCCCGGCTCGACCACTGAACCAAAGCCAAGAAATAAATTTGATTTCACTTGTTAATATACGCATTAAGAAATAAGTAGATGTACGTTACCAAAAACCTTTTAGACATATACAACTATGCAATATACCCCACCACTTTAATATCATATACCTAGCTAGCTAGATCTACATAACTATGCAATGCACCCCACCTCTTTAATATCATATCCCTATCATTTTGCTAGCTCCTCTGACTCATGTGACTAAATGTCTCCCCCACTTATTCAGTGTGTAGATAATTTAATAGCACTCCATTTTGCTGCAAAATTATGTGGTTTGCCTAAAATTGAATTCAATAATTAAGGAGGCCCTTGTTTCAATCATAGTACTTTTTTTTTTTGTATTCAAGTTCAAAGACTAAATAAAATAAGGGATTCAAGTCATGTACTTTGATTTGTCCGTGTATGCATACATAATTCTCCATTCTTGGTGTAAGATAGTGGTAAAGTGCTGAAATTTATAAATGTGTTTGGTTCATTGAGAAAAAGAAAATGAAAAAAGGAGAGGAAGAAATTAAAGTTTTTCATTGTTCTGTTATAAGATGAGAAAGGGTGGAAAGGAAAGAGTAGGTCTTCTCTAAAAAAGTTCTTACTTCATTACCCAAAAATTAAAAGATACAGTATATTTCACTTTGTTTTTCTTCTATTGAAATGTGTATTCTTCCTCTCGCCAATGTAATGTATATATTATATTATTGCCATAATTATACTTTTGGTCTCTTATCTTTATTTTAGGTTTCAAATTGGTCCCTTATCTTTTAAAAGTTTCAAGTTGGTCCTTATCTTTATTTTAGGTTTCAAGTTGGTCCCTTCCGTCAATTTTTTAACTATTTCTGTTAAATTTGGACACGTGGCACACTTGGACAGATGACACGTTTCCAAATTTAACGGTAACAGTAAAAAAATTGACGGAAGGGACCAACTTGAAACCTAAATAAAGATAAGGGATCAACTTGAAACTTTTAAAAGATAAGGGACCAATTTAAAACCTAAAATAAAGATAAGGGACCAATTTAAAACCTAAAATAAAGATAAGGGACCAAAAGTGTAATTAAGCCTATATTATTTCATCCTAATTTTGAGCATCATTTAATTTATTTTTATTTTTTTGACGAAAGGGTGCTTATAGCATCATTTAATTTATGTCAAAAGTCTCATTTGTAAATTAAATCATCCTTATAATTAAATTCATTTGTTCTCTTGCATTGAAGAGTTTGTGATCCTTAAGAATTTCGAAGTGAAGTGTTATGATCCGCCTCCTTCAATCATCAAGTAGATTAATTGTAGAATTAATACAGTTCTGGTGTGGTTGATCATTCCAAAATAATAGGTGTTTATTCCTCTGCAATGTGACTGAATTTTGATTTACCCCCATATACTATTTTTGTTATTACCTTCTGTAATGTGAAGATTTCGTCCTTTACTGCCCTCGTTGGATATGTGAGCTTAAGATTCCGTCATTTTATTCTCTGTAATGCTAGCGAATTTTGGTTTACCCCTTCACTGGTCATGCCACGTCATCACTTTGTGGAATCTTAAGTCAACATATTCCATGAGAAGGGTAAACAACAAAATCTACACATTACAAGAGGTAATCGAAAAACAATATTACAGGAGATAAACCAAAACGCACCCACATTGCAGGGTAAACATCTATTATCCCTCAATTATATTATGTCTTCCCCCTTTTTGAGTCGGGTGCAATACAACAAAGAGGTTGAGGTCCTTATATTATCCCTTAATTGTATTATGTCTTCCCCTCTTTGTCTTCCCCTTATATTATTCAAATGGTTCAATATCTCGCACACAAAACAACAAAAAATATAAGAACTAAATGAACAATAAAGGATATAAGAACTAAACGAACAACAAATAGGTTGATGTGCACCTACTTTGTTTCAAATCAATAAATCTAGAATATTATAGTATCTTTCACACCTTCTTTATCAACGTATTACAAACTTGTAAATCATAACATTTCTCTCCTCTCTCAAAGATGGATAAAAAAACAAAGTGAATAGAGAGAGAGAGAGAGAGAGAGAGAGAGAGAGAGAGAGAGAGAGAGAGAGAGAGAGAGAGAGAGAGAGAGAGAGAGAGAGAGAGAGAGAGAGAGAGAGAGAGAGAGAGAGAGAGAGAGAGAGAGAGAGAGAGAGAGAGAGAGAGAGAGAGAGAGAGAGAGAGAGAGAGAGAGAGAGAGAGAGAGAGAGAGAGAGAGAGAGAGAGAGAGAGAGAGAGAGAGAGAGAGAGAGAGAGAGAGAGGAGCTCAAAACTGAAGAAAAGAAAATTAATTTATATAAAAATAGAAATTTGCATCACCCAATTTGTTCCGATCCAACATCGAGTCCACATCTCCGACAGATTGTCCGCTTTAATTTGGGGTTAACCCACCACAGTTTTGTCATTTGTAGAAAAGACGGGTCGGTGGTTTGAAATGTGTTAGTGTTGTATATAAACTGCCCTTAGCCTCGATTAACAAGCAATGTGAGACTATTTTGGTGTATCTGGAACGGTAGCCCACCAACCGATGCTAAGGGGCTAAAGGGTGTCGACCCACAAGCATGCGCGAGTACATTTTCCACAAACGGCACTAGTGTTCCGATCCGACCTCAAGTCCACATCTCGAAAGATTGTTCGCTTTAAGGTTAATCCGTCACAGTTTTATCCTTTTTAGAAAAGACGTATCGGTAGTTTGAAATGTGTGAGTATTGTATATAAACTACTCTCAACTTCAATTATCAAGTAATATGAGACTATTTTAATGTGTCCAGAACACGATTCTTTCAAAAACTCATTGAAGTTTATATTTATATTATGAAGTAAATATATCAATTTTTAACTATTACAAAAAAAAATAAAATTTGTTTATAATAATAATGGAAAGAAGCCGTTGAAAATTGACATACTAGTATGTTGCTCAGCTCGAATATAAGCTGTGTTTTATGTCATGTGGCGTAGGTTCCAAAATTGTTGGCATGAAAAGAAACAAAAGAACAACATTATTCAGTGATTCACCATTTTCACTAACCACTTAGCCATTTACAGCCCCACATATTTGACCACACAAATATTCCTTGCATTTTTTTTTAATAAGAAGCCCTTCTAGTTTACTAATATATTACTCTCTCCGGTCTTATATATAAGAAACAAAAAAAAATTTACAAAGTCTTAAATATAAGAAAATGTTACTATAATCATTACATTTATTTTGAATATTTCAATTTTACCCTTTATTTTACTTTTCCCCATAATAAATAATAATTTAATTTAAACAAAAAGTAGGGGTAAAAGTGTAAATGACATGTTTTTCCTAATCATTTACTCCACTTTCTTAAAGGGTGTGCCTTTTTTTTTGTTTCTTATATATGAGACCTGAGGGAATATGTCACTATTAAAAATGTAAATAAGGTTTCCACCGGGTCATAAGTACATATTACAAAATATATATGTGTTTCATTTTGGCTTGTTAAAAAAAATAACATATTACAAAAATTGAAGTTTAACATTCAGAAAAATAATATTTTAACTTTTTAAAAGTTAAATGCATTAAAATAAATTTTTTATATCGAGTTTCTTAACATGTGCTTTTTATGGTTCATGTTGGCTTTGTCTAATGAAAAATTTATAATAAGATAAATGTTAAAGAATTAAATAATATAAGTATTGTTGTTTGAGAAGTTATATAGTCAATTATTTAAAAATAATATTTGAATACAAGATTCCTTAACAAGTATTTTTAGGCACTCGTTAGTTATCATAATTTTAAAACAATTAGCTAAATACAAAGTTTAAATGCTGTTTTCTAGTAATAGTTTTAATTTGAAGCTAGCTGTGTCCACTTTACCACAACCTTGCGTCCACAAGAACGTCAATGCAAAAGCTACAATATCGAGCTTTTAGTTCACTGCGCATCAGAGCATTCTCATTGCACAAAAAAAAATAGTCTCTTTAACGAGGGTTTATTGGATTGAGATTTCAATAGATTTTAAAAGACTTTTTTATGTTAAAAAATTTCATTGGTATTCAATTAACACTTTTATAAATCAAATCAAATATCGTGGTAATCAATTAAGACAATTAAGATTTTTTATTTGGGGCAATGAAATCCGCTGTTATTCGATTAAGATTTCTCATGACTTATAAAAGGTGAATTCTTAGGTACACATATTATGTGGATGTATACCGGTACACATATGATGTGGTTAACAAGTAATATAGTAATTAATGTAGATTTGTCATAAAAAAAAATAATTAATGCAGATTTTGTTTCTTTATTTAGTTTTTTATATTAAACACTACTTTTTAATATTTGCAAATGTAACCTTCCACAATAAATCAAATCATGCATCATATCTTTCAACTTAGATATAATTTTCACGTTTTTTCAACAAATTTTAATATTTTAATATTATTCTAATATTTTATAAATAATATTATTTTAGTAATTTGTATTTTCTTAACGATTAAAGTATGATTTTAATAACTTTTTTAATTATTCTAACAAAAACAAAACTTTTAAAATTATTAATATGATTGATCTAACTACGATTTTAATATTTCAATATTATTACCTTTCAATTTTTTTAATATTATTAGTTTATATAGATTAATATTTATTTACCACTTAATCATTAATGCATATAATTATTAAAAAAACATTTATTTTTTAGTAAAAAAACTTAAATTTTTTAATATGCGTATATATTTTAGCGTAATATTGTTAATTTTCAGTGATTTGTTATATTTTACAGGGTTAAATAAGTTTTTATCTCGATACAAAATTACTAAATTTAATTTTTCATCTTCATAAAAAAATGTCATGTTTTGATCCCCACAAAATGTTTATGCATGTAATTTTGGTCACGTTGTAAAGTCAACGTATATTTCTGATGATTTTACAAATATGTATAGCGCATTATAAAAAGTTTGTCCAAAAGTAAGGAACACAAAATTTGATTTATAGGTCAAAAGATTCGTTACTTTTATCTCTATATTTTGATTTAGAAAATTCATATTTAATTCATCTCATATTACAAAATACTAAAGTTTTGTAAATAAACTTTTGATATTGTTCTAGACATGTTTGATTGTCGAAATTTAAATTCATAAGTTATTGTTAGTCCAATTAAGTGATATTGAACGACTTGATTGAGAAAAATTAAATTCCTTAATGAAAGTAAGTATAATTCGTTAAGTTTGTAAACTATGTTTGAAGTTGAAGGGTTTGATCTAGAAACTTTAATTTCTTTTGACACAATTGACATTATTAGTTGAGACTTAATAGTCATTTCATATCAACTAAGTTTTTTAAGCCATAGTTAATCTAACTTGTTGAGGTTGAATTGTTTGATTTTAGAATTTGAATTCTTAAGTGTTTCTCATTCTCATTTGGTCAAGTTGAATAATCAGATTGAGAATGTTTGATCTTCTTAGTCCCTTTCAGTCTAGTTGATTGTGACTTAACAATTCTTTCATAATAACAAGGTTTCTGGTGTAATAATTCGTCCAACAATTTGAGATTGAACTGTTAGCTAGATTGTTGAAAGTCAACTTTTTAAGTGTTTATCATTCCAATTAGGTCAAGTTGAATAGATTAACTAAGATGAACTAATTCCCCATGTCACCATTGGAGAAAATTAGTTGAGACTTAACACTCATTTCATATAAATTACGTTTCTTGAGTCATAATTAATTTAACTAGTTGATGTTGAACTGTTACATTGTCGACATTTAAATTCTTATCTGTTTTACATTTTAATTTGGTCAATTTATTTCCTTAGTTCTTATTGGTAGAATTGGTAGCAACTTAATAATCCTTTTTTGATAACTAGGTTTTTTGAGTCACATGTATAATCCAATTGGTTGATATCGAAGTGTTATATTGCTAAAAATTTGAATCTCATGTGTGTCGTTCCAATTAGATGGTATTGAATTGTTTGAGAAAAATTTAAAATCAAACACATACAGTACAATTGAAGTTGTCCTGTCAAGTCCCTTAAATTTTAACAGATCAAACGTACCCTTAATCATAGTCGGTAGAACTACTTCTTCTTTTTTAAGAATCACACACTACATGAAAACCTCAATTTCCTAATAAAACTTGTTGAGAGCTAAAAGCCCTCGACAAGTAAGAAGAACCTTCAAACCTATTAGGGAGCTTCTATAGTACATATCAAAAAATTCAATGTACCGGTACATTAGATCAATTAATTAATAAATTAATAATTATTTATATCAAAAACTTATTTATCGATTATTGTATTTCACACTACAAGAAATTTGTCATATACCAACAGCTGCTTATAGTGACAACAACGGACCATTGGTATAAGTGTCATATACCATCAGCATTGAATATTTTTAACCAACAAATAATTTAAATTATCTATCCAAAAAAATTTACAAAAAAAAATTGTGAAACCTTTACCAACGGAAAAGGTTGTGTGGGTAAAGGAACCCAGACTTTGTCCACCTGTCAAAAATACCGTAGCTATAGGCTATTGCAACGGTTATTTTCCGTTGATGTAGCGAATTAAAGGTGATGGAACAAAACACCCGTTGGAATAGGTTTTAGTGCCTCTACCCACGGTTTTTGGACTTTTACCTACGGCTTTTAGCCGTCACTATATGCAGTGGCGGAGCCGAGACCCTGGCTTAGGGGGTGCGAGTTTTTTTTTCTAAGTATGTTTAATAGCTAAAAATCTATTCATTGAAGTGAATATTTGGAAAACCTCATATTCAAACTTCAGTCCTACATATATAAAATGCGATAATTTTACTAATTGATCTAATCTCAAGAAGTTTTTTATATATATTTTGTAAAAAAAAAAGTTTTATAAACATAGATATTATAATTTGGTAAAAAAATATCAATTATATATTTGGTTCCTTATGTTTATTTTAGGTTTTAATTTGGTCCCTTAAGTTTAAAAAGTTTCAATTCAGTCATTTTAGTCAAATTTCGGTTTAAATCATACATGTAACTAACAAAATTGCATACCTGGACAACTTATGAGGTGTCAAAGTTTTAGACGAAATTAACTCAAAAATTTATTAAAAAATTAGACGAAATTAACTCAAAATTTAATAAAAATGACCAATTTAAATTGACATAAATAACATAAGGGACCAAATTTAATAAATCTCCGCCATGCTAAATAGTAATGGAAAATTGCCCCCACCTTGGAACAAACAGTAGAGGTGCAATGGTAAAAAATCAGGGGGTGCAATTTCATTTTCCAATAGGATGCAATGAGTATTTAGTCAAATGTGAGGGTGTGCATATGCACCCTCTCAAACATATACAGCACCGCCAGTGACTATATGTTAAATTTCTTGTAGTGTCAAAGATAATAATTTCATAAGAAAAAAACAATTTCAATGTTTTATAAGCAATACACAAAAGTTTTTACATTTTTTCATAAAAAAGAATAAATCAATATTGACTATTATGAGTGATAAAAAATAAACAATATTATTTTTTTATAATTTTGATAAATAGTATTTAGTTATTATAATATTTTAAATGATAAAAAATAATTTCTTTCGAAAAGCATTTCAGTTACCTAATAATTTAATGATCTCGGTACATTGAAATTTTTTATATGTACTGTAGAATTTCCCACCACTTCAAATTATCATGACACTTATATTCTCTCTAATTTTCGGTTGCAAAATTCTTCAGTTTCATGTTTTACCCTAATGCCACTAGCAAAAACAAAAATAAAGGAAAGTGTTATTTAGTAAGAATTTTTTTATACAGAAAGAAAGAGAAGCGGGGGAGAGAGGGAGGGGGATGGGGGAGAGAGAGGGAGGGAGGGAGAGAGTTTTGACTTTCTTTTTAAATTACTATAACATATTTTAAGTTTTCTAAATTATAATAATTTCCTTTTTAAAATTTTTGTAAATTAATAGAGTAATTTAGGAAATTTCTATTTAAAGAAGTATTTAAATGACATGTTAAATTATTATTACATGTGGACCAATTAAAATTATACACTTTAACGGTGTACCGGTACACGTCCACATAAGATGTGTACCGGAGTGCTCACCCTTATAAAATGTCACTTGGTATTTTTCAAAAATCAACGGATTTTGGTGGATTCTTTCATGCAGTGGATTTCATGAGACTTTTTAGTTAAAAATACACTTGAGAGACTCTTCCAACAATCTCACCAAAAACCTTCAGACTTTTTCAAACTCTCCAAGACTTTTTTCTTTTTCAGAGTTCATCATCACTGTACCAGAATTTTTCTTCTTCTTTTTTTTCTTCACTTACTTATCAAATATGGTTTTTGCAAGTTTTCTTTTTGAACAAATTCTGCAACTTTTTTTTTGTTGTTTTGGATTCCCAATTTTTTTATATTTTTTATTTATTACTCTTATAATTTTTTTATTAAAATTTATTGACTCTTTTGAAATTTTCTTAATATATATCGAGTCTTTTGAAATTTTCCTAATATATAAAATATTATGAAATCTTGATTGTAAAAAGTCTTTTTAAAAAAAACTTTCAAAATTCATTCAAATCATGTGTTAAAAATCTTGATTGTAAAAAGTCTATTGAAAAAAATCTTTTAAAATCTCACAAAATCAATATAATCCCACAAAATCTTTTAAAATCTTCAAGACTTTTTTTTGTCAAAATAGTCTTTCAAAATCTCAATCGAATACACCTCCGTTAGTCTTCTCATTTATAAATGGGTCAGGCTAACCGGTGTCCCTACAGGGGTACTGGTTAAAGAACGCAGAAAAAAAGAATTTCAATTTAAAGAACATAAATTATTAAGTTGATAAAATATTTTTACGTGACAACTGAATTGATAAAATGAACATAAATTATTAAGTGAAATTTGACCTAAATATTATTTTGTATCAAATCTAGCTAGTTGCTTTTGTGTATAACAAATATTAAGTTGATGTATATTTTGATGAAATAGAAATTATCTATTAAGTAAAAATCCAACTAAATAATGTCATAAAATGACTGTCCACATGAATATTTCACTTGTTAATTTATCATCAAATTCAACCAATAAAAGTTTTGTTTTTAAACAAAACAACTTTATAATTATATAAATGAGATCAAATCAACAACCGGAAAAAAGTATCAGAGATATACTCAAGCCACCTGAGTAGGATAAGTGAGTAGGGATAACAAAGGTTTTACGGAACTCAAATTCATACGTAAAACAATCACCTAAATTTAAACTCAAAGGCTGTATGAGTGACAAATCAAAACTCACACCCACACCTATTGGGTTCGTGTTTTTCCACTCAAACCGAAACTCGCAGCAATAACATGCATAATTAATTATCTGCCCAAACTCAGCCCGAATTCTTTTTAATAAAATGCAAAATGTAGCATAGTAATTAAATTACATAGTTCAAGATAAGTAATTAACATAGTTTGGTGACATTAGTAATTAAATTACATAGTTCAACATAAATTACATGGTGAGTGAAGTGACCGAGTGAGTGAAGGAGGTGTTCAAGCAGCTGGGTGAGTAATTCGTGTGAACTGTGAAGGAAAGTGTGAACCTAATTTTGACACTTATATATACTTAGGGTTAATTAAGTAATTTTACATATATGAGTGGGTGTGTGAGTTTCGGGTTTGAGTTTGAGTGATCCCAAACACACACCCATAGTTTCGGGTGTCACCCAAATTCAGTCAACTCAGATTTTGTCCGTTAACTTTGATTTGGGTTCGGATGGATCTCCTGAATTTGGGTTTTCCTGTCATCCCTAAATCCGAGCATCCAAATTAAAAAGAGTTACAACAAAAATAAATTTCAATTTAGCTCAATCTATATCTTCGCATAACCTCTAACTAGCTATACAATACAACTGATCAACACATGAACCAATCATAGATTTAAAAATAGATTGATATAAATTGTGAATGACACAAAATAGAGATATTAAAACTTCGTTTAAACTTAAATATAATAAATCCTTTTAATTTTATAAATAAAAATATTCTTATAAAAATATCATTTATACAAACCTGTTCTATATTAATTAAATATACATAAAAAAAATCATTACTTTTAGACAGATTTTATAGTTTATAGATCCAATTTAGAGAGTTGTATTCAAATTTTTTATATTTGTGACCACTAAATATTTCTTTTTAATGGATCATAAAGTGAAATCCTATTATATATTGTTTCATTGTCATTATCATTCAAACTATCAAAATCGCAAAAGAGACAAGTTAGATCAAATAAATGGAGAGAGGGATAATCAACATTTACAAAGAGGTAAAAGGACAAAAATGATTCGAGGGACATAAAACAAAAGAAGCTGTTATCTGTACGAAGCTTTAAAGATCAAATAATAAATAAAAGTAGTGTTTTCAGGAGGGGGGGTGTAATAGAAAAAGGAATGCTACATCAGTGATTCAGTGATGAAGGCCCAAGATTTGTTTATGCAAAACGTATCTGTCAGGGACTCTCTTGTAATTGTTTGATTCAGAGAGTGAAAGACACAATACAAACATCAACAACCTGATCTACTGATTTTTAACAACACGCTTAGATGACACATCGGACCCACTTTCACCTATGGTAAGCCAAGTTTTTTTAGTTACATAAGTATTTTATAAGTACAAAATGTCTGCCATGAACCACCGATACAAATATAACACGGAAATTGATACGTCGACACTGGTAATAATTTTAAAAAAATAACGTAATTCAATGTAATCATAAGTGTCGATGTCAGACACTGATACATGTCCGCACACGAGACATACCTAATGTGAGGAGTGTTCGCGCTTCATAGGTTAGCAGTGATTAACCTCTGTCGGAATATCTATAGAATATATAAGATGAGTTCTCTCCTCTCAAACTAAACATTTTCCATACACATGAGCAGCTATGAATCGAACCACTGACCATTGCCACTGCTTAAGAGACCAAAAACCTTTACCACTTGTACCAATACATTGTTGGTGAACCAATGATTGTTTTATTATTGGTTAAGATAGATATGTTAGGATATAAAATAATACAGGTCCGACCCGACATGTTTAGAGGCCTAAAACAAATTTTACGTCGAAGCCTTTGAAAATTAATACTAAAATTTAGTATGAGATTTGAACTTAAATCTTAGAAGATGAGACCTTCTTCCTGATCAAATGCACTCGCTAAACATTTATTAATATATTGTCACATTATATACTCCCTTCAGCCTCATATATATATATAAGCAAAAGTTGCATTTTTAGATTTATTAGAAAAACAATGTATTTAGTCCAAATTATAGATAAGATACATCTCTTTTGAATAAATCTAAAAAAGTAACTTTTGCTTATATATGAGATCAGAGGGAGTATTTACTTAAACAAATTTTTTTTGGGGGGTTTGTTTTAACTCAAGATTTTGAAGTCTAAAACTCTTAGTTGAGCTGCTCAACCCTTAAGCCAGCCCTAGGATAATATATTACAAAGTAGTACTTAATGTAGTTAAGAGTTGTTATAATTTTATAGAAGTTAATTAGTTACTTGAGGTTGTTATAGGACTATTTCTATAAATATGAGGTCCTTTCCTCCATCATGTATGTCACTTTATTCTTAGCCATGGAGTTTGAGGCTATTGTTAGAACTTAATGTGAAATTGAGAGAAGAATTTAAGAGGAAAAATTATTATTTTATTAATGGAAGAGAAAAATGAATACAAGTTCAATGCAAGTTGTGTTACATACAACAACCACAGTTACTTATAGTCTAAGTAACAGATACAACTAACCTACAACTGTAAAACTACCTAACAACCTCCTAACTAACATTAGTGTCAACTATCATAACAGACTTAACCTGTTAGCACACTGGATATACAGATGTTTCAACATCTGATAGAACATTTGAATTACAACCTTTCACAATGGATGTTTGAATTAGCTTCCAACACACCCTCTTAATTCAAACATTCTCTGTACTAAACACATTTAGCATCTTCTTCATGTCTTTGAATTTTTCTATCTTCAGTGGCTTTGTGAGCACATTAGCCATATGTTCTTCAGTTATGCAGTAGCTTAGTTTGGTGCTTGTTTTAGACCATATAATGCTTTGTTCAACTTTAGCACACGATCTTCTTTGCCCTACTCTATAAAGCCTTGAGGTTGTTCAACATATACTTCCTCCTCAAGTTTGCCATTGAGAAATGCAGACTTGACATCCAGTTGAACATAATCCCATTCAAAGTAAGCCTTGCTACTGGGGCAAATATCTCAATGAAGTCAATTCCAGGTTTTTGCAAAAATTCCTTTGCTACTAGCCTTGCCTTATACTTTGCTATAGTGTCATATGGTTTGTATTTCACTTTGTACACTCACTTCACTAGCTCCCATATGTTATTACTTTCAATGGACTGAATTTCCTGCTACATTGCTTTCCTCCATATTGCTAACTTGGCTGCACTAGTAGAGCTCAGTAGTTCCATGTCAACAAATAATGTCAGATGCACTAAATCACCATCACCAGTTATCAAATTATCTGGAATTATATCAAAGTCCAATAGTCTTCTTACTGGTGTTGTAGGTCTATCTGACCTTCTAACATGTGCTTCAACATGTGAACATTTCCTTCAACATGTGCTTCAACATTCTTCAACATGGGCTTCAACATGTTCTTCCTCTGGTTCAATTTTTGCAGTTTCTGGTGGAGGGTCAGTACCATCATTATCTTCTTAAAAAATGAATGGTATGGTGGACTGTGAGTTTGTGCTTGCAGTATCCCACTTCCATTGTCCTTTCTCATCATAATCATCACTAGTAATTGTCATCATCAACAAGGCATCTATTTCTGAACCACTATCATCTTGTGCCATGTTTGCTTCTGAGTCCTTATTATTGTGAATTCTTGGAACTCTCTTGTTTCTGCATTCACTAGCAAAATGTCCATACTTCTGACAGTTATAACATTGGATATTCTTCTTATTCATAAACTTCTTACCCTTGCCATTACCATCAGACTTTGATGATTCACCCTGATCACCATTCTTCTTAGAGCTTTCTTGCTAAAAGTTCTCTTTCTTGAACTGGTCTTTACCCTTGTTCTTGTTGCCATTTCCATTCTTTGATATGTGTGCCCATAGATCTTGATCAGATGTTCTATTCTTTGTCCTTGCATTGATTCTTTGTTCATGGGATTCCAAAGAACACTGTAATTCCTCCAATTTCATGGTAGACACATCTTTTGCTTCCATAATTGCAACAGTAATGTAATCAAATTTTGAAGATAAGGTTCTAATTACCTTTTCAACCATGTCACCATCACTTACAGTTGATCCACAACTTTTCATTTGGTTTGTAATGTTGGTGATCTTGTTGAAATATTCTGCAATGGATTCATTCTCATCCATCTGCAACAATTCAAATTGTCTCTTCCATGTGGTTAATCGAACCTGCTTCAGCTTATCATTACCAGAATGACCCTTCTCAAGAATGTCCCAACACTCCTTTGCTGATGTTGCATTCTCTATCTTCTGGAAATTAACCAAGTCTACACATTGATGAATGAAGAACATGGCCTTGAAATCTTTCTTCTTTAATGTTCTATGTGCAGTTTGTTCAGCCTCAGTTGCATTCGCTGCAATGGGTGTGATCCCTGTTTCAATCACTTCTTGAACCTCTTGGAATCCAAAGATTACTTTCATTTGTTTGCTCCATCGATCCCAATTGTTGGAATTATCAAGAATTGAGAGTTTTCCTCCAAAACTGTTGGTGAGATTCTCCAATGAACTTGTCATTTTCAATCAGTGATCTGAATCAATGAAGAAAGAATGATTCTTGATCAATCTTGTTGCTCTAAACCGTTTAGGCTCTAGATACCAGTTGTTAGAACTTAATGTGAAATTGAGAGAAGAATTTAGGAGGAAAAATTATTATTTCATTAATGGAAGAGAAAAATGAATACAAGTTCAATGCAAGTTGTGTTACATACAACAACCATATTTACTTCTAGCCTAAGTAACAGATACAACTAATCTAGTTGTAAAACTAACTAACAACCTCCTAACTAACATTAGTGTCAACTGTCATAACAGACTTAACCTGTTAGCACACTGAATATACAGATGTTTCAACATCTGATAGAACATTTGAATTACAACCTTTTACAATGGATGTTTGAATTAGCTTCCAGTAGCTATCACCCCTTTTCTTTGGAGGTTCACTTTGTCTCCAACCACCTTCAAGATTTTGTTTCGGACACCATCTCACCGCCATCACACTCACTCAATATAACAACACCAAACCGTACCCAATTTCCACCATGTCAATATGATCAAAACATGCCATTTGTATTGTAGCATCCACTACTTTGCAGTGCTCCTTTCAACCAATTTACTAAGTTTCCAATAATTAGGAAATACAAAATTCCATGACAATATATGTTTAAACACTATAAATATTATTTGCTTAATTGCATTTTTGGTTCTCCTATTTTATTAAATTTGCAAAAATAGTCCCTCTATTTTAAAATTGAACTTTTGGGTCCCATATTTTCATAGTTGTTGCAATTTTAGGCCCAACTCATATTTTTACTCTAAACATTGTGATTTTTGGTGTCATAAAAAGTGATTTGTATAATATTCGACATTGAATCTAAAGATGAAATGTAACATTTTAGACCAAAATTCACCTTTTGGCATTAAAAATCGTCACTTTTAACACACAAAAAATGGCAAAAAAAAAACACGAGTTAGGACCAAAATTGCAACAAGTTTGAAAATAGAGAACCAAAAAATTTGATTTTCAAATAGGAGGATTATTTTCGCAAATTTGATAAAATAGGGATCAAAAATACAATTAAACCAATATTATTTTATCTCTTTCATTTAAACATTATTTTAGACGTATGGTGTGAATCGATCAATTAGATCAATTATTTTCCAACAACGAGACAATTTGATACTTAAAAGACAAGTACCCAATATATATATATAACAACACAAAATGATAAATACTTAAATAGTCACACACATATAAGTACTTATTATTTAATTATTTAAAATACATATTATTTGAGCCTTTATTTTAGCATTTTTAAATAGAAATTATTTGTGATTGTGCCCAAACAAGTATTTATGTTTTTTGAAAAGCCAAAATATATTAAGAAAGAAGCATAAGAAGTGCTAACAAAATACAAAATATCACACAAGATGAGCTAAATTCTCAAAGAGAAATGATTCCTAAGCACAATATAGGTGAAAACCAGCGGGTATAATGTCATAACAAAACTCTTTTTCCTAACCTTTAACCACCATGAAGACATAGTCTTCACTTGATCAATAGAAAGCTTGTCATTACTAAACAATTGATTATTCATTTCCTTCTAAAGAACCCAACAACACACTACCCACACAACCTGAATTCCTTGCCGAATATCTTTCCGAAAACCAAAAGACCCACCAAACTGAGTAGCACAAGACTTAATAGAGTTAGAAAAAACATTAGAAGCTCCTAACCAATTAATCACCCTAACCAAATAACCTCAAACACATTACAAAGAAGGAACAAATGATTACAAGTTTCTTGAACCGCTCACCCTCCCGAACATAAAGTAGAATCAACAAAAATAACACCACGCCTGAGTAGATTATCCTTTTTTAGGAAGTCTGTTGTTGAAAAGCCGCCATAAGAACACTTGAATCTTCAATGAAATTAATCGGTTCCACACCAAATCTATAATATCCACTGAATCCTTCTGATGTAAAAAATCATACATCTCTTTTACAGAATACCCTTAAAATGGATCAAGCTCTTACCTTCATTTGTCTTCCGCATTAAACTGCAGGAACCTTGAAGATAAATCTAAAAAACAATTTTTTGCATATATTTTAAATTAGAAGAAGTATTATTTTTGTATTTTAGACAAATTGTATCTGAATTTTTTCTTTTTATAATTTAATGAGTCATTTGTCTCTTATTGTTCAACACTAAAAATATTTTTAAAATAAAACACATTACAATTTGTACCTAGAGGGAATTTTAAAAATAATATTTCCACAAGTGTGAAGCAAACATTGTCCGAGTCTCAACCGAATCGTGCCGTACTACTTATGCTCATCGGTGGGACCCACATGTTCGTTCTTCATATCCAGCATGCCTTTCTCATGTGACTCAAACAAACCTCCACTCCACCCTTTCTTTTCTTTTCTTTTCTTTTCTTCCTTTTCACATAGATGACCCAAGGTAAAAAATTAAAACTAACCCAAATAAAAGGGTTTGGATCCTCTCCCTTAGACTTTAATGGGTAAAAAATAGTAAAAAGCTGATGAAATAGGAAGGAGTAATATAGGTGAGTTAGATAAGCTAGCAAAGTGAATTTGTAACGTTTTGTTAAAATAATTGCTTGTATTTGGTGAGAAGTATATATTTTGTTGTCTCTGATAATTATAGAGAAGGAAATCATGTTGCTGACAAGCTAGTCAATTTAAACTTTGCCATGAGACATTCTTTACACAATCACAAATCACCAAATCATTTAATTTATCCATATCAAGGGTAAAATTTCTAGCCATAATACTTAATATAATTATACACATATATTTTTTATAATTGAATTAATAAATCTTATCATATTTATGTGGTTAACGTTAAAATTTATTGATCAATAACAGAAACTGATTTATTTACATATATAATATAAAATTTATTTAATTTGTGCAAAATTTGCACAAAAAATCATAATCCTATCTAATACATTGAAGATCCATAGAAAATAGCTTGCTTTTTTTTTTAAACAAACAAACTTACTACATTTCATTAACTATTAAATATTTAATACATAGGGGAATAATCTTAAATCTATGGAAACTAGCCCAATAATTGGCCGCCCTAGCAAGAGTATGAACAACTAAATTCGTTTGTCTCATAATAAACTTAACCTCAAAGTTTACATAAGATGACATAAACAGAATAATGTCATTAACAATTAAATTAAATTCTGAATTGCCCGATCTTCTCGAATGGATAGCGTCAACCAACAATTTTGAGTCACTTTCAAATTGGACTCGCCCAAATCCACGATGTATAGCCTCTTCCATAGCATGTAAAGGTTAAACAAAATATAGCTTGCTTTTTTAAAATCACATAACCAAAATAAAAGTGAAAGTAACATCTTCTTGCTTTAACTCAAAGGAGAATTTGGGGAAAATCGCAATAAAATTTGAAAAAGAAGCGCGCCTATATATATATATATATATAAGGAGAGATCAAATTATACCGGTGTAAAAATGTTACACCGCTTAATAACGCTTTAGCGAATATAAATTTTACAAAATCCACCGTTAGATTGAAAGCTTATATCGTGTAGATCATTCATGTTAAATTTTACAAAAATCTAAAATCGTTTGATGTGTTATTGAGAACGATAAAGATTAACGGTATTCAATAAAAACACATAAACCGTTAATTTTGACGAGTCTCAATAACATATAAAATGATTTTAGATTTTTATAAAATTTAATATGAATGATCTACACAGTATAAGCTTTTAATCCAACGGTAAATTTTGTAAAATTTGTATTCGTTAAAGCGTTATTGAGCGATGTAACATTACTTAAATGTTACACCGGTGTAATTTGATCCCTCCTCATATATATATATATTACAACCGGTTCAAAAGTTGTCACTAAAATGAATCCAAACAGTCTCGTGAGCTTATATCTGTTAGCAAAGACATTGCATTATATATGTAGAATGTTGAGATTCGAATTTTGATCATCTCACTTATCCACTTTTAAGGGTGAAATTTCTAGCCACTAGACAACTTGGCAAAAAAAAATGAACCCAAGCAAGTGTACGAGAACAATTTAAATTGTTTAAACCTCTAATAAAAAACAAGAATCTGGTGTTGGCTTGGATCCTTGGAGTATGCTCCTCTCAAGATCTCAGGTTTGATTCCCTCTGGTGTCAATTTGGGTGGGCTAAATTTAGCTTCTTCAAAAAAAAAAAAAAGAAGCTACCTTTGGTTTCATATCCATACATATTTTAATGCATATTTCGCAAAAAGTTAGATCGAAAGTGTGAATTTAATGCGTATAAATGCTTTAAACACAAAAACGAACAAACAAGGACCCGTCATCGAGAACCATAGTATCGTCAGAGTCAATAGATTTCAACAATTAGATAAAAGATCAATTTAGATTGCAAGATTTTATACAAAAATACAAATATAACCGCCTAGTCTCATCCTATGGTCGAGTTTGTAACATGTTCCTCATTTTTTGTGATATTAATCCTCTAATTTTTAAGAAAATAAAATCCTAATAATGCAGAGTTTAGTCATGAAACAAATAAAATCTAATAAAAAATTGATCTCACAAAAAATTAAACTTAATTTCTTGCAAACAAGAAAAGCTCATTAACCAATTCAGGCAGCGTTAACACAACCCTTATTTTGGGAACCAATCGCTAGTTAGTTTAGTGATAATTGATGCTGAATTTAGTAAGGAGGACCACAGTTCGATCCTCCACAACTATGATCGGAAGAAGACTGTAATTATTTGATGTCAGAACTGATCCTCATACCAAATTAAACCGGTGAAAACCAAAAAAACACTTATTTTGAAGGCCCAAAATTTTAAAACAAAAAACAAAAAACTTTAAGGATTGTTCTTGTTCCAAAGGTTACTTGCAAGTAACAAAACAATAGCCGTAGATCAAGTTAGAAAAGAGATCAACGGTGTCAATCAATCCTTCTTTCATTCATCTCTCACTCTTCCTTTTTTCCTATTAAAAGCACAATGAAACCAAAACACTCTTTCATCTTCTTCTTCTTCTTCTAAGCTTCAAACCCAAAATGGAAAAACAGAACAAACCCAATTCACAACAATGGATACCCGACCCATTTCATACCAACAACAACAACACCATCATACTAAAACCACCTGAAACATCATCTCTTGGTCCAATGGAATTCTTGTCTCGTTCATGGAGTGCTTCTGCCATGGAAGTCTCAAAAGCTCTATCTCCAGCTCAACTTCCTCCTTCAAATGCTGCTATACTTGAAGATTTAGCTGGTGAAATTGATGAGTCTAATGTTACTTTTTCTGGCAACCCTTTTTCTTTTGCTTCTTCTCAAACTTCTCAAATGGTTTTGGATCGTATCATGTCACACTCGGTATGTATAATATAGTACTATCAAATTTCTTGTTTTTTTCATTGTTTGCGTAACATTTTTTTATTCATCTTTGTTTTGTTTGTTTTCAATTGATTCTTATTAATTAATTGTGACTCACCTCTTTTTTTTCTTAAGATTCCATTTTTGTACTTATATTTTTTTTTTGTACATATATTTTGTTTTTTTGGTATCAAAGAATTTAGCGGCGAAACTCACTCACTTTAATTTTGTATGAGTCATCTTCTTTGCAACATTAATATATACTCCTTTTTGTCGATCTTAATTATAAGTAAATACTATTTATTTTTTAAATTTATTGAATAATTAATATATTTAATCTAATCCGTCTTTCAAAAACAAAATCATTCATACCAATTTTCTTTTCCAAAATTCTTTTTTTTTCTCTCATAAATTTTTACCAAAATTTTAAATTGGTGTAGCCATCCACAACAATTCTTGATATTGCAGAATAGCAAACATTGTCTTGCAGTTGTGGCTTTGAAGTTAAAAGCCACGACCACAACACAGTTTATTACTTCATTTAATATCTTATCGTATCTCAAACATGATTATCTCGGAGAAAAAACCATATATGAAAAACAAAAAAAAGTTTTTTTTTTACAGAAAAAAAAAAGAAGCTAAATTTTTGAATTGTGACAAGATTCTGAAGAAATAGTTGTTTTGGAATTGTGCAGCAGGAGGTATCTCCAAGAACATCAGGAAGACTATCACATAGCAGTGGACCTCTTAATGGCTCTTTAACAGATAGCCCACCAGTTTCACCTTCAGAAATGGATGATTTCAAGGTATATTATTAATTAATCTTTTATATTATCTCTCTTAATTTCATAGGTGGCTTTAATTACTTGACATAAAAAACCTTAATAACAGACAAAAACATGTTAGTTTATTGGTTTATTGTTTTTCACAAAACTTTTTGTTTGGGTTCAAAACACAAACACTGATCTCACTGTCCTTGCTGTACACTTAGAAACCACTATACAGTTTCAGCTTTCTCTGTTACCAACAAACAGAAATTGGATGTCACCGGGAGACAGTAATAATCAGACTTTTTCTCTTTCCAATCTTCAATGCAAACATCCAAACAAGACTTTGAATTAAAAAACATGTTTTTATTTTTGCTACTTTTGTTTTTTTGCCGGAGATCGAGTATTCTCTGTGTGCAATTGTAGAGACTAATTTTTCGAGCTTTACTGGATTCAAATTTCTCCTTAAGATAGAGATGGAATCCTTTACCTTAGTTAAGATAGGACAACTTTTGTTTTTTTGTTGCAAAGTTATTGTTTTTAGCACTACTTCCATTAATTAAAATATTTACTAATTTGAAGGTTCATTAAATAATATAATCAACAACTATGCTTTAATAAATGTCTAATCAACCGCGACCGAAATAGTTTGGTCTCTGATCGAAATAATTTTTACCAGACTTTAATTACTTTTTGATCCGACTTTAAATTATTAAGGTCCATTCTCCTATAATTTAGAGGACTAAGACAAAAAAATTTATCTAATTAAGCCTTCAAAAATGTTAAATTTCATTTTAGACCCTCATTTTTGTGTAGTAATAGTTTCTATTTGTTTGTTTCCATTTACAATATTAGCCACAACTTCTTTATAATTGGTTAATAAGACCAACCAAAACTACCTTCTCTTTTTATAGGAAACAAAAGTTACCCTTAGATTCCTTATTTAACAATCAAGGAAACCAAAATAAATAAATAATTGAAATTTCACCCTCTTGGATTGCAATTGCATTTATTGCTAATGGATCCCCCCTTTATGGATGAACATAGTTTCTTAGCAGTACCAATCCAATAGTTGTTGCTTTGTTCAGAATCTCAGGACCTAAAGTTGCAAGTTTCAACAAACAATTACTACATCAGTTACTTTAAGAAATACCAACAAAATACACAATTTATGTCACAAAAAATGCATTTTTTAAACTTTAATCTAAAAAGAATAAAGAAAAAGAACAAGAAAGAAAATATATGAATCAAATTTATGAATTGCTTATTACATTGATTCTTCTATGCAGTATAACCGTTCCAGCAACAATCACATCAACAACAGCATCATTGCCGGTTTGAATAACCAATATAGAGTTTCTGCCACCGGAGGAGGCGGCGGTGGTGGTGGAAAGACGGTTGGGAGGTGGCTAAAGGAGAGGAAGGAAAAGAAGAAGGAGGAAACAAGGGCACACAATGCTCAGCTCCATGCCGCAGTTTCAGTTGCTGGCGTTGCAGCTGCTGTTGCGGCCATCGCAGCCGCAACTGCTGCCTCGTCAGGTGCTCGCAAAGATGAGCAGATGGCGAAGACAGACATGGCAGTTGCGTCTGCTGCAACGCTGGTGGCGGCTCAGTGTGTCGAGGCTGCAGAGGCTATGGGGGCTGAACGCGATCACCTCGCCTCGGTGGTTAGCTCTGCTGTGAATGTTAGGTCTGCCGGTGATATCACTACACTGACAGCGGCTGCTGCGACAGGTATGTGGCATTACCGATTAATTTCTTTTATATTATAGTTGTTGATTAATTAATGGTGTTTGTGGTTTAAAATTGTAGCTTTGCGTGGGGCTGCTACATTGAAAGCAAGGGCCCTTAAAGAAGTGTGGAACATTGCAGCTGTAATTCCTGTGGAGAAGAATTTGGTAGGTAATGGTAATGGTGGTGGTGGTGGTGGTAGTAATGGCAGCTCTAATAGTAGCTTCAGTGGTGAACTTCCAACTGAAGATAATTTCTTAGGCATCTGCAGTAGAGAATTGCTTGCTAGAGGTTGCGAGCTTCTCAAGCGCACTCGCACAGGTATATATCCTTATATTATATTCAACTTTTTTACACTGTTTAATTCTATGCAGTGTTGTCAAATATCGGCCATGGATGTGCTGTGGCTGATATCGGTGGCAGGCTTTTGGCTTTCTGCCATGGCCAATTTTATGAAGCATATGTCGGTCGGTATCACAGGTTTTTGGCTCTCCACCATTGTCTGCCATCCGCCATCAACAACACTGATTTTATGTAACATCTACACTTAAGATTAAAATGTGTTTGGTTTTAGACATGTATCAGTGTCTCACACATAAATATCAATTTAAGTTTTACTTAAATTATTACTAGTGCCTATGTCAGTGTCATTGTTATGTTCAATATCCGCGTACATCGTGTTTCCTAGCTGTTTATATGATAAGATTGTGTGCCGTCAAAATACTGTACAATCACGCAATCAATCACATTGGTGGCTTTAGGATTAAGATTGAAAATTCATATTTCAAGCTCGGTATTTTAGATTTTATAAAAAAAAAACCTGTATTGAAATCTAGACCATCCAATTTCGATTCCTGATGTAACAAACTGCGTGATTTCACCAGATTGTGACTACACGCCATCCAAATCTCTATTTATGTTCTCATTATATTATATGTTCTATGCTTACATAGTTTATGCTTTAGTCTATGTTTTAAAACAACATACATTATTTAGTATTAGTTGTTCTTGTGTTTCTTCTTATATTGATTATAGCTGGAAAGTGATTTCATTTGAATTTGATAATTGCTTTTGCTTGCAGGTGAACTCCATTGGAAAATTGTCTCAGTTTATATAAACAGAATGAATCAGGTATATGATTATTCTTTTTCATTTCAATATGCAATATGCAATAATGTAACTTTGGATCTTGACTATGACCAATTATTTGGCCATCAATTATAAGAGTTATAATGATGAATATGAATCTATAGTGGAATAAAAGTGACTAAAGTGATGGCTCTTAGTACGATGAGATGATGTTAAAGGATCAACTGAGTTCAGTTTCCTAGAAATCTTCAAATTTGTAGTAACTCTTTAGATCCTCTTTTTGTTCAGGTTATGCTTAAGATGAAGAGTAGACATGTTGCTGGGACCATCACAAAAAAGAAAAAGAGTGAGTTTTCATCAACTTTTGTCTTTGTTCCCTTCTATGATGCTTTAAACTGATTTGGAGGTGGGTCTTGTTTCATTTTGGGATTTGTGAAAGTTATTCTCTTTATTCTTTAAAGTTTCAAAAGAATTCAAATGATTCTTCTTTAATCAAATCCACCTTCACACTCATCCTTTCATCAGGTTTCGATCCATCATGATTCGATCGTTGGCTAGTGAATATGAAAAGTACTATCTAATAGAGGATGTTGACTATTTAAATGCATCTCAGTTATCTATATGCAATTGCATGCGATAGTCGTTATGTCTATGTTTATCTTGACTCATGTTTTTTGAAATTTTCGTAGATGTTGTGATTGGAGTTGTCAAAGATATGCCAGCTTGGTCAGGTCGTCACTTGCTAGAAGGTGGTGAGAATCGTCGTTACTTTGGTTTGAAAACAATAACTCGCGGCGTTGTTGAGTTTGAGTGTAGAAATCAAAGAGAATATGATGTGTGGACTCAAGGTGTTTCAAGGCTTCTATCTATTGCTGCTGAAAGGAACAACAAAAATAGAACATGTTAATTAACTATGAACATGTTATAGGATCTTTATGTTTTTTTCTCTGAAATTCGGCATCTAGTTTAAAGACCGACTAATCCGAGCGGACAATCTCTAATATGTTAACTATGAACATGGTATAGATCTTTTGATGTATGGTGGGGTTTTGATCTATTTGTAAAAAGGGTAAATTAAAGTCTTAGTTATTATGCTAAATAGGGTGAGGGTGGATTTCTTTAATCTTGTGGGACATAAATTAGTATTTTTATTAGTATTTTAATATATTATTTTTGAATTGGAGAAAGAAAAGTAATGTGAACTAAAGTGAAAAATGTGAAGCTTAGTTGTTTTTTTTTTCTTTCATTGATATGGAAAGAAAAAGAGTATCTTGGACTTTGCAGTCAAAAAGAAAAAGGGGAAAGAGTCACATTTTAGTGTAATGTGTGTGATGTTAAAGGATAAAGACTAGCTGATTTTTTTTTGTGCTTTTGCTTATATGTTGATTTGGGCTTTTTTGATTGGATTTGGATCCCAAGAAATTCTTTTAATTTAAGGTTTATGTGCTACAGCAAATTATTGTTATGGATTCTTCTACTTGTGCTTTTGTGCATGTGTTTTTCTAAAAAACAGATTTTGATAAAAAATAATTAGTGGGCTAATTTTAGATTCTTTTAAAAAAAGTAAAAGAAAATTACTTTTTGTTTTCTGCTGGAAAATTGATTTTTAAGTTGTTCTGATACATTTAAATAACAACACTTTTCTATAAAATTACAATGAATAAAATAAGAAAATCATTTTCATGGAAATCGATACATCATTCATCATCAATATCTACACATTGCATAAAAACTAGATGCACACATACACCAATTCCTATTTGACTTTAAGATTAAATAAGTATTTTGCCTCTAAAAATATAGGGAATTTGATTTTTAGTCTCAAACAAATAAATATGATTTTAATTCCTATAAATATCTCAAAATTTATTTAATTCTTATAAAAGTTTTAAGCATCTTTTAGTCTCAAATATTTTCAGCCACAATTTTTAATCTCTATTTTTTTTTCAACTCGTGTATATCATTCTAAATTTTTATTTTTTTTAATGTTTAGTACATTATCATAATCATGGTTGTCAAACTCGCGAGTAGACTCTTAAACTCGTACGTGTTTACAAGTCTAGGAAGTAAAAACGAGTGGACTCATGTATAGAATCGGTTTTTGATAAACTCAGACAGACTCGGGTAGACTTGCACAAACTCGCGAGTTTATGGCGAGTCTATGAGTCTAATTTTTTTTTGAAAAAACCCCAAAATGGGCACAAATTTCCCAATTTTTTTTAAAGGACCTTGCTTAAGAAAAAGACCTTAAACCTTTTTGTTATTGTGTATGACGGTACACATTTAAAATTAGAAATGTTAAAGAACTCTAACTTTTATAGTCTCCACCTTTAGGGAGGATGATATCTGAAGTGTCTCATCCTTTGTTGGCATTTTTTCTACCCTTCATCGACAACATGGTCCCGTTTGTCTCTTAATGTTCTTAATGAATTGTTAAAAATCCGTTAAGAAATTTGAAAGTACACGAGAGTTGACTGAAAAGCAAGGACTAAAAATTGTGATCGAAAATATTTAAGGGACTAAAAGTTGTTAAAATTTTTTATAGGGACTAAAAATGAAATTTGAAACATGTATAGGTACGTACCAAAACTTATTTAACCCAAATAAAAATGAGATTTTTTTGTTTTTTTATTCTTACCTAGCGGGTCAGACTGGCGCGGTGTATCTAACTTATGTCCAAAAAATAATAATAAAGACACGCCTTGTGTTATGGTGAGTTTGTTAATAAAATATTTTTGTTCCTAAAAAATATTGTGCCTTATGTTATAGTGAGCTTGTTAATAAAAGATTTTTGTTGTTAAAAAAATTTCAAGGGTATTGTTGGTATTATGAAAAGTCCACACCAAAATTTTATATATCCTCTTTGTCATAACAGTTTTCTTTGCAAATATTGGTGAATTTATAATTGTAAACAGATGCAGAAATACAAATAGATGCAAAAATAGTAGTAATAATATTAATAATAGTTGCAAATAAATGCAGAAATACAAACAGAAGCAAAAATATCAGTAGTAGATGCAAAAATAATAATAAATGTAGAAATATCTCAAATAGTTGATAATAATAGATGCAGAAATAATAATATCAAATGCAGAAACAATAGTAGATGCATACTATTAATGCAGAAATAATATCTAATGCAGAAATAATAATAATAACAATAGATGCAGATGCATAAATAATAATGTGTGTTCATCAGTCTCAACAAAATTGTTTTTCTTTACACGGCCACACACAACCTCGTTGTCTTCCTGTTTCACCGTCGTCTCACTATCTTTGTCGTGTAGTAGGCTTCTTTGCATAAGTTTTTAAGATCAAAAGGACTAAGTAAAGCTCTCATAAATGGAGCAAAGTCGCTCTCCTCACTTCAATGTATTCTACATTGTATTAATAACAATTGTAAAATCACCAATATTTGACAAGAGTACTTTATTAAAAGTAATGAAAACAACAAGAAAATGAAAATAAAGAACCCTATTAAAAAAACTAGAAAAATCACAATATCACTATAGTTGTATTCTAATTGTTTTACATTAGCCATATATATCACTATAACAACAACAATATAATAATAATAACAATAACAGTAATAATAATAATAATAATAATAATAATAATAATAATAATAATAATAATAATAATAATAATTGTAATTACTATAAAAATATTGAATTGTTATTTTGGGGATATGATGAAGTCCGAGGACTTGCAAATTTTCATCATTAAAAATGAATACTTTAATTAAAAAAGTTGTCTTGCCACAAAAAAGTTAACAAATAGCTGAAACTTTTGTCAGATTGCATGGTGCAACATTGAATTTTCAGAAGGTGCAAGTGTCATTTTAAGTAAGCTGATTAATGTAATTTTCATAGATCCAAGTGGTGCAGATGCACCCCCTCACACTAGTGCAGACCTGCCACCGGTACTGGTAATAGTAATAGTAATAATAATAATAATAATAATAATAATTGAAATCTGGCACGTCCAGGAACTAATGTTGAATACAGTGTTCCAACACTTCTATGAATGCAGTGTTGTAACCAATGTTCCAACCTTATACGAAACAGCAGTAACAATAATTTAAATGACAGAAAACAGTAAAGAACACAAATGATTTGTTAACCCAGTTCGGCATAAACGAACCTACTCTAGGGGATACCAATCCAGGAAGGAAATCCACTAATGTAGTGCTAGATCTAAGCCCTCAGTAAACGCCCCGTTTACAACTTATATCCTAGACACCTACTTGTGCAACTTCTACCTTGGAACTCCTAAGTATGAGATCCCATCTCACCTCCAACTATCACTCAACTGTGATTACAATAGAACAACAATGTTTTGTGAAGACACACTTCAAAACAACAAGTTACCTCTGTACTTAGAAGCTTAGAAGTAACTAACACAATTACAACTCAATAACACAAAGTCCTAAACTTGCATCAATTAGATACAAGAAAGGCTCACAAAAATAACACAAGACTCAAAACCCTAGAATGCTATTCTTCAATGACGGCTTTGATAACCCTACTAGGTTTTTCGTCCTTCATATAAATACTCCAAGCAAAAACTGGCTTCACGCCATATTGGGCTTAGATCACATAAAACTCAAGAATCAGAACCACACATAAAGTTTCCTAAAATGTCAGAACATCTTTAGGAAAATATCTCTTCGCTGATTCTTCATAGAAATATACTCCTTGGCGCACAAGAATGAAAACGTGGATTCCTTTTTAAAAAACGCGCTTTCCTTATTTAAACACGCGTGCAAATCATTTGTACACAGGTTGTACCACATGTTGAAACATTTGGTCCAACATCTTGCTTGTATATTTGTTTTAGCAAAATGAGGCCAATTCAAATATCCAATAATCTCCCCCTTTGGCAAATTTTTGGCTAAAACAATCTGAGATTACTTCAACCATTCCAGAGAGATACAAGGTGATGTAATTTCCACAGATCAACATGAACACATAACATATGAAACAGAACATCATTTCTTCAAAGCAAATTAGTCATTTGAGCTCCTCAAGATAAATTGCAGATAAGAAAATACAGTATCGCTCAGAAATATCAGAGGCATACAACAGCGGAATAGTGAACACAACTAGCCTCACAGGATAAGCCATAAGAGAGAAGTAAACTCTCACATAAACTCAGCTACTTAGGAAAAATAAATTCCCAGTAACTGGATGTTTCAACATTTCACAGAACATAAGCACATGCATGGATCATAGCAGACTTGCTCCCCCTCAACATCTGAATCAGAGCAAAACATGAACAAGATCTTTTTCAAAAGAAATTTTGCTCCCCCTGAACATGTTATCATACTACTCCCCCTCAAACATACATCACATTCATAACTACTCATATATGCATTGAAAACTACTACTACACATATTAGCAGGATGCTTCAACATCTGATTCCACATCACACACATCCATCACATATAGAGCAGGGAACATGCACATACACATACTAACATACTACTCCCCCTTTTTAGCCACAAAAGTTGACAAACTATCTTCAGGCAGGATAACAAACAGTACCATAAAGACATAAGAGTAGATTATTACAAACCAGCATAGCACAGGAGTGCTCAAATATTCAGGGCATCGCCCATGATAAGAAAGTCATAAGAAAAAAACATAACAGGAAACACAAAAAAATGAGCACAGAAACTTAAAACAATGCAGCAGGATCAGTCATCAGAGCTGCTAGCAGACCCTTCTCCCTTGTCTGTATCATCACTGGATGTTCCAGCACTGGTCTCAGCATCATCATCATCTTTACCAACAGTGGTATCCACAGCCACATCATCTTCCTCACTCTACAAAGCAGCAGCATCTCCTCAAAAACCTTCTTCTTAGCATCAAACATCCTGTCAAGCTCCAGCTTTTTCTCATCAAAATCCTTACAGGCAGCCTTCAACCCAGCTATAACATCCTTCCTTGTCATTTGCACAGGGGCAGGTTGGGAGGATGTTCCAACAATATCTGGAACATGCTGCTTACTAAACAACTTATAGTGGAAAAGCAGAGGAGATTCCCTCTTCTTAGCTACATCATCAGAAGACACAATACCTGGATGTTGACTAATAATAATGCCACACAAAAGGGTGGGAAAAGCAATAGGTAAACTCACAGCTCCAGACTTACCATGCCTCAGGGTTTGTTCAAAAATATACTGTCCAAAATCATATGGAATTTTATTTGCAACAATATAGATAAACTTTGCCAAACCTGTTGAGATATCAGAGGTGTGAAGAGTTGGAACCCAGTTCATAGAGCCAACTCTGTTCAATAAGGCATATTTCATAGTTAGTTTCCCAGCAGGAACCTTTGCTCTAATAGGCCACGCCTTGACCTGTCCACCAGTAATAGCCTTGCATAAGGCATTGTCAGTGACCTCCACTTCAGCTTGAGGTCCTTCATCTCTGCCCAAATATTTGTTGATCACTTTAGGAGAGAAAATTACCACCTTTCCTCTGACATGCACCCTCTGGAAGTCTTTACTCAAGGGATCATTGCAACCTTCAGGAATATTAACCAGGAATTCCTTGACCAAACGTTCAAAACAGTCTCCAAAACCAGTGACTGTTCTCATTAAACCAGCAGCGTCAATAAGCTCCATCACATCTTTACAATTTAGAGCTTTCTTACCTAGCTCTCTCTCTTGGGCCATTTTCCTATGGTAAACAGAATTCCATCTCTGAGCATTAGCAATGGAATGAAAAGACACATTATCCATGGGAGCATCTTCAACAACAAGAGAAGCCTTCTTTGCACTTGGCTTACTTTTCTTAGCAGGAGGAGGAATGTCTTCAACATCCTCTTCAACATCATACTCAGAATCATCAGAGTAGGCTAACCTTATCTTCTGAGGCTTGTTTTTGGTAGAACGAACAGGAGTACCTTTGCTCCACGTACGACCTGGTCCATACAACACAGGTTTACTTGATGCATCTTTTCCTTTCTTCTCTGTTGTCACACTCTTGATCACAGGAGCAGTTTTGATTGTACTCCCTCTCAACCTAGCCTTGATGGTGTTTTTTAAGACCTTGGCAAGGGGCTCCTCAGGAAAAGTTTCTTTATCCACATCTATAATGACATGATTGTCATTAACAGTATCTTCAGAGGAGTTGGTTTCTTCAGTATTGACCTCCACAGACTTCTCAATACCATCAGATCCTCCTAGGTCATCAGTCACAGTTTTCCCAGTAGCAGTCTGGGTCTCATAACCTGTTTCATTTGAAATCTGTTTTTCACCAGGTTGTGCCAAGGATGTTTCAACATCCGGCGCAACATCTTTGGTTGCAGGAACATTGGATGTTCCAACATCCTTCACCACATCAGTAACATCACCAGTTGATTTTTGAGACACCAACTCAGGATCATTAACACCAACAATTTCTTCATTCACAGTCTTAGGTTTCTCAGCATTACTCTCATCAATAGTAGTAGTAACAATATTCTCAACAGTTTTCCCTAATAAATCATCAGATTTGGGATCATCAGAACCTAGGGTTTTGTTTTCTTCAGGATCTAAGGGTACAAATTTATCAACACTAACATCTCTAGATGCTTCAACACCCAGATTTCCAGAATTATCAACTTTTTTATCTTTATCAGATGCAAACAGATTTGGATCTAAGTATAAATCCGTCATGGTAAAAGCACGCTTAGGCAAAGATTTGGTACTTTTCTTCTTACTACCTACAGTATTGCTAGAAACAGAGATGGGGGACTTACTCGTCTTCTTCGCCTTGTCTTTCTTAGCAACGGACTTACTGCGAGTTGGTTGTTCTTTGACTTCACTTGCATGCACAGACGTTAATGGTGTTTGTTGGGTTTTTTGAAATTGGCTACATTTATGCAAAACAAGATCATGACAGATGTGGGACAAGATGGGGCTACATCTTGGTACAACATCCTGAAGCCTAACAAAGTGCAAAGTTAGTTGAACAGCGCGCGTTTGTTATGTTTATCTTTTAAGCGTTTTATCGTGCTTCCCAAGGCACATAATCAAGCGAATTTTCTGATTGTTTCTCCAATGGATCGCTACTGAACTATATTCCTATATCTTAGGGATTAGTGGGATTTATTCAAATAAGCTTTATGTTATCGGATAAACTATGAAAGAAGATTATTTTTGAAGGCCAAAAATCAAGGAACAACTATGACTGATCGTACGGTATATATATTGAAGACCATAGATAGTTTAAGGTTACTAAAACTCTTGTAACTTTTTCATACTTGCATCTAGAGTTTTAGCGTTGATAAGTGCCAAAAAGTAGTTAAAATTCATACTCAATTACGGCAATTATCGACTTGTTTTCAAAGGATTTATATTAAAAAACCCCAAGACTTTGTACATATAGATTTTTGCCAAAGAGAGGTGTTATATCCTAATCTTAACTATTTTGATAAGTTTCATGACAAAAAGAGGAGCAAAACCCAAGTATTAAGGATCAAAAACAGAATGGTGGTCGCCTGAAGCTACCAAAGCTCGCCAGCAGCGACCAGTATTAGCAGAAAAAGTTCAAAAAAACAGAATGGCACTCGCCTGCAGCGACCAAGGCTCGCCCATGGCGAGCAGGAGAAAAGATTGGGCAGCAAGTCAAGCTTATACACGTGTCAGCAAACCCTCATCACTAAGCAAGGGTGGTAGCTGAGCTACCAGGTGGTGGCTGGGCGACCAGTTACCTTTTTGACTTTCTATAAATAGCCTTGTAAAGCAAAGAAAAAGGGGATCTGATATTTTTACACTTTAGAAAACCAGAGAAGAGAAAAAGGCTTGTTGCTTAGGGTTTTTGAAGGTTGATCCATCCAACTTGAGAGATCAAGGGGTTGATGTTCCTTCTTTGTTCCTCTATTCATCTTTGTAAGTTAACCACCATGACAATGAGTGACTAAACTTTTATTGTTGGGATTAGATGTAACTTATTATGACTATATATTGATCTCAATCTTTTGATCTATGTATTTTGGTTGATTTATTAATGATTGTGATTTCCTCACCTTTCATGTTATTCATATGTTTCAAATAACATAGACATATGTTGTTTGGATCTATAGATCTAGGAAAATCACATATTAAAATCCTAAACTCTAGACATGGATTTAGATTTTAATATTCACTTTTAATATTGAAGCTTAATGCTATTGTGTGGATCTATAAGTCGAGAGATCGAACATTAATCGACACAATAGATTTCATGATGTTTTTCGGACACGGAAATCATTGATGAGCAATATGTTAAGATGTTAATTAATCACTAAAGTATATGTCCATTTGATTGAATCAATATATATACGATTGATAAAGTGAAGTCTAATCCCGGCAATTTCTTTCCTCTGAAATCTAATCTTTGATTTATCACGATCTTTACGAGATTTTCGCAATTAAATTTGAAACAAACAATTTTCTAAAACCCTACTTAAAACTAATGGTCATTGTTGAACGGTTATTAATATCGCACTAGTCCATGTGGATACGATACATAAAAATACTTCTTTTGAAACTACATCAAAATGGTGCCGTTGCCGGGGACTGGCGTTTGATATTAAAAACATTGCGACAAATTTTCATTGTTTTAAGCAATTTTGCACTTTATAATTTCTGTTTTTAATTACTTATTATCCATCGTGTTTGCTAATTTGTTGGTTAGATTGTGAATTGTGAATGCGAAGACAGGTTTCGGCCAACAACCTACTTTTCGATCCTGAGATTGAACGGACGGCCAGAAGAAACAACAGTAAAACACGAAAAAAAGAAACAACTAGCCAAACAAAGAGAGCAGCAAGAGGGATCTTCTATCTCTATTTCTTCTACATCTTCAGTAGCTGAGGAAAATATGGCAGATATCCCAGAACCACAACCTGAAGGTAATGGTGGTGCCATGCCATGCCACAACAGTCCAAGAAGGTTGGCTCATCTTGCCAGACCACCAAGAGGAGCAAGACAACCGGAGATGAAGACTGGACTTCTCCAACTTTTGTATGCTAACCCTTTTGCAGGTTTACCACATGAGGATCCGTACAACCATCTTGTGAAGTTCTATGAGATTGCGGGTTCGCTTGGTACCACTGCTGCAGAAGAAGAAGCAGTATTCATGAGAACGTTTCCACATTCACTGATTGGTCAAGCAAAGGATTGGTATCTAGACCAACCAACACCTGTCATGACAAATTGGAATGTACTTGAGGAGAAGTTTCTTGAGAGATTTTTCCCACATCATAAGTTCATGGAGGCCAAAACATTTATTGCTGTATTCTCTCAAGGAGCAAATAAAACTCTTAATGAAGCTTGGGAGCGGTACAAGTCAATGTTACGGAAGTGTCCTAATCATGGGTTTGATGAACTCACTCAAATTCATATCTTCCGCAATGGTCTTCTTCAACAAATCAAGCTTCTTTTAGATGCTACAGCAGGTGGTTCCCTTTTATCATTAAGTGTTGCAGATGCTACGGCAATTATTGAAAAAATGGCACTTAGTGATCGTCAGGGAGATTACAACAGAAATCCTGCACATAAGAAAGCTGGAATTCTTGAACTCGATGCCTCAGATGCGGTCTTAGCTCAAAACAAGCTGCTCACCAACACGGTTGATCAGTTGTCAAAGCAAATGGCAAGAATGATTAGTCTACAAGAAGAAACAGGAAAAGCCAAACAAGTTGCGTTTTGTGAATTGTGTACTGGTGATCATGCAATTGGACATTGTCCTCCGACAAAGGAAGAGGTGAACTTTATGGGTAATCAACCAAGGCAAAATCAGTATCAGAACAACGCTGGCTATCAAAGAAACAACAATGCAAATTATGGCCAGGGGTGGAGGCAGGATGCTGGTTCGTCAAATAGACAAAGACAATATGAAAGTTTCAACCAACCACCTCCAACGAACAATCAAAATTCAACTTTAGAGGAGACAATGAAGAAATTTATGGAAATGCAAAGCGCTCAAAATCAACAGCAACAAAAGTTTCAGCAAGACGTTCAAATATACCAAAGAGGCAACAATGCGGTGTTGAGAAACTTAGAGACTCAGATTGGCCAAATAGCAAGACAAGTGGCCAGCAATAATAATCAACCAGGATCTTTTGCCGCTAACATGGAGCCGAATCCAAAGGAACAATGTAAGTCAATAATGACAAGGAGCGGCAAGGAGATTGGTCTAGGCATTGGTGATAATATCCGAACTGAAAGAGCTATTGTTGATGCAAGAGAACAAGAAGAAGAGAAGACTGAAGAGAGGTGTGGAGCAAAAGAAAGAAATAAAGGAGTATTAGTTGAAAATGAAAAGAATGAAAAAAATGAGTGTGAGGGGGAAGCCAGTGAGGAGAAGGAAGACAGTAATCGGAAGTTGAAAGACAAGAAGAGTATTCAAAAGAATCCAACTACTCAACACTTGCCTTACCCTCAAGTTCCAACAAAGAAAGACAAAGAAAGGCAATATGCAAGGTTTTTGGATATTTTTAAAAGATTGCAGATTAGTCTCCCATTTTCCGAAGCCTTAGAGCAGATGCCTACATATGCAAAGTTCATGAAGGAGATTTTGACAAAGAAGAGAATAATCAATGAGGAAGAAACTATTCAATTGGACGCTAGTTGTAGCGCCATTATTCAAAGGACCTTGCCAACGAAAGAGAAAGATCTAGGGAGAGTCACATTGCCCGTCACTATAGGTAATGTGAATGTTGGAAAAGCTCTAATTGATTTGGGTTCCAGTATCAACCTTATTCCCTTGTCAGTGATTGAAAGAATTGGTGGGTTGGAGATAAGAGGAACAAGAATGACATTACAGTTGGCTGACAAAACCATCAAACGTCCGTCAGGAATCGCTGAGGATGTGCTAGTAAAAGTAGACAAGTTTATGTTTCCAATAGACTTTGTCGTGATGGATATAGAAGAAGATGATGATGTGCCATTGATTCTAGGTAGATCCTTCATGAAAACTGCACGTATGATGATCAATATCGATGATGGGGTTATGAAAGTGAGAGTTCAAGATGAGGAGGTTAACTTTGATTTATGGGAAGCTATGAAGCATCCAAAAGAAAAAAATATTTGTTGTATGCTTGATGCCACTGAGGAAGCTATTCTTGATGTAAGAATACAAATGGACAACCGCTCAACTCTTGAACAAGCCTTAACCGAAGCATTCAATGAACTTGACCCCGAGAAAGAGAATGAAATTGAAGAATTCCTGAAAAAGCTTGATGAATTTGAAGAAGTACCTCCTCTTGAAGCTAAAATAGAGGAGCTGAAGACTAACTCAAATGAACCAAAGCCGGTGGAAGTAAAGCTTGAATTAAAGACATTACCCTCACACTTGAAATATGCTTTTCTTGAAGAAGAGGGAAAGAAGCCGGTAATTATCAGTAATTCATTATCAACACAAGAGGAGAGGAAATTGACCGATGTTTTGAAGGCAAACAAGGAGGAGATTGGATTGGTACTGTCTGATTTGAAAGGCATCAGCCCATCTTATTGTATGCACAATATCATGATGGAGGAGGATTACAAGCCTGTGGCGCAGCCTCAGCGTCGCTTGAATCCAACAATGAAAGAGGTGGTGAGAAAGGAAGTAATAAAGTTGCTTGAAGCTGGTATGATTTATCCAATCTCAGATAGTGCCTGGGTGAGTCCAGTCCAGGTAGTTCCGAAGAAAGGGGGAATGACGGTAATCACAAATGACAAGAATGAGTTGATTCCGTCACGAACAGTCACAGGATGGAGAATGTGTATCGATTATAGGAGGTTGAATAAAGCTACAAGAAAGGACCATTTTCCATTACCATTCATGGACCAGATGCTTGAGAGACTATCCGGCCAAGAATTCTATTGTTTTTTAGATGGTTACTCGGGCTACAATTAGATCACTGTTAACCCTAAAGATCAGGAGAAGACATCATTTACATGTCCCTTTGGTATCTTTGCTTACAGACGGATGCCTTTTGGATTATGTAATGCTCTAGCAACATTCCAGCGATGTATGCAAGCTATCTTTTCTGACTTGATTGAGAAGTGCATTGAAGTGTTTATGGACGACTTCTCAGTTTTTGATCCATCATTTGATTCATGCTTGATGAACTTGGATACCGTACTGAAGCGGTGTGTTGAGACTAACCTGGTTCTGAATTGGGAGAAATGCCACTTCATGGAAACCGAAGGCATAGTCTTGGGTCACAAGATTTCTTCCAAAGGCATTGAAGTGGATAAAGCAAAGATTGAAGTCATTGAGAAGCTCCCACCACCTGTTAATGTCAAAGGAATCAGAAGTTTTCTTGGTCATGCTGGATTCTACAGGAGGTTTATTAAAGATTTCTCCAAAATTGCCAAACCGTTAAGCAACCTGCTTAACAAAGATAAGTCTTTTAACTTTGATCACTCCTGTTTAATTGCTTTTAATGATCTGAAAGAAAGATTGGTAACTGCACCCATAATCATAGCACCAGATTGGCCACTTCATTTCGAATTAATGTGTGATGCTAGTGATTATGCTGTTTGAAATTCTGGCACCTACTGGGGACAGATGTTAAGACAGAAGCTATAGCAATTGTCGTACGTAACCAGTTGTAATGCTAAGACAAATGCTCTAGCGTATGTCCACAGTAGATTATAATCAACAAGTAAAAGCAACAGATAACGAAGTAAATAACACAGAGAATTGTTAACCCAGTTCGGCGTAAACAACGACCTACTCTGAGGGCTACCAAGCCAGTAAGGAATCCACTATAATAGATCTAGTTCTAAGCCCACAGCAAACATACAAGTTTACGACTTATCACCTAGACTCTACCCGTGCTAACTCAACCTAGGAACTCCTAAGTTTGAGACCCCGTCTCACTTCCTTTCTATCACAAACCTCGTGATTATAACAGTTGAACAAACAATGCGGTTTCACTAACCAAACAACAAACAGTCTCCGTGCTTAAAAGCTTGAGAGATGTTTTACAAAGTACAAACCAAAACAGGCCTAAACTTGTGTTATAGAATCCACAAGAAAGGCTTACAATTAACAAGACTCAAACCCTAAAACTATATTCTTGAAATACGGCTTCAGTAGTCTTTTTGGTTTTAGTCTTCACATATTTATATGACCTGAGTTAGCATGGGCTAGGTCTTCATCTTGGGCTTTAATCTTCAGCTGTCCTTTTGCAAAGTCCAGCACACATGAAATGGAAAGAATCATTAGTTTCCATAAATGGCGTAGCATCTTCTGGAAAGTATTTCTTGGAGCAGCCGCCTTATAAACCCTCGTTTAAAACATGCGTCTTGATAAGCAAGTAAGGCGAAAATATTGCTTCAGAGAATCTTCAAAGATATGGCGCGCAATATAGAACATTAATTACCGGCATGACATATGATGTACCCACATGCTACGGCATCTGGTCCAACATCTTGCTTGAAATTGTTTTTGCAAAATGAGGCCAACATACAAAACACCAACAATCTCCCCCTTTGGCAAATTTTGGCTAAAACAAACTAAGACCAGTTCTGGGGAGATGCAGTACATACCTTCCTTCAAGTCAACGCAAACACACAGCTAAGAGAGAAGATAATACATTGTCACATTATTTTCAAAAGAGATCTTCAAGTGAGAAATAATGAACAGGCAGCATCAGAGGCATGCAACAGCGGAAATACACAACTTAGCCTCATAGGGTACAAGATAGGGGAGAAATAAACTCTCACACATAAGCGCCATACAGTTATACCAGGGAAAAATAAATTCCCACAAATATGAATCACCATAGGAAAAATAAATTCCTACACCACTGAGAAAAATAAATTCTCAGGTATCAAGAAAAAGTGGATTCCTTTGAAACAGACAAGATGCCTTAGCATTTGGAATGACATCTGTCACACACAACATGCATCACAACAAAAGTAGATTACTCCCCCTGAGTTCATGCATATATCACAGTAGAGACTACTCCCCCTCAACAGAATATACACATACAGATATATCATACTTGCTCCCCATCAATCATAGCACACGCAAAGACAGACAGATGTTGTATCATATGTCACAGCATTATCACGAACAGAACAGATACTTACGACTACTCCCCCTTTTTAGCCACAATTTTGACAAATATAATACGTCATGCATAGATGGAAGAACATAGAAGTAGCAACATATTAGAGGTGCATTATTACAGACCATCAGAGTAGCAGCACATGCAAGTGCACAAAAACATCCTGGGCATAGCCCGCAAAGTACAGACAGAAAAGAAGAAAAACAATAAGAGCAGAAAAAAAACACAGGAGCAGTAACATCATTCAGAGAGGCTTTCATCAGAGCCCTCTATCACAGGTTCACCACCATCATCAACATCAATATTTCCAGCACCAGCTTCTTCAAGCTCCAGGGCCTGGATAATAGCTTCCAGCTTCAACTTCTGGTCCTCTAACCCTTTGCAGGTAGCTTTCAGCTCTGCAATCATATCCTTCCTAGTCAGTGCATCAGATGACCTCTGGACAGATGCTGTAGCAATGTCTGGAGCATGTGTCCCTTCAAACAGCTTACTGTGCAGAATCAAAGGAGCTTTCCTCTTCATTGGGAAATCAGAACTACTCAGAATACCTGGTTGTTGACTCAGAATAATACCACATAGCAAGGATGGAAAGGCAATGGGCTTTTTGATAGCCATGCTGTCAGCATGCTTCAAGGTTTGATTGAAGATATAGGAACCATAATCATATTTCACCTTGGACCCAATGGTATAGATCAAACGTGCCAAGTCAGTAGAAATATCAGAGGTGTGCACAGTGGGCACCCAATTGACAGTGCCAATCGTGTTCAAGCATGCAAACTTCACAGAGAGTTTGCTGGAAGACACCTTTTTGCCCTTCGGCCATTGCTTCACATGGCCATTTGTAATTGCCTTGGCCAATTCACCATCAGTCAACTCCACCTCAGGGGTTCTAGCATCATCCCTTCCCAGAAACTCATTAATAATGGAAGGAGAAAAATTCACCAGCAGACCACACACAAAAACCTTATGAAACTCAGGACTTTGGGGGTTATCACAGTCCTCAGGGACGTTCACAATGAACTCTCTGACCAGCTGTTCATAACAATCTCCCAATCCCCACACAGTCTTCATCAACCCAGCTTCCTCAATCAAGCTTACAATATCAGTACACTCCAGAGCTTCTTTCCCAAGTTCTCTCTCTAGAGCAACCCTTCTCTGAACAACATACTTCCATTTCCCCACACAACTAGCAAGATGAAAAGAAATGTTATCAATAGGAACCTCAGGTACATTAGCTGGTACCTTTCTACCACCCACACTTTTTCTGCCAATAGAAGCTCCACCAGATGCTTCACCTTTACTCACAGACCTCTCAGCTTCATAATCAGAATCATTGTCAACAGCTTTCCTCTTTAATTGTTTCTTCTGGACGACAGGTGTTTCAAATTTACTCCTAGGTCTAGGAGGTCCATACATTGGTTTCTTAGCAGGTTTCTTGACAGACTCTACAGCAGGGAACTTGGAGACAGATGGTATAGCTTTACCAGAATTGCTCCTGAGCCTTTTTGCTACACCAGCACCATAAGTTTTCACCAGAGGAGGAGGCTGAGACCTTTCTTCATCCACATCTGAAATTCTGGCGTAGCAATGGGGTACAGGATGTGCCTACCTTTGCAACTACAGTGTGCACAACGAAGTAAACAGTATGCAATATAATAAGTAACTGGAAATTAAATGAACGCAGAAGTTTGTTAACCCAGTTCGGCGTATAACACGACCTACTCTGGGGGATACCAATCCAGGAGTGAATTCACTATGATAAAACTAGTTAGAAGTCTCCAGCAAACGACCCGTTTACACTTCGTCACCTAGTTTCTACCCGTGCTTTCTTCAACCTAGGACTACCTAGATTAGAGACACCTATCTCTCCTCCTCTTAACCACACAGACAGTGTGATTGATCTAACCTTGAACACAATGAAGTCACACTTCAAAACAATAACCTATCTCCGTGCTTAAAAGCTTAGGAGTAGACTAAAACCCTTACAACACAAGACCACAGTCCTAAGCAAGTATCAAGGAGATACAAGATAGGCTCACAAAAATACACACGAGACAACTAAAAACCCTAGTCACAAATATATCTTTCTTCACAAGAGTTTTCGTCACTTTTAAACGTATGTGTTCTTCAATATATATAGCTCGTGAAGTATAAAATTAGTTCCTTGATTTTTGGTCTTCAGATCACTATAAAAAAAGCAACAAACCCGATATAGCTTGTAAGCTAAGCCAATCCATCGAAATCCTAAAATATAGGAGTATATTTTAGGTTTAATATGCTATCGGATATCTACAAGACATAAGCGCTTTCCAAGTCTTGAGGCACAAGCAGCGCGCTAAAGTTACATAACCGGATAAGCTTGAAAGATTACGCGCACAAACAAACTGTTCGCATATTCAGGCTTTTAGAATGTCGTTCCATAGGTAGCCACATCTGCCACTACATCTGGCTATTTGTTGTTTTTGTAAAATTAAGCCAATTTGAAAAACCTAACAAACTCCCCCTTTGGCAAATTTTGACTAAAACAATATTAGGCAGATTATCAAGTGATGTGGATAGAACACAATAGGAATACTATACCTACTACACTTCAAGTGAATTAAACTCTATAGCAAACATCAGAACTTGGCACAGCGGAATGAGTTCATTCACCACAAACCAGCATCAAGATATAGAAACTTCTTCAGTATGAATTCACAAACTTGATCAGAAAAATTTCTCTTGTTAAAGTCTTCAACAACACAGTTTTATCACAACAGAAGACAAACACAACAGAAACATCAGTCAAATAGAGAAAAATAAATTCTCCATTCAGACTCTCTGGATGGTATCCAGGGTGAGGCAACATTGCCAGCAACATCTCATATGCTCCCCCTCAAATCATACATATTATATTTTCTTTTTTTCTCCCCCTCTCAGTATGCATATTTAAACCACACACACAGATGCAACTTCAACCAAACATATCTAACACTTCTATCACATGCATAACACAGAACACTAGTCATTAAGATTATCAAAACATATCAAAACATCTCCCCCTTTTTAGTCATGAAATTTGGCAAAGATACGCAAGGTAGAATCATCAGAGTAGTCTAGAGTAAATATTACAGGCCAACAGCACACAGGGGTGCATCAAAAATCCAGGGCATAGCCCATAAAGCAAAAGAAAAGAAAAAAAACTTCTCAGTAAGACATCAGCTAGGAACACAGCATCAAAAACCAAGACTTTCATCAGAGTCTGGTACAGTAACATTTCCACCATCTCCTTCCACATTTCTTCCAGCATGTACATTGGAGGGTCCAGCAGTGCCAACTCTCTCCTCAGACTCCAAGGCCTCTATGACTTTATCCAGCTTCAGCTTCTTATCCCCAAGAGCTTTGCTCACATCCTTCAGGTCTGCAATCATTTGTTTCTTAGTCATGGAAACATTGGATGGGGTGGCGAATGGGACATCCAGATCCACCTCATGTGGGCCTTCAAGTAATCTGCAGTCAAAAGTAAGAGCAGTCTCTCTCTTGCATGGAACATCAGAGTTCCTGAGTATGTTTGGCTGCTGGGAAAGAATGATACCACACAGAACAGTAGGAAATGCTATAGGTAACCTAGTTGCAGTAGACTTAGCATGCACTAGAGTTTGATCAAAGATATAATTGCCAACATTAAAAGGAGTCTTGGTGCCCAGGGCATAAATGAACTTACCAAGGCCAGTAGCAACAGAGTAATTGTGAGAGGTAGGAACCCAGTTAGCAGCAGCAATCTTGTTTAGTAAGGCATACTTAATAGTAAGATTGGTTGTAGACAACTTAACCTTCCTGGGCCATCTCAGAACCTTTCCTCCAGTGAGAGTTTTACACACCTCATTATCAGTGACTGTTATAGCTGGTTCAGCAACATCATTCCTTCCTAGGAATTGATTAATCACAGAAGGAGAGAAATCTATACACTGTCCACGAACATAAACTCTTCTATACTCAGAACTAAAAGGATAATCACAATCAGGTCCTATGTTGACCAGAAATTCTTTAACAAGCATTTCATAACACATACCCAGGTTAGTCACAGTTTTTTCTAAGCCAGCAAAATTAATAAGATCCATGAGGTCAGAACATTCTAGCATTTCAGGACTCAAACTTCTCTCAACAGCTAAACGTCTATGATACACATATTTCCACTGACTTACAAAGGAGGAATCATGAAATGACACATTATCCAGGGGTGCATTTAGATTGGACTCAGTAGTTATGGATCTGGTTCTAACCTGTTTTCTGGATGTAGTTGTCAAAGCAGCAGCATCTTTGTCAGCATCATACTCAGAATCACTAGAACTCACTTCCTTCCTTTTCAAAACTTGCTTCTTCTTTTCATTTGGAGGAGTACCTTTGCTCCAAGTCCTTGGGGGACCATATAAAACTGGTTTGCAACCAGGTTTGATGACAGTCTTGGATGGGGCAGTCAATGCAGTAACAGGAGCAACACCTTGCCTTACAGACCTCTGTCGAGTGCGTCCAGCCACACTCTGAGTGGGAGTGGAATGCACTGTGGTTTCATGAGTAATGACCAAATCTTCTTCCTCAGGATCATCTTCATCTTCATCAACTTTAGAACTGGTTCCCTGTTTCGCAGCAGAGACAGTGGAGTCATCAACAGCCTTATCAGCTTCTTCTACCTTATCAGCAACACCAGTCACAGAGTTATTTTGCAAAATCCCAGATGCATCCTCCAATGGTCCAGCCTCTTTAACCACATTAGTTGGTGGTGAAGAAGTTGTAATCGCAGCAGCAACGGATGTCAAATTTTTACCTTTTTCATTAGAAACATCATCTGATTGAACAGTGATTTCTGGGGGTTGAACATCTACATCCCTGTCAGCCCTAGGGTTATCAACATTCACATCAACAATGAAATTGGGGCTTTTGTTAACAGTAACAGGACTCAAATTTGGACTTTCATCCATGGATTCTTTAGTACCAACATCATCATTGTCATTCTTAGATTGATTCGTATCCAGATAAAGATCAGTCATAGACAAAGCTCGAGATGTTTCACCTTTCTTGGAGGGTTTCTTCTTTTTACTCTTCTTGATTTTAATCGAAGCTGACGAAGGCGAAATTTTCTTCTTGCGATGTTTCTTTGACTTAGAATGACGAGAAGAAGACTTGTGTTTCTTGGACGAACGAGAATCCTTCTTCGATTGATCTTCTTCCGAGTTGACAGGCAAATCCGGAGCGTTGGAATCACATGCAAGTGGTGTAGAAATCTCATCGTGATCAGACATATCCTTTTCGGTTGAGTTTTGAGAATTTCCAGACATGATGGAGTTGCGATTGCAAAGAGATGAAACAGAATCACAAAAGGTTGTGTAAAGTTGTAACAGTGAGTAGCAGGGAGAGGAGTTGAACAGATGGAGAGATGAAGAGTTTAACTGACAAATGAATGAGAAATAAAGCTCACAATATGGTGGAGTATTAATTTTCCCACTTCCTTGGACAGCGTGCTCAGTATATGAGAAGTTAGACTTTACTGCACACTCGTGAGATACTAATTGCTATAAACTTTCAAATAGGCAAATTCCCAGCTTGCCCCTGAGTTTTTCAAACTGATTGAGATCTAGCGCCTTTGTAAAAATATCAGCCAGTTGTTCACCTGTGGTAACATGTTCCAACGTTACTATTTTATCTTCAACTAGTTCTCTGATAAAGTGGTGTCTGATATCATTATGCTTGGTTCTGCTGTGCTGGATTGGATTCTTGGAGATATTGATAGCACTCATATTGTCACAAAATAATTTCATAGTTCCCTGATGAATATTATATTCACTGAGCATTTGTTTCATCCAAACTAACTGAGAACAACTGCTACCGGCTGCAATATACTCAGCTTCAGCTGTAGATAGTGAGACGCAATTTTGCTTCTTACTAAACCAGGATATTAAGTTGTTTCCTAAGAAGAAACATCCACCAGATGTACTTTTTCTGTCATCTGCACTCCCAGCCCAGTCAGCATCACAATAGCCAATTAACATTGCATTATCACTATGTGTATATAACATTCCATAATCACTAGTACCACTCACATATTTTAAAATTCTTTTAACTTGAGTGAGGTGACTTACCTTAGGTTCAGCCTGGTATTTTGCACATACTCCAACTGCAAATGTGATATCTGGTCTACTTGCAGTGAGATATAGCAGGCTTCCAATCATGCTCCTATAGAGACTTTGATCAACCTTTACTCCCTTCTCATCTTTAGATAGTTTCAGATGCGTAGGGGCAGGAGTTCTCTTGTGACTTGCACTTTCCATACCAAACTTCTTCACAATGTTCTTAGCATACTTGCTTTGAGAGATGAAAATAGTGTCATCCATCTGTTTCACTTGTAGCCCAAGAAAGAATGTCAACTCACCAACCATACTCATTTCAAACTCAGATTGCATTTGTTGTACAAAATGTTGCACCATTCTGTCAGACATTCCTCCAAATACGATATCATCTACATAGATATGAGCAATCAACAGCTCCTTTTCTTCTGCCTTAACAAACAAGGTTTTATCATTACCTCCCTTCCTGTAGCCTTGCTTTATTAAGTATTCTGTAAGTCTCTCATACCAAGCTCTAGGTGCTTGCTTGAGACCGTATAATGCCTTCTTTAACTTGTACACATGATCAGGATGATTTGGATCAACAAATCCTTTTGGCTGCTCAACGTATACATCTTCATTCAAGTATCCATTTAGAAAAGCACTTTTCACATCCATTTGGTAGAGCTTGAATTTTAAGAAGCATGCCACACCAAGGAGTAACCTTATAGATTCTAAGCGAGCTACTGGTGCAAATGTCTCTTCAAAGTCAACACCTTCTATCTGAGTATAACCCTGAGCCACCAGCCTGGCTTTATTTCTTGTAACCACTCCTTGTGAATCAGATTTATTTTTATACACCCATTTGGTACCAATGATATTAGTGTCTGTAGGCCTTGGTACTAGATCCCATACTTCACATCTCTTGAATTGATTCAATTCCTCTTGCATAGCTTCAATCCAAAATTCATCAGTCAAAGCTTCTTTAACATTCTTTGGCTCAATCTTAGACACAAAGCATGCATTTGACACAACATCCTGTGATCTTCTAGTAGTAATTCCTTGATCAGGATTACGTATTATCAAATCCGTGGGATGATTCTTTTGAACTCTGACTGAAGGTCCTTTGTTCACTGGAACTTTGTACAAATCAGTCTCTCTTCCTGATTTTTCAACTTTATCTATGTAAACTTCTTCTTCCAGAACATCAGATGGGGCAGGAGTAGAGTCAGCATGAGGATCAGCATCAGTTTCACTGACAGAATAAGTGTCTTCAATTACGACATTAATAGATTCCATCACAGTGCTAGTTCTGGAGTTAAACACTCTAAACGCTCTACTGTTTGTAGAATATCCTAAAAAGATTCCTTCTTCACTTTTAAGATCCAATTTTCTTCTAGGTTCTCTATCTGCAAGAATGTAACATTTACTTCCAAAGATATGAAAGTATTTTACAGTAGGCTTCCTCCCTTTCCAGTGTTCATATAAGGTATTTGACGTTCCAGTTCTCAATGTGACTCTGTTGTGAATATAACATGCAGTACTCATAGCTTCAGCCCAAAAGTGATAAGGTAGTTTCTTAGCATGCAGCATTACTCTGGCACATTCCTGCAGAGTCCTGTTTTTCCTTTCCACAACACCATTCTGTTGAGGTGTAATGGGGGATGAGAACTCATGTCCAATACCCTCTGAAGCACAGAAATCAGCAAAGCTGGAATTTTCGAACTCCCTTCCGTGATCACTTCTGATTCTAATAATACCTTCATCCTTTTCTCTTTGTAGTTGAACACACAAGTCTTTGAACACAAGAAAGGTATCAAATTTTTCTCTAAGAAAGCTAATCCAGGTATATCTTGAGTAATCGTCCACTACCACAAAGGCATATTTCTTTCCTCCTTGACTTTCCACTTGCATAGGACCCATCAAGTCCATGTGCAGTAGTTCAAGAACTCTGGATGTGGTTAAATGGGGCACTGTAGGGTGCGACATCTTAATTTGCTTTCCAACCTGACACTCACCACATATCTTCCCTTCTTCTATCTTTAATTTGGGAATTCCTATGACAGCTTCTTCAGTGATAATTTTCTTCATGCTCTTAAGATTGAGATGACCAAGTTTCCTGTGCCATACATTAACCTCATCTTCTTTAGTTATCAGACAAGAGGATAAGTTAGTTTCTTCTGGAGCTACCCATAAATAACAGTTATCCTTTGACCTTGTACCTTTCATTGTCACTTTACCTTCTTCATTTGTTACTAGACATTCACCTTTGGTAAAGTTAACCTTCATTCCTTGATCACAGAGTTGGCTTATGCTGATTAGATTAGCTGTTAACCCTTTCACAAGAAGAACATCATCAAGATCAGGTTGACCAACATTAGCTAGTCTTCCAATACCTTTAATCTCACCTTTAGCACCATCACCGAATGTAACAAAACTAGTGGAGTAAGACTTAAGATCCACCAGAAACTTCTCTATTCCAGTCATATGTCTGGAGCAGCCACTGTCAAAGTACCAGTCTTCTCTAGAAGTAGCTCGAAGAGATGTATGAGCAATTAGGCCAGCAACATTACCTTTTGGCTTCCATTCTTTTGCTTGGTTCATCTCCACCTTCGCTGGTACTACCTTCTGACTTCTCTTTGGGAACCCATATAATCTATAACAAAAAGGTCTTATATGTCCTCTTCTTCCACAATAATGACAAAACCAGGGTTGTGGTCTCATATTTCTGAATCCCAGATGAGGTTGAACATGGGGCAGCCTTGGTTTCCGCATTGGAGATCTTTTGTTTCTACTAGAAGGCAAAAACTTCAGCTCGGGATCATACTCCTTGGGCTTGTTCAGATCCTCATATTCATACCCAATACCTTTTACCCAGTTTCCTTCTTCCTGCGATTTAATTAGCTTTTCTAGAACGACAGTGCCATTGTTCATAGAAGCTTCCTTTTTAAGCTTTTCAAGTGAGGAATTCAGTTGTGTTACCTCATTATTCAGTTCAGAAATCTGAGCCAGGTGCTTGTTCTTCTCAGATTGTAGTTCCAAGATAAGCCTTTTTTGATTTTCTTGGCTTCTACAAACTTCTTCACTTCTCTTGCATAGAGCTCTATAGGATTCAGCCAATTCTTCATAAGATACATCCCCATGATTTGATTCAGTGTCAGAGCTGCACAGTCCAGTTAAGGCAGTAATGTGCTTTGCAGTTTCACCAGATGTGTCATCCTCTGAGTCTTCATCCTCAGACCATGTAGCAGTCATTCCCTTTTGTTGCTTCTTCAAGTAATTAGGGCATTCATACCTGATATGTCCATATCCACTGCATTCATGACACTGTACTCCTCTCACTTGACTCACTTTTTCTTCAGCTTTAGGTTTCTTTTGAAAACTAGAATTCTTATTGATGTCGAGTGAAATGGGGGACACCGTCTGCTTTACATTCTGTTTACCTCTCCTATCCATTCTTCTAAGTACTTTATTGAATTGTCTTCCTAGGAGAGCCATAGCCTCAGATAAGCTTTCATCAGTATCTGCCTCATCTTGTGCCTCATCAGTATCAGCATTTGAGACAAAGGCTATGTTTTTGTTTTTACTTCCAGATCGTTCATTAGCAGAAAGTTCATAGGTTTGTAGAGACCCAACCAGATCATCCAGCCTTATTTCAGACAAGTCCCTAAACTCTTCTATACATGTGACCTTCATGTCAAACCTCTTGGGTAAAGACCTCAGCATTTTTCTCACCATTTTTTCTTCAGAAAGTTTTTCACCTAGAGAGTCAAAGGTGTTAGCAAAATCTAAAACAGTCATATAAAAGTCATGTACCGTCTCATCTTCTTTCATTTTGAGGTTCTCAAATTTCGTAGTCAACATCTGAAGTCTGGAATTCTTGACTTTTGCTGTCCCTTCCTGAGTGGTTCTCAAGATCTCCCAAGCTTCTTTAGCCTGAGTGCATCTCTTTATCAGTCTAAACATGTTCTTATCAACACCATTGTATAAGGCGTTCAAGGCTTTATGATTTCCAAGAGCAAGTTCATCTTCAGTCTTTGACCACTCTCCCTCAGGTTTCAAAGAGACAACATTATCTTTATCTATAACTGTAGGATGTTCCCAGCCAGTAACCACAGACTTCCATGTCCTACTGTCCACAGACCTTAAGAAGGCTTCCATGCGTGATTTCCAGTAGTCATAATTCGTACCATCCAACAAAGGTGGCCTACTCACAGCTCCTCCTTCCTTTTCCATAGCAACCAGAATCGTTCCCTGAAGCTCACCCTAGTAGCAGAACAGGGTGCCTGCTCTGATACCAATTGAAATTCTGGCGTAGCAATGGGGTACAGGATGTGCCTACCTTTGCAACTACAGTGTGCACAACGAAGTAAACAGTATGCAATATAATAAGTAACTGGAAATTAAATGAACGCAGGAGTTTGTTAACCCAGTTCGGCGTATAACACGACCTACTCTGGGGGATACCAATCCAGGAGTGAATTCACTATGATAAAACTAGTTAGAAGTCTCCAGCAAACGACCCGTTTACACTTCGTCACCTAGTTTCTACCCGTGCTTTCTTCAACCTAGGACTACCTAGATTAGAGACACCTATCTCTCCTCCTCTTAACCACACAGACAGTGTGATTGATCTAACCTTGAACACAATGAAGTCACACTTCAAAACAATAACCTATCTCCGTGCTTAAAAGTTTAGGAGTAGACTAAAACCCTTACAACACAAGACCACAATCCTAAGCAAGTATCAAGGAGATACAAGATAGGCTCACAAAAATACACACGAGACAACTAAAAACCCTAGTCACAAATATATCTTTCTTCACAAGAGTTTTCGTCACTTTTAAACGTATGTGTTCTTCAATATATATAGCTCGTGAAGTATAAAATTAGTTCCTTGATTTTTGGTCTTCAGATCACTATAAAAAAAGCAACAAACCCGATACAGCTTGTAAGCTAAGCCAATCCATCGAAATCCTAAAATATAGGAGTATATTTTAGGTTTAATATGCTATCGGATATCTACAAGACATAAGCGCTTTCCAAGTCTTGAGGCACAAGCAGCGCGCTAAAGTTACATAACCGGATAAGCTTGAAAGATTACGCGCACAAACAAACTGTTCGCATATTCAGGCTTTTAGAATGTCGTTCCATAGGTAGCCACATCTGCCACTACATCTGGCTATTTGTTGTTTTTGTAAAATTAAGCCAATTTGAAAAACCTAACAACATCAATCAGCTTGTCCTCATTAGGCACAACTTGTTTACCTTTATCAGCATCCACATCCATCTGACCATCAGAGTTAACCACATCATCAGAGTCACCGGAGGAGTCTTCACCTTCAACATCCTCATCAGTGTTTGTCTTCTCACTTTCAACAGACTGAGATTTCTCAGATATTTCCTCAGTCACCACATTATCATCATCCTTCTTCTCTTCAGGACATGTCTTCTCAGTAGAATCACTACTAACATCAATATCAAAACCCACTTCAGCTACATTATCAGGATTAAGAACCTGTTGGTCCAAAGATGCTTTAGCATCTGGCACAACATCAGACTGGGCTACAGGGTCAGAACCAGTAACAACCTTCACCACTTTTCTAGTTTCCTCAATCACATCACTAGGATTTTTCTCAATAGGAGAATTAGCAATATTAGGAATAATAGCAGAATTCTTCACAGTATCCACATCAGCAGTTTCTAGGGTTTTAACCGGACTATGTTTCCCTAAACTCTCAATTTCACCATCAGTCCTAGTCTTCTCAGTCTTATCACTAGGATTTTCCTCAACCACACCAGCATCAATCTTACTAACATTACCAATATCCTTTTCTTCTTCTAAATCAGAATTACCTAGGGTTCCAGTTTGTTTAGTTTCACCTAGATCTTCTGATTCAATAGATTTTGCAACAACATTTGTTTCATCAACAGTAGGAGCAGAGGGTATAGCATTATTACCTTTTGAATCATGGCCAGAAGCGCCAACATCAGTCGCGACATCGCGCGATTTGAAAGGATTGTCAGAATGGTAGAGGTCTGACATAGAGAGACCGATTGTCGCCGTTGATTCACCTCGCTGTTTCCTTGGCTTCGATTTTGAACTCTTCTTTGATGCAGCAGGAGATTTGGAAACCTTTTCTTTCTTGATAACACTTTTTGATCGAGTCGATCGTGCTTCCACTTCCGATGCATGCACAGCATCAAGAGGAGCAACTTGAACAATTAACGCTGCCGATTGTTCCTTAACCTTCGAGCGAGTAGACCTTGATGGAGTAGAGGTTTTGTCACTTACATTCTTGTTCAAAGAAGTTTCGGTTGATTGAGACATGATTGGAAAAGGATTTTTGAGAGGTTTGATGATTTTAATGTGTTTGGAGAAGATGATAGGTTTAGGTATGGAAAGGTTTGCAGCAGAGGGTATTGGAGCGTAATAAGAGTTACAAAGTTTTTGAATATAGAAGGTTGGAAGTTGGTTGAGTGTGGAAGAGTAGTTTTGGAAAGCAAATAAAGCCTCTCCTAAATTAGCGTGCACAACACATATGGAGAGAGAGAAAATAACTGCTGCACGCTTCAAACACATTAACTGCTACAATTCCTCATGCAGGCAAATTCCCAATTTGCCCCTTAGCTTCTCAAATTGATTAGCATCTAGTGCTTTTGTGAATATATCAGCGAGCTGTTCTTCAGTAGCAACATGTTTCAAAACCACCACATTCTCTTCTACTAAATCTCTGATAAAATGATGACGAATATCTATGTGCTTGGTCCTACTGTGTTGTATAGGATTTTTAGAGATATTGATTGCACTCAGATTATCACAATACAAAGCCATAACATCTTGCTCAACATTATACTCCCTTAGCATCTGTCTCATCCAGACAAGTTGTGAACAACTACTTCCAGCTGCAATGTATTCAGCTTCCGCAGTTGAGAGAGACACACAGTTCTGTTTCTTACTGAACCATGATATCAAATTTTCTCCTAAGAAGAAACAACCACCAGAAGTGCTCTTTCTGTCATCAGCACTGCCAGCCCAATCTGCATCACAAAATCCAATGAGTTGAGAGTTATCACTGTGTGAGTACATCATGCCATAGTCACATGTGCCGCTAACATACTTGAGGATTATTTTCACTTGAGTTAAGTGACTCATCTTTGGATCAGCTTGATATCTTGCACACACACCCACTGCAAAGCTAATATCAGGTCTACTAGCTGTAAGATACAGGAGACTTCCTATCATACTTCTATAGAGACTCTGATCAACACTAACACCCTTCTCATCTTTTGTCAACTTCAAATGAGTAGGTGCTGGAGTCCTTTTGTGAGTAGCGGTATCCATTCCAAACTTCTTGACAATATTTTTTGCATACTTACTCCGAGAGATAAATATTGTCTCATCCATTTGCTTCACTTGTAGTCCAAGGAAAAAAGTTAATTCCCCAACTAAACTCATCTCAAACTCTGACTGCATCTGTTTGATAAAATGCTCCACCATCTGACTTGACATCCCACCAAACACTATGTCATCAACATAAATTTGTGCTATCATTAGTTTACCATGTTCTTCTTTTACAAACAGAGTTTTATCATGTCCTCCTTTCCTGTATCCATGATTGACAAGAAATTCAGTCAATCTCTCATACCAAGCCCTGAGAGCTTGTTTCAACCCATATAAAGCCTTCTTCAACTTGTAGACATGATCAGGAAGATCTGGATTCACAAAACCTTTTGGTTGTTCCACATACACCTCTTCATTTAAGTACCCATTGAGAAAGGCACTCTTAACATCCATTTGGAAAAGTTTAAATTTCAGAATGCATGCAACACCAAGCAACAGCCGTATAGACTCTAATCTAGCAACTGGGGCAAAAGTCTCATCAAAGTCTAATCCTTCCACTTGAGTGTATCCCTGTGCCACAAGCCTTGCCTTGTTCCTTGTAATAGTTCCATTTTCATCAGATTTATTTTTATAAACCCATTTAGTGCCTATTACATTCAACACTTTTGGTCTAGGAACTAGATCCCAAACCTCACTTCTTTCAAACTGGTTCAACTCTTCTTGCATGGCAGTGATCCAATAATTGTCCGTGAGAGCCTCTTTGACATTCTTTGGTTCTATTTTTGACACAAAGCAGGAGTTAGAGATTATATCTTGATTTCTTCTTGTGGTGATACCTTCATCTGGATTGCCTATGATCTGGTCCTTGGGATGATTTTTCTGGACTCTGATAGATGGTCCTTTACTAACTGGAGCAGTAGTATCATCAGTGGTAGAACTATCAGGCGTTACCTCAAACTCCTCTATACTAGCAGTTTCTTCAGGCTGGAATTCAAATGCTTCAGCATCTGGACTTTCATCGGTCTTAGCGTCAGATGATACATCATCTATCACAACATTCATTGATTCCATCATCACTTGAGTTCTGGAGTTATACACTCTGTAGGCTCTGCTGTTAGTTGAGTATCCCAAGAATATACCTTCGTCACTCTTTGGATCCATCTTCCTCCTTTGTTCTCTATCTATCAGAATGTAACACTTACTTCCAAATACATGAAAATACTTGATAGTAGGTTTTCTTCCTTTCCACAATTCATATAAGGTCTTAGTGGTTCCAGCTCTTAAAGTGATACGATTGAGAATGTAACATGCTGTATTCATAGCTTCAGCCCATAAGTGTTGAGGCAATTTCTTTGAGTGTAGCATGACACGAGCACATTCTTGTATAGTTCTGTTCTTTCTTTCAACTACACCATTTTGTTGAGGTGTAATAGGTGAAGAGAATTCATGTCCTATTCCTTCAGCAGTGCAAAACTCAGAGAATCTTGAGTTTTCAAATTCTCTACCGTGGTCACTCCTTATTCTGACAATGACACTATCTTTTTCTCTTTGAAGTTGTTTACATAAATCTTTGAAAGAACTAAAAGTGTCTGACTTTTCTCTGAGAAAGTTGATCCAAGTGAATCTTGAGTAGTCATCTACAACAACAAACGCATATCTCTTTCCTCCTAGACTTTCAACCTGCATAGGCCCCATCAAGTCCATATGAAGTAATTCAAGCACCTTTGATGTAGTCAGATGCTGCAGCTTCGGGTGTGGCATCTTTGTCTGCTTCCCAATTTGACATTCACCACATATGCTTCCTTCTTCTATCTTCAGTTTAGGTACTCCTTTTACTGCATCTTCAGCCATGACTTTCTTCATACTCCTTAGATTAAGATGACCCATCTTTTGATGCCATAACTTGACTTCATCTTCTCTAGTGATGAGACAGGAAGAAATTTGAGCACTTTCTTCAGGAATCCATAAATAACAGTTATCTTTAGACCTGACTCCTTTCATAACAGATTCACCATCTTCAGTTGAGACAATGCATTCAGACTTCGTGAAGTTCACTTTCATTCCTTGATCACACAATTGACTGATGCTTATGAGATTTGCAGTCAATCCTTCCACTAAAAGAACATTCTCAAGCTTAGGCAACCCATTTGCAATGAGACTTCCAATGCCTTTGATCTGATCTTTGGCCCCATCACCAAAAGTAACATAACTGGTAGTGTAAGCTTTAACATTGGTTAGATAACTTTTAACACCAGTCATATGTCTTGAGCAACCACTATCAAAGTACCAATCATTTCTGGATGAAACTCTCAGAGATGTATGAGCTATGTGAGCAACATCATTTGCCTTTGGTTTCCATTCTTTCTTTGTATTGCTTGAATCAGATTCATACCTGGGATTATTATACCATCTTGGAAACCCATACAATCTAAAACAGAAAGGTCTGATGTGACCTCTTCTACCACAGTAATGACAGATCCATCCCTTAGGTTTAGGAATGATTTTGGCAGGCTGATGTTGTTGAACATGCTGTGGCATATGTCTGGTTTCAGTAAGATCATAAGTGTCTTTAGCAGGAACAAATGTACTAGTGGAAGTAGTATTTTTCTGTTTAGAATAATTATATTCTACTCCAATACCCTTAGGTTTTCCAGCAATTTGACCCTCAACCAGTATATCTAATCTTTCAGTTCCATTATTTAGCAGTCTAAGCTGTTTATTTAAACTAGTCAGCTGATAGTTCAATGTGCTTACCTCATCTCTAAGAGCAGAAGCCTCTGACAGATGCTTTGCCTTCTCAGATTGTAGCTGCTTTGTGAGTTGAGATATTTCAGTCTGATGCTTCAGCTTCTCAGCTTGTAATTTACTTATAGTGTATTGTTGTTGCTGACACACCTTCTCACTCTTCTGACTCAGTGCTTTATAAGACGCAGCTAGCTCATCAAATGTCAATTCTTCGTCATCTGATTCGGATTCAACAATTCCAGTAAGTGCAGTAATGTGATTTGCAGACTCAGAGTAGTCATCATCCTCAGAGTCATCTTCATCAGACCAAGTGACAGCCATACCCTTCTTCTGTTTCTTCAGGAATGTTGGACATTCAGCTCTAATATGTCCATGGCCTTCACATTCATGACATTGAACACCTTTTCCAGTACTGGCCCTTTCCTCAGGTTTGTATTTTCTTACACCATTAAACTTTCTGTTATTATCAGAAAAATTCCCTTTAGCATTTGTCCTGCCTCTTCCATCCATCTTCTTTAGTATTCTGTTGAACTGCCTGCCTAGATGTGCTATAGTTTCAGATAAATTTTCATCAGTTTCAAAACTATTTTCTACTTCCTCACTTTCAGTGGTGTTGGTAACAAGAGCTATACTCTTCTTCCTCTTCTCGGTTTTCTCTTTAGCAGCCAGCTCATAGGTTAGTAATGAGCCCACCAAATTTTCAAGCTTCATCACTCCTATATCATGTACTTCTTCTATGGTAGTGACTTTCATATCAAACATCTTAGGAAGAGATCTAAGCATTTTTCTTACCATTCTTTCCTCACTTAGCTTTTCACCTAGAGCATAAAAGTTGTTTGCAAAGTCTAGAATGGTCATGTGAAAGTCATGAACAGATTGATCTTCACCCATCATTAGATTCTCAAACTTTACGGTCAGAAGCTGTAGCCTTGAATTCTTCACCTTGGCGGTGCCTTCATGTGTAGTCATTAGAATATCCCATGCTTCCTTAGCCACTGAGCACTGTTGATCATCCTGAAAATGTTATTATCCACAGCATTGAATAAGGCATTTAGCGCCTTGGAATTTCCATGTGCAAGCTCATCCTCTTCCTTGGTCCACTTCGCTTCTGGTTTTAGTTCACCTGTAGTTTTACCATCTTTGTCGCGTATCACTGGATGTTCCCATGCCGTTAGGATAGCCTTCCAAGATTTGCTATCAAGTGATTTGATAAACGCCACCATTTTGGCTTTCCAGTAATCATAGTTTGATCCATCCAGAAGTGGAGGTCTGTTGACATAGCCACCATCCTTGTTCATTATGCCAGAAAGTAACTTCCCTAGTCCTCACCCACGCAGAACAGGGTACCTGCTCTGATGCCAATTGAAATTCTGGCACCTACTGGGGACAGATGTTAAGACAGAAGCTATAGCAATTGTCGTACGTAACCAGTTGTAATGCTAAGACAAATTCTCTAGCGTATATCCACAGTAGATTATAATCAACAAGTAAAAGCAACAGATAACGAAGTAAATAACACAGAGAATTGTTAACCCAGTTCGGCGTAAACAATGACCTACTCTGAGGGCTACCAAGCCAGGAAGGAATCCACTATAATAGATCTAGTTCTAAGCCCACAGCAAACATACAAGTTTACGACTTATCACCTAGACTCTACCCGTGCTAACTCAACCTAGGAACTCCTAAGTTTGAGACCCCGTCTCACTTCCTTTCTATCACGAACCTCGTGATTATAACAGTTGAACAAACAATGCGGTTTCACTAACCAAACAACAAACAGTCTCCGTGCTTAAAAGCTTGAGAGATGTTTTACAAAGTACAAACCAAAACAGGCCTAAACTTGTGTTATAGAATCCACAAGAAAGGCTTACAATTAACAAGACTCAAACCCTAAAACTATATTCTTGAAATACGGCTTCAGTAGTCTTTTTGGTTTTAGTCTTCACATATTTATATGACCTGAGTTAGCATGGGCTAGGTCTTCATCTTGGGCTTTAATCTTCAGCTGTCCTTTTGCAAAGTCCAGCACACATGAAATGGAAAGAATCACTAGTTTCCATAAATGGCGTAGCATCTTCTGGAAAGTATTTCTTGGAGCAGCCGCCTTATAAACCCTCGTTTAAAACATGCGTCTTGATAAGCAAGTAAGGCAAAAATATTGCTTCAGAGAATCTTCAAAGATATGGCGCGCAATATAGAACATTAATTACCGGCATGACAGATGATGTACCCACATGCTACGGCATCTGGTCCAACATCTTGCTTGAACTTGTTTTTGCAAAATGAGGCCAACATACAAAACACCAACACTGTTGGTGCAGTGTTAGGCCAGAGGAAGAACAAAGTTTTTCATGCCATACACTATGCAAGCAAGGTTTTAAACGAGGCACAGATTAATTATGCTACCACTGAAAAAGAGTTGCTTGCAATAGTGTATGCCCTTGAAAAGTTTCGTTCTTACCTGATTGGTTCCAAAATTGTTGTTTATACTGACCATGCAGCAATAAAGTACCTGATTACTAAGGCCGATTCCAAGCCAAGGCTCATCAGATGGATGCTCTTATTGCAAGAATTTGATCTGGAAATCAAAGACAAGAAAGGTACTGAAAACTTGGTGGCTAACCACTTGTCACGCTTGGTAAACAATGAGGTGACCAAACATGAGTATGAGGTTCGTGAAGAATTCCCTGATGAGAAGTTAGTTATGATGCAAGAAAGGCCATGGTTTGCTGACATGGCTAATTACAAAGCCTCTGGATTAATTCCGGAGGATTTCAATTGGCATCAAAAGAAGAAGTTTCTCCGTGAGGCAAATCAATATGTTTGGGATGATCCATACCTGTTCAAAATAGGAGCTGACAACTTGTTAAGAAGGTGTGTTACTACAGAGGAGGCTACCAGCATTTTATGGCATTCTCACAACTCGCCATATGGTGGTCACTGCAATGGAGAAATGACAGCGGCAAAAGTGCTACAGTCAGGGTTCTTTTGGCCAACTTTGTTTAAAGATGCACATCAACATGCTCAGAGATGTAACAACTGTCAAATGACCGGTGACATTTCAAGGCGCAATGAAATGCCATTACAAAATATTCTTGTGGTTGAGGTATTTGATTGTTGGGGCATCGACTTTGTTGGCCCATTCCCTTCATCATTCTCGAATGAATATATACTTGTGGCAGTGGATTATGTGTCAAAGTGGGTTGAAGCAATTGCATCACCTAATGCTGATGGCAAGACAATGATAAAATTCCTTAAAAAGAACATTTTCACTCGCTTTGGAACTCCGAGAGTGCTGATAAGTGATGGAGGGTCACACTTTTGCAATTCACAGCTTGAAAAAGCCCTTGAACACTATGGAGTCAGACACAAGGTGGCATCGCCGTACCATCCACAAACAAATGGGCAGGCAGAAGTTTCAAACCGTGTGATAAAACGGATTCTTGAGAAGACGATATCTACATCAAGAAAGGATTGGTCTTCAAAGCTTGATGAAGCACTGTGGGCATATAGAACTGGTTTCAAGTCACCTATAGGGCTCACCCCATTTCAGTTGGTGTACGGAAAAGCATGTCACCTTCCGGTCGAGTTGGAACATAAAGCCTATTGGGCTTTGAAATTTCTGAACTTTGATCCATCTTTGTCGGGAGAGAAGAGGAAGTTGCAGCTGCATGAACTTGAGGAGATGCGAACTCAAGCTTATGAGTCATCCAAATTGTACAAAGAAAAGGTTAAAGGTTATCATGATAAGAGGATTCTCAACATAGAATTCAAGCCGGGGCAAATGGTTCTTTTATTCAATTCAAGATTGAAATTGTTTCCCGGAAAATTAAAATCAAAGTGGTCTGGACCTTTTAGAATCAAAGAGGTGAAACCCTATGGTGCGATTGTGTTGGAAGACCCACAAACCAAAGACACTTGGACTGTGAATGGTCAGAGGTTGAAATTATATCTTGGTGGTGAAGTTGATCGGCTTACCACTAGAATTCCACTTGTCGATCCATGATTAATTCAAAAAGGCGTCGAGCTAATGACGTTAAACAAGCGCTTGTTGGGAGGCAACCCAACCTTGTAAATATTTCTACTGTTATGTTACATGTTGCATAAGAAAAAGGAAGATCAAGAGGGACAAGCTGTGAACTGATGCAGAAATTTTGAATCTTCTGCTCTGGTCGCCCAGCGACCAACCTCGTCGCCTAGCGACCATGCGACACCTGCACCTTGCAGGTTGGCGCCAGCTGGACCACTAATCATCCCATTTGATGAGTCATCACTCATCCCACTCAAATAACATGGGTTCTGCATAAGAAACCCTAAGAAGTCATTCACTCACACTTATCAACTCATCACTCTCCAAAATACAAAGAGAAAAACAAAGAAAAGGGGATTATTTTGCAAAAATTTTCAAAAAAAATAAACTCTTCAAAGTTCTTTAAGGATTTCATTACTCATTGCATTCCTCTCCATCTTCTTGTATTTAATCATTTCAAGAGGTAAGTAATCTAGACTATGAAGAGATTTAGGGTGAATTAGAAATTAAAATTCCCAAATTCTAGTATGAACATTCAAATCTTGAAAACTATCAATGTTCATTCTAGTCTCTCAAATCTCATTGGGAATCCACTTCTTTATCATGCATGTATGTTCTTCTTGTTGAAACTCAACTTCTTGTGCTGAGATTGTTAATTTTTTTTTTAAGTTACTCCTAGGTTTTGAAGAACTATGGTCATGGGTATGTTTGTTCTTGATTTGGAAATTGATTAATTGTGAAACATCTAAATGCATGTGATTCCAAAACTTGAATTTCTGTATTTCTGAGTGATTAGAAGTAGTAATATGGTCATGGGTATAATTGTTCTCAATTCAAAAATTGATTTTCTTTCACCTGTCTGGTCGCCATAGCGAAGTGGCACTTTTCTGTCTTGGTCGCCAGCAGCGACCACCGCTCGCCACTGGCGACCATGCCACTGTTTTTCATCTTTGAGTTTTCTTCAAAGGGCATCTGGAGCAACCCAATTCAATGTGTCTGTTTTATTTAAGGTTCTATTAACTTCTTTTACTCACATTGGAGTGTTTTATGGTTGTTTTATGAATTGTGTAGACTATGGCACCTAGAAAGGCAGTGAATAAGGGAAAAAAGAAACAAACCATATGAGGGAGTTCTTCCCGTGCGAACATTGACGCAACACGTTTCCTGGGTCCTCTCCAATTTGCTCGGTTCAAGGACCTGGAAAAGAGAACAATTTGGGGAGAAAATGTGTACAGGCTTACAAGTACGGGCGACTTTGCACGCTTCACTAAGATTATTGAAGAGCGGGGTTGGGTTGATTTGGCTCGCCCGGCAGATGTTATCAACTTTGACTTGGTCAGAGAATTTTATGCCAATGCCATGTCAATAGATGATGAGGACCCAGTCACGTTCAAAACCATGGTGAGAGGGCGAGAAATAAGATTTGATAGAGACACGATAAATGATTTCCTTGGCCAACCTAGCCAACTTCCACCTGATACTTACTGTGCATTTACTCAGAGTGTTGCCCAAGGAAATTGGGATGTTTCAGCGATAACCAAGTCCTTGCTACGACCCGGACATTAACTTATATGGAACACTCAGAATACCTACCCTGTACGTGCGAAAAAGGATGATCTAACAATTCATAGTCAACTCTTGCTACACTTCACCCTGCACAATGTTATGCCTCGCTCTCACACCTCCGACGGTACAATGAAGGCGCTGCAATTCATGTACTATATGGAGAACAATTTGGAAATTGATATTGCTCGTGTCATTGCGAGTGAGCTGCGTGAGATGGTTGTAACTGGACTTCGCACTACCAAAATGAAAAACAATGCGGCTTTGGGTTTTCCCGGCCTCATAATGAGTTTAATCTATGAACAGACCCGCATGACCTTTCCCCCGGAAATTAACCTCACTTTGAAGGAATTTAATGATGAAGAAGCTAGGCGAGTGTGCAAGTATAGGCACACCACAATCTTTATTGACCCAGCTGGGGGTCAATCTTCTGCCCCTCCACCCGCTAACCCCAACACCTTCCCCTCCACCGGCTACCCACCCATGGATTCCACAACTTTCCATAACATGGTCACATATAATTGGGATTTGCATGATGCTGGTTTTAGGGCAATGCAAGCGGTTCACCAATCCATATATAATACTCAGGTTCTACAACCAGTAATGTCACCTGATCAGTTCCGGTCTTATGTTCAGTGGCCTGAGGTCAGGCCATTTATCCCAGGAGGGGGTAGCAGTTCAGGTGCCGGTACTGATGCTGGTACTAATGTTGGAGGTGGAACAGATACAGATGTTGATGATGACACAACTCTAAGGGAGATGATGAACAGGAATTCCTTTTCCAACAGAGATGGCAACAATAATGAAGACATTGAGATGGTTGATGAAGATGAGGCTACTGCCTCGGGCTCGGATGATGAATGAGAAGAGACAAAATGATGGCTGAAAAGCTCGCAAAAATGAGTGAAAAATTTAAAAAGCTTTCAGTCATTTAATTTCGGTCATTTAAATTCAGTCATTTAATTTCAGTTTAAGTAATTTAATTTCTTTTGTGAACCATGTGGAAACTTATGCTTTTGATGTTTGTGGTAGTATGAACATGTGGTTATGTTTTAGAATTTTAAGTGTTACCGTTAAATGTTTGAAAGTTTAAATGCACGATGGTTAGTAGTATAATGCATTAGTAGTTTAGTAATGTGAAATATTGTGAATAACTTTGTGAAAAACAAGCTCACATGTTTTTGAAATTGAAAGAGAGGGTTGTGATAAATCAATGTGTTGAGCATGATACCTTTTGAGAAATGTTTGAAATAGGCTTAGAAACTCAACATGTTTTTGAAGTGTGTTACTTGTCCTAAGATGATTCTCACTATTTTTGTTGAACATGATTGAAACTTGTGTTATCCAACCTAGCTGGGTGAGAATGTGTGAACTTTCCATTGTTTACATATAATTTTGAGTGCCGGCAATTGTGTATGCTCATTTGATTTTAGCTTAATCTGGCTATCACTAGTATGCTTGATGTTGTGGATATGATCAAGGCCATGTTTCTTTTTGAGTATAACTACTTGGCCAAATTTAACCTACCCTGTGAGATAGTGATCTTTTGTGTCCCCATTTGAGCCTAAAATTTTGAAAATTGTTTGTTTTTTTTATAAACCCGGAAACCGAAAGAAAAGAAAAACAACTACTCTACCCTTGTATTAGGATAGGAGAGCAAGTGTATTTCAAAAAGGGTTATGTTAAAATTCAAGTTGGGGAGAAGTAGGTTGAAAAAAAAGGATAAATAAGTTGATTGAGAAAAGTAGTGTTGTGGTGATTGAAAAAAGAAAAGAAAATATGTGAAAAAAAAATAAAAGAGTTGCTTGACACAATTGAAATTCAAAAGGAAATGAAAAGTGTCAAAACAAAAAGAGTCACCACACAAATTGTAAATAGGGGAAAAATGAAAGGGAGTGAATGAATCATGAGATAAATGTTGAAGTTGTCATGCTCTCTTATCCTTGAGGCTTTTTGAGTCCAAAGAAAAACAATGAATTTTTGTAGCCCAGCCCCGTTACAAGCTATATAAAGTCCTTAGTGATCCTTGACGAACAGCATACTTTGTGATATTGCTTGGATGCATGTTTGAATTGAATTGTTGCATGCACATTGCTTGGATTGAGTGAAACACTTACCCTTGAGTGATATATGTGTGAGAAATTTGTGATAACACTTGAGTCTTGATTGTTTGATAAGAATGTTGAGAATTTTGCTTAGGCATAGGAATCATTTCATGATCATGCTTTGCTTCTTTAACTATTTTGAGGACTCGTCTCTAGTTGATATTGCTTTATTTGTGCTATAGAAAAAGATTTTGAAAAACTTTGATTGATTACAAACCCACTCTTTTGATTATTTTTGAACTTGTTTTTCACTTTTGTTTGAGGACAAACTAAGTCCTAAGTTGGGGAGACTTGATAAGTGCCAAAAAGTAGTTAAAATTCATACTCAATTACGGCAATTATCGACTTGTTTTCAAAGGATTTATATTAAAAACCCCCAAGACTTTGTACATATAGATTTTTGCCAAAGAGAGGTGTTATATCCTAATCTCAACTATTTTGATAAGTTTCATGACAAAAAGAGGAGCAAAACCCAAGTATTAAGGATCAAAAACAGAATGGTGGTCGCCTGAAGCTACCAAAGCTCGCCAGCAGCGACCAGTATTAGCATAAAAAGTTCAAAAAAACAGAATGGTGCTCGCCTGCAGCGACCAAGGCTCGCCCATGGCGACCAGGAGAAAAGATTGGGCAGCAAGTCAAGCTTATACACGTGTCAGCAAACCCTCATCACTAAGCAAGGGTGGTAGCAGAGCTACCAGGTGGTGGCTGGGCGACCAGTTACCTTTTTGACTTTCTATAAATAGCCTTGTAAAGCAAAGAAAAAGGGGATCTGATATTTTTACACTTTAGAAAACCAGAGAAGAGAAAAAGGCTTGTTGCTTAGGGTTTTTGAAGGTTGATCCATCCAACTTGAGAGATCAAGGGGTTGATGTTCCTTCTTTGTTCCTCTATTCATCTTTGTAAGTTAACCACCATGACAATGAGTGGCTAAACTTTTATTGTTGGGATTAGATGTAACTTATTATGACTATATGTTGATCTCAATCTTTTGATCTATGTATTTTGGTTGATTTATTAATGTTTGTGATTTCCTCACCTTTCATGTTATTCATATGTTTCAAATAACATAGACATATGTTGTTTGGATCTATAGATCTAGGAAAATCACATATTAAAATCCTAAACTCTAGACATAGATTTAGATTTTAATATTCACTTTTAATATTGAAGCTTAATGCTATTGTGTGGATCGATAAGTCGAGAGATCGAACATTAATCGACACAATAGATTTCACGATGTTTTTCGGACACGGAAATCATTGATGAGCAATATGTGAAGATGTTAATTAATCACTAAAGTATATGTCCATTTGATTGAATCAATATATACGATTAATAAAGTGAAGTCTAATCCCGGCAATTTCTTTCCTCTGAAATCTAATCTTTGATTTATCACGATCTTTACGAGATTTTCGCAATTAAATTTGAAACAAACAATTTTCTAAAACCCTACTTAAAACTAATGGTCATTGTTGAACGGTTATTAATATCGCACTAGTCCTTGTGGATACGATACATAAAAATACATCTTTTGAAACTACATCAAGCGTGTTCTTTGTTTTAATTGTGAGCCTAACTAGTATCACCTTGATACTTGATTAGGAATGAGTCTTGAGTTGTAATTGTTTTAATATACTCCTAAGCTTTTAAGCACGGAGATAGGTATTTGTCTTGAAGTGTGTCTTCGCTATTTCTGAGTCTAGAGCAATCACACTGCACGTGTGGTTAAGAGGAGAAGGGACAGGGTCTCTGATCTAGGTGGTCCTAGGTTGAAGATAACACGGTAGTGACTAGGTGACGAAGTGTAGACGGGTCGTTTGCTGATAGCTTCTAACTAGTATTACCATAATGGATTCTCTCCTGGATTGGTATCCCCCAGAGTAGGTCGTGTTATACGCCGAACTGGGTTAACAATTACTGCGTATCTTTTATTTCCAGTTACTTAATAATTGCTAAATATTACTCTTGCTGTATTCACCGTTGACGCGAAGGTTGGCACATCTGGTACCCCATTCGCTACGCCAGAATTTCAATTGGCATCAGAGCAGGCACCCTGTTCTGCTATTAGGGTGAGCTCCATGGAACGATTCTGGACAATATGGAAAAGGGAAGGAGGAGCTGTGAGTAGGCCACCCTTACTGGATGGTACTAACTATGATTACTGGAAATCACGCATGGAAGCATTCTTGAGGTCAATGGATATCAAGACGTGGAAGGCTGTTATAAATGGCTGGGAACATCCTACAGTTACTGACAAGGAGGGAAATGTGTCTCTGAAACCTGAAGGAGAGTGGACAAAGGGTGAAGATGAACTTGCTCTTGGAAACCACAAAGCCTTGAATGCCCTGTACAATGGTGTTGATAAGAACATGTTCAGATTAATAAAGAGATGTACTGAGGCTAAAGAAGCTTGGGAGATATTGATAACTACTCAGGAAGGGACATCAAAAGTCAAGAACTCCAGACTTCAGATGCTAACCACCAAATTTGAGAATCTCAGAATGAAAGAAGATGAGACGGTACATGATTTTCATATGACTATTTTAGATTATGCTAACACATTTGACTCTTTAGGTGAAAAACTTCCTGAAGAAAGGATGGTGAGAAAATTGCTGAGGTCTCTGCCCAAAAAGTTTGATAGGAAGGTCACTTGCATAGAAGAATTCAGAGATCTATCTGGGATAAAAATGGATGAGCTGGTGGGTTCCTTACAAACTCATGAAATTTCTGCAAATGAACGTGCTAGAACTGGAAGCAAAAGCAAAAGTATAGCTTTTGTATCAAATGCAGAAAACAATGCTGTACAAGATGATACAGATACTGATGAAAGCTTATCTGAAGCCATGTCTCTTCTAGGAAAACAATTCAATAAAGTCTTAAGAAGAATGGATAGGCGAGAGAGACAGAATGTGAAGCAGAATGGGTCACCCATGTCACTCGACATCAACAAGAATTCTGGTTTTCAAAAGAAACCTAAAACTGAAGAGAAAGTGAGTCAAGTGAGAGGAGTGCAATGTCATGAATGTAGTGGATATGGACACATCAGATATGAATGCCCTAACTACCTGAAGAAACAACAAAAGGGAATGACTGCAACATGGTCAGAGGATGAAGATTCTGATGAAGACACATTGAGTGAAACTGCGAAGCACATCACTGCTTTAACTGGAGTATGCCTATCAGACACTGAATCAAATCATGAGGAAGTCTCTTATGAAGAGTTGGCTGAATCTTATAGAGCTCTATGCAAAAGAAGTGAAGAGGTTTGTAGAAGCCAAGAAAATCAAAAAAGGATTATATTGGAACTGCAGTCTTAAAAGAACAAGCACCTGGCTCAGATTTCTGAACTGAATAATGAGGTAACGCAACTAAACTCTACACTTGAAAAAATGAAAAAGGAAGTTTCAATGAACAACGGCACTATTGTTCTAGAGAAACTAATTGAATCACAGGCTGCTGGGAACTGGATAAAAGGTATTGGTTATGAATATAAGGATCTAAATAAACCTAAAGAATATGATCCTGAGCTGAAATTTCTGCCTTCTGGGAGTAACAAAAAATTTCCAATGCCAAATCAGAGGCTGCCCCATGTTCAACCCCATCTGGCATTCAGAAATATGAGACCACAACCCTGAATTTGTCATTACTGTGGAAGGAGAGGACATATAAGGCCTTTCTGCTATAGATTATATGGGTATCCAAGGAGAAATCAGAGGGAAATGTCTGAGAAAGAAGAGATTAAACATACAAAGGAGTGGAAGCCCAAAGGTAATGATGCTGGCTTGATTGCTCACACATCACTTAGAGCTACATCTATAGAAGACTGGTACTTTGATAGTGGGTGTTCCAGACATATGACTGGAATAGAAAAGTTTCTGGTAGATCTAAAATCTTACTCTACTAGCTATGTTACATTTGGTGATGGAGCAAAAGGTGAGATTAGAGGAATTGGGAGACTATCAAATGTTGGACAACCAGATCTTAATGATGTGTTGCTTGTGAAAGAGTTAACAGCAAATCTTATTAGTATAAGTCAACTCTGTGATCAAGGAATGAAGGTGAATTTTACCAAGGATGAATGTCTAGTTACTAATGAAGAAGGTGAGTTGATAATGAAAGGAGTAAGGTCAAAAGACAATTTCTATTTGTGGGTAGCTCCTGAAGAAATGAATTTATCCTCCTGTCTGATAACCAAAGAAGATGAAGTTAACTTATGGCATAGGAAACTTGGCCATCTCAATCTAAAGAACATGAAGAAAATTATTACTGAAGAGGCTATAAGAGGAATGCCCAAGTTAAAAATAGAAGAAGACAAGATTTGTGGAGAATGTCAGGTTGGGAAACAGGTCAAGATGTCGCACCCTACCGTGCCCCATTTAACCACATCCAGAGTGCTTGAACTATTACACATGGATCTAATGGGTCATATGCAGGTGGAAAGTCTAGGAGGAAAGAAGTATGCATTTGTTGTAGTGGATGATTACTCAAGATATACTTGGATCAACTTTCTTAGAGAAAAATCTGATACCTTTCTTGTCTTCAAAGACTTGTGCATGCAACTACAAAGAGAGAAAGATGAGGGTATTATACGAATCAGAAGTGATCACGGTAGGGAGTTTGAAAACTCCAGCTTTGCTGATTTCTGTGCTTCAGAAGGAATTGGGCATGAGTTCTCTTCACCCATTACACCCCAACAAAATGGTGTGGTGGAAAGGAAGAATAGAACGCTACAGGAATGTGCCAGAGTAATGTTGCATGCTAAGAAGCTACCTTATCACTTTTGGGCTGAAGCAATGAGTACTGCATGTTATATTCACAACAGGGTCACCTTACGAACTGGTACTTCAAATACTCTATACGAACTATGGAAAGGAAGGAAGCCTACTGTAAAATACTTTCACATATTTGGAAGTAAATGTTACATCCTTGCAGATAGAGAACCTAGAAGAAAATTGGATCCTAAAAGTGAAGAAGGTATTTTTTTAGGATATTCAACAAACAGCAGAGCTTTTAGAGTGTTTAACTCACGAACTAACACATTAATGGAGTCAATAAATGTTGTAGTTGAGGATACTCATTCTACAAAAGAACCAGATGCTGATGCAAATGTTGACCCATATACTGCCCCATCTGTTATTCTAAAGGATGACACAGGTATAGACAAAATTGAAAATTTAAGCAAAGGGACTGAACTGAGCAATGCTCCAGTGGACAAAGGTCCTTCAGTAAGAGTTCAGAAGAATCACCCCACAGACATTATAATTGGTGATCCTGATCAAGGCATTACTACTAGAAGATCACAGGATATTGTGTCAAATGCATGCTTTGTGTCTAAAATTGAGCCAAAGAATGTTAAAGAGGCACTAACAGATGAGTTTTGGATTGAAGCAATGCAGGAAGAATTGAATCAATTCAAGAGATGTGAAGTGTGGGACTTAGTACCAAGGCCGACTAACACAAATATAATTGGTACCAAGTGGGTATATAAAAACAAGTCTGATGCACAAGGAGTAGTTACAAGAAATAAAGCCAGGCTAGTGGCTCAGGGTTATACTCAAATAGAAGGTGTTGACTTCGAAGAAACATTTGCTCCTGTAGCTCGTTTAGAATCAATAAGGTTACTTCTTGGAGTGGCGTGCATTCTAAAATTCAAACTCTATCAAATGGATGTGAAAAACGCCTTTCTAAATGGATATTTAAATGAGGATGTCTATGTTGAGCAGACAAAGGGTTTCGTGGATCCAAAGCACCGTAATCATGTGTACAAATTGAAGAAAGCCTTATATGGTCTCAAACAAGCACCTAGGGCTTGGTATGAGAGGCTCACTGAATTTCTAGTAAAACAAGGCTACAGAAAAGGAGGAAATGATAAAACTCTGTTTGTTAAAGAAGAGAAAAAGGATTTGATGATAGCCCAGATATATGTAGATGATATTGTGTTTGGTGGAATGTCTGACAGAATGGTGCACCATTTCGTCCAACAAATGCAATCTGAATTTGAAATGAGTATGGTTGGTGAACTAACCTTCTTTCTTGGCCTACAAGTGAAGCAGATGGAAGACACTATCTTTATCTCACAAAGCAAGTATGCTAAGAACATAGTGAAAAAGTTTGGTATGGAAAGCGCAAGTCACAAAAGAACTCCTGCTCCCACTCATTTGAAGTTATGCAAAGATGAGAAGGGGATTAAAGTTGATCAAAGCTTATATAGGAGTATGATTGGGAGTTTACTATATCTAACGGCAAGTAGACCAGATATAACATTTGCAGTTGGAGTTTGTGCTAGATACCAGGCTGAACCAAAGGTAAGTCATCTAACTCAAGTCAAAAGAATCTTGAAATATGTGAATGGTACTAGTAATTATGGTATGCTATACTCTCATGGTGATAATACAATGCTACTTGGTTATTGTGATGCTGACTGGGCTGGGAGTGCAGATGACCGAAAAAGTACCTCTGGTGGCTGTTTCTTTTTGGGAAATAATTTGATTTCTTGGTTTAGCAAGAAACAAAATTGTGTTTCACTATCTACGGCTGAAGCATAATATATTGCAGCCGGTAGTAGTTGTTCTCAGTTAGTCTGGATGAAGCAAATGCTCAGTGAATATAGTATTCGTCAGGAAACTATGACTCTTTACTGTGATAATATGAGTGCTATTAACATATCCAAGAATCCAATTCAGCATAGCAGAACCAAGCATATTGATATAAGGCACCATTTTATCAGAGAATTAGTTGAAGACAAAGTTGTGATATTGGAGCATGTTACCACTGGTGAGCAACTAGCTGATATTTTTACGAAGGCGCTAGATTTTAATCAGTTTGAAAAACTCAGGGGCAAGTTGGGAATTTGCCTGTTTGAGGAGTTATAGCAATTAGTGTGGTGTAAACGTGCAATCAAGACCAACTTCTCATATCCCATGCACGCTGATCAAGGAGAGATTTCTATACATCAAAAGTCACAATTTGTCTCCTTTCAACTTATTATCTCCACCACTTCCAATTCCGGTTACTCTCTCATTATCAGAAAAACTTTTTCTATTCCTTCACTCTCTCAACATCTCACGCAACTGTTAAAATTCTCAATCACCATGTCAAGCGATTCACAATCTCTCTCCGATACAAATCAACAAAACGATGTGGTTAATCAATCACCAGAAAAATCCCCTAGTCCTGAACCGATTGCATGTGATTTCTCTCTATACAATCCTCAAGCAGAAGCTTCCTCCATGACTATGAAGAAGTCGAAGTCATCGAAAGTCAAGAAGGCATCCTCTGATTCTGCCAAGAAAAGAAAACATCGCAAAGTAAAGGTTTCTGATTCTTCGAACATGAAGAAATTCAAGAAAAGTAAGAAGAAGAAATCCAAGAAACATGAAACAAATCGAAGACTGTCCATGACTGATTTGCATGTAACGCCACTTGATTCAGGTATGAACATTGATCCTGATCCTACGATTAATATGGTGGCTGATGAAATAGGGGAAATTCCCAAATCCTCTGAAGACATTACTGTGGAAAACCCTAACAATGTTGACGGGTTAGAGAATGAAGAAGAGGGAAACGATGAAAGTCCAAATCCCAGTGCTGATGAGGCTGATCAAACCGTTCTGAATGAAGTTGACAATGCTGACAACAATTTGGAAAGTGATAAAGGTTGTCCTAATGAGTCCTCGCCAAAACAGAATGAGGCAGCAGATGTTGACACCTCTCTGACTTCCCCAAGAACTCTACCTAATAATGATGTGCTTGATGTCGATGGTGGAACCTGGACTGACGAGGATGAGGATGGTACTCGTAGATCTCCTACCCCTGTTGAGAATATTGTGTCCGAATATGGTGAAAAAGGTACAAATGTTTCTGAAATTCAAACTGCTGCTATTGATGTTGATTTAGTTGTAACGACTGAGAATGTGAATCACTCCACTCCTGTTCAAAGTATTGCTGGAAGAACCAGGCTCAAAACTAGTAAAGTTAATCTCTCTCCCATTAATGTTCCCACTGTTGCTCCTAAGAGTGTTAAGAAATCTGGATGTAAGCCAAAACTGTATGGCCCTCCAAGGACTTGGAGCAAAGGAATTCTTCCACCCACAAAAGGTAAGAAGAGAAAAGAAATGTCATCAAGTGATTCTGATTATGATGTGACAAAGGATGTTGCTTCATCTGCTGGCACATCCAGAAAAAGAACAAGAAGCAGGCCACCATCTGCAGCACCACCTCAGGCCCCTCTGGACAACATTTCTTTTCATAATGCTCGCAATGCCCTTCAGTGGAAATTTGTATTCAACAGAAGGTTGGCTTTGGAAAGGAGTTTGAGTAAGGAAATGATGGAGTGTACTGAACTTGTTGCCCTGATTACTGAAGTTGGGCTATTGAAAACTGTGCAGGATTTGGGAGCTTGTTATGAACTGCTAGTAAAAGAATTTCTGGTCAATATTGGTCTCGACTGTGATGATCCCAAGAGCCCAGAATTTAGAAAAGTGTTTGTTCGTGGACTATGTGTCAATTTCTCTCCTGCCATTATTAACCAATACTTGGGGAGATCTAAAGATTGTGTAGCTGACCTAGAGGTCACTGAAGATGAAATTTGTAGTGTGCTAACAGGGAATACAGTTCAAAACTGGCCAAGGAAGGAGAAGCTATCCTCTGCCAATCTTACTACTAAGTATGCTTTGTTGAACAAGATTGCTGCAGCCAACTGGGTACCAACTTCTCACAACTATACAGTGGCTAATGGACTTGGTAAGCTTATATATGCTGTGGGAACTAAAACTCCATTTGATATTGGTTCTTTTATTTTTGATCAAACAATATTGCATGCCAAATCCTCTGTTGTGCGTATGCCTATTGCTTTTCCAACACTTCTCTGTGATATCATGCTTTCTCAGCACCCTAACTTACTTAGGAGTACTGACTCACCATGCAAACGAGAGGCTGCTTTGACATTTGATTACAGGCTGATGGAAAGCCCACATGTGGTGGACATTGCTGCACCCTTTATAATCCCATCAGGTCCAGTCATGTCTAGAAAGCAGATGATAACATATTTGAGAGATGTGAGCAGAACCTTAGGAGATAAAAAGATGAAGGTTGATAAGATCATTGAAGCTTTACTGCTTGAAGACAAGAATGGTGGTGTTGGATCTAACAAAGAACAATCTGATGAGCATGTGGAGAATGACCACAATCCTAGTTCTGGAGTTCCTGAGACTGTTGCAGACTCTGAAGAAAGTCTTGGCTTCTGAACTTGTGTACTTTCTGACTTTATTTGCTTTTGGCTATTTTGATGTTTTTTTGGGCAAGGCCCTGGATTACTAATGCATCTTCATATGCTGTTGGTCTGTAACCTCTACACTATGCTTTTGTGCTTCTTATTTCTACTCTTCACTTTGACAACATTTAGTGGCTAAAAAGGGGGAGTGTGATTTGGTTATGATTTGTGTTATGCTATAGTTATGATTGCATGTGGTAGCTTGTGTGTGTACTGATGAATAGCTTCTGATAGGTAGTCTATGTTTGAATATATATATATATATATATATATATATATATATATATATATGCACGCAGTAAGGGGGAGAAAAAAAAAATATGCATGATTGCAGGGGGAGTAAAATTTTATCTGTTGAGGGGGAGTTGTTGATTGATGAGGTAGGTGATGCTACCCCATCCTGGATACCTTTCCAGAATGTCAAAGGAGAATTTATTTTTCTCTGTTTGACTGGAATTATGTTTTATCTTCTGATGTGATGGAGAATTTATTTTTCTCTAAGTATACTGGAAGTAAATGTTAATCTTCTGATGTGAAGCATATAGTTGTTGAAGATTTTTGTTGAACTTATAACATGTGAATCCACTTAGAAAGCTTATATCTCACTGATGTGTGTTCTATGAGACTGAATGTGTTTACTCCGCTGATGCTAATCTCTGATGTGTCTCATATGATCCAATTTACTTGAAGTATAGATGTGATAATAGCCATCTTGTGTTCTATTCTTTTTGGTATTGTTGTGTGTGTACGTTGACCTAAAAGAAGATGTGAACTGCATCTCATCATAACTGGTCTGATATTGTTTTTAGCCAAAATTTGCCAAAGGGGGAGTTTGTTGGGTTTTTTTGAAATTGGCTACATTTATGCAAAACAAGATCATGACAGATGTGGGACAAGATGGGGCTACATCTTGGTACAACATCCTGAAGCCTAACAAAGTGCAAAGTTAGTTGAACAGCGCGCGTTTGTTATGTTTATCTTTTAAGCGTTTTATCGTGCTTCCCAAGGCACATAATCAAGCGAATTTTCTGATTGTTTCTCCAATGGATCGCTATTGAACTATATTCCTATATCTTAGGGATTAGTGGGATTTATTCAAATAAGCTTTATGTTATCGGATAAACTATGAAAGAAGATTATTTTTGAAGGCCAAAAATCAAGGAACAACTATGACTGATCGTACGCTATATATATTGAAGACCATAGATAGTTTAAGGTTACTGAAACTCTTGTAACTTTTTCATAATTGCATCTAGAGTTTTAGCGTGTTCTTTGTTTTAATTGTGAGTCTAACTAGTATCACCTTGATACTTGATTAGGACTGAGTCTTGAGTTGTAATTGTTTTAATCTACTCCTAAGCTTTTAAGCACGGAGATAGGTATTTGTCTTGAAGTGTGTCTTCGCTATTTCTGAGTCTAGAGCAATCACACTGCACGTGTGGTTAAGAGGAGAAGGGACAGGGTCTCTGATCTAGGTGGTCCTAGGTTGAAGATAGCACGGGTAGTGACTAGGTGACGAAGTGTAGACGGGTCGTTTGCTGATAGCTTCTAACTAGTATTACCATAGTGGATTCTCTCCTGGATTGGTATCCCCCAGAGTAGGTCGTGTTATATGCCGAACTGGGTTAACAATTACTGCGTATCTTTTATTTCCAGTTACTTAATAATTGCTAAATATTACTCTTGTTGTATTCACTGTTGACGCGAAGGTTGGCACATCTGGTACCCCATTCGCTACGCCAGAATTTCAATGTTGCAAGTGCGATCATTTGAGATGCTTCAACCTTCGAAGGTGAGTTGCCATAATCACTTTTGGTGGTTTGATCATGAACAGAAGAGGATTTTTGCGAAGTAGACATGGTGCGATGAAAGTTTTGATTTTGGAAGGTGTAAAGGTTTTTGCGGTTTGTGAAGAAAATGAGAGTGGAGAAGTTTTGTGAAGTTGATTGAGTGAAGTTGTAAGGATTTCGGGCGTGAATAGAGGTCAGAGAGAGAATAGGGAAATATGAAAAGCTTTAGGAAAGTGAATATTTGATTTCCTAGATTTGCGTGCAGCACTAAAAGGAGGGAGTTGGTTATAACTGTTGCACCCCCCAATAACTGTAATTGCTACAGTTCTTCAAATAGGCAAATTCCTAATTTGCCCCTTAATTTCTCAAACTGATTTGCATCCAATGCCTTAGTAAAAATGTCTGCCAACTGTTCTTCTGTAGACACATGCTCAAGAGTAACAATTTTATCTTCAACTAAATCTCTGATGAAGTGATGACGAATATCAATGTGTTTGGTTCTGCTGTGTTGAACTGGATTTTTTGAAATATTTATGGCGCTCAAATTGTCACAGTACAATGTTAGAACATTCTGCTCAACATTGTATTCTTTCAACATCTGCTTCATCCACAACAATTGAGAACAGCTACTTCCAGCTGCTATGTATTCAGCTTCAGCAGTTGATAGAGAGACACTGTTTTGCTTTTTGATGAACCATGAGATCAAATTACTTCCAAGAAAGAAACAAGCACCTGATGTGGTTTTCCTATCATCAGCACTTCAAGCCCAATCAGCATCACAATAGCCAATTAGTCTAGAATCATTACCATGTGAGAACAGAATACCATAGTTGTCATACCCCATTTTTTGACCTAAGATCCTACCTCATATTTTCATCATCGCATTTTATGCATCAATAACGAAAAATTCAAAAATATGTCAACTTATTTAATTTAATTTTTTGTTTGTATATTTGTTAAAAAAAAAAATCCAAAAAATATGTTAAGAATCTATTTTATTTTTCAAGATATCTTTGTTTTTATATTTTGATAAAAAATCTAAAAAAAAAAAAAAGCTATAAATTAGGAGTGAAATCTTTTTATTATTACTACTTTTTTTTCTTTCCTTTTATTATTATTATTATAACAAAAAAAGCTAAAAAAGGGGAAAGGCAAGATTGATGAAAACAGAACACGCAGAACACGCCTATTCTTCCCTTGTTTTCACTTTTCAGCTTTTTCAACCTTTCCCTCAAATTAAGCTCCAATTTTTCACCAAATTCACACTCTAAGCAAATGTTTAGTCACTTCATTTCCTCTTTAATTTCTGCAAAATCAACAAAACAACAACAGCCAGCAGCTGCTTTTCTTTCTTTCAGTTTTTTAATTGATCAAAGTCAAACAAAAATAATCAACAAGTACAATGCACATAGCAATCAACAAAATTCAGTTGGTATTATCCAATTTGTTTCCTCTATAAACTGAGAAGAAAATTTCAGAACAGGGAGGTTCCAAAAACTCAGAGAGAGCCTCAAAATCCGAAATTCCTCCATTTTCATCAAAAATCAAAATCTCAAAATAAAGCCAAGTTCTTAAATTTAAACCACCAAACACCTTCTATACACTTCCAGAAACCAGAATCAACCTTTAAATCAAATTTCCAGTGCTTAATTTGTGGTGATTTTCGTAGAAAAAAGTTTGGAAAAAGTTGGAATTAGAACACACACTTTTGGTAGGATTTAATTTTGTTTATCACCTCATTTTGACTAATTATCATGTAATGAAGCTTTTTCATGGTTTATTTTGTTCGATTTCGTTTAAATTTGAGTTTTCAAAAATTTTGAGTTTTAAAGTTTGAATCGTATTTGATAATCTATACCTCTACTGTGAAATCCGAGCTTGGATTCTTGAACAGTGAGAAAAATCATGCGAAAAAGTGTCTTCATTTTTTATTTTTGATGAAAAATCGAGTTTTTGAGTTGTTGGAGTTTGGAGCTTCGAGCTCCATCCATGGCTGCCCTCAACATGAAGAAGATGAAGATTCATCTTCCCCAAAGCCTGGTTAAGTCACAGCCGTCAGATTATCACATGTAAATGGACAGACCAGATCTGTTTGATTTTTGTTTAAATATCAGCCTTCGGATGCAATCAGACATCCCATATCTGCATGCTGCAGCACGCGTGATAGGCCTGCAAAACATTGAATCCGTTTCCTTGCTTTTTCTGTTTTTTTGTTTGAAAACGGACTAGGCCTTGGGCCTGGACCCCATATTTGCTTTTCGCACCCCCCTTTTATTTCATTTTAATATCTGCACCCCCCTCTGCTTGCTTTTTTTATTTTTATATTTAGCTTATGCAAATAAGTGCTTATTTGAACAAGAGCTTATTTAGGCTTTTGAGTCAAATTATTGCACTAACAATAAAGATCTTTTTAGATCTTAAAGTTTATTTTTATGATACTTACTCACTAATCTAACATTTTATTACTCATGCTCTTTATTCTTAATTATTGTTATTAACTTACTAACCTATCATTTTTATTCATACATGTTGATATTATTTATTGTTAATAATTCATCTAATCTAACAAATTTATTTATTGCTTTATTAATTAATTATTTATTTTTATTGCAAGGACTTTAGAATGTATTTTAGGACTTGATGTAAATATTAAATAAAAATTGCATAGCATCCTCTTGCATTCATTACATATTTATTTTTCTTGCAAATACCTTAGAATGTAATTAGGAATAAATGTACACTAAATGAAAAATTGCATCTCATGCATATTTATTTTTTATCGCTTTCCGCAAAAAACGTTAGAATATTAATTCCGAGGGAAAAGACACCGTTTTGATCAAAATATCATTACGAATTGTCTTCGTGCTTAATTTGCTTATTGCGACGTTAGTATTATTTTTCGCGCTACCTTTTTATTAATTTGGAACCCAACATTCCAATGGAAATAATTAATCACTTTATTCTCAAAATATGAGGTCAACACCTCTTCAAAAATCAAAACAATTTATTCTCAAAAAGCACAAAAATATTTTGTCATCATACATTTTCAAAACGTTGGACTTTAAACCAAACGTTTCTTTTTATCGTGAAAATCTTGGATTTTAACCCAATAGTCTTTTTTTCTCGCAAAACTTGGATTTTAAACCAAGTGTCGTGGACTTTAAACCAACGGCGTCTTTTATCGTGAAAACCTTGGATTTTAACCCAAGAGTTCTTTTTTTTTTATCGCGAACTTGGATTTTAAACCAAGTGCCTTGGACTTTAAACCAATGGCTCCTTTTATCGCTAAAACCTTGGACTTTAACCCAAGTGCCCCTTTTTCTCGCCTAAAACCTTGGATTTTAAACCAAGTGCATTTTCTTCATTCATACATCTTTAATCATGCATAAACCTTGGATTTTAAACCAAGTGTCTTTTATCACTCAAAACATTTTCTCAATAAACCTTGGATTTTAAACCAAGTGTCCGCGTCTTATTTTCATAATCAAATTTCAATCAATTTAACCATATAGACTTTCTTCACAAATCAACATCAATCAAACTCACACTTTTCTTGTTATCTTTAAAACCTTTTTCAAAACTTTAAAATTAAACAAACAAATCACTCCGCTTTTTACCCCGAACTACGGTGGTTTGATCCCTCGGGTACGTAGGCATGAGACTTGTCTCTCCAATCAATAAAATCAACAAAAAACATTTTTCCTTTTCCATCACTTTAAACTTCTTTTTTATCATCACTTTCATTTCCCACTTATACATATTTTTACAAGCAATTAAAATAAAGCGCAAAGTTAGAATAAAAACAAGAGGTTCCTATAGAGTACTATAGATACTTAGGGTGCAAATACCTTCCCTTCGTATAACCAACCCCTGAACCTTGTTCTCTTAAAATAGGGTCTTTTCGAACTTTTTCCCTTTCCCTCGGATAAATTAAAGATCGGTGGTGGAACATTAAATTGCGATTCGAAGTTAATTAATAACTCGACATCCAAAAATCACCGCGACATAAATGGCGACTTCACTGGGGACAACCAAGCGGGTTGAGCCTAACTTGTTTTAAATTACTATCTTCGCGCTTTCATTCTTTTAATTGTAAATGTTTGTATATATCTGGGTTTGATTTTGAGTGGTGAGATAAGTCCTAACCCGGGCTTGAGAGACACAATAAGATAGGATGGGATGAAATCATAGTGACATGTCTTTAGATTATGAAGCACATGTGATATGATCCCGCTCGGTGGAGGCCTCACGACGGTAGTACTCGTCGTCATGATAAGTCATAATGGTGTTATTACTTTCAATGTGAGTGTCCGGAGAAGCCGAGAACCTTTAGATTACCTTTAACCCATCTTGGCCTTTTTAGGGCGTAGTGCGGTGGCTAATCAAGAGTAAGTCTTGAATTTTGTTGTCACGCGAAACTACACTCAAACGAGATTATCCCGTGGATGTTATCGGAACGAGAGTAGTCCCGTAACCCAGTGATATCCATGAGATGGTCGATGACTTTGGGAACTTTGTAGAACCCGTCATGCAGGTACAAATGAACCCTAGTACATACCATATGGGAGGGTTTCACCTTTGACTCCAACATTATACTTTAACCCAACCATGTTTCCGCATCATGCATGCATGCACTCATTCATAAATTCTTTTTTCTCATTCGATGTCGAAAGACTTAAAACAAATTTTTTGTAAACATTGTAGATAATAAATTTTTCTCTTTTCTTCTCCTTTTCTCCTTACAAAATCCATATCTAAATGTTTACAACTAATTTGGGATAAGTCATTCGATAACAAAAAAAGAACGCATCACATATTTTAGCAAAAACACATCATACATAAGTTTCCAAACTCGAGTCTCATATTTTCCCTTTTCTCTCCGCCTCAGTCAAAGTGGCCCGACGACCACGCTCACAGCCATCTCGCACGTACAACACTCGAGCAAACAGGAAAAAGAGAATGGACCAAGTTGAACAAGAGAACGTTGAGCTCCATAGGGAAGTAACAACGCTCCGGGCTGAAGTAGAAAAGCTAACCGCCATGGTGACATCGTTGGTGGCTACGCAGAATCAGCCATTAACCCCTCCTCCTCAAGCTATAGTCATTTCTGAAATCGTCTCTGCCCCGGTTCCAGTGGTACCCGTCAACACACATCAGCACGTCATGCCCGAAGGTTATCCTTGGGGCATGCCTATGAATTTTAATGAAGGGCTTCGACCCTAAGTTCCCGAGGTCCCCACTCCTACTTTGCCACATGCTACTGTTGTTCCCCAACCTGGGACGACTCTTCCTCAAGTTACTATGTGTGTCCCTCAGTCAACAATGACCATTCCAGCTTCCGTAGTTCACACCGTTCCTTATGTGAGTGAACAAGTCTATCATGCGGAGAATCCAGAGACTTATGGCCGTATGGATAATCTTAAGGATCAGTTTGATAAGATGCAGCTCGAGATTAAGGCCCTTCGTGGGAAGGATTTGTTCGGCAAAAACGCCCATGACCTTTGCTTGGTACCAAACGTTAGGATCCCACCTAAGTTTAAGGTCCCCGAGTTTGAGAAGTACAAAGGAAATTCCTGCCCTCAGAGCCATTTGGTAATGTACGCCCGAAAGATGTCCACTCAAACAGACAACCATACGTTACTAGTTCACTACTTTCAGGATAGCTTGACAGGTGCCGCTTTGAAGTGGTACATGGGTTTAGATGGTGCTGAGATCCAAACGTTCAATGATTTGGGCGAAGCTTTTGTCCGTCAATACAAATAAATCTAGACATGGCTCCAGATAGAGATCAACTTCGAGGTATGTCTCAAAAGGACAAAGAGAGTTTCAAAGAATACGCTCAGCGATGGAGAGAGATTGCCGCTCAGATTAGTCCACCACTAGAAGAAAAAGAAATGACCAAGATTTTCCTAAATACTCTTGATTCATTTTACTATGAACGAATGATTGCTAGTGCACCCAGTGATTTCACTGAGATGGTAAACATGGGGATGCGACTTGAAGAAGGGGTCCGACAGGGACGATTGACAAGAGAGAAAGCTCTGACTAACACTGCCAAGGGATATGGCAACAACTTTTCAGAGAAGAAAGAATCTAAAGTTGGCACGGTGGCTTAAGGAGGACATCATTCAAGAAACCCAGTTTATCAACATGTTGCAGCCATAGCACTACCACCACAATACCCACAATCTCATCACCTTCCATCTCCCCAACAATCATTCAATCATAACCGCGCCCAGAAAAGTCCTCCATTTGACCCCATACCCATGAAATATGTCGACCTACTCCCCGCTTTACTTGCTAAAATTTTTGTCCAGACAAGGCCACCTCCCCCTGTGCCGGCAGTACTACCTCCCTGGTACCGCAGTGATTTGACTTGCGCCTTCCATCAAGGGGCCCCTGGCCATGATGTAGAACGTTGTTATCCTCTCAAGAAAGCTGTTCAGGATTTGGTCCGTAACAAGGTGCTATCTTTCAAGGATGAGAACCCTAATGTTCAAAGTTCATCCTCTGCTTAATCATGGGTCCTCTGTCATTTTCAAGAGAATCAAGAAGTTTGTCTCTAGGATCACTAGGCCTTTTATGTTCAATTGCAATTTCTTTCTTGCTAATCATTTATTTACATTTTAAAGTTGTATCTTTTAAATTTAAATTTCTAAACAATGAGCATGCATATTTTGGAATCCATCCATTCGTATTCACTCTTTTCTTGTGCCATCACAAATGGCAATGTTTTTATATTTCACTTTTCTTGTTTACAAACCTGAGGGGAGAATGATGTAAATTAAATGTTTAAAATTGCTGATATATGCTGATGTATGCTTTCACTAGTAATAACCGGTTGATGATGTAGGACATTGTTTCACTTCCCAAACACCGGAGAAATAAGGAGATAATCCGTAGTCAACCCCTTTGAGCCAGAAGTTGGTGTTCTTTCTATAATAAAAAAACCCTTAATCTTAACCCGGGGCAGGGTAGTCTTTCAATTAATTCAATGGCACATCCCAATACAAGAGGATAAACCTGTTAAGACAGAGGAAGTCATGAGTAGACAAAACTCACAATAACATGTGACAGTCACAAACATCCTACACCAAAACAAAAAAAGAAACACAAACAAAAACAACAACAAAATGCCCGCTAAGTAAATAGACTTAGGCAAAATTCAGGGCATCCCGATGGTCCATAAAATCCAAAAGATTTGCTCCATGCAAAAATAAGGGATTAAGAGCAAAATGTTGAAAACAAGCTTGTGAATGAAAAAGTGACTGTCACTTCAAGAATCTCATCAAAGCTTCGACCAAAGCGTCAACCTCAAACATTATTGTCAAAAGAAGTCTTCTTGTCAGCCAAAGCATGGCTGATGAATTAATTGAATATAAGAATGAAGGACATCAAAGAAGTGGGTGGGTTAAAACAGAATTTTGAGCCTAATAATCTTTTTTTCATAACCATGAACCAGGCCACGTTATAACCCTCAAAAAGACCTAATTGAAGCTAGGTTTACTTTGAATGCATAATCAGCAAAATTATTGTTAAAACTGACTCCACCTGTTTGTTGAGTAACTATCTTTTACACACACCACATGTGTTTTCTATAAAAATTTCGGTTCCAAAACTTGCATGTACATTACATCAGAAATATTTTTCAAAAGAAACAATTTTGTTTGCAAATTTATCTTTGGCATCAAAGAAATTCAATCAAATGGTCTAATCAAGAGCAAATCAATTCAAAGCGCTCCTAACTTGGGGCAAGTTACCTCAGGAACCTGCCAATCAGGGGCAAGTCTTTACATACAGTGGCATACCCTTCAAAGATTCAAAGTCAAGGTTTCACTTACTTGGGGCACCTGAAGTGGTTTTCAGGGGCAATCCAGACCTGCCAAGACGGTTGTTATGTTTCTTCCTCCTTTAGCCAATAATCATCAAGTTGATATTTTGGGTTCTTACAGATATGTGTGCTGAGCATGTGATCCAATATTCTTCAATTTGAATACTGAACTTGACTGTTCTCTGGTAATCTCCAGCAAGTGGTTATCATCAAGAAGCCTGTATGATTTTCTTTTCCCCAGTGAAAGAAGAAGCTGAGACCCGTTTTGGAAGGCTCATTCAACAGCAAATGACATCTCTTTGAGAAGTTTGCATATCATCAGCAAATGGCATCTTTGAGAAGTTTGCATATCATCAGTATTCATCAGCAAATGGCATCTCTTTGAGAAGTTTGCATATTCAACAACAAATGGCATCTCTTGGAGAAGTTTCCATATCATATCAGTCTTGTTTCTTTCTATAAAAAAAAACCAACAAAAAAAGAAGAGAGAGAAAAATAGCAAAAAAAGAACAGCTCGCTAAGTCGAAAACCCGAAAGGGCGGCTTAGGCAAAAAATGAGCGTCCCGGTGGATTGAAAACCTGAAAGGGTGGTCCAGGCAAAAATTAGGGGCAAAACAAAAAAAAGAGATATATATTCCCGGTGGATTGAAAACCCGAAAGGGCGATTCAGGCAAAAGTTAGGGATTTCAAAAAAAAAAAAGAGAAAAGGCAAAAAGCATGACTGTCGAAATAAGACCATGAGAAAATATTCGATTTCAGTGTACAAAATGGCGACTTCTGCTAGACCTCTGACCGATGGGTTTTACCCCAAGAAGCAATCATTCTTACCATGGATCAATATACTATGCCGGGTTTTACCCCGAGGATCTGATTTATTTCACCTGGAAGGGTGTTGTCCCCAGTGCAGAACTATTGAGTGGTTGTACAAATACGTCGGCCCAATGCTCGTCTTACCTGCTCAAACTTTGGTCTCATCCAGTCATGTACAAATACCATTCAATCATACAAATACAAGCTTCATACAATCACATATACATCCATACATACATACAGTCATTCACACATTCATACATACATACATACATACATACATACAATAATTCACACATACATACATACATACACACATACATACATGCATACATACATGCATACATACATACAATCATTCACATGTCCATACATATATTCATATTCATATGCAACATGCAAACAAAATCATTCATACACACTGCATTGACCATCATGTGTCTTGCTTCATACATCACAAAAAAGAGTCATCCCCGGTGTATCTGGTCCAGAGATGTCTCCATCAATCATACATCACAAAAAAGAGTCATCCCCAGTGTATCTGGTCCAGAGATGTCTCCATCGTTTATACATCCCAAAAAAAAAAAAAAGAGTCATCCCCAGTGTATCTGGTCCAGAGATGTCTCCATCAATCATAAATCATCACAAAAAGAGTCATCCTCAGTGAGTCTGGTCCAGAGATGTCTCCATCAAACATATTTCAAAGTAGCAGATTTTGCAAACAATCAACTGCAAACTTACAGTTAATTTCCCCAAAAGAAGTCATCTCCAGTGTGTCTGGTATAGACAAATACATATTCTTGTTATGTCTCGCTTTCCCACAATGACAGCAGACAGTTTATCTCCTCGTCATGTCCTTACCATCCTACAATGTTGGTAGACACTGCCTTTACTTGTCCTCACCCTCCCACAATGTTGGTGGACACTGTCTTTATTTCTATCCGTACACAGGACTTTACTGCTTTCTGTCTTTACTTCTGTCCGCACACAGGACTTTATCTGCTTATGTCCGCACACAAGACTTTATTGCTTTATGTCTTTACTTCTGTCCGCATACAGGACTTTACCTGCTTATGTCCGCACACAGGACTTTATCGCTTTCAGTCTTTACTTTTGTCCGCACACAGGACTTTACTGCTTTCTGTCCGCGGACAGGACTTTATCACTTTCTGTCTTCATTACCCCTGTCAAGTAATCTTCATTACATTCAAACACTTGTAAACATAACACTCATAAGCATAACACTCATAACATCATATCATAGCATTTGATTGTTCAATCCGGTCAAAAAATGGTGTACTCTGTATTTAAGTCTCTTCCACCGTCGAACCAAAACAAAAACATCATAAAAAAAAATCATCTTTTTCTTTTTATCTCCGATGGAAGAAAACTTAAATAGGGGCATCTGTCATACCCCATTTTTTGACCTAAGATCCTACCTCATATTTTCATCATCGCATTTTATGCATCAATAACGAAAAATTCAAAAATATGTCAACTTATTTAATTTAATTTTTTGTTTGTATATTTGTTAAAAAAAAAATCCAAAAAATATGTTAAGAATCTATTTTATTTTTCAAGATATCTTTGTTTTTATATTTTGATAAAAAATCTAAAAAAAAAAACGAAGCTATAAATTAGGAGTGAAATCTTTTTATTATTATTATTATAACAAAAAAAGCTAAAAAAGGGGAAAGGCAAGATTGATGAAAACAGAACACGCCTATTCTTCCCTTGTTTTCACTTTTCAGCTTTTTCAACCTTTCCCTCAAATTAAGCTCCAATTTTTCACCAAATTCACACTCTAAGCAAATGTTTAGTCACTTCATTTCCTCTTTAATTTCTGCAAAATCAACAAAACAACAACAGGCAGCAGCTGCTTTTCTTTCTTTCAGTTTTTTAATTGATCAAAGTCAAACAAAAATAATCAACAAGTACAATGCACATAGCAATCAACAAAATTCAGTGGGTATTATCCAATTTGTTTCCTCTATAAACTGAGAAGAAAATTTCAGAACAGGGAGGTTCCAAAAACTCAGAGAGAGCCTCAAAATCCGAAATTCCTCCATTTTCATCAAAAATCAAAATCTCAAAATAAAGCCAAGTTCTTAAATTTAAACCACCAAACACCTTCTATACACTTCCAGAAACCAGAATCAACCTTTAAATCAAATTTCCAGTGCTTAATTTGTGGTGATTTTCGTAGAAAAAAGTTTGGAAAAAGTTGGAATTAGAACACACACTTTTGGTAGGATTTAATTTTGTTTATCACCTCATTTTGACTAATTATCATGTAATGAAGCTTTTTCATGGTTTATTTTGTTCGATTTCGTTTAAATTTGAGTTTTCAAAAATTTTGAGTTTTAAAGTTTGAATCGTATTTGATAATCTATACCTCTACTGTGAAATCCGAGCTTGGATTCTTGAACAGTGAGAAAAAATCATGCGAAAAAGTGTCTTCATTTTTTATTTTTGATGAAAAATCGAGTTTTTGAGTTGTTGGAGTTTGGAGCTTCGAGCTCCATCCATGGCTGCCCTCAACATGAAGAAGATGAAGATTCATCTTCCCCAAATCCTGGTTAAGTCACAGCCGTCAGATTATCACATGTAAATGGACAGACCAGATCTATTTGATTTTTGTTTAAATATCAGCCTTCGGATGCAATCAGACATCCCATATCTGCGTGCTGCAGCACGCGTGATAGGCCTGCAAAGCATTGAATCCGTTTCCTTGCTTTTTCTGTTTTTTTGTTTGAAAACGGACTGGGCCTTGGGCCTGGACCCCATATCTGCTTTTCGCACCCCCCCTTTTATTTCGTTTTAATATCTGCACCCCCCTCTGCTTGCTTTTTTTATTTTTATTTTTAGCTTATGCAAATAAGTGCTTATTTGAACAAGAGCTTATTTAGGCTTTTGAGTCAAATTATTGCACTAACAATAAAGATCTTTTTAGATCTGAAAGTTTATTTTTATGATACTTACTCACTAATCTAACATTTTATTACTCATGCTCTTTATTCTTAATTATTGTTATTAACTTACTAACCTATCATTTTTATTCATACATCTTGATATTATTTATTGTTAATAATTCATCTAATCTAACAAATTTATTTATTGCTTTATTAATTAATTATTTAATTTTATTGCAAGGACTTTAGAATGTATTTTAGGACTTGATGTAAATATTAAATAAAAATTGCATAGCATCCTCTTGCATTCATTACATATTTATTTTTCTTGCAAATACCTTAGAATGTAATTAGGAATAAATGTACACTAAATGAAAAATTGCATCTCATGCATATTTATTTTTTATCGCTTTCCGCAAAAAACGTTAGAATATTAATTCCGAGGGAAAAGACACCGTTTTGATCAAAATATCATTACGAATTGTCTTCGTGCTTAATTTGCTTATTGCGACGTTAGTATTATTTTTCGCGCTACCTTTTTATTAATTTGGAACCCAACATTCCAATGGAAATAATTAATCACTTTATTCTCAAAATATGAGGTCAACACCTCTTCAAAAATCAAAACAATTTATTCTCAAAAAGCACAAAAATATTTTGTCATCATACATTTTCAAAACGTTGGACTTTAAACCAAACGTTTCTTTTTATCGTGAAAATCTTGGATTTTAACCCAAGAGTCTTTTTTTCACGCAAAACTTGGATTTTAAACCAAGTGTCGTGGACTTTAAACCAACGGCGTCTTTTATCGTGAAAACCTTGGATTTTAACCCAAGAGTTCTTTTTTTTTTATCGCGAACTTGGATTTTAAACCAAGTGCCTTGGACTTTAAACCAATGGCTCCTTTTATCGCTAAAACCTTGGACTTTAACCCAAGTGCCCCTTTTTCTCGCCTAAAACCTTGGATTTTAAACCAAGTGCATTTTCTTCATTCATACATCTTTAATCATGCATAAACCTTGGATTTTAAACCAAGTGTCTTTTATCACTCAAAACATTTTCTCAATAAACCTTGGATTTTAAACCAAGTGTCCGCGTCTTATTTTCATAATCAAATTTCAATCAATTTAACCATATAGACTTTCTTCACAAATCAACATCAATCAAACTCACACTTTCCTTGTTATCTTTAAAACCTTTTTCAAAACTTTAAAATTAAACAAACAAATCACTCCGCTTTTTACCCCGAACTACCGTGGTTTGATCCCTCGGGTACGTAGGCATGAGACTTGTCTCTCCAATCAATAAAATCAACAAAAAACATTTTTCCTTTTCCATCACTTTAAACTTCTTTTTTATCATCACTTTAATTTCCCACTTATACATATTTTTACAAGCAATTAAAATAAAGCGCAAAGTTAGAATAAAAACAAGAGGTTCCTATAGAGTACTATAGATACTTAGGGTGCAAATACCTTCCCTTCGTATAACCAACCCCCGAACCTTGTTCTCTAAAAATAGGGTCTTTTCGAACTTTTTCCCTTTCCCTCGGATAAATTAAAGATCGGTGGTGGAACATTAAATTGCGATTCGAAGTTAATTAATAACTCGACATCCAAAAATCACCGCGACTTGCTACAGTTCTTCAAATAGGCAAATTCCTAATTTGCCCCTTAATTTCTCAAACTGATTTGCATCCAATGCCTTAGTAAAAATGTCTGCCAACTGTTCTTCTATAGACACATGCTCAAGAGTAACAATTTTATCTTCAACTAAATCTCTGATGAAGTGATGACGAATATCAATGTGTTTGGTTCTGCTGTGTTGAACTGGATTTTTTGAAATATTTATGGCGCTCAAATTGTCACAGTACAATGTTAGAACATTCTGCTCAACATTGTATTCTTTCAACATCTGCTTCATCCACAACAATTGAGAACAGCTACTTCCAGCTGCTATCTATTCAGCTTCAGCAGTTGATAGAGAGACACTGTTTTGCTTTTTGCTGAACCATGAGATCAAATTACTTCCAAGAAAGAAACAAGCACCTGATGTGCTTTTCCTATCATCAGCACTTCCAGCCCAATCAGCATCACAATAGCCAATTAGTCTAGAATCATTACCATGTGAGAATAGAATACCATAGTCACTTGTCCCATTCACATATTTCAGAATCCTCTTGACTTGAGTGATATGACTAATCTTGGGCTCTGCCTGGTATCTTACAAAAACTCCTACAACAAACGTGATATCAGGCCTGCTTGCAGTAAGGTACAACAAGCTACCAATCATACTCCTATAGAGACTTTGATCAACACTTGTACCACTTTCATCCTTAGTAAGCTTTAGATGTGTAGGTTGCAAGTGTCCTTTTGTGTGCAGCATTTTCCATTCCAAATTTCTTCACAATGTTCTTGGCATACTTACTTTGACAGATGAAGATGGTTTCTTCCATTTGCCTTACTTGAAGACCCAGAAAGTAAGTTAGTTCACCAACAAGACTCATCTCAAACTCAGATTGCATCTGCATAACGAAATGTTGAACCATCTGATCCGACATTCCACCAAAAACAATGTCATCCACATATATTTGTGCAATCATCAATTTACCATTTTCTTCCTTAACAAACAGAGTTTTGTCATTCCCTCCTTTTCTGTATCCTTGACCAATAAGAAAATCAGTAAGTCGTCCATGCCAAGCCCTTGGAGCTTGCTTTAATCCATATAGAGCTTTCTTTAACTTGTAAACATGATCTGGATGAATTGGATCAACAAACTCTTTAGGTTGTTCAACATAGACCTCTTCATGTAAGTACCCATTAAGAAAGGCACTTTTCACATCCATTTGAAAGAGCTTAAACTTAAGAATGCAAGCTACTCCCAAGAGTAATCTTATAGACTCTAATCTAGCCACAGGAGCAAAAGTCTCATCAAAGTCAAGACCTTCCACTTGAGTGTATCCTTGAGCAACTAACCTGGCTTTGTTTCTTGTCACAACTCCATTCTCATCAGATTTATTCTTGTACACCCACTTGGTACCAATCACATTCAATCCACTAGGTCTAGGCACAAGGTCCCATACCTCACTACGCTTGAACTGATTCAACTCATCTTGCATAGCACATATCCAGAATTCATCAGTAAGAGCCTCTTTTATGTTCTTGGGTTCAAATTTTGAGACAAAACACGAATTAGAAACCACATCATTTGATCTTCTTGTGGTAATTCCCTGATCATGATTACCTATGATAAGCTCCTTTGGATGATTTTTCTGAACCCTTACAGATGGTCCCTTGTTAGTTGGATCATTTTGTGACCCATCTAGAGGTTCATCAGTCTGCTCATTTGAATCCTTACTGCTGCTGTCAACTTCTTCTGATGGTTCAAATGTTGCAGCACCTTGTTCAACATCCTTTGCCTTTTCTGATGGTGAGTCATCTACTATCACGTTGATTGATTCCATCATAACTATGGTTCTTGAATTAAAAATTTTGTAGGCCCTGCTGTTGGTTGAGTAACCAAGGAATATTCCTTCATCACTCTTAGGGTCGAGCTTCCTTCTTTGTTCTCTATCAGCCAGAATATAACACTTGCTTCCAAACACATGGAAATGTTTTACTGTGGGCTTTCTTCCTTTCCACAGTTCATAAAGAGTCATAATGGTTCCTGTTTTTAGTGTGACTCTATTATGAATATAGCATGCAGTGTTTATTGCCTCAGCCCAGAAATTTAAAGGAAGATTCTTTGCATGAATCATCACTCTAGCAGACTCTTGCAATGTTCTATTCTTTCTCTCAACAACACCATTTTGTTGAGGTGTGATGGGAGATGAAAACTCATGCTTAATTCCTTCTGATGAACAGAATTCAAGAAACTTAGCATTCTCAAACTCTCTTCCATGATCACTTCTAATTCTTACAATTCCACTACTTTTTTCTCTTTGTAATTGTTTACACAATTCTTGAAATACTTCAAAAGTGTCAGACTTTTCTCTAATAAAGCTTACCCAAGTAAACCTTGAATAATCATCAACCATTACAAAGACGTACCTTTTTCCACCAAGACTTTCTACTTGCATAGGTCCCATTAAATCCATGTGCAATAGTTCGAGTACACAGGAAGTAACAAAATGTTGGAGCCTTGGATGCGACATCTTGATTTGCTTACCAATCTGACATTCACCACAAATGTGTTTCTCTTCAATATGTAACTTAGGTAATCCCCTGATAGCTTCTTCAGAAATGGCTTTCTTCATTCCTCTGAGATGGAGATGACCAAGTTTCTGGTGCCACAATTTCACTTCTTCTTCTTTGCTCAATAAACATGTGAAAGAATTAGCTTCCTTTTGAGAAGTCCATAAGTAGCAGTTGTCTTTGGACCTTTCCCCCTTCATTATCACCACTCCCTCTTCATTTGTGACAATACATTCAGCTTGTGTGAAATTTAATTTGTATCCTTGATCACATAGTTGACTAATACTGATCAGATTAGCTGTAAGACCTTTGACCAATAAGACATTATCAAGCTTTGGTAAGCCATGGTTGATTAGCTTCCCTGTACCCATGATTTCGCCTTTGGCTCCATCTCCAAAAGTAACAAAACTGGTGGCATAAGGTTCAATATTTTCTAGAAACCTACTGATTCCCGTCATGTGTCGAGAGCATCCACTATCAAAGTACCAGTCTTCTCTTGATGAAGCTCTAAATGAAGTATGAGCAATGAGAGCAACACTTTCTCCTTTAGGTTTCCATTCACTTTTAGTTTTCAGAATAGGGGGTTCAGGAGGAAACTCCCTGAAGTGTTTGGGATACCCATAGAGTTTGTAACATAAAGGTCTGATATGTCCCTTCTTACCACAGTGATGACATATCCATGAACGTGATCTGTTCGTTTGAGTCTTCTGATGTCGCTTAGGAAGTTGAAACATCTGCCTGGGCACTGTAAAGTGATGATTACCTTCAGTAGTCATAAACTTCGTATCTGGATCATACATCTGCTTCTTGTTGAGAGCTTCATAATCAAACCCAATGGGTTGTGGCTTGACAACCTGTTTTTCCATAATCTCATCTAAAGCATGTGTACTATGGTGCATCATTACAACTTGCTTCTTTAGGTGCTCGAGTTGAGAGTTTAATTGAGATACCTCATCATTCAAAGCTCCTATTTTGGCAAGATGACATTTTCTTTCAGTCTTCAGTTGAATGACCAATCTTCTTTCAGCTTCAAGTTGCTCACATACCTCTTCACTTCTGATGCACAAAGACTTAAAAGATCCAGCTAGCTCATCATATGACACTTCCTCATCAATTGAATCAGAATCAGACTCAACCACTCCAGTTAGGGCAGTTACATGTCTGGCTGCCTCATTCTCAGCTTCTTCTTCAGATTCATCCTCTTCAGACCATGTAGCAGTCATGCTCTTTTTCTGTCTTTTGAGAAATGTACCACACTAAGTTCTAATGTGCCCAAAACCTTCACATTCATGACACTTTACTCCCTTGGATTGTCCCACTTTATCATCAGTTTTTGTCCTTCTGAAGTTGTTGGTAGGTTTGCTGATGTCGAATCTGATGTTTGGGACATTTCCTTTTGTCTTACTATCCATGCGTCTCATAACCTTGTTGAATTGCTTTCCCAACAGTACCATGGCATCTGAGATACTTTCATTAGTGTTAATGTCACCCTGATGATCTTCATAATCAGTATTTGACACAAGTGCTATGCTCTTGCTCTTGCTTCCATTACTTCCAGAACGCTCATTAGCTGACATTTCATATGTTTGAAGTGAACCTACCAAGTCATCAAGCTTAATAGTGTCAAGTTCTCTGAACTCTTCAATACAAGTGACTTTCATGTCAAACTTCTTTGGTAAGGATCTCAACAGTTTCCTCACCATTTTCTCCTTGGACAACTTCTCACCTAGAGCATCAAAAGTATTGGCATAATCCAATATGGTCATGTGGAATTCATGCACACTTTCATCCTCTTTCATTCTTAGTTCTTCAAACTTTGTGGTGAGCATCTGTAGTCTGGAATTCTTTACCTTGGATGTCCCTTCTTGAGTAGTTATTAAGATCTCCCAGGCCTCTTTAGCAACTTTGCACCGTTTAATTAGTCTAAACATACTTTTATCGACTCTATTATATAATGCATTTAACGCCTTTGAGTTTCCATGAGCTAGTTCGTCTTATTCCTTGGACCACTCACTTTCAGGTTTTAGTTCTTCAGTTTTGTTGCCGTCTTTGTCCACTATTACCGGTGGTTCCCATCCCATCAAAACTGCTTTCCATGTCTTGCTATCAATAGATTTTAGGAAGGCTTCCATGCGAGACTTCCAATAATCATAATTAGTTCCATCTAGTAGCGGTGGTCTGTTTACAAACCCTCATTCCTTCTCCATGCTTACCAGATATATATTCCCTGAATCTCACCCAATCCAGAACAGGGTGCCTGCTCTGATGCCAATTGAAATCTGGTACGTCCAGAAACTAATGTTGAATAAAGTGTTCCAACCTTATACGAAACAGCAGTAACAATAATTTAAATGACAGAAAACAGTAAAGAACACAAATGATTTGTTAACCCAGTTCGGCATAAACGAACCTACTCTGGGGGATACCAATCCAGGAAGGAAATCCATAATGTAGTGCTAGATCTAAGCCCTCAGTAAACGCCCCGTTTACAACTTATATCCTAGACACCTACTTGTGCAACTTCTACCTAGGAACTCCTAAGTATGAGATCCCATCTCACCTCCAACTATCACTCAACTGTGATTACAATAGAACAACAATGTTTTGTGAAGACACACTTCAAAACAACAAGTTACCTCCGTACTTAGAAGCTTAGGAGTAACTAACACAATTACAACTCAATAACACAAAGTCCTAAACTTGCATCAATGAGATACAAGAAAGGCTCACAAAAATAATACAAGACTCAAAACCCTAGAATGTTATTCTTCAATGACGGCTTTGATAACCCTACTAGGTTTTTCGTCCTTCATATAAATACTTCAAGCAAAAACGGGATTCACGCCATATTGGGCTTAGATCACATAAAACTCAAGAATCAGAACCACACATAAAGTTTCCTAAAATGTCAGAACATCTTTAGGAAAATATCTCTTCGCTGATTCTTCATAGAAATATACTCCTTGGCGCACAAGAATGAAAACGTGGATTCCTTTTTAAAAAACGCGCTTTCCTTATTTAAACACCCGCGCAAATCATTTGTACACAGGTTGTACCACATGTTAAAACATTTGGTCCAACATCTTGCTTGTATATTTGTTTTAGCAAAATGAGGTCAATTCAAATATCCAACAATAATAACAACAACAACAACAACAACAACAACGACTAAGCCTGCATGTGCCGCAAATAGAACTTGTTTTTTCTTTACAATGGTGCCATTTTTCATCCCTTCTTCTCCACACATTATCACACACAACCTCATGGTCTCCCTATTTCGCCGTTTCGTCGTCTCACCATCTTTGTCCTAACAAGCTTCTTGTTATTATTATTATTATTAGAGATATAAAAAAATGAGAACCACTTTAGTGAATTGGTGTAATACACAAGACACGGTTCTCATTGTTTTATCATATTTCATTGTAGAAGAAACTGCTTTCATTATTTTGCTTTGTTGTTTTTATTGAATCAAATATTTTATTATGCCTTTAAATCTCAACTACTTGATCAACTTATACCACACATGTCAATTATTCACGCATGAAGTTATGTTCTAGCAGGAGGTAATGTTCTCGTAGGAAGTACTATTCACTCAAGAAGTAATGTTCAATCAGATGCATCGTTGATGTAGGAATCACTCATTATGATAGTAATAATGAAAGACAGTTTGTATCAGAAACAAATATGAAATCTAACCATTAAATGCAGAAATATAAACAGATGCAAAAATAGCAGTAGTAGATGCAAAAATAATAATAAATGTAGAAATATCTCAAATAGTTGATCATAATAGATGCAGAAATAATAATATCAAATGCAGAAACAATAATAGATGCATACTATTAATGCAGAAATAATAATAATAATAATAATTGATGGCAGATGCAGAAATAATAATAGTTTATCATGATAGTAATAATAGACTGTTTATATAATAAGGTTTGTTCAGCTCTCTCAACCAAAAAATTTCCATGCATGAGCAAATTTTTCCATTCATAATTGTAATAGTAATAATAACAACAATGACGGCAAAACATGATGCCACAAATAGGAAATTATTTTTCTTTACACAGCCACACACAACCTTGTTGTCTTGCTGTTTCACCGTCGTCTCACTATCTTTGTCGTGTATTAGGCCTCTTTGCATAAGTTTTTAAGATCAAAAGGACTAAGTAAATTAAACTCCCATAAATGGAGCAAAGTCGCTCTCCTCACATCAATGTATTCTACATTGTATTAATAACAATTGTAAAATCACCAATATTTGATAAGAGTACTTTATTGGCTGAAGTTAATATGCATAAGGATGTTTTTATGCACAGTGCATAAGTTGTTTCTAGCCATTCGATCATGATCATATTGATGACACATGTTATGATCTGAAGAGCTCACACTGTGTGCCTGTGTCACACAGGATCTCAAGCTCTCTGAATCGCGAATCGCCGTCGGAGCCGTCTATATCGTATCACCGTCGTCTTCTCTCTCTCAAGCTCTCTGTGAATCGCGACCTTCTCGCCGTCGTCTTCAGCCGTCGATATCGTTGTCATCTTCTTGTATCGTTCGTGAATTTCGTTCGTGAATCTCCACCTTCGCACACCTTCTTCTTTGGTTTGAACTTTCTCCACTCTCTACTTTGGTTTTGATTTTGATTTTTGATTTTGATTTTGATTCTGATATGCATGGATTCTGATATTATACTAGCTTGTAGATTTTGATTTTTTATTAGTGTTCATCAATTTTCAATCCATGTATGAATGTTGTTTTTGCCTGAAACCATTAGGCAAGTATTTTGGTTTCACATTAGTCAAGTATTTTGATTTTGATTCTGATATTCTACTTTGAAATGAAGATGGTAAGGTTTATTAGTTCTGAGGACAAGGATTCAATGATCCTATATTTCATAAATTTGTCCGAATTTTGATTAAGTGCTGTATCATCTTGCCTTGGAGGTTCATCCATTTGATTCTCATCTGTATGTATAAGCTCTACTGTTTTACAGTTATAGCTATTTTCCATCCATGTTAAGTTTAGTGGGTTTGCATAAATCCTAGTATCTTGCCTCCCCACCCTCACACTGCCCCCAATATTTATGTTAAAATTTGACTCATGTTTGCTTATTGATTACAGATTGAAAAACCGGAGTGATGCTAGTGACGTGAATCACATTATCACATTATTTCTTCAACTGACAACGCAGTTGGAAGCAAGTTCTAAGAATGTGCACGGCGGAGACGTCCTACTGAAGTCATTGGACAATGACTTGCCACCAATGTTAAGCTCTACTTCCTCAAAGTATAAGAAAAGTAGATTAGTGAATGAAAGGAAGTACAAGAGTAATGGAAAACATAATGTTTTGGATAATGTAGAGTATACCTCTGATAGAGAAATTAGGAGGCGCTTAACAAAGTTGAATAAGAAATCCATGGGCTCAGAGAGTGAAACATCTGATGATCTTGATAGGTCTTTTGAAGATGAAAAGAGTGACAGTGATACTACGACTGAGTCTGAAAGTGACCATGAAGTACGTTCACAAATTATGGTTAGGAAGCCAAGAGGGGATGGATGCTTCTCACCTGAGGAAGAGTTGGATTTTATAACTGATGACCGAGAGTGGGGTGCTCGCATGACGAAAGCAAGCCTGGTTCCTCTAGTTACCAGGAAATATGAAGTCATTGATCATTATTGCATTGTAGCTGATGAGGAGGAGGTGCAGAGGAAGATGCGGGTTTCATTACCAGATGATTATGCAGAGAAGATGAGTGCGCAAAAGAATGGCACAGAGGAGTCAGATATGGAACTTCCCGAAGTCAAAAGTTTCAAACCTGGGAAGCAGCTTGGGAACAAGGTTATTGAGCAAGAAGTTTATGGAATTGATCCTTACACACACAACCTTTTGCTTGATTCTATGCCAGAGGAGCTAGATTGGTCTCTGCAGGAGAAGCATTTGTTTATAGAAGACATGCTCCTTCGGACGTTGAATACGCATGTTAGGAGCTCTACTGGAACTGGAAATACTCCAATGAGCTAATTCTGGATTATTTGATGTGGAAATTCTGGAATAAAGTTTCTGGACTAATTGCAGGTTTATGGAATAAAGTCATATGCATACATTCTGTGTTCTCTAACTTGATTAAACTAGTTATGATCCATTCTTTCCAAAATCTAAATATATGTGTTTTACATATGCTGCATAATGTCAAATACCTGGACAATAATCTATCTACTAGAGAGAATAAAAAACTGTGAACACATCTAATTGGCTAATTGGTGTGGTACTCTTTGTCGTGAATATTTTTTTTTTGAATGGCTCATGAATAAAATAAGTATGATCTATTCTCTACAATTCTTGACATTTCTATGCTTTACATGTAAAACATATTAAGTAGGCATTAGATCATTTGTTTTTCTTGTTTGCCTCAGGGATTTGGACAAATTTTTGCTTTGCCAGCTAAGATTTTGTATTGAATGTTTCCTGTTTCATTCACAATGTGTTCATATAGGTGTCTTTTCCTGAATAGATGTACTGTTATGGTGTAACAAAACTGAAACCATTTAACAAGACTAATGGTTTCAGTGTATAACATATTAAAACCATTTAACAAGACCAATGGTTTCAGTGTATAACTTTAGTCAATATTAATGGGTTAACAATCCCTTATACACTGAACCCAAATATTGCATTTGTAAATTGTATGTCTATTTGAGCTTTAAAATCAAACTTGTAAAGGATGTGAGACATGGTTGTGTATTTTATGTGTTTTTTCTGAAACCAATATTGTGTTTTTATGGTTTTCAGAGTATAAAAGAAGTGATTTTGGATGTGTGCAGCAAGGAGAACAAAATGGTTGCAGGAAAGATGACTATGTTAATGTGATTATTGTGGAAAAATCGTAACAATAATGTGTGGAACAACACAAAACTAAGTGCTAGACAATGTGGAGCATTTGTATTGTAAAATAATTATCTAATTATTTTGTAATGAAACAAAAGACCAATGGTTTCGTCCGATGGTTTATGTTAATTGTAATAAATAAAACCATGATTACAGTACATGTTTTAGTATGTAATTTTAAATTAAAATATGACTATATAATCATTGTTGGTTTGTGCTATTGTGTTTTTGCATTTGTACACTGAAACCATTTTGAAAAAACCTCTCGTCACTTTGAAAATTTAATTTTTGAGCAAGTTATGATTTGTACACTGAAACCATAAGTATGGTTTTATCGTTTCAGCAAGTTATACGCTGAAACCATTTATCAAGACTAATGGTTTCAGTAAGTTATACACTGAAACCATTAGTCTTGTTAAATGGTTTCAGTTACATATACACTTTTGATAAAAGGTTCAGGAACTTCCATTAGTTGAAATCTATTTAAGGATGGTCTTCGAATCAACCCATTTGAAGGACGTGCATTTGAATCCAACACATCACCTCTCCCGAAATTTAGGTTCATGGGTTGATTCGAAGACACTTCTCCTCTCTCCGAATCCAACACATTTTAATCTTTCTCAACTTAATTATAAATGCATTTGAACGACATTAACTATTAAGCATACCCATTTTGAAAAAACCTCTCGCCACTTTCGAAATTTAATTTTTCTTTTGTGTGCCTCTAGCCACTCTTCGTGAAAGGAAATAACTCTTGATTTTGATTTTCATACTTATGTTTTTCAATATTATAACCTTGGTTTTGAATATTATTAGCCTATGATGAATTTGTACATTGAAACCATAAGTATGGTTTTATGGTTTCAGCAAGTTATACACTGAAACCATTTATCAAGACGAATGGTTTCAGTAAGTTATACACTGAAACCATTAGTCTTGTTAAATGGTTTCAGTTACATATACACTTTTGATAAAAGGTTCAAGAAATTCCATTAGTTGAAACATACTTAAGGATTGTCTTCCAACATGAGAAAGATAAGGATGGTCTTCGAATCAACTCATTTGAAGGACGTGCATTTGAATCCAACACATCACGTCTCTTCCGAGGTTTAGGTTCATGGGTTGATTCAAAGACAATTCTCCTCTCTTCGAATCCAACACATTTTAATCTTTCTCAACTTAATTATAAATGAATTTGAACGACATTAACTATTAAGCAGATCCATTTTGAAAAATTCTCTCGCCACTTTCGAAATTTAATTTTTCTTTTGTGTGCCTCTAGCCACTCTTGGTGAAAGGAAACAACTCTTGATTTTGGTTTTCATACTTATGATTTTCAATATTATAACCTTGATTTTGAATATTATTAACCCATGATGGATTTGTACACTGAAACCATTATGCTTGATAAATGGTTTCAGTAAGTTATACACTGAAACCATTAGTCTTGTTAAATGGTTTCAGTTACATATACACTTTTGATAAAAGGTTTAGGAACTTCCATTAGTTGAAATCTACTTAAGGATGGTCTCCCAACATAAGAAAGATAAGGATGGTCTTCGAATCAACCCATTTGAAGGACGTGCATTTAAATCCAACACATCACCTCTCTCCCGAAATTTAGGTTCATGGGTTGATTCGAAGACACTTCTCCTCTCTCCAAATCCAACACATTTTAATATTTCTCAACTTAATTATAAATGAATTTGAACGACATTAACTATTAAGCAGACCCATTTTGAAAAAACCTCTCGCCACTTTCGAAATTTAATTTTTCTTTTGTGTGCCTCTAGCCACTATTGGTGAAAGGAAATAACTCTTGATTTTGGTTTTCATACTTATGATTTTCAATATTATAACCTTGATTTTGAATATTATTAGCCTACAATGGATTTGTACACTGAAACCATAATTATGGTTTTATGGTTTCAGCAAGTTATACACTGAAACCATTTATCAAGACTAATGGTTTCAGTAAGTTATACACTGAAACCATTAGTCTTGTTAAATGGTTTCAGTTACATATACACTTTTGATAAAAGGTTCAAGAAATTCCATTAGTTGAAATCTACTTAAGGATGGTCTCCCAACATAAGAAAGATAAGGATGGTCTTCGAATCAACCCATTTGAAGGACGTGCATTTAAATCCAACACATCACCTCTCTCCCAAAATTTAGGTTCATGGGTTGATTCGAATACACTTCTCCTCTCTCCAAATCCAACACATTTTAATCTTTCTCAACTTAATTATAAATGATATTGAACTACATTAACTATTAAGCAGACCCATTTTGAAAAAACATCTCGCCACTTTCGAAATTTAATTTTTCTTTTGTGTGCCTCTAGCCACTATTGGTGAAAGGAAATAACTCTTGATTTTGGTTTTCATACTTATGATTTTCAATATTATAACCTTGATTTTGAATATTATTAGCCTACGATGGATTTGTACACTGAAACCATAATTATGGTTTTATGGTTTCAGCAAGTTATACACTGAAACCATTTATCAAGACTAATGGTTTCAGTAAGTTATACACTGAAACCATTACTCTTGTTAAATGGTTTCAATTTTAGTTTGTATTTCTTTCCATCATATGTAGCTAGTCATCTGTATATTTATTCCATCAATCATATGTAGCTAGTCGTGTTGTATAAGTGAAACCATTAGTCTAGGTAAATGGTTTCAATATGCTTTACACTGAAACCATTAGTATAGCTAAATGGTTTCAATATGTTTTACACTGAAACCATTAGTATAGTTAAATGGTTTCATTAACTAGTAGTTGGTGAATTGCATAACTAGTAGAAACTATGGGAAGGATATTGAAACCAGAAAAATGATATTGCAAAATCATTAGAAATCTAATTGCATTAATCGATAGTACACAAATATAGGTATAAATTATTTTATATATGCATGTGGTGATATTACAATTTCTACCCAAGATGACACATAAAATAACTTAAAATATATAAATACATCCAAAGGTCTACAACAATTTATACAACAAGAATAACATCAATTCTGAGAATTTTTCTAAATTTACTATGCAACTCTTTTAAGAGCTTCAATGGTCTTTTCAGTTTCAACAACATTGTTCTCTTGCCAAACTCCAACAATATCAATTGTTTTAACACTAGTTTCCACGTATTCGCTTCCAAGAGATGCAATTTGCTCAAATTCTGCTATGCTGCAGTGGTACAACACTGCTACGCCACATTTTGACAACATTTTGCCGTAAATAGTGTATCGTGGAACAACGACGATTTGTTCAAGTTCTGCTACGCTATAGCCGCTATCTGACAACACTAATTATAACAAAGCTGATACCAATTCCATGTGTACTGAGAGCTTCAATATGATGCTTTTGGTCTCTTCGAGCAAGGATACCACCATGTATATTAGGGTGCAGAGTTTTGACACGACCATCGAGCTGTGCAGCAAAGCCATTACAGTCATTGTTAGTAATTATTTATGCCAAAAAGTACACAAGGCGAATGTGTACGATATTTCAACATCAAAATGTAAAGCTTATTGTCTCTAAATTTATAATTCATACTGATAGAACTCGATCAAAATCAGTGTTGTCAATGGCAGAATATGGCAAAGGGCCAAAATTCCGCACACCATTGCAGCCTATGGCTGGCAGGCATCCCTATACAAATTGGCTATGGCGATTGTAAAAAATCTGCCACGCCGTGGCCGCCATTTAATAACACTGATCCAAATACACAAGGAAAAACAATGTTCATTGACATAAAAATCTCTTTGGATATGTACCGATGGAATACAAGATCCGAGATGAGACATTGAGAAGGATCAAACTGCAAGCACACATACCATTTCAGGGAACTGCGTAAGTTGTTCAACTTTAGTAACAGCCACTCCAGCACTTTCCAAAGCAGAAGCTGTTCCTCCAGTTGAAACAATAGTGAATCTAACATTAAAATAAACGTAAGGATATATTGTACAATAATAAAAGCATGAACACAAGAAAACAATAATATTCTAATATGTTGAGAAATGAGCAAAAAATCCATTAATTGTAATAACTACCCTAATTCCTGGAGTCCATTTCCAACAAATGCAAGATCCTTCTTGTCTGACAACGATATCAAAGCTTGTTTGCTTCTTGTTTCACAGCAACATAACACTAATTCTTAAATTTAAAAAACAGAAAACATCATTTAAGGGTAAACACAGTATTGTCTAAAATCATGGAAGCGACAATTAAACATCAACTACCTGAAACCATTCTACCAGCAAAATGGTTTCAGAGTATAACTCTCTGAAACCATTCTACCAGCTAAATGGTTTTAGAGTACAACTCTCTGAAACCATTCTAAAATCAATTTTAAACACCTCAATAAAAAAAAGCCTAACATACACGGTGATTAGAAACAGAAAATGGATCATGTGCCTTTCTAAAGGTGAGATTTGTTAAGGTCCAACTCAAAAATGGATCATTTAAGCAACATAAAATTCATAGAAGAAACATATATTTAATGAGATATAAACAATAGGAATGGACCAAAAAATGTATCTTGGAATTTGATCTGAATATGCATATGAAACCTGAATATGGTTTCCCTAAAACCAAAATCAATGGTACTCATCTGAAACCGTTAAAATATCCAAAATAACTATCTAAGTTTATAAGTTGCCTAACCACAAAATAACAAACACAAAGGCAACATCTAATACATCATTTCATATATCTATCCAAGAATTTTTACCATTAAATCGATTTATCTAACTCAGTTAAGATGCAAAATAATATAATTAAAACTTGAGCATATCAAGTTAAGATGCAAAAATTAATAATTTTAACGCAGTTACCTCCTGCTGAAGACTATTCCATGCTCCCATTCCTGTCCCGGAGACATTTGACATGAGGTTTGAAGAAGCCATAGGACTAGGACTTCTATGCTGCAGTCTATCAAAGTCACCAAAACCTTGGTTGGACAACATTCCAGAAACTCTTAATATTTCTGCACATATAAACATTGTAATCAGAAACCAATGCATACAGTTGAAAATCATAGAAAATGAATGGAGATGGAATTTATAAATAAATAAAAATAAAGCAACAAATAGAGATCGAGTGACAGACTGTGCGAAGAAAAAGAGGTTAGAAACAAGCAAAAGTCACTGCAGATGTTGGTCGCTGGACGGAGATCGAAGGAATTGTATTTTAACTTCATCAAAGGATTTAAAATACAAATTGATATACAAATCATCCGATCTTCATTCTACGACCAAAATCGTGACTGCCAGAAATACCAACAATTCAAGTTCATGCTTTGTATGGACAAATTATCTTTTAGTCAAAGAAATGTTCAAATTAACACCTAAGAATACATACCAAACATGACTCTGAAAATCACAAAGCCTCACATTCTCACATAAGGCCCAAAACAGACAATACCTCATAAGAGCACTACATGGACTTGAGGTCGGAACACTAACCATCAAATTTACCACTTCTTGTACAAAATTTTAAGACTATGAAAGTACATTTCATCCAATCTTAAGACAACATCAAATAAGAGACAATTTTTTCATTTCATTTTAGTTTCATTTCCAACCTAAAAAAACATCAATATCAAGTGAAGTGAAAAAGGAATAGTGCCACCAAAATGATAGATGGTAGAGAAAGCAATCAAAGCATGATCAACAATATCTGAACCATTGACATGATCTAAGTAAGCACAAACATCAATCAAACATGCTATCAAAGAAATCAAGTTGAAAAATCCAAAAAAATAGATCCAAAAACATAAACAAACATGACCAGACCTTGATTCAAGAGGCGGCTACATATAGGCAGCACTTGCAAAAAAGGACCAAGCTTCTGATGTTCTGCCAGCAACTCTGATAGATACTGACTGCAAAAACAAAAAACAACAACAACCCTTTTCATTTCTGAATCAAAAGAACATAAATTTATTCAAAACAAATAAAAAACACAACTAAATCCAAAAAAAAAAAACCCTTTTGATTCTTATATTAAAAGCTTGAATCTTTTATATGAAAAAATTGATCTCAGAATAAATATACCATACCTATCAACTTCTGAGCTGGTTCAAATCTGAGGAGAACCAGCTCTAGCATGTGAGAATTCCAATATCTTATCCAGTGCAAAGAATCCATTCTTATTCATTTTCAAATCATGTATAAGCTAGAATCAATACAAGCTAAATTCATTTTCCCCCTCAAAACACCTAAAAAAAGAGAAACATAACATTGAAACCATAATACTTGCCTAATGGTTTCCACACCATAATAATCATAACAAGCCTATTCATTCATTCATGCATATCAGAATGAAAATAAAAATCAGAATCAAAAGCAAAATAAAAATCTAAATCAAATTAGAATAGCATTCAATTAGGAAATGATCATGAATGATAAAACCTAATTCTCAGGTCAAAATTAAATCAAAATCAAAAGTAAAACCAAAATCAAAATCAACTTAGAATAGCAAAATCAAAATCAAAGTATTCAATTAGGAAATGGTAATGAATGATGAAAGTTAATTCTCAAATCAAAATCAATTTACCTTAATATGTTTTCTTTTAACATGGTTGATAAACTGTGATGGAACTGAAGATGAAAGGCGACGGCGAACGAACTACGGCGAGATGGTTAGGTTGAGATTCACGAACGGACAACGGCGAACGAACAACGCAGAAGACGAGATGTAGAAGAGATGAACAACGGAGAAGACGAGACGGTGGCGGTTAGGGCGAATTTTTGAGGTAGACGACGGTGATGGTGAAGGTTGAACGAACGAGACGGTTTCGGAATCTCAAACAGTGGTAGGGGTGTATGAAGCAGTAGTAGGGATGTGGCGGCGGAGATTCGCGAGAGAGGGTGGCGGCGGAGATTCGTGAGAGAGAGTTTCTCTGAAATTTTTGTTGTTTGAAACAGTTAGGTTTGTATGAGGGTATGCGTAGCAATTGATGGGGGTGTGAATAGCAATGGACTGGGCTTATGCACCAAAACCGATTTTTTCCATTCATAATTGTAATAGTAATAATAACAACAATGACGGCAAAACATGATGCCACAAATAGGAAATTATTTTTCTTTACACAGCCACACACAACCTTGTTGTCTTGCTGTTTCACCGTCGTCTCACTATCTTTGTCGTGTATTAGGCCTCTTTGCATAAGTTTTTAAGATCAAAAGGACTAAGTAAATTAAACTCCCATAAATGGAGCAAAGTCGCTCTCCTCACATCAATGTATTCTACATTGTATTAATAACAATTGTAAAATCACCAATATTTGATAAGAGTACTTTATTAAAAGTAATGAAAACAACAAGAAAATGAAAATAAAGGAACCTATTAAAAAAAACCAGAAAAATCACAGTATCACTATAGCGGTATTCTAATTGTTTTACATTAGCCATATTATCACTGTAAGAACAACAATAAATAATAATAACAGTAATAATAACAGTAATAATAATAATAATAATATTATAATTGTAATTACTATAAAAATATTGAATTGTTATTTTGGGGATATGATGATGTCCGAGGACTTGCAAATTTTCATCATTAAAAATGAATACATTAATTAAAAAAGTTGTCTTGCCACAAAAAAGTTAACAAAGAGCCGAAACTTTTGTCAGTTTGCATGGTGCAACATTGAATTTTCAGAAGGTGCAAGTGTCATTTTAAGTAAGATTAATGTAATTTTCATAGATCCAAGTGGTGCAGGTGCACCCCCTCACACTAGTGCAGACCCTCCACCGGTACTCGTAATAGTAATACTAATAATAATAATTATAACAACGACTAAGCCTGCATGTGCCACAAATATAATTTGTTTTTTCTTTACCATGGCGCCATTTTTCATCCATTCTTCTCCACACATTACCAAACACAACCTCATAGTCTCCCTATTTCGCCGTTTCGTTGTCTCGCCATCTTCGTCCTAACAAGCTTCTTGTTATTATTGTTATATCATAAAAGAATACGAAATCTCACCATTAAATGCAGAAATATAAACGGATGCACAAATAACAGTAGTAGATGAAAAAATAATAATAAATATATCTCAAATAGTTGATAATAATAGATTCAGAAAGAATAATATCAAATGCAGAAAGATAATAGATGCATACTATTAATGCAGAAATAATAATAATAATAATAATAATAGATGGCAGATGCAGAAATAATAATAGTTTATCATGATAGTAATAATAGACGGTTTATATAATAAGGTGTGTTCATCTCTCTAAACCAAATTTTTTCCAAGCATGAGCACTTTTTTCCATTCATAATTGTAATAGTAATAACAACAACAATGACGGCAAAGCATGATGCCACAAATAGGAAATTATTTTTCTTTACACAGCCACACACAATCTTGTTGTCTTGCTGTTTCAATGTCGTCTCACTATCTTTGTCGTGTAGTGGCTTCTTTGCATAAGTTTTCAAGATCAAAAAGACTATATTATCACTGTAACAACAACAATATAATAATAATAATAATTGTACTTACTATAAAAATATTGAATTGTTATTTTGGGAATATGACTTGCAAATTTTCATCATTAAAAATGAATACTTTAATTAAAAAAGTTGTCTTGCCACAAAAAAGTTAACAAAGAGCTTAAACTTTTGTCAGCTTGCATGGTGCAACATTGAATTTTCAGAAGGTGCAAGTGTCATTTTAAGTAAGATTAATGTAATTTTCATAGATCCAAGTGGTGCAGGTGCACCCCTCTCACACTAGTGCAGACCTGCCACCGGTACTCGTAATAGTAATAGTAATAATAATAATAATAATAACAACAACGACTAAGCCTGCATGTGCCACAAATAGAACTTGTTTTTTCTTTACAATGGCGCAATTTTTCACCCCTTCTTCTCCACACATTACCACCCACAACCTCATGGTCTCCATATTTCGCCGTTTCGTTGTCTCGCCATCTTTGTCCTAACAAGCTTCTTATTATTATTAAGTCATGCCTGAGAAAATGGATTACAAACATCACACATCCCTAGAAAAGTTGATAGGAGAAAAAGACATCACCACATATGAAAAAATCAAAGGGTGATTCTTTTTTAACAAATAATGATAATAAGGGTGTTTTACAAAAATTGTAACTACTTTTTTCATATTTCTGTCGTCGATTTTATTCAAAATGTATTTAAATGATAAAATCTTTGGGCTCTTGTAGATGTTGGTATGATAAAGAGTTTAATTGTTTAATTGCTTTAGTTAGTTGAAAGACTTGTGAACTTAATCGAAGCTTTGAAAAATTAACACGGTTGCAATTAAAACAAGCTCTGCAAATGTAAGAAGAAGTGAATTTGATTTTTTATATCCATGATAATACAAACTAAAGCAATTAAAGTCATATGGAATTTCTTGGTTGATGGCTTTCAAAACTCATTCTTTCATTGAACAGTTGAACTATTAATTTGTGCAATGTGCAGGCAAGCTGTGGGGAGAGAGAGTAAGAGTGCTAAGAAAGAGGAAAAGAAAGTAATCAAGTTCCATGACAATTAAAAAAATCATGGACACTCATTTAATCTAACGGTTAACTTAAATGATACACCGGTAAGGGACTTAATTGAGCCTTCACCCTAGAATCCACCATTATTATTATTATTATTATTATTATTAGAGATATAAAAAGGACAAAACTTACATGCATTTCCATACATGCATTTCTTACTTTTCCTCTCACAAAGAGGTGGTTTTTTTTTATTAAAAAGTAATTTTCTTTTATTTTTTCAAAATGAAAAAACACAAATAACCACTTCTTTGTGAGTGGAAAAGTAAGAAATGCATGTAAGTTTTGTACATATAAAAAAATGAAAACCACTTTAGTGAATTGGTGTAATACACAAGAGACGGTTCTCATTGTTTTATCATATCTCATTGTAGAAGAAACTGCTTTCATTGTTTTATCATATCAAATATTTTATTATGCCTTTAAATCTCAACTACTTGATCAACTTATACCACACATGTCAATTATTCACGCATGAAGTAATGTTCTAGCAGGAGGTAATGTTCCCGTAGGAAGTACTATTCACTCAAGAAGTAATGTTCAATCAGATGCATTGTTCATGTAGGAATCACTCATTATGATAGTAATAATGAAAGACAGTTTGTATCACAAACAAATACGGAATCACAACAACAACAACAATAACAATAACAATAACAACAACAACAACAACAAGACAATAATAATAAATATAAGTTTCATTTCTATAACAATGAGAATCACGCCCAACAACTTATACAATTTAAGTTTCATTTCTAATAGATGCATAAATATAAATGCATCTGCGGAAATACAAATGCACAAATAGAAAAAAATGCAGAAATAGTTAGTAATAGTATTAATAATAATATGGTAACACAAATAATAATAATAATAATAATACAGTAGTATTAACATGTATTGAACATTAATAACAATGAACAACAACACACATATGAATTGAATTAAAAACAATATAAAAGTCACACCACAAATTTATATTATCATCAAGTTCTTCGGCAAAAAGTAACACGTAACTCAACCCATAAACTTCTTCATGTAGTAAGCTTGACCTCATACACCTCACACTAAAATGTAAGCACGGAAATAAATAACACCTTAAATATGTGGTATCATCTCCAAACCATTATAAAAGCAAGATAAAATTACATTATAGATAGTTATCTCGCCTCTTCGTGATTGTCTCGTGAAAATCCTTTAGCTTAATAAGCACTAGTGTTTATATTATTATCAATTTCTTTAGCAATTGAGTGATGTAATTTTCAGCCTCAAATACATTAGTAACAGAAGAACACAAACATCAATTATGGGTTCTTCTGTTACTAAAGGATGGAAATTACATCACTCAATTGTTAATGGTAAATTCATGTTCACATACACAATATGTACAATTTTGGTTTATTCTTCTATTATAACTCCCGCTTAATTTAATTATAACTTTCTTTTTGTAGTTCATGTGTCTAATTATTGGTTCGCTATTCTATTATAATATTTATCACCGTAATTGTTTTACATTAGTGATATCATTGTAACAACAACAACAACAATAATAATAATAATAATAATAATAGATGGAGTCTGAGGCTGCAATTTTTCATTGTTAAACATAAATGCTTTAAAAAACAGTTGTCTTACCATAAATAAGTAAACACAGAGTTGCAAGTGTCTTTTTAAGTAAGATTAGTGTAATTTTCTAAATCCAGATGGTGCAAGTGCACCTCCTAATAATAATAATAATAGTGCGATATCCCAACCAACCGAGCTGAGCTCACGGGGATGACTGAATCAGTTATAATTATAATAGTTATAATTATAATAATAATAATTATAATTATTATTATTATTATAGACTTAAAAAATGAGAGCCACTTTGGTGAATCAGTGAAATACACAAGAGACGATTCTCATTGTTTTTACCATATTTCTTTGTAGGAGAAGCAGATTCCATTATTTTGTTTTTGTTGTTTTTATTAATCAAATATTTTTATTAAACCAACTAATATATGGTAGGTAACCGCTTGTTGTGTTGTCCAATAAAACTAGCCAACTATTATTTGTGGTATCCTCTCCAAACATTATAAAAGCAAGAGAAACAAGTAGCATTATAGATAGTTATCCCGCCTCTTCGTGATTCTTATATTATCATCAAGTTCTTCAGCAAAAAGTAACAAGTAGCTCAAACATCAATTATGGGTTCTTCTGTTACTAACGTATTTGAGACCGGCAATTACACCACTCAATTGCTAATGGTAGATTCAAGTTTACATACACAATATGGTACGATTTTGGTTCACTCTTCTATTATAATATTTTCTTAATTTCATTATAACTTTCTTATTTTAGTTCATTTGTCTAATTATTGGTATGTATTGATCAGTTCCACCACCAAAATCTCTTTTGATTGCAACTCCTATTGAAGGTGGAGAATTTCCACTTCTACTTTTCTTGCATGGTTATCTTATGTACAACTCATTTTACTCCCAGCTTATTCAACACGTGGCTTCTCATGGTTTCATTGTCATTGCTCCTCAGGTTAGTTCATATTTGACCTTTAAATATGTAAGTAATATCTTATCTTGTTTGCAAGAAGTACTTCTAGAATTATTCTTTTACTTTTATAAACCAAATTTTAACTATCAATACATTTACATCCTTATATCATGCAACACATATAATTTTAATTTGTTTATAAAATAAAAAATTACTATACATTTTAATTTATTCTAAAATATGTAAAGTTATTATTTGTCAACTTCTTTTTTTAATATTTTTTACTTCATTGTTTTCACATTATTTTCTATAAATAAGTCATTAAAGAATAATTAAAAATAAGAAAAATTTTAATACAATAATTTGAGTTTTTTATAAAAATAACACAAGGGAGAAATGTTTGTTACTAATGACTAAGTTAGATTTAGTATTTTTAAAAATAATATTAATTAATTAGAATATACTAATTTGACTCTAATATAGACTCAAGAAAATTAGTTGCCAATGAATTCAAAACTCAACACTTTATAACTTTTAAATTGTCACACCAAACTCATTTATTTTCAAATTTCATTCATTGTGCTACATTTTCAATTACAATTGTAATAAAAAAAATTGTTTTCTAGTTTCCTATTTTATCTAAAACGCTCATTAAGAAATTGGAACATTTTAATTAATGTTAGTTTACACAAACAAATATTTGTCACATGGAACAAGTATTCAATAATATTTTTTACTGATAAATAAAAAACATTTGACACTTGTCATTGATACAAAAAGAAATATGTGAAAAATATTTTTCATTGGTAAATATGAAAGAGTAAAGGAAAAATTTTACGCTAACAACAGTGGCGGAGCTAGGATATTTCTTTAGGGGGGTCGTGTTTGTAAAAAAAAAAATTATAGAAGGTCATGTTTGCAATATAAGTGTATAATTTTACACCATAATGCTTCGTTAATAGTGTAATAATTTGTTTATTTTAATTTTACTTGCAAACTAAGGGTTCATATTTCACATTTTGCAATATTGTAGTGTTTTTTTGTTAAAAAATAGTGTTAAAAAAAACCTGTCAACCTCAAGGATTGAACACAAATCCCTTGGCTACAGACAAGGTTATTTGCCACTTGGCCACTTCGCTTAATTTGTCTAAATTGCAACGCATAATATATATAATACGATCTTAAATTATAAACATGTGTATATAAATAACTATAAAAAATGAAAACTTTGAAACTTGGGGCGGGCCATGGCCCTACCCAGCCCCTTAACTGCTCCGCCCCTGACTAACAACCAACAATACTCTTATCAAGATATAAATAACCCTATTGATTCTTTGTTTGTGTGTACGTATACCTTTAATATTGTAGATCCATAAAGTACTAAATAAACATTCAATAAAGAACACGATAAGGAATCAAAATTAGGGACTAAAACATAATTTTTAAAGACAAAAACTTAGGGAGGACAAAAACATAATTTTTTTTATTTTATTTTTAGGGACTAAAATCAAAATTAGTTATATTTTTAAAGACAAAAACTTATTAAGCCCATATTTATATAATGTGTCTTCTTGGTGAATATATAAACTTAGAACACGATAAGGAATCATATATCTTAGAAATCACTTGTCTCATAGTTTATAATTTCATGTAATATTATTACAATGGTATACTCATCCTGTTTATAAATTATAAATTTAAAATATGATCTTAGTTTTGTAATTTCTTGCTTCACATTTTTTTTCAATAGTTATATTTTGGTGAAATAAAAGTGTAATTTTTATTTTTTCAATCTCAGTTGTATAAAGTGGCTGGACCAGATATATATGGTGATATTTACTCTGTAGTTGCAATAACAAATTGGTTATCTAAAGGGCTTAGCAAAAGTCTTCCACCAAACATAATACCAAATCTAGATAAGTTAGCACTTAGTGGACATAGTCGCGGCGGAAAAACGTCATTTGCTATTGCTCTAAGAAAATTAAACATTACAACTGATTTAAAATTTTCAGCCTTAATAGGAGTTGATCCAATTGACGGAATAGATACGGGATTGCAAACATCACCACCAATTCTCACCTATGCTCCTCATTCATTTAATCTTGATATGGCAACATTAGTTATTGGTTCTGGTTTAGGTGATATAAGAAAGAACCTTTTGTTCCCTCCATGTTCACCTAAAGGTATCAATCATGAGAATTTTTTTAATGAATGTAACAAACCGTCTTGGCATTTTGTGGCTGAGCATTATGGTCATTCTGATATGATGGATGATGATACTAAGGGAGTTAAAGGGATAATGAGTTATTGTTTTTGTATAAATGGAGAATCAAGGAAACCTATGAGGATATTTGTTGGAGGAGTTATGGTTGCATTCTTGAAAGCTTATATAGTTGGTGATAATGTTGACTTGTTGGCTATAAGAGACAAGAATTTGAGTGTACCTTTGGAAATGAAATTTGATTATATTGTATGAAAATCAGAGAAGATATGTAATGAAGCACTAATGAGACAATAATCATCTCTATGCATTTTACATAAACATCATGTTGTAAGATATATGAATAAAGTTGTTTTACTTTCATGTTGGAGTTAATTTATAATTCACATATAAAACCTTTTTTTTATAATTAAAACAACGCCTCGATAAATCGTGTTTCAAAGTATCATCAGTTATAACGTAGACTTACGAGTGTGGGTGTAAATATAGAATTTTTAAGGTTTGAGTCTAACATGTCAAAAATTTTAAGGATTAAGTTTGACATGTAGCATGTTATAGTATTATTTTTTAGGTTTAAGTCTGACATATTGAGGGGTCTAACAACGTTTGTTAACATTGATTAAAGACTTATTTTATATGAACATGTCTCCAAATCTTTCTTTAAAATGCTTCTTTAAATGCCTCTTCTTCTCAACAACAAACCCATGGCAGATGCTTGATAAAAACAACCACAAACATAATGCAAACACAACAGAAACAAAAATTGTAGATCATTTACTAGCAGAAACATAAATGTAGCAGAGACGGAACAGAATTTAAGGTTTTCATGGGATGGTATAAAATTGAATGTCTTCATCCATTTTTTTAAATGACAAATGTGGGGAAATAAGAGATAATTAACATGTTTTGGCTCAAGTTGGATTTACAACATGGTGTTAGAAATTTCCGAGATCCAATTTGTTCATGCTAGAAATTAAGGATTGTTAGAAATTTCCCTCTTCTTCTTCTTATTTCTAAGACTTAGAAATAAGCGATAATTTGATATTTTCCATTTAATGTCCTTTAAAAAAAATTAAATCCATGTCATGAATGTGGATATGTAAAAAGGAAAACACTTTGTGGCACAACACATTTGTCGTCTCATGTGCACGACACATTATTTCATGGGTGGCTTATACATTTTCTTTATGGTTTCTTTTAGGGTCATGCTAACCGGTGTCCCGGGGCACCGGTTAAGGAACCCAAAAACAGAAAGTTTCAAATAGAAAATAACACTTTTTATACTTTCGAGAAGTTGACTGCACAAACTCAAATGATATATCGAGAAGTTGATTGCACAAACTCCAATGATATATTGTTATATTTGCTTCCTTAAGCATCCTTTAGTATTTTCTTTTTTCTATATGTTTTTTTTTTTCTATTTCATTTTTATGGGCAATGGTGTTCAAAGGACCAAATTTACATCTAGCACTATATATATAATTTATATAGTATTATATTTTTGATAAATTTTTAACAGGCTAAAAATGATAGAGTTAAGTCAAGTTGAACTCGTCTAAGCTCAATTTGATAAGAATTGGTTTAACTCGAAATTCGACTTTAGTTTGACACAAATCTGTTTTCAACTCAAGTTCGGCTTGTTTAAAATTCATGAATAGTTCAATCTTTATTATTAGAGTTTTTTTTTTATAATCAAGAGAATATTTATTTTAAGTTCATTGAATATTTGATGTATCTGATCTATAATATTAATCAGATATATCAAATATTCTATAAACCTAAAAATAACTATTAGATCAGTTGTTAGAGACATCTCATATTATATACAAAGATTAGGTTCGTATATAAGACATCATACTTATCCACCTTAAAGTTGAAATTTTTAACTTTTAGATTATTAGAAGATAAAAAAAACTTAGATACAAAGTCATAAATCATTACTAATATTTGAAAGTTATTTGCATTGTAGTTTTTTATTTTGTGTAGTAAATTTTTGTTTGATGATGAAAGACTTAATGCTTCAAAAAAATAAATGAAAAGAGTTAAAACCAGCGAAGTAGTCGTTCAATTCCGAAGAAATGTTAGTCGTACTGTATAGCATTACTGATGTAAAAAAAATAAAAAAATACATGTGGCATTTCCAAATCATCAATTTTGTCCAGTCATACGCCAACATGTCTAATGAGGGGCTAAAAGGAGAAAATCTTCATATTGCAGGGGATGAATCGCAAATTTTATTTTTACAGTGGTAAATCAAATTTCGCTAACATTACAGAGGGTAAACACCTATTAACCCTAGATAAACAAGAGGGAGTAAAACATCAAGAGAAAACTAGACATCTCAACTATTTTGGAACCTCAAGGAAAACAATTATATACAAGAGGGGGCTAAACCATGATCCTAAGAAGAAAAAACAGCCAAAATAAAATGAAAAAATCTAACGAAAACGATAAATCGGTAACCTAAGACTCGCATAATGACCAAACGCTCTATTTTTAGTAGATTCATCTAAAGCAAGAGGCGCTCTGATATCACTAGCAATCTCAAATAAAGCACAATGACGCCAATATTCTTGAGGTTAACTCCATGAGACGAATTCAAGTTTGAGCATGTGTCTGTTGTTGTTGCGTGTAAGGATTGAAATCATTCATTCACTTGGATATTCAAAGAACTCCCGGTTTGAGGTTCACGGTCCCTAAAGATCACACATGGCGCATCATATAACGCAAATTGAACATTAATAATAATGAACAACAACACACACATGAATTGAATTCAAGCAATCATCATTTCAATTGATTTGGAACTCATCATAAGAAGTGGCGCTCATGTTTAGATATATAGGAGCATAATCAATGATGACAATTAACTCTCCACCTAATTAATCATGTTGTATTATGCACATGAATAGAAGAATTTGCAACAAACAGCGAAATCAATTCATTTACTCTCCTCATGTAACTCCTGATCACTAGGCGGTAGTCTAGTTGCAAGCTCTCAAATACGAGTGCATAGTACTTCTTCATTAGTTTGCCTCGACGAGTCTTCTTTAGGCTGAACAACATGTAAGGATGTGATATCTTATAATAGTATCTCATATATCCCGCCTCAGTCTTCCAACCAATACCATGCAGAACACGACAACCTCAATTCTCCATAGACAATATCACGGTCCATATGTTCACCATAGTGTTAGTTAACAACACATCGATTGATCAGAGTTGGGGAAGAGACAAATGAATTCTTATTTATAACGTTAATTTCACAAATTTCAAGAAAAATCTAAATTTGGCTCCTTAATAAATTCAAATAAAGGCACATATTACCATTTTCCTTTGAAATTTTAAACGGGGCATGAAAGGTGGGGGTGAGTGAGAGAAATTCAGTCTTCTCTTAGTCATTCAAGGCCTCCAAAATATTCTTATTGGGCCTTTTAGTTACTTTAAGCCCATAAAAACCATCTTTTGACCAATAAAAAATATCACCAAAATCTCTTACCAAAATATCCCATTAAACAAAACTATATTAAAAGCAACACCACAAATTTATCTTATCATCACATTTTCAGCATTAACACTTGCTCAACTATGGTTTCTTCTATTACCAACGTCTTTGATACAGGCAATTTCACCACTCAGCTACTAAGGATAGATTCATGTTCACATACACAAAATGGTATAATTTTGATGAACTCATCTATTATAAGAGCTCTTTGTAAAAAAAAAAACTATTATAAGAGCTCCTAATTTAATTTTAATTTTTTGTTGGTAATTTAATTTCTCTCATAATTCATGTGTACTAATTTTTTGTATATGTTGATCAGTTCCACCGCCAAAATCTCTTTTGATTGCTACTCCTATTGAAGGTGGAAAATTCCCAATTCTAATTTTTCTTCATGGATATCTTCTTTACAACTCATTTTATTCTCAACTTATTCAACATGTGGCTTCTCATGGTTTCATTGTCATTGCTCCCCAGGTTGGTTCTCGTTTGACATTTTAATATGTAAGTAATATCTTATCTTATATGCAAGAAACACTTCTAGGAAAATATAAAAAATCGCTTTTATAAAGACTATTAAGCTGAGGCATGAATTGATGACTAGAAGAAATGTTGTTAGAACTTAAGATAATAGCGGTTAATTGATTTCTGTGTTTATATGCTAAAATACATATAATAAGTTCTCATTTGAAGCAAAACGTGTTTTTTTTTCTTTCTATAATATTTGTTACTAGGCAGATTTGTATTTTTTATGAGTTAAATTAATTTTTAGTCTTTAAAAATAAAATAAATATTTTTGTCCTCTTAATTTACGAATTTAAATGTCTAAGTTGCAGTTACTTTTAAAAGTAATTTATCAAATTTGTGTTGGTTTCATACATGCGCAATGCACTTAGTGCAATTTCTTACGATCACATTATTTTTCTTCCAATAGTTATATTTTGGTTAAATAAAAGTTTAAATTTTGTTTGCATTCTTAGTTGTATACAGTGGCTGGACCGGATATAAATGATGAAATTTACTCTGTAGCTGCAATAACAAATTGGTTATCTAAAGGACTTAGCAAAATTCTTCCACCAAATATAATACCAAATCTTGACAAGTTAGCACTTGGTGGACATAGTCGTGGCGGCAAGACATCATTTGCTATTGCTTTAAGAAAATTAAACATCACAACTGATTTAAAATTTTCAGCCATAATAGGAGTTGATCCAGTTGATGGAACAGATACAGGAAGCCAAACATCACCACCGATTCTCACCTATGTTCCTCATTCATTTAATTTTGATATGGCAACACTAGTTATTGGTTCTGGTTTAGGTGATGTAAAAAAGAATCGTTTGTTCCCTCCTTGTGCACCTAAAGGTGTCAATCATGAGAATTTTTTTAATGAGTGTAATAAACCTTGTTGGCATTTTGTGGCTAAGGATTATGGTCATGTTGATATGTTGGATGATGATACTAAGGGAGTTAGAGGAAAACTTAGTTATTGTTTATGTAAGAATGGGGAATCAAGGAAACCTATGAGGATGTTTGTTGGAGGAGTCATGGTTGCTTTCTTGAAAGCTTATCTAGGTTGTGATAATGTGGATTTATTGGCTATAACAGATAAGAGTGTGAGTGTACCTTTGGAGATGAAATTTGATTATATTGTATGAAAATCAAAGAAGTTATGAAAGGAAGTATATGTTTTTATTTCACATTTGTGTTAACTAATGAGACAATAATCATCTCTATACATATTACATGAACATGAACATCATATTTTAATATAGACTTTGTCTAACATGAAAAACTTCATCAAATCTTTTACGGTGAATTTGTATATATATAGTCTTCGTTAGTATTTACCTTATTTGTGAACTGACATGATCTTGAATTAAAATTGTCTCATTACCATTGCTAGGGGGCATTTGAACCTCTTCTGTGGTCTCAGAATTTCTAGCCATTAACCACTTCTTTTGATCTGTTTTGTTGTTGTCTTCTATCCTTAGTTTGCACATAAGTCAAGGTAGTGACCTATGTTTTTACAATGTGTTCAAAAGTTAGGTAGATTTTCATAATTTAATCCAACAAAAAATGCAAATTATTTCCTCTCTACAAGCACCTTGTATCTTAGAATTTATGTTTAATTCATATCAACCAATCGGACGTATTGGCCAAATGTTCTATCAAAAATTGGATCAGAAGCAATAGCATCAGTGCACATTGGTGTTCCGATACTACTAGCAGTAGCAAATAAAAAATTTCGCCTCCAATATTCTTGAAAAAGACCATAAAACCTAACCCAAACTTGAGCGGATGAATGTTTTTAATTTTTTTTATCATATATTAACTTTATATATCAATTACAAATCAACGGATCACACAATCTTTTGCTAGTTATAATCAAAGTTATACTAATTGTGCATGTGTGTATACCCTATTGGATATTTTAGATATTTCAAAAGTTTAACTCATAATTATTTCTACTTATGTTAATTTATTTTGGAAAATATCTTCAATGTGTGTATCACAAAGAAACGTTGATAGTAAGATGTTATTTTATCTCTCAACTAGCCATGATTATAGCAATTACTTATTCAACACAATTATTTTTAACTCTCTTTTCACGTGCTCCTATTTTTTAGCAACTAATTAGCTAAGACTAACAACTATTCCTACTTTTCTCATGTATTATAAAATTAACTGTGTTATCCCGTGAGTTTAGCTCAATTGGTAGGACATCATATTTTATATGCAGGAGGCCGATGTTCGAACCCCGATCATCCCACTTATCCATCTTAATGGAGTTTCTAGCACTAGGCTACTTGATAAAATAAAAATAAAATTAACTGTGTTTATTGGTTACAAGACTTACCACAAAGATATTAACTATGAAATAATTATACACTGCCTTGATGAAAAACTTTTTTCTCTTGCAAAATTAGAGCTTACATCACAAATACACAGTTCACCAATTGCCCGAGTCTACCTTACCTTGTTGTCATTCTCGTGTTTTAATAGTCTCGACATGCTTATCATCAAGAAGAACAAGTTGTATTATGGAAGAGTCGCGCAATATCTTGCGGATAATTCCTTAGTTCATTCAATGACTACACGCCTCCGGTTATTTATTCTCCAGCCGTCCGCAACAACATACCCTTTATGGGAAATTTGTCCCAAATGGAGGTTATAGTGGGAATGTATATAATGAGTTGTCAAAACAAGCTACCCATCTGGTTTGAAAACAGGAACGAGGAACCCAACTCCAAACTGGCCAAATCTTTAAAAAAAAATGTTTAAAAAAAATATACTACCTGAGTTTGACCCTATATAGATTGTAGGCTACCCAACCCCAAACTGGCCAAATCTTTAAAAAAAAATAAAATATTATAAAATGGCATAAAAATTTACTAAAATAATAGGAAAAATAAAATCACCAAGTTATAAATAATATGCTTTGAGAGATAGATCATTTACTAAAAAAGACACGGTTAATGTATTTGAAGATGTTTAATGTGGCATCTACCCTTTCACCGTAAAATAATTTTTTTTTTGAAAAAATTAAATTAGTCATCTAAATTGACACTAGAGAGAATTGAACTTGAGATCTTAAGGAGGAAAATAAATAAATTATTATAATGATTAGAGTGAAAAATGAAAATTATTTTTGAAAGACCAATTTAGTCATTGACAAAAATAAAAATTTTACGAGTAAAGTAGTATTTACCGCACTACATTATCATCAAAACAATAAAAATTACCACACTGCATTGTTAGCGAATTTCTATTTTAACCCTTATAATATATTCTATCATTTTAGCCCCTCATTGATTATGTTGACTTAAGATTCCACATAAATGATAACATGATATGCTTAATATAAGGAGATTAAATCAAAATTTGTTAACATTACAACGGATAAAATCATAGAATTTTATCCCAACATATTCAATGAGGAGTTAAACAACAAAATTTTGACATTAAAAAGGATAATTGAAGAAATATATTTTATATAAGGTAAACAGAAATTTATGCTAACATTACATATGGTAAACACTAATTAATCCTTAAATTAATTTAGGACATTTTTATATTGATACTAACAAATTAGACCTGATTTGTTATAAATGAGATCAAAAGTGGTAAAAAAAAAATTGTGATCACCATGGTATTCACACTCCAATGATTATTACAGTATTACCTTAACTAATTTGTCAGTTTCAACCTCCAATCACTTTTTATTACTGTTTCAAATAAAAATTACAAAACCAAAACCTCTTTTCTTTGCATTTAGTTCTGTTCTTCTGTGACAATCCATTTTCGATTTAGAAAAAGAAGAAACAAAAATGTTAGCAGTTTTTAACAAATCTGTGGCGAAGAGTCCAGAGGGTTTACAGAGTCCTGAATCAAACTCAGTTTCATCACTCAAAGATGGTTTTTTGGCTCAACATTTTGCATCTCTAAACCCTTCTTCTGTTACCCTTAATCTTGCTTCTTCTGGTCTCTTAGCTTATTCTGTTCATAAGGATAACCCTTTACTCCCAAGGTATAAATTTCTCATCTTTTAACTATTTTTGTGAAATTGGTCATTTTTTATTTTGTGATTTTCATTTTTTTTTATCTGGGTATCTTTGAAGTGATCAAAGTTTGAATCTTTTTGTTTTGTATATGTTATATGCACTAAGGGTTTTTCTTACCCTTTTGATCTCTTGAACATTTGGTGATTAGTGAATTTGTTGTGTTTGTAGTATTTAGATGTGTTTTGATGATCAAAGTTGGAATTTTGGTTGTTGACTTTATGATGATTTTTTGTTTTTGTTGTACTATTTGGAAAAAAATTGATTTTTGGATGATGGAAGTTTATGTTTTGATTATTGAGCTTAATTTTGATTTTGGGAAGATTATAGATTATGTTTTAGAATTGATAGTTGTCGGAAATAAGGTGTGTGTTTTGAGTAGTTTATAATTATATGGCTTGAGATGCTAATGCTGTTATTGATAGATAATTTTGTGGACTATAGTTGGTACCTTTTCCTCTATGAAACACTCAGATAGACACCAACACCAGACACGGCACTGACACTAACACAGACACCAACACCAACACCAGACACTGACACACACACACACACACACTAACACAGACACCGATAATAATTTAAGAAAAGTAGAAGTGACTGAGTGTAACCACATGTGTCATTTCTAAAACCTGACACACCTTTAATTTGAAGTGTCAGTGCTACATAGGTCCGAACCTTAGAAGTTAGAATTTTCCTTGGCAAAACTTCTGGTGTTCTTCAATTTTATGATTGTCATTCCTTACTTTATTGATAACTTTCCAGAATAGCCACCATATAAAGTGTATGACTAAGATATGCAACTTGTGTTTGTATTATTGATAGAGCTTTGTCATTTTCCTTGTGGCTCCTTATTTGGGATATATGCACATGATCATATATTGTGTTTTTTTGTTCTGTCTTGATTTTTTCTTGTTTTTATTAATGACTTTATGTGAGGCAAAAGAAATATCTAATATATGTATATAAAATCTTACAGATTCTTCTTTAAGGTTGTTTTGGTGTATGATACAATACAATAATGCTTCTCATTCATTGTTTATTCTTAGATCTTAACAATTATATATAGTTTGTCTTTTGTCAATTGTCTTCATATATGTAATCTGTAGTATTCTGCAGAATCAGTTGTTAATCTTTCCACCATGATCTTCATCTTTTTCTACTGCTTCTTGTTACTGTAGAAATTTAACCATATCTGTTAGTCCTTCTATCGTTTTCAATCAGATCATTATAAAGTGATTCTATAAAGGGTCTGTTTGGATTGACTTATTTGAGCTTATCTACTGACATAATCACTTCTTCTGTTTGGGAAAGGTTGTGGAAACAACTTATGACATACATGTCCATAAGCTCTCAAAGATAGCTTATGAAAACAACTTGCAGCTTATATGACAACAGTCTAACTTCATTTTAACTTTGGTTATAGAAATAGCTTATACATAAACACTTATAAGTTATAACCACTTATGATATAAGTGCTTCACTAAGCTGTTAATCCAAACAGGGCCAAAAGATTAATGTAACTTATTCTTCCTTTCCCATGTTCACAGGCTGTTTGCAGTTGTGGATGACATCTTCTGCTTGTTTCAAGGCCACATTAATAATGTTGCGAATCTTAAACAACAATATGGATTGAACAAAACCGCAAATGAGGTGACCATTATCATAGAGGCTTACAGGACTCTAAGAGATCGTGGTCCCTATCCGGCTGATCAAGTTGTGAGAGATTTCCAAGGCAAATTTGCATTTATCCTGTATGACAGTAGTTCACAAGCCGCGTTTGTTGCTGCTGTGAGTAAATCCTAGCGTCTATCTGTCTTCCATGTCATGTTTTCCATTAAATTTTCCGCTTTTATCTGGCATACTATTGTAACCTTTTTCAGGATGCTGAAGGGAGCGTTCCCTTCTTCTGGGGAATTGATGCTGATGAAAGTCTAGTTCTTTCAGATGACACCGAGATTGTTCGTAAGAGCTGTGGCAAATCTTATGCACCATTTCCTAAAGGTAGTAGCATGATTTAATTACCTCGTCATAAAGAAAAAGATTCATTGTGTTTCAAGTTCAACTAGATGAATTTCTAAGCCCTTGTGTTAAACATCTTTTGAGACCTAATTTTTAATAGCTATTATGTGAGGGTATAAGTATTTTATAAGGTAGTAGAATGATATAAGCTAAGGGATAACAAGTTTGATGACTTAGAAATGGTAAATATGGGATATTAACACCATTTCTATGTAAGATGTGCAACAAGTCAAATCTTTTCTAATTTATCCGATGCTGTAAAACTAAATTGAACCGGCCGGTTCAACCAGTCAGTTTGTCGGTTGGATTGATCCTGGTTGTATTGCAGCGTGGTTGAAGTGGGTTGAACTGACTGAACCATGGTTAGAGGTCTCACCAGTTCGATCTTCAGTCCGGTTTTTAAAACAATTAGTTTACCAACTTTATGAATTACAATCAAATTTCTAGAGCTTAATATGAAATTTTCCCTCCGATTTCAAGTTCCTCATGCCTGTATTGATTGTTCGTTATCAATGTTTCTTCCATATTGATAAAAGATGTAACAACATTTATGTTTATCTATATGTTTAGGATGCTTCTTTACAACATCTGGAGGTTTGAGGAGTTTCGAGCATCCACTTAACGAGCTGAAGCCGATACCAAGGATCGATAGTTCTGGTCAGGTCTGTGGTTCAACTTACAAAGTCGATGCTGATTCTAAGAAGGAAACAACCGGCATGCCAAGAGTTGGGAGTGCTGCTAACTGGTCTTCTGAATACTGATTTCAACTCCATTTAGTTTGAACTACTAAAGGCATCATTTTGTTCCTGTTATCGTCTGATGAAGCTAGCATTCTAAATATTAAGATGATACTTTCTTGGCACATATGATGTAATAATATCGACTTTCGCATTGGCTTTTCATGGAATGTTGACAATTTGATGTACTTATTTTGGATCTTATTTGAGGGTTTTTTACTCCTACATAAACTGTTAATGTGATGAATATTCAAGTAGCGTTTGAGCTTACAGCTTATAGCTTTTTACCTTTCATTCCAATTATAACCTCATTATTTTAAATTCTTTATTTTTTTAATAAACAACTACCCACCCACAAAAATAACTATCCCCTCACATAAAATAACCATGTACTTTTATGTCATTTTATACTTACAACAACTAAATTTACCAAACACATTAATTTTATTCTACAAGCTTTTCAACTATCAGCTAAAAGCTAGCTTTTCAGCTATCGACTAGCTTATAACTTATTTTTACCAAACAGAGTCTATGAATAAATTAAGGGTCATGTAAATGTTAATGTATTTACGATTAGAAATTTGCTTTTAATAATAATAAAAAATGTAATATTTAAAAAATATAATGCACAAGTTTAAAAAAAAATTGTTGTATTTATATTCTTAACATGTTAACATGAGCCCTTTCTCCATAAATTAATGATTACTACATCAACTCTTAATTTTTCTCGTTACAAACTATTTGAGTGATATATGTGTGACACTAAGTCACAAAACTTGAGTTGTTATTTGATTTTATTTTCAGTTTGCTTGTACAATAATCATTTTTGTTATTTCTCGTAGATTTAACAAAAATATAGAAAGCTAAACAAAGGTACCATCTCAATGATTTCTTAATGTATTTCAACTTGCTCTGTTGACCCACGAGAAGGAAGTACATGATGTGGGGTTCAAGAAGTATTTTTAATAATGAATGACTTAAATTATGGCTCAATGGTCGTATAGTAGTTTATGGATTAGGATTGTGTCCAGTGACGAGTATGTCAAGTGATCACACATAATTTGTCCTTGACGATGATTATATGTATAATATCCCCTTGCCACTATCTCTATATATTGAAGGTAAAACATGATAGATCAAGGGTCTGTTTGTTTCAGATTTAAAAGAATAGATTTTTTCTTTGTATTTTTGAAAATAGATTTTATAAAACCGTTTTTCAAAATATTACAAGTTTTTTTATATTCGTCTTTTCTAAATTCAAACACTAATTTTGACATCATATAACATAGACGTACATTATTGAAGAACAAAAAATAGTCAAAATTTCAATTTTTATAAAAAGTTGTATTTCAAAAATGATTTTTATGAAAATCTATTTGAAATAGCTTCAAAAAAAGTGATTTTTTTTGAAATTTTGATATCCAAATTTTTTTCAATAAAATGATGAAATACCTAAAATAACATTTTAAGAATAACTATTCAAACAAAATTTTCATTTGAAGCTTTTATAAAAAAATTCTTTGTAAATTTTTTTTCATACAAAATTTTCTAACACTGCAAAATCTATTTTCAAAAAAATTCAAAACAAACGGGCCCATAATATCATACATATAATCTCATTTTTCATTCTTTGAAGGAAGGTGCCCCACCATATCACTCTTGTGTACCCTAGTTTGTTATTTCTCTTAGTTTCATATTCATTTTAAACAAAAACATGCATTAAAAATTATGAAGTTTTTTTTTTTTTTAAAGGAAAATTATAGAAGTTCTTGTTAATAAACTTTTTGAGCTTTCTTATTTTTTTATATTAAAAATTGATATATTATGCTATTAATATTAAAAAATTATTATATATTGAAGTAATAAAGATGGTTTGATGATTTGTGGGAGGAATATTATAGAGATTGAAGTAATAAAGATGGTTTGTGGGAGGAATATTATAGAGATCGAAGTGATAAAGAGATCATGAGTTCAACACGTCTTCTAATAAAAGCAACAACTAACTCTTGAATTTATACGAAATAACTTATGCAAATAAATAATTTTTTTTATGTATTATTATAAGTTTTTCAATGTAATTTATGAAAAAATAATTTTTTTAACAAGAAAAAATAACTTATAAAGACACAGTTTTTGTTAAGGAAAACTTATTTATGTCACGTGTCACCAAGTGTAGTATTTAGTTTGACACCACAAAAATATCATATGTCATTTAATACACTGAATCACTCCTTTATTTTATGAACTAGTATCCGGACCCGTGCCAAGCACGGATAAATATATGACTATAAAACTTAATATTTTAATATCTCAAATTTTATGATTATCAAATATCAAAAATGAAAATTTATAACAGAATAATAGTGTCATTAGCAGATGTTAAATAAATGTTACAACACTATAAATTAAAATGCATATAATTAAATAATAACTAAAAAATTTTAAAAAATAAAATTAGGCCCAAAAAATCATTTTCTAGAGTAGGGACCTAAAAGCTAAAATTTTTGGTACCCTTGAGTCGTTTGGATATTGATACCCCATACACAACCAAACTCAGATGCACCAAAGTTTTCACCTTATAACACTACAAGAAAACAGCAATTTAGTGGCCACCATAAATGGCCACAAAGTGGGAAAAATGGCCACAAAGTGAAAAAAATGGCGAATTTAGTGGCCACCATGTTTGGCCGCTATTTTGCTGGCCGCTAACACATACCGGCGGCCTAAGTGGCCGCAAAACGACTGACACAAGTCTGCTGCAGCAGTGACGATACCGACGGCCTAAGTGGCCGCAAAATACATATATTTTTTTTAAAAAAATTTAAAAATGGAAAGCATACTTCTTTTACAATTATCGGTAAACCAACTCCAAGCCAGAAGATTTTTTGAAAACAGATCTTGCACATAAGATTTTTTTTTTGAAAGGTAATCTATGAATAAACCAACTCCAAGCCAACCGCTTAATCTCATCCACCACATCAGCTAGTAAACAAGCCTTATCTGCAAACAACTTTGCATTCCTTTTATTCCATAAGACCCATATGGAGGCATGCCAAATAAGGAGCAATCCACTGTTGATTTTCTTATTATTACCCAAGGAAGCCATTAACAGACAAAGAGAAGCAGATTTCAAAGGGAGGGCTGTTGAGTATCCTAACCAACCAAAGATCTCATACCAAACTGAAATAGAAAATTCGAACCTTAGTAAGAGATATCCGCCATCTCGAGTGCCAAATTGCAGAACACGCAATTCTGCCCTTGATCTAGAAGCTCCAAACCCCGATTTTCTTCTTTTCCCTTGTTCTTGATTTGTTTCGTTTCTATGGTTGTTTGTGTTTTTTCTTTTTACTTGATGGCTTTGCTTTTGGTTTTGGGTTCTTGTTAATGGTAGTTTGAAAGTAGTGATTGTGATGATAGAGGTGTTGGAGAGATTGAAAGATGGAAGTTGTGTTGTTGAAGATGGTGAAGTATTGTGTTTGTGTTTTCTACTGCCACTGGTTTTGGTCTTTTATTCACCTCTTCTTTGTTTATTCTTTTTGATTGGGTTGTGGAATTGAAGTGGTGGAGGTTAAGGTGTGAGTTTGTGGAGATTGAAAGTGGTAGGGGTTAAGGTGGTTGGTGATGATTTCGATGGATGAAGATTGGAAAGGGGGATGCATAATTATTATTATTTTTTTTTTTTTAATTCAGTTTAACTTTGCGGCGGCCATAGCCGTCACAAAGTGCTGGAACAATTTTGCGACGGTTTAGGCCGCCGCTAAGTGGTCACTTCATTCTAGAAATAATATTTTTTTATATAGTGGCTGTTTTTCCTTATTTTGTGGCCATTTAGGCCGCCACAAAGTTATTGGGGGCTAAAGTGGCCAGTAAGTTCAAATTGAATTCCCCACTAAATGATGGTATTCTTGTAGTGTAAAAATATGGAGGCTAAGAGGCCGTTAGTTATATTTTTTTTTTATTTTATAAAATAATCACTTTTAAAAATATTGCATTTGTTTGTTATAGATTTTTAAAATAATCAGAAGCTAAAAATATTCAGAAAACAGCTAAAAATAATTAGAGTAGCTTCTTAAATAATAGAATTTTTTAGAGGAGAGAGAAAATAAATGTTATAAAAATAAAGTTATTTTGTAATTAAAAAAGTCACTTTTATATGTTGTATCCAAACAAACTAAAGATTATTTTAGTTAAAAAAAAATGATTTTTATTACAATAAACAAACACAAAATAAATTCTACTTTTCTATAAAATCTCTAAAAACTAATCTCTAAATTATTCAACATCAAAATCACTATAAATATACATTTAAACATATTTTAATTATAATGACAACTTAACATAATTTAAATGTTCTTGGTAGATAAAATAACATGTATCATTTAGTAGTTATTTTTTTTTAATTTCAAACTAAATAATGTTATTTTTTAATCAAAATAATAACAATATAAATACTATTTAGGTGTAAAAAAGTTGGACTTGATTATTTTTTATTTTTTTGGTATTCACCACCAGTTTAATCTGGTTCGGGGGTCAGTTCTTGACTCAAGTGGTTCCAGCCCCCTCCCGATCGCAGTTGCGGGGGATCGAACCGCGGTCCTCCCTACCAAGTTCAGCGCCAATTACCACTGGACCAACTAACGATTGATGGACTTGATTATTTTGGAATAGTGTACGTTTTTCTTCTTCTTTATTACGATTGATTATTTTGGAATAGTCAAAATAATAACAATATAAATAATTTTTAGTTCCATGCATAGATAGTTGCCTATTTTGGAATAGTGTACGCTTTTCTTCTTATTTATTACACTTGATTATTTTGCCATTGAATTTGATTTATAGTGACAAATTGTTAATTAATTAATATTATATAAATTAATTGTAATATTTATAATGACATTTAATGTCAAACGAAGGAGAAATAAAAATTGCAGAGAGAAAAAATATTTTTAGGAGAGAGAAAGACAAATATCTTTGACTTATTCATATTAATACATAGTATAAATATAAAATATTTTGTACCAAAAAATATATATATAAAATACAAACATACAGTGAATGAAAATGGAATGGTGCAATTAAATTATACATTTCTTTAAATTAATTGATTAATTGATTGTAATTTTCTAATTCCTAATTTAAACAATTTCCATTTTAAAGTTTGTAGAAGTCGAGTAATATAAAAAATTATAAGAATTTGGAATGCAATGAATAGAAAGATGTAGAAATAAGAAAAGGGAAAGAATAGAAGTTTGTAGAAAGTCAGTGAAGTATAGATATACTGTATAAAAGAAACTTTGTTAAGATATTGTTGATCAAAATATATAGTAATCACTAACGGCTGAAACTTAAAATAATCAAATTAATACAATAAATCTACACTATTTCTTCTACAAAAACATAATAGAAACAACATTGATCTCTTACACATGATTTTTAATCAATGAATTAAACAAATGTGAAAGAAGTAGATAAATAATACAACTTTAGGCAATACATATAATTTTATAAAGTACAAATAATATAACACTAATCCATTATAAAAAGATTCAATTGTTTGTCAAAAAAAAAAATGCAATTGTTTATCTTTGTCTCAAGGTGTTTATGTCAAACTTCTTCTGCATACCTGCAAATGTAAAATTGACTAAATATAACTCATAATATCATATTGACTAAAGATATTGACATAGATTGAATTAATTTTTGGAATCGGAGCCATGGACAAAAATGAGAATAAGAAAATTCTTAAAAAGAAAACATGAAACTCAAAAGCAAATATAAGAAGAATTTCAAAATTTAGTATTTGTGTGAAAATCCTAAGACTCGAAAGCAATATTTATAGCAAAAGAAAGAAAGTAACCATATTAATTATTCCCGTAATTTAAGCATGTAATTGAAACAAATATAATAATCATCATTTAAATTTTTAAAAAATCAATTTATGATGATGATGTATACACATGTTTTTCATTCTTGTTTATTTCCTTAATCATACAAAATTAAATTAATATTGGTCAAAAGGAGTATCATAATGTTCCCAAGTTCTACAAATATTATTATTTGTCTTATTGCCTTATAAAGTATTGCCTTGAATTTGTTTCCATATGTTAATATTTTTTACTAAATAATTTGAAAAATAAAAAACATGCATTGAATACATTGATTATCAAATGAATGAGAGAAGAGAATGGTTGAGAGGCAAGAGATTTTGAAGAGAGAGAAAGACAAATAGCCTTGGCTTTTTCATATTAATAGATTAATAGATTTAATTGTTGTGCACTGTCAGTGTAATACTTTTTTACACATACATCTAATAATATACTAACACATCATGTATTGTGTTTAAAAACAAATTATGTGTCACATTCATTAAATGATGTGGCAACACATCATTGGATGCATGTGTAAAAAGTCTTTACACTGACGGTACATAACAATTAAACTCATATTTTATTTCCATTTAGGTAACCATATATCACATTTAAGTAACCACATGTCATTTAAAATATCAAGATTTCGATCGCTATATCTCATCAGCAGAGATTGACCGACAACAATCACAACGTTTGAATATTATCAAATAATCATGAAAAATCAATTAGGTCATTTGGTTGTTCCTAGAATTGTAGTTTGAAGAATTGTAGTTTGAAAAATCATGAAAAATCAATTAGGTCACAAGCTGTAAGCACAAGTTTTAAAAGAGCTTTCAGAAAGTATAAAAACTTGGCCCAATTGCTTTCTTCTTTCTGAAAGTATAACTATGACTATTGAAGTCATCAATATCAATCATCAAAAACACCGCTAACCAATTACATGCATGATACTATCAATCAATTATAAAGTTTAAATAAAAAAAATTAATATTAATAAATCATACACATTTCTTTCATACTCATACGCATGTATTAAATGTGACTATGCAATCATGCATATCAATTACCAAAAACATTCACAACTAGTTATTACATGTATAACACCATGAATATATTAGAATTCATTTTCCTAATTTTTCAGGTAAAATACTACATGCATCATTATTTATTTGATCTTTTATTTCTTTTCATATTTTTCTCTTTTCTTTCCTTTCATCTTTCTTGCATATATTCATAAAAATAAAATCAAATTGTGCAAACTTACTGAGTACATTGCTATTAGAAAAACAAAAATATATACTCCATCTAGTCATTAATATAAGAAAATTTGATTTTCTTGATGTATTTGGTCCATATTACGTACCAGATACATAATGTTTTCAATTTACTAAAAAAAAATTAAATTTGCTTATAATAGTGACCGGGTGGAGTATCCTCTAACTATTTACAATACTATTAAAATAAATTTATGTTTATCTAATATTTATACATCTTATATGTATTACTAAAAAATATTTAGTGTCTCTTCAAATATGGGCCCTTGAACAGTTGTTCATCTCGAACCATGCTCAAGACTGCCATTGTTTACGGGTATTTGTATATGAGTTTATTTTATTTTTATGTAATTGTTAAGCTATTTGTCTCGTATCTATGGTGAATTTTATCCACAACACAACTACCGAGCATATTTTTTGATATCTCTAAATTATTTATTATATATATATATTTAAATACTTTGTATGCTTATATGTATTTTATTCCTTCTAAACATATACTCTTGATATTTATTTTTACTTCGATAAACAATTTTTTATTTTATTTTATACTTTATGTATATATTAATTTATTAAATTGTGAGTTATAATATTTTTCACAACATAATTATACAATAACCATTATATATCGCATAAGAACCAATTTATCACCAAACAATACACATTTAACATAAATTACCACTACTACACGGATCAGGATTACCTGCAGTTGGATTCCAACTGCAGGCTCATACAGTAGAGCAAAATCATCTATTATTATTGGAAAATGCTATGTATCGCGAGAAATATTATAGCGAATGTTTCACGAATGATTTATCCATATATTTTCAGTTTCTCTCTCGACAGTTGTACTTCACCAAAGCAACCAAATCTTCTTCCCCAAAAGCAAATTCCGGCTTGTGCTTTGCTTTCACTGTATGTCTTTGTTGTGCTTCTTTGTTGCAACTTGCCACAGTCTGTTTGCCGCTTTCCTTGACCGATTTTCTGTGCAAGGGTCTTATCTTTTCATGAACAATCTCCCATTGATAACTAGAAAAGTTCACTCCTTCAATTCAGTTTGAGATTGGTGCACTCTATTTGTCTTTATTTGTTGCTTGACATTTTCAAACATGGTACCTTAAAATCTTTGTGGGTATGTGTGTAAAATATGATATTGTCTGTTCTAATTTATACTTCATGAGAGTGATGAGCCAATTTAGAAGACTAAACTTGTTACTTTTTTTGGAAAAACCTAACGATGATCGGATGTGAGTCAAGTTTTTTGCTTTGTAACAGTTTTCACACATAAAAACAGAGGTGGGTCTCTATTTTTTGTTTGTTTGAAACGGTGGAGTAGCAGGTAGCATAGTGGAAAAAGATTGACTTAATGAATTTTATTAATTTTTTGAGATATTAAAAAAAGAAGCCCACGTTACAATAAAGGGAAAAAAAATAATTTCACGTGTTTCGTGAAAAATTCGAGATGATATTTTCGCTGCATATAGTAGCACTAATTATTATTTAAATAAACTATAAAATAAATAAAAAAGGTTGTACATGTTATATAGTTGTCAAATGGGCCGACCCGGCCCAGCCCGATCCAATGGTCAGACGATATATATAGGTCAGTCCGGGCCGGCCCGATTATTGTTGGGCAGCACATTAACAAGCCCTGGCTCAGCCCGTAGGGCCATGTGGCCTAATGGCCCGGCCCGACCCATTTTTATTTATTTTTTAAAATTTATTCAATATTTTTTATATCACTTTTATGTATTATTTCCTCATAACTACCAATTTTATTGAGATATATTTGTATGTCAGTGTGGATAATTTTTACAGCAGCACTAAATATCAATTAAATTGTACTTTGATCCCTATAAAAAAGATTAAATCAAATTAATAAACTATAAACTTAATTTTTTAAATTTTTTAGAGAAATATAACCCTTTTTATTAAGCTTACACTTTTAATTATATTATTTATAATAACTTTTCAATTAGATGATAATTTTTTATGTTATTATTGATATTTTTTTACAAAAAATTGCATAATTGTTTGGACTAATGGGCCGGCCCGAAGCCCAATGGACTAGCCCAACTCAGCCCGATTTTTATTGGGCTACATGGGTTCGGGCCAGAAAGGTCCGATTGCATTTGAGCTAGGTTTTTTTGAAGTCCGGTCCGTCCAAGCCCATTGCTATTGGCCCGGCCCATTAGCCCGACCCAATTTGACAGCTCTACATACTACGACATGACCCTACGGTTAATAATCAACTGCATGCAATCCAATTTGCTACTATACTTATCTCCATTAGTAACCGCCAAAAGTAACATTTTTTAAGTAGGTTACTAAAGATAGGTTTATGGTAACATTTCAAATAAAATGTTACATTGATTAGCTTTTTCGGGTAACATTTAGCTTTTAATTTTTTTATAAAATAATTTATACTAAAATTCTCACGCACTCCTTTCACACTTTTGTTTTCTCACGCCGCAATCTCAATCTCACGCAAATCTACTACACTTTCTTTTTCTCATTCCCAATCGCAATCTCACGCAAATCTCATTCCTGCAATCGATCGAACTTTCTATCCCAAATCTCACGCTAATTTCACACCTTAATTTCTCTCCCAACGATTCATAATTCACGAAGTTCAAGTGCAAATTGTATAAATTGTGTAAAACATACTTGTTATATAATTTTCAAATTCAATGATTAGACGCATGCATTAGCGGTGTTCTCTCAAAAAATAAATATATGAATGATGGTCTGTGAAGATTAAAATTATGAATACAAATTAGTCATAGAGGCTCGTGTTAAATAACTCATTATCCCAAAAACTTAAACTGTTAGGATAAAGTGATATCAATGGTTTTACATTATTTGTAACAACTCTGTAATTATGATTAAGTATTAATATCAATATAATTTGTCTTCTGAAAGAAAATATCATTTCAACGCTTTGACTATTAATCTTTAAAAAAAATTCAATGAATAACAAAAGGAGTATGAATAAAAGAAAGGGTTAAATATATTTTTTGTTCCTATAAAATTATCAAGTTTTATCTATAAAAAATAATGGCGTGTTTTGGTCCTTGTAAAATTATTATGCAGGTAATTTTAGTCTCTGTTATATATATACACGAAAACTTCTTCAGTACAAGGCGTACTAAGGATGAATCAACAAGTTACAATAGAGTCACAATACACAAACCAAAAAGTCTAAACAAGGCCCAAACAAAACATAGGACTAGACCACCAACTATGGCAGTTTAAAGCTAAAGTACTACTCTTCGCCCTCAACCACCTATAGGAAAATGTCTTGATCTTGTCCAACATATAAAGTTGAGTGTTTGTTGAGCCTCGGAACAATCTGTGATTTCGTTCTTACCACACAACCCAGCTCAAAATTTTATTTCTAGATCGAGATTTTTGTTACTTTTATCTTTATTTTTTGAAATTTAAAGAATTCCTACTTAATACTTCTCATTTTAAAAAATTCTAAATTTTTGTAAAAAAACTTTTCATAGTATTCTAAGCCTATATGAAACAAATTATTAAAATTTTTAAGGATAATTAAACAAATTTTTAAAAATAATAGGGACTAAAACTACATACATAATTTTTTTATAAGAACCAAAATAAACCACTTTTTTATAAGGACTAAAAACAAATTTTAGTAATTTTATAGACCAGAAACATATTCCGGTAATTTGATAGAGAAAAATGTGATTTTGAACAATTACTCTAAATTGATTTTAATTACTAATCTTATTGATCAATTGATGACTATGATCGATGAGAAACAATAATATAGTGATGTTTCCCGAGTTGGGTAATCCACAACAACAAATAGAACTAGAAACGTTTGAGAATTGAAACTTTTGTGATTATTTGATTCAAAACTCATATTTAACTTACTGATTCAGATGAACAAATATGAATCAGAGTTACTTAAACAATATGCATGGTTTAATGTTATGTCTTTAAATTTGATTTCAAATTTTGCTAAAAACGTAACAAAAAAAAATTGTTATAGAGAAAATCAATTGCTTCGAGTGGCATAGTATTGTCTAGTACATCGTGATTAATCAACTTGAATAGGAAAATTGAACTTTATAATGGTGTTTTGCAAGTGTGTAAAAATTGGTTATTTTAGTGTTTAATCAGATGAATAATGTAGAATTTAGGGGGAAAACGATCATTAATTAGAGTGATTCAAATCACTAATTTCATGACAAACCTATCATCCTTACACCTATGATCCTAGCCCATTAAAAAAAATGATATCAATCTATCGTTATCGTTAGTTGGTTCTGTGATGATTGGCGCTGGACTTAGTAGGGAGGAGGAGCACGATTGATCCTCGCAACTGCGATTAGGAGGGGGCTGAAACCACTTGATGTTAGAACTGACCCCCGAATCAGATTAAGCACTCTGATGATCCCGATAATGGTAGTGAAAACAAGAAGAAGAAGAAGAAAAAACTATGATCCTCAAACCCTTGCCTTGCCCTTGTAAAAGGTACGTATAAACTAAATGGTGACATATATACTTTATATGTATCATGTCATCACTAGCTCTAACTATAATAAGGTAAAATGATTCTACAGATATATATCATTAATTTTCTAACTGAAAGGTCGTTTTCTTAAACAGTATCAAATGTTTTCCATTAAATGGTATCTATGAATTTGGCACTATACAAATGCAGTAGATCATGTATATGCAAATGCAAAATTCGCAAGAAAATGGCATGTGTATGAAAAGTACATAAAAAGATAATTTTAACTTATAGGAAATATGTGAATGCACAATTAGTAGAAACATAGTGTATGTGCATCTGAGAGAGAGAATAGGGTCCCCCACTCTCTTGGTACTCAACCAAAAAGTTATTAATGGTTTTTTGCATTATAAGTACTTAGAAAACACTCACTACCCTTGTCTTAAAAATGCATGGTATATTGTTGGTGTGACAATATTCAATTTGCATCAGAAGGGACCACTTCCTAACTCTTACAATTTGTTTTTCATTTCAATAATTTGTTTACCATTGCTTCATCAATTATTATTGATGGAGTACAGAGCAATATCAGATTAAGGGTTGATAAATAAGAGATAGAATGTTAGAATGCTACATTTACATTCAAAGTTATAATGAATGAGAAAATTTTAGAGGAATTAACAATCTAAGTGCTTCAATTGAATTATCTTTATTTCTCTTTTCTTTTTTTTGGATAGAGTAATGAAATTCTTCCTCCATTCTTATATTTTTGGGTTTTAAATTTTTAATTTAAAAGTTGAGTTAAAAATATAAATTTATGATGAAAAGTGATTCAAAATGTGAATTTTAAAATGGTTAGGTCAAATTTAAAATTTCAAAAAGTGAGGGTCTGATTTCAAATTATGAAAAGTAGGGATCACTTTGAAAAATTTGAAACCGTAAAAATGCCAACAACTTTTTGAAAATTTAAAGGGACCAATTTATAATTTGTAAAAAAATTGAGATCAATATGCAATTGTTCTAAAATTTAAAGGAACCAATTTGAAAAATAAATAAGGACTAATGTGTAATTTTGTGAAACATATAGCAGCCCGATTTATATAATTTGAAAAAATTATAAGAATATATTTGAGATTTACATTGTATAGAGTAAGAGATCAATTCAAATTCTTATTTCTAGATTGAATTTTGATAAAATATTTCATAAAATTCTTTCAATTTAATATTATCCAAACAATGAAATATGCATTGAAAAATTGAAGTTACTCTTTAAAATTGCATTACTTCAAAAACACTCCTTCATAATGACATTATGGATCAACTCCTTTTTATATGTATCTAACAATTAGCTCACTCATAGTCGAAGTAGGATTTACCTCTCCAACATGAATTCAATTATTTTCTCTCTCAAGTATGAGTCTCTCGCATCCTATGTTTGCATCACTGCTATAACCGACATAATAGTCCTCCTAAGTCTTGACTACACCGTCAAAGAAAGTTCCATATTAGGACCCAATACACGAGTATCCACTCTCATTCCTTCACCAAGTAGAACTAGACTCTGCTATGACTTTTTACGGAGTTCGAGAAAACGCCATACGAAATAGCATTGTAATGACCGAGAACTAACAAGAGACTAAACACCACATCTACTTTCAAAACATTAAAACATTGAATATATAATATAATATATCTCTTATATATAACATTTACCTCATTCATAGTTATTGTGAGACAAACAATAACAAAAGCCCATAAAAAAAATTATGAAACTAACAATGCATTCTTGAATTCAAAATTAGTTATAATAACATATTAAAAGAGAAACAACTTACAAAATAAAAAAGAAGAAATGAATGGAGCTTTGCTGCACATGTAGCTCTATTTAGTTTAAGAGCTTAAAGATAAAAAAATGCTTAAAGATATCTATTTATTAAATAAATCTCAATTATCTTGTAAATTAGTTTCTACTATATATGTATGTAAGAGGAAACCAAAATTTACCAAAGTGGAAATTAAAAAGAGAAGTAGGAAAAAAGTACATATCTATATATATTTTTCACTGAGTTATAACTTTCTAACTAGCTACTATATATAACGGTGGCCATTCCCTACATTCTTCTCAATCCAAACTCTAACAATTAAACAACCTTTTAAATCTCAGTCCCATAATGAAGTAGCAATATTAGTTCTTATCATGGACCACTACCAAGTGAAGCTGCCAGCATGATCTTGACTTTTCTTCTAAATTTTTTAGGGAATGATGAGATCATATGGCCGTTTCACTTTGTTGTTAGTTGCATGAACAAATTTAAATTTCTTAGGTAGCTAGTATTGTATTGCTTCTCTGTTTTATGTTCATAATTCTTTGGACATTGGAATAGAATTTTGTTTGCTCAATTGTCCAATCCAAAAGTTCTGTAAGTATTAAGGATGAGATTCTTATAAATTTTAATTTTCTGTTTTTTTCTCTATATTTATTTGCATAATAATATATCATATTACTCACCATATTTGAGCTATCCTTGATTAATATTTCATGTTTTTTAGAGTTTGATTAATATTTCATGTAATTATGTAAACACATGGATGTTTATAATTATGTTACTTATCTGTTTTTTTTTATTGTGAGGAAATTTATGTTCCTGCACACGTAAAAGTTTCACTTCGCGCTTGAGAAACAATGTTAATGATAGTTTATATACAACACACATTCCTCAATGACTAAATCCACATAAGCGTCTTTTACAAAAGACAAAATCATGGACAGTGCCTCGAAACGTGGTGTGGTGTGGTGTGTACTCGAGGGCGGAAAGAAACATTGACGCTAGAAGGAGAGGGCATATGCCATCTAGCCCCTTAGCCTCAATTGGAGACATCAGTTCTGGCACACCTAAAAGTTTCACAACATTGGAGAATTGAGGATAAGAGTGGTATATAAAAAAATAAAAATAAAGATAAGAGTGGTATATATACAATTCTCACTCTTCAACCCATTGATGTGCATACAAAGGACAAACCTCACAAGTTATTTTCTCATAGAATTATTGTTATGCACCTATGTTCATGCAAGAATTACTACTATAGATATCATTACTCAGGTTCGTGCAATTCAATCATAAATTCAAGGTTCAATATAGAATGCTTTATCTTCTCTCTTTGTTTTCTCTCTCCCATTTTGCATATTGGAAGTCTCTATCATCTCTTTTTTATTCAAGGTCTACAACCCTTCATTAATTCTTAGGTCGGTAATGTACCATGCCCAAAGTCCATACAGTATGTGTGTAATATTTGTTGAACGACTTGTCATTCTCGGGAGCCGAGCCCCATTTTAACCTATCCGCTATAAGTTATAAACTATTCGTTATTACTTTATTCAGAGTTGTACCCCTTTTCCTCACCCACCATTTTTTTTTTCTTCGATCTTCCAAAATCAATTGGTTCTTTAGATATATAGTTTTCTGAGCATAAAATTGGTGCTATTCAAGTTTCACATGTAAGAATTGTTGTTCATTGGGGTGGGAGGCGTAGCACAATTGGTTGTATTAGTTGTGCTAAGGGTAAAGGAGTTGGAGGTCAATGCTCGGGTTTTTTGTGTTTTTGTATTTGCGGAATTTGATGGGATATAATTTTACGGAGAAAACTCTCCTCAAATATATTGTTATATGAAGAAAACTCAAGTTCTTATTTTATTCATCATGACTTATGGCTATATATATAGAGCTACATATATAAAAAAATTCTAAATCATATCTTCTAAAAAAAACAAACAAATCCTTAAAATTCTAAACAGAAATATAAATCGTAAATCCTAATAACATTTTATAAGTCTTGACAAGGAGAAAAACTAACATATAATGTAATATACTAACGACTAACAATTTGTCATTCAAAATAAAAATAAAAATTGTTGTTTATTGATTCAAAAAAATCAATTGTATTTTATATCTTATCAATAAGAAATTTCACGTTGAATGTGAGTTGGCATGAACAGTGGTTTATAAGTAAGTTACAATTTTCACCTTAAAATTCGGTATTATAGGTTCAGTTAGGACAACTCAGTTTTTTTTTTTTTTTTTTTTTGTGATGATAAAGTTGCTTATGCTTGTGTTCAAAATCAAACTCACTGCGCTTACCTTGCTGGGAGGAAGTTGAAGGCATGGCTGCATTGCATCTAAATTCTTTAGTAATTATAAAAATTTAGTATTGGTTTCATGATTTTGATAATATGAGTAATCTATTTTGCTCAATTGTCGAAAAATAGCCTTTTATTTATTTTTGGTGAAGTAGTCTATTGGCTATAAAATCCACCTTAAAATAGTCTTTTTGTTATGAATATTTAGTGGATGTCCATATGTAGGTTGTTGGCCCATGTTATTTGGCCCATTATATTTGCCTATAAATAGGACTATGTATCATGTAAATGACACTCTTAAGGAATAACACAGACTATGTTGTTTTCTCTTATTCTTTCATCTCTTCTTCTCCCTACATATGTTATTATATTGTTCTTGTTTACATTGTTTTATAACACGTTATCAGCACGAGACTCCACCATATTATTATTGTAAAGGTATGTGTGCAAAATCCTTCTTCATTTTATTTGCCTCATAGCCAAGTGCTGCTGTCACGTTGCAAATTAGTTTTTTAAAGAAGGTATGTACAAATGCTATGAAAAACCTTGCTCTTTAATTACGTTTTGATTTTATTAGTTTATTTATTTTCTATACATTCTAGAGGAATATATTCATGCACCTTTGAAGGATTGCAAAAGATATTGTTATTATAATACACCGTTCCTGAAGAACTTATAAATTTAATCCTTGAATTCCTGAAGAATTCAATAATTAGTTCCTAAAGAACTTGAAATCTAATCTATGAATTCCCGAAGAATTCAATAAATTTAGTTCCTGAAGAACTAATAAAATCTAATCTATGAATTCTCGAATAATCAATAAACTTAGTTCCTGAAGAACTAATAAATTTAATCTATAAATTCCTGGAGAATTCAATAATTCCTGAAGAACTTACAAATTCTCGAAGAATTCAATACTCTTAGTTCCGGAAGAACTTAGAAAATTCAATTTTATTCTCGAAGAATTCACTAATCTAGTTCCTGGAGAACTTACAAGTATTACCATTCATTACAAATTCGGGAAGAATTTCAATAATCATGCATCTCTATGGATTGCACATAAAAATGATTTTATATTCTTCAAGATTTATTACATAGTTCCTGAAGAACTTAAATTTTGTTTCTGTGTTATGAATTTTAGATGAATTCAACATTCATGCCTCCTTAAAGATCCTAAGATGAGAGTGATTTATTATGTAGTTCCTGAAGAACTTATACAAATTCAATGATAAAATTCCGGAAGAACTTAAAAAAAATCTCAATTTTAATATGAATTCCAGGAGAATTCAATTGTGGTGTACCTGATGAATATTTGTACAGTTCAATTGTGATGTAAGTCATATTGTAACATGAACTACATCCTAATTTTAAAGCACATCTTAAAAAACACATGTGCATTTCTTTAATAACGAACTAAATCACTATATTATGGTTCTGCTCTTGGTATATCCATATCTCCTAAATCCATTGTTTTATATGTATGTTTCCTAAATTTCTATGGCACGTTTCCAACTTTTTTATTGTTGGTTGTCTATATATTTTTTTATATCGATTTCTTTATAAAATGATAGATTAATTCAATGTCATACGTTTTTGGTTACATAATTTAATGGCATACGGTTACTATTATTTTTGGAAGCATTTTCATTGCATATATCTTCATTGCATATTTGTTATTCTAAAATTTTACGGAAGATTTGGGTGTGGCCTTTCATTTTATTCAAAAGTGCCATAATTTAATAATAACACCATCAATTGTAGGAAAATAAAAATTGCAGTGTGAATCTCGGAACAAATACTATATTAATAGCTTCATCGCATATTTTATATTATATTTTCAATCAATATATTGTGCATATTGTACAATTGATATTGTGAAAGATGTATATATTGCATTTAAATCTATTTTCTTTAGCTACGGTTACACTGTTTTTTATTACATTGTAGCTACGATTACATTACTAACTACATTTATTTTGTAACTTATTTGAAAGAAAAACTTCGTGTTTTGTATACACTTCTCATAATTAGTGCAGTAAGAAACCAATATTTTTTTGAGATTATTGAAGGCTCCATAAGAGCTAATATATTGTTACATAGAGGAACAAATTCATATTGAAAATATATTATATTTCCTTCAAGAAATTTATCACGTATAAGGATATTTGTATAAATGAATATTATATTGAAATAAGAAAAGAAGGGATGTTGAATAAGTCTATATATTATGAGACATATTTTTGGATAAAATATATGCGGTGAAAAAGTTATAAACCAAAGTTTATATTACACTTATAAATAAACTGAAGCACAAATTATTGTAAACTAGAAGTTTACAAAGCATATTAAATTTATCGTTGACAATACCGGTTGGGTCATCCCGGATTTATTATGATGCGAAAAGAAAAAAAAAATGTATTTGAAGGGCCTGAAGTTCCTTCATTCTAATAAGTTTTATGTGTTACTAGTTCCCAAAAGAAATTGATAATTTGAGAATCTCGACCATTTAGACACTTTGTGACTTGAATTGATGCATCAACTAAATTGGTCACATGCATGTTTACTCACAACCAGAAGTTTGTGAGATTATATTCTCAAATAGTTTTGCTAAATCTCATTTTCTAAATTCTTAGAATATATTTGATAAGTATTGTATGTCAGTTGAAGTTGATATGTAATAGAATATGATCATACAAAAAAAGGACTTGAAGATCCATTCTTTAGACGTCTAAAGTGATCACACGACTGATACTTACGAGATCATAACTTCTAGTTTATATTTTGGGAACATTCAAACATGTATGCTGAAATATTGAATTGCATCATGCCAACAAATTATTATATAAATAAGTTCTCCCCTAATTTATTTGAATTTTGGTTTATAAACCTAATTTTTTATTTAAGCATTTTTGGATGTGTTGTGTACGTCTCAATTGCTCCAATATAATGCATTTAAATGGGTAGTAAAAGAATATTGGGAAAATAATTTTGATATGAATCTCCAAATTGAGCCAATAATTGGAGATTTTTCTATAGCCCAGTAGGCTGAATATGAATTGGTGAATTAGTTTTCCCGATATTATGGGGAGATATTAAGCAGCTGAAAATATGTGAACCAGAAGTTCAAATGAAATTTTTGAAATAAATTATTGTTATTATTATCTTGTCTTGATCCTCTTAGAAATCAATATGAACTAGAAGTTCAAAAGAAATAAATCATTTGCAAAGTTTATGAAATCAATTAACAGCTGCTAATGCTCCAATCAAAATGAATGTCCCTGTTGGACAATCTTATCTTATATTGCAAATGAATTTTAACCACCCTGAAGCGTGGTAGGTCAGTCGGTTCCAATGATAAAAAAATCCTCAAATAAGAAAAGAAGCTAAAAAGAAAGATGACCCAAGCAAAGATATGAAAATATCAAAAGAACATTTGACATAATTGATTTTTCAGTTCAAGAAGAACTCATCAGGTACCTGAAATTTATGATAATAAAGAGATCTCGGAAAAATTATGTCATGAATGGAATATGATGGAACCGAAAGAAAGTCAACGTTGACGATATTTTTATATATAATATAGCGCTATATGTGATAAGAGATAATGAGGATCATGAACTAAAGTCTATTAAAAATTATAGACAACACAATGATTGTCTAAATGAAACAATGCAATTGCTACGTAATTAAAGTCACTTTGCAAAGTGAAAGATTTTTGGACCTGTAGTCCATACATCTGAAGATGTAAAAATGATGGATACGAATCAATTTTCGTGGGAATAGAAAATGTTGAAATACAAATATTAAAAGTTTATCATTGATTGTGAAGAGAAATATTCACCTGAAGTGAAATCATAATCTTTTTTCTACTTAATTAAGTTTAGTAACACAAGAAAAACTTAATTTATATAAAGTGTTACGATATATTTATATGGCTCACTTGTTAGTGTGGATTATATAAAACTCTTTGAAGGAATTAATTTCCACGAGACATACAAACTATCGACTTAATAAAATGAATAAGTCTCTTTGTGTACGCATACAACATTTGTCCATTTGTAGAGAAAAGATTTGGAAATGAATTTGTTATAGTTGATTTTTATGATGATATTATAAATATTATCAGAACTCCTGAAGAGCTTCTGAAATTCGTTGATTAAAGAAATATTATCAAAAGTGTTAAAATAGTTTGACATTGACAAATCTAATTTATTGTGTACAAAAATGGTTGCGATATCATTTGATGTGAGCAAAGATCATGTTATGCCTCAAGAAAATAATGAACATTGAATTGGTCCTGAAATACCATATCTTAATTCAATTGAGGACACTAATATATTTTTCTATAGTTATACATGTCGTGGTATTTTATTTTTTTCTATTTAGCCAACACAAATATTGGAACAAAGTGAAGCAAATTATTTGTACCTTAAAGAAACAACAATATCATCCAATCATGTGAAGATTTTAGCAGTACATCAAGCAATTTGAGAATGCATTTTTGTCAAGGTCTGTAATTCAACGCATACAAGAAACTTGTTGTTTTTATTACAAAAGGATGATTCCCGCAACAATTCAATATGAAGATAACATCGGAAGCACTGCTAACTTGGAGAAGAGTATAATACAGAAGATATGACAGATCTTTCTACAAAGTCAACTTCAAGTAAATCTTTCGATCAACTAGTATAGAAGATTCAGTGACATACTTCATCTCAGATATAATTGTTTTTATGAGGGGGAGAAATAATTGTGTTCTGCACTCTTTTTCCCTTAACCATGGTTTTATCCCATTGGGTTTTCCTGGTAAGGTTTTTAATGAGGCAGTTCAAACACAAAGGATGTTGTACTCTTTTTCCTTCACTAGAATTTTTTTCCATTGGGTTTTTTCTAGTAAGGTTTTAATGAGGCATATCCTCGATGAACATCCAAGGGGGAGTGTTATGAATATTTAGTGGATGTCCATATGTAGGTTGTTGGCCCATGTTATTTGGCCCATTATATTTGCCTATAAATAGGACTATGTATCATGTAAATGACACTCTTAAGGAATAACACAGACTATGTTGTTTTCTCTTATTCTTTCATCTCTTCTTCTCCCTACATATGTTATTATATTGCTCTTGTTTACATTATTTTTATAACACTTTTATTATTATAAACTTTCTTGATATTATTAACCTACTTGGGTTGATCCAGTGGTGTTGGATTGGGTCCTTAAGTATGCTCCTCTCAAGGTTTCAAATTTTATTCCCTCTGGTGCCAATTTGGATGGGCTAATTTAGCTTCTTCAAAAAGAAAAAAAAAACTTTCTTGATCAGCGTTCATATATGACTGAATGCACTACAATCACTCTTTTTTTACTGCACATATCCCCCAATCCGAAAATTTAGATTTCTATGTTAGATAAACGGGGGCTTCTATGGTACAATAGAAGATCACGATTTACCGGTACAATAAAATACATTCCCCAATGGGTACTTGACATGCAATAAAAGTATTGACAGATGTAACAATTAAGTTTGACCAACATTTATCAATTTTACACCACGAAACATTTACATTTTACACTTTTCACCATCCAATTTTCTTGTAGATTTTCTTCATCATGTTCATTCATTCCTACGGCATCTTTCATTCATCATATTTCATCTTTCATTTTCTCTCCGCAATTAGCACTTGGAATGACAACGGCGAATGACGGCAAAGAAATGACGATGACCAACAAAAGCAAGGAACCAAGGAAAGACAGCGACAAAGAACAACGATGACGAAGTAAAGGAACGGCGATGACAGACACACATGGAGATGGGATGGGAGGCACACACACAGTGGAGACAAAACTAGTAGCAGTCGTGGGTAAAATGTACAAATCACAAATATTTATCCAACAAATTACAAGAATAGTGTACTGTTTAAACTTAAATTTTATACATGTTGTGACCATGTGTGCTTCGCCGACTGAGAAACAAAATAAGGGAACAAACAACCATAGGTTGAGCTTTAAGAGAGAAGAGATGGAAGTGGAAGAATGGTTTGGATAACTAGGGGGTAGCCCGGTAAAAGTCACAAGTTTTCAAAAGCACCATAATGCTTAAGTGATGGAATGCACAAGTTTTGTATCATTGTAAATGCTTAAGTAATGGCAATGGATCATGCAATCACTTTTATACAGAAACTTTACTTTCACACTAGATTAAGTTTTAACTACAAATGAAAACTTATGGTTGGAACTTGCAATTAAAGTGAAATATGTTTTACTCTTCAACATCAACAAGGACCTTCAGGCAAAATATTCTACAATAAAGATTGATTCATAGAGTTTTGTTTACAATGCCTGATACAATACCATCTAAAGTCTAAACCTATGGTGAGTGTCTCCAAGTTCTAGCCAAATACTTCTAGAAATATCCTAAACTAGGCCACTAGAACTAATGTACAAGTAACTGTTAAATATTGCAATGCATGATGTTGATGGTGCTTGCTGCATGTACCATTTGATTACTTCATGCTACCATCCTCCATGCATCCACCATTTCCTAACTGGTTCATAGACTAACAATAAAACATAACTCTCTTCACATTTTCCTTCAAGGCTGGCAATGGTTTGACACCGCAATCACCGGCTGCACGTGTTGTTTTCGAACCACGACCGCCAGTGGAGCCAGTCTCTTGTAGGTCTGGCTCTGTGTAGAAGCGGGCTCGAAAAGCTGCTAAATGTGCATAATATGCTGGAGGAACTGCACAACACAACCAAAAGGTCCATTAAATTTCACGTTTGGAACAAATATGCATGTATTTTTTTGCTTATATTTAAAGTCGGAGTAGTGCGGTTAAAATGCAACACATAAATCAAATAGGCTTACCAACAGATACGGAGCGTGTACACCTGGCATATGTATAACAAAGATTGTTTGTCAAAGACTGAATCCCGTCTGCTGTGAAGTTATTTTCATCCCATAGAACATGATAATGCGCTGGACGACTTGTACCCTGCGTGATAATAGAAAGTTAGAAACCATAGTGGAGGCAAATCCAAATCTAAGTTTTCTTTCATAACAATTCATCAGCATAATAATAAAGTGCGAAATCATTATCTTTTACCTGGATGCCAGCATGACTGCAGAGATAAAAATCGAACTCCGTTGGGTGACAGATTTTGGTATCAACAACAGTTCCTGTAAGCATATTAAAAGCACAAGAAAGTCAATCACGGTAGACAGTTGTTTTCAAATAAAGAGAACAACTCGTAAGTTCATTTGCGTGTATAAGCAATTCAGGAACATTCAACCTACCAGGCAGGATGTTTCCACTCCTATCTGTGCTGTTTCTGTCCCTGTGATTGTTTGCAAATAACCGAGTATGATGTCGTTTTTGTACAACTATGAAAGTTACTGGTGGTTGATAGTTTGGCTCCAAAGAAGCACACGCCTGCATATATAACATGTCTGTTATTAAAAGACCAACTACAACTTACAATTAGTGTACGAGTGTGTAAACAGTTCTAACCTTCCGAATTGCATCCAATTCGTATAGTAGAACTTGGTAAAACTGCCCTTCACTTACACCATCCCTGTAAAAAAATTGTTAATAAACAATGGTAATTATGAGTCTCGAAAAACTAGGATGTTTCAACCTCATTTTAATCCTTCATTCTTTATCAAGCGTAAATTAAAGATACGGACCTGTAAAATATAATCCTTTGTGGCTTCTGTCCTGTTGCCCTTCTAAACGAAACCAACAAATCTCTGCACAAATAGGACACAACTTAGAATGGTATTACTAAAACAACCAATAACAATAATGAGAATTACAAAAGTGGAAGTCATTTCTATTATTACCGGATCATGCCACCACTAACTACACCACGAACAGGGTCGTGCCAAGTTTTGTACAAATCTTGTATAAGTTCTTGTCTTTGAGGTTGAGCACAAACTAAGCCTGCATACTTTGTAACTTCAGGCCAATCTTGAGACGCTACCACCTATAGATCAGACAATAGATATCAGTAATCGAAACACTTGATAATCATTGCAATATCAAAAAAATCAAGACCGGTAATAGATTATATAAAACCATACAGCTGCTATTGAGGGGCTGGAGTCTTCCCCATTTTCAGGATGGGTAACATCTGCTCCAAATATTATTGTTGGTATGTCACTAACCAACGGTATTCTGCAGCTTACCGCATCAACAAGAACGGTGTTTCTACCACCCATCTGCATAAAGAAGAGGGAAAATGGTCACTAACTAGTTGGAAGTTTTACATATGAAAGTGTGGTTTCGTGTAATTGAGATTTGAGAGCAAACAAACCTTAACGTTGATCTTCAGAGAGACGTTGGCTAAGTACTGCTTAGTGATCTTAAAGACATGCTTTGTCAGACAACATTGAGAAATTAAACCAAGGTCAGTCTCGCAAATACGCTTGAGATCGCCTGAAAACAAAAGAGATTTCCACGAAATCACGGATATTCAGAATTTGAAGTCAAAACACATTATTCGGTCTAATGAAGAAAATAGAAATCTTTGATAAAATCATGAACATTTTATTTCGACCAGTATAGCTTACCATAGAGAGAACCATTGTTGTCAGGCAATATTACTAACAAAAGCTCCAATTCCTTTCCTTTGGTTTTGTTCGACGACACATGGTAAACATGCTTCAAAGCTTTCTCCACCTGCTCAGGTTTTGCATTGTAGATCGGGATAACAGGCTCCAGATTAAATTCCTACAGCAAAAAAATACATTATGAACTAGCATAAAAATTTTGCTACATTTCAAACACAAAAAATAGAAAGGATGGGAAATTACCATGCCAGATACTTGACACATTTGCGCAAGCTCGTTACAAAAAGTACGAGCAACACTATCCTGCACGCCCCGTGAAAAATTTATGCATGCCCATCGGCTAACGGTCATTCCATTAATCATTTTCTGCATTGTTCGAGTATTAGGAGACAAATATACCAGCACTAAAAACTATCACATAAAAAACCAGAAAAACACAACATACATAAAAAACCATTCGTTGATCAAATGCGCAGAGTTTCATGTAAGTCCTAAATTTGTAGAGTTGGTCTACTCAATATAAACTTGACTACAATACCTTGTTCATCATATTCCACTGGCCAACTTGAGGTAAACAATTTTTTTCTTTTCCACTCTCGTGATACTTAAGCTGCAAACACAATAAAAAAAGATTGATTAATTATAAGTTAAAAAAATTAATCGATTTTACTTCAGCCATCTAACATCTTTTGGAGAATCAAATTACCCAAGGAGCGGGAAGAATTCGTGCTTCCACTGAAGCTAACTTCTCGCTGACTTTAATCCCAAATTCCTTTGCATAAGGATCTTGATCATAAGCATTGTGCTGAACTGTCTGCTTGTAAGCAATAATATAAAGTTCCAACATTAACATTTAGCTTCTAGAATATCATATCTATACGTTAATAATTTGTGAAAAGTTAATCAAATGTAAACACCAATAATTACCCGTAAAATGTCATTTTCTCGATCACGGGGTCTCTGGCATGTGACTTTCAAGAGAGAAGTAATTTGCTTCTCATTCAACCTTTTAGTATATCGTTGCCCCTCGACAATTTTGCAGGCCTGAGGAACCATAGACATGTAAGAATAATCAATATAATTACGAACAAGAACAGTAACAAAAACTGCGTGAAAAATTTCACTACCTCCATAGGTAAATAGTTTGCTTTCTTTTGATTTCCACCAACTTGAAGGCAAGGAAGGTGTGTATGTTTAATAGTGAAACCGTACATTTCTTGGAAGTATTCAACCACCGATTTCATAGTCGAATTCTCATCAACAGGAAACCTAAAAGAGGTACATAAGTGGAAAACCATAAGAACTTTATTGTACTTGCTGTATAGCATTAGTTACAAGACTAGAAAGAAAATTTACTTACACAAGTTCTCTTGTTGGTTGAGACGTTATACCGGAAACACGATACTTTCGTCTAACACTCCCTCTGTGTGTTACTTCAACTTTAACTCCTCTAAGGGATTTCTTAATCTGTTAGACATGTTAAAGTAGCTTTGTAAATTTAATGTTATGAAAACACAAAAAATTAACCATGCATGATTTAGACCATGTTTGGATAAACAGTTTAGTTAAGTGTTTATAGCAGAAGCGCTTGGCATATAATTACTTACGCATAAGCTATTTATATAAAAAAAACATAACATACAGTCATATAGTTTTCATATAAGCTGTAACTTTTATTCAGAAGATATTTTGAAGAGCTAAGAGAAAAAACAACTTATAGAATGTCATAATTTATTTTCATAAACTTTCCAAACAGTCTCACAAGTTCGGATTTGATAGATAAGCTCAACTAAATCAATCCAAATAAGTCTTTCTTCACAAAACCTAGTACCTTGATGCGGTCCGCATCAGATAACTGCCTTGACAGCACATCTTTTCCCAATAGCTGGCCAACAAACTCCACCACCGGAAGAGGTTCAATGAACGCAGCAGAAGCCATATCTATGGAATATGACAAAAGAATGAAGATAAATCAAATGTTAAACTGCACTTTCATAAGGAAATGAGTTAGGTAATGAGTAATATACCGATATTAAGGGAAAGGCCCATCTGAGTAGGCCTTATGCTTTGGTAAAATCCACACCATGACTCCAATCCTTCTCCGAGCCGTTGTGGTGTTCGAATATCAGGTGAATAAAAGGACCTCCCGATGGGACAAAACCTTTAGAAAAATCAAATTTTGTCAGAAACATAATGATAAATGTAAGTTTCATTGTTTCACATTTTCGCTCAATAATTATTCGGTAAGGCTACCTCTTCGATGCTAGCTCTCTTAGTACAATGTCAAGAATTTGTATTGCCTCCTGTGGAGCATCGGCGCGCTTTCCAGCTAGAAATTGCCCCAAGTGATGCAAGTTAGCCCTTGCAACAAACTTGATCACCACTTTGTATTCTCTTTCCCTTCTGAAAAACGGTTAGTATTAGTAACTTGGTTCAAATAAATCAAAGCCGAATGAAAAATATTGTATTATTGTGTTTATATCATGTATGTTTCAAGTGTATATATGCAATATGCAATAAACCATACTTAGGGCCATTAATTCCATCCTCTTCCTCTATAAGCTTAATCTTAAACTCTCTCCAGGAAAAGGGAAGAACCCCCGCTGTGTACAGACTTTTCCGTCCATCATATGCTGGAAGTCTCATGCCAAGGTCAGATTCTTTATACAGCCTCACAAGTTCTGCTATAATGGATCGGTTAACTGCTTTGGACGACACTTCAGGTGTAATAGTTACCTATAAAATACAACAACAAAAATAAGAACAAATCCTTCGAGAAATGATTTTCGTACATCCAAATTTACAAAACTTTCACGACAACTTTTTAAGTGGTTAACGCAATTCAAATAGTTAGTTAACACAATTCAAAGTGTTAAAATTCATTGACCGCAATTTACGACTTGGTTAACCACGATTTTTAGTGGTTCAAATACATGTAGATTTAAACACCTGAAAATTGTGATCAACCATGTCTAAATCGTGGTTAAGTAGTTTTGACACCTAGTATAACCATTAACCGTCTACCGAACACGCTTAACGACCTATTTAAAATTGTATTAACGGCTTAAAAAGTTGTCGCGAAAGTTGTTCAATTAACACAATTGAAGCATTTAGGTAAAGTTCAAGGCCTCATAAATGATACTATAACAAAAAGGACAACAAAATCAGAACCACATTCAATTCATTCTGCAGTTGAACAGAACATATAAGAAGAAAAATTAAAGGATAAACTTAAATACTTCCATAAAGGGTTGTGTGTGAAAGTCACTAAAAAATCCAAACTATATTATTTTTGCAGAAAGCTAGAACTAGAGTAATAAAGACCAAAGAGAAAAAAAAAAAAAAACTTACATCATACTGATTCAAGTCTTTGTCTGGTAATTCTGCAAAGAAGTGGTTAGCTTTAACAATGCATTTTGTACCAACTTGTCCATAACCTGGTCTTTGAGCAAAACTCAAAGACTTACTTGAAGTAGGAAAACTCATCTCAACATCACTAGAAGTGATTATGCTTATGCTTCCATTTTCAACATGACCATTTTCATTATTTTTCACAACAGTAGTACAAGGTCTACAACTTGGTCTCATCAAAACATCAACTTGATCAGATTTTCTACCATTTCTACTTCTTCTCCTTCCACCACCACCACTCTTAACTTGAGGTGGTGGTGAAGTTTGTTCTTGTGACAACAATGGTGAAGAACTTTTACCATTTTGAACAGCTTTAGTAACTTTCTTAACTTGATTTTGATGATTCATACTGTTTTGCATATTAGGTTTTATCACAAGATGTTGTTCTGAACTCTCTTTCATTTGCCTTAAAGGCATGTTGAATTTTTTCTAACTTCTTGCAACAACAGCTATAGATATATAGATACACACCAATCAAAGTTCAAAGTTCAAAGTTGACAAGAAGTTTCAGCAAAAAACCAGTTTTTCACGTTTAGTTTTTGCCTATAACTGCAAAATAGTGAAAATTACTTCAGCTGAAAATACATAAACAAAGGTAGAAATTATAGGTGAGAGAACAAATGAGAAGTTATTATTATTGCTATAAAGTGAAAAAGCAAAAAACTCAATTATGAATTGTTGTGCTCAATGTATCAATGCATAAAGATAAAAATGGTATGGCGTGAAAGTGTAAAGTAAATTAAACTGTTTAAGAATACAAAAAGAAGAAAACTACTATTCCTTAGTAAGAATTGAAAATTCAACAAGTTACCATTTTTTCAGTAAGAAAAACACAAAAATGGTTATGAAATTGAACTTGAAGTCTTAAACAATGGAACTAACTATAATAAGATAAGACAAGATAAAAGATGAAATTTTGAAGACATTTATGCATACCCTTTTGATTGAAGATTCAAAGAACTTGAAAACAAGGAAATTTTAATGAAATTTTAAGATCAAAATCTTTGCTTTAATGTTACACCGACATGAAATAGCACAACCAACATAAGACAAACAAAAACCCCAAAAAAAAAAAAAACTTTTTTTTTTTATAATATGTGAATTGATTAATAAAATGTGATTAAATTAAAGAAATGTGAAGACCCAGAAATTGGAAATACCCAGAAGACAAAACAAGGTTCTTAGGCCTGTTCCCTACCAAAGAATGAAAATCAATAAACACAACAACATTAAAAAAACATTTAAATAAACATTGGAAATTAAAAAAAATGTGAAGCCATGTTTGAAGTGAATAAAACAACCACAAGAAAACAAAAATCAAGAACAAAACATCCTTAGTGAAGGAATAAACATTGAAAAGGGTAACAAAATCACTGTCTACTAGAAAAATAATGTAGACATAAAAAATTTAAAAAAAAGAAGTTGTTAATTAATGCTAAAAATTAATGCTAAGACTATAGAGTAAAAAAATTATATCTTTATTAAATAAATGACTTGAAGTGTAAACAAAGTAAAAAAAAAAAATTGAAAAATGAAAACTCACCAACCAAAGTACCAAAGTACTACCAAACAAGCTAACTCAATCATGAAAATGGAAAATGAAGAAAAAAAAATCAAAACTTGAACTTACCCTTATGCTTATATCTAGCAAGTTAACAAAGTAACACAAGTGAAAGCAATGAGAGAGTGAAAATAGAAGAAGGGTGTGAATAGCAATGGAAAGAAAAAATAGGGTGTGTTTTGAAGGGGTTTTTTGAAAGAGTTTCAAAAGGAAGATGATGATGGTGATGAATCTTATACACGCATGCAAAAGAGCTTTTGGTGTTTTCTTTATCACGTGTAAAAGGCTTTTTTGCTTCTGCACCTCACTTTGCTTTTTTGATTAGGTGTTCACTGTGATGTTTAACTCTTATATTTATGGAAAAAACAAAAGAGAGAAAAAAACAAAGAAAATGAAAAAAGAAAATAAAAAAATGTAAAATATATTTATTATGTATGTGTATGATAGAGAAAGGAGGAAGAGTAAATGAGTCCAAAATAAGTACTGAGGATTTTAAAAGCAATCATACAAGGAAGAAGAATAATTCGAACTTGCAGTCATCTATATTGCAGGTTTCTGCTGTATTATTTATGTTTTCTTTTTTTTTTTTATCAATTTTGTTCATAATTTTCCTCAAGAAAAAATAAAATAAAATAAAAGCAAATTGTATTGGTTAAGTTGATGTAGTATTTAGGCCCGTTTGGATTAGTTTATTTTGAAACTTATGCAATATAAATTAGATTTTATGCTATTTTATAAGTTCACACTAGTGAAAATTGTATTTCTATAATCTATTTTATCATAAACTACATTCGCAAACTTATTATAATACATAAAAATTGCATAAGTTATTTGCATAAGCTCAAAAATAAGTTAATCCAAACGGACCCTTAGTTTAGATTCGAAACAAATATATTTATCAAGTATTTTTTTAATCATATTTTGTTAATATTTGAGACCAGAATAAAAAAATTACATGTTGGATAAAACCCCCTAAAGGTTGGATAAACCTGTGATGGTGCTTGCAAAGGTGGAGGAAAGTATGTAGGATGTGGCAACCTACTTCCTACCTAACGCTGAAGGAAAATGGTTAAGAGGCTATATTCGAAAGATTGGAGTGTGTGATGCACTTCATGCTAAACTATGGGGCGTGTACCTTGGTTTGGATATGACGTGGAGATAGCGTATTCCTCAACTCATTGTAGAAAGTGACTCCAAAATTTTGATTAACATGGTTTTAGACAAGTGCAAGTTTAGTGGATCGGTTCCCACGTTGGTGCGGTGCATTCGCAAGCTTTTCGCTTTGGACTGGCAAGTCCATTTCGAAATATCTAGAAGGAGGGCAATAAGTATGCTGGAGACTCTTATAATTGTACTATGATGGAGACTCCGCCTAGTGAGTTTCGTAAACTTCTTTTTGATAACACGTTTGAGCAGGAACGGAACCAGAAATTTTGAGTAGTGGGGTCACTATAAAATTACATCATTAAATAAATATAACATTTCATTTTCAAAAGCATAAAAATACATCATAATTGTTCTATACGACCTTTCATATTCTGGTAATATTGAATAATTTTCTCTTTTTCAACATCAAGAAAAAATATCTCTCAATATAAGTAACTAAACAATTATTTAACCAGTCATCTAGAAGACGATGAGAAGCAAGCGGCAAAGTGAAGAGTTTGAGTTTGTTTGTTTCTGATCAATACAATTGTTTAACCTAAAAGGAAAACGTGAGGGAGTTGAATTTTGTGGGTGTGGGCCACTAAGTAAGTTTTGGATTGAGTTAGGCTCTGTTTGGTAAAAATAGCGGTTAGCTTATAAGCTAGCTTATAGCTTATAAGCTAAAAGCTATAAGCTACTTGAAATAGCGTTTGAAAATAAGCTATAAGCTAGTAAAATAAGCTATAAGCTCATAACAAAATGACCGTTACCAAACTGAGTTTTTAGCTTATAAGCTAAAAGCTATAAGCTATAAGGTCGTTTTAAAGTCTTACCAAACAGAGCCTTAGTGTGGGCGTGAGTGTGGACTACTATAAAATTTATCTACTAATTTACTTGTTATATAATATAATATAGGAAAATGCTATGCTAAATAGTGCCCTTGGGGCACTCTTTAAGCCCTTAAATAGTAAGTTTTTTATACAATTTTTATGGAAATTAGTAAAGTCAGAGTATTGGAAATTGAAATGATTCACTTTTTGAATAAATTATTTCTTAAATTGGAATGCTTAAAGAGTGTCACGGGGTACTGTTTAGCAAAACCCTATAATATATGTATAGTAGTAGTGTATAAAAAAAAACCCTCATCAAAGTGGGGGCATAGGCCCACAGGTGGCCTTCTTATGTACGTCCCTGCGTTTGAGGCTTCCATGCCTAGAAATGTTTGAATAGATTCTTAGTTTTCTGTTGGACCTTTGGCCCTCTTTTGTACAAATAAATAAATAAAGAGTCATGTTAACGTATGCCCTAAGAGCACATGTTAACATATCTTAAAATAGAAATTGTGCATTTAATGATGCAAGAAATTTAATGCTGAAAAGATAAAATGCACAACTAATTTCAATAAATATTTTCTAAGGGCACATGTTAACATTCTCCATAAATAAATTACATGTTAATTAATTATGAATGTCACACCATTACAAATGTTCTAGTTTAATCATTTGTTAATTAAAAGGTGACATGCACTCTACCTATTCATAATTTGTGGGCATTTACTCATCAATCAATGAGAATAAGTAATATATGATTTGCATGTAGTATCCACAACTAACTTATAACAAATTTTTAGAGTTGCATGTGAATTTACATATGACTTATTCTCATTGGTTGATTTGTAAATACCTTCAAATTATGAAAAAATAAATTAGAAAAAATATAATTAAAAATGTTTTTAATCATATTTATTTCTATGAATAATTGTGATTTGTTAGCAGTGTAAATTATTTTACACTCAGAGTTGTGTTTAAGGAAAAATTAGGCTATGATAATGTGAATTTAAATTTGACTAAAAGATATTTATGAATTAAATTTATATATACCGTTAGATTAAAATCATTTTACACGTGTATCCAATAATATATTGACACTTCATGAATGTGTTTAATAACTTTACATCATTTGATGTATGTGTAAAATAATTTTACACTGACAATGCATATAAAGTAAACTCGATATTTATTTCCTCTATTTCAAAATAAGTATCGTAGTTAAAAAAATACAAGAATTAACTATTATTGACTTGTTATTACTTTTTTGCCCATCATTTATCTTCTTTACTACCACCACTACCCCTGAATAGTTATGTTTCTCCTACTATCGTCCAATGTCATCTAGGACCAAATCGTACTACATAACGATTGTTGTACTTATATATTATTAAAGAAAATATAGTCAAAGTAATTTTTGCATATGTTAGAAATAATATAAAATAGTTGATGTGACTCTATCCTAATAGCTTAAGCTTTTGAGATAATATGTTATTTGACATGGTATCAGAGCCTCTATGACTAAGTGGTCTAGAGTTCGATCCCCGCTCCCCTCACTTTCAAATTAAAATGTGGAATTTAAGCATGTGGTAGGTGGGCCTATGTATTATCAATGCTTCAAGTCCAAGTGGACTCTTGCATGAGGGAGCGTGTTAGAAATAATATAAAACCATTGATGTGACTCTTTCCTAACAGCTTAAACTTTTGGGATAATCGGTTATTTGACAGCATATAATGTACTCATCGATTTCAAATATACGGAAGAAAAAAAAAACATGCATGTGTAGATTTGACTGAAGTTTCTCCACTTGTGAGGTTGATGATTAGTGATTTTACTGTAGGACAAACGGTCGTCATAGTGGCTTTAAGCAAAGTGGTCAAACATGAGAGAACATATTATGAGACTTTTGGTTTTCTAGCACAAAAAATTGTGCATATTTTGAAAAAAGTTCAAAGAGTCATGCATAACAACATGGTATCTCCTAGATCTCTAGATGTAATATTTAAGAAAATTAGTTTTTTCATCCAAAAAATTAGCGGCGCATATTATTGTTCGTTTCGTTTATAAGGAAATGCTAACTTGTATCTTATGTAAAAATTATGTCTTATAAATTGTGCATTTAATTTCGTAAGCATTTAAAATTTTATAAGCATGTATGTTACTATGACCCTACTTAAATACTATATTTGTCCCAATTATACAAGATTTTTTTACAAAAAATTTGTTGTCAAATAATTTTCAAAATTTGAAATGTATTAATTTAATTTTTATAAAAATACTTTTAATTAACTAAATTAAGAGAAATAAAAGATAATTTAAAATATATATATATATATATATATATATATATATATATATATATATATATACTATTGATAAATTTAATACTACAATTTTTTTTTGTAATCTTTTGTGCTTCGATTAAAGATGTCTTTTACTAAGACTACCCACAATGGTTCCAACACCTTCAACACCCACTTTTTCACTCCACATCATTTTCTCTTTCTTCCACGTAATCATTCAACACACATTCAACTTTTACCCTCTCCAATGGTTTTTTTTATTCAACACCCTACCCCACCACTTTCTCTACCCCACCACTTTATATTTCATATTCTTATTTAAATTTAAATTTTTGTTTTTATGATTTACATTAAATTACAATTATCGATTAAAATTAAATTAAATTAAAATAATAAACGCTTAACAATTTTTGGGATAATTTGAAGAATTTTGGATGTTGAAATGACTATTGAGATCTATTTCACTAAAAAAAAGTTTAAAACTTCAAAATAAACACTAATAGAAAGATAATAATAAGATTAAGATAGTGAAATTTTTTATTTTTTTTCTATTTCCAAATCAAATGAACCAAGTCTCTATTTATAGACAAAACAAAATCATGAATTTTGGTAAAAAAATAAAAAAATAATTTGAAATAAAATAATTGAGTTTAAAGTATTAATGTGATAAAAATCCAGCAAACCAATCATGTGCTGCCACTTGTCCTGCTGCAACCAACAAGAATGCTCCGTGGGGCCCCTGCGTCATACTTCAACTAGTTGAACTTGTTCAACATATCTCTCTTCCAACTCATCTTTCAACACCCTAATACAATGGTTTAAATAGTTGAACCACTCATTCAACACCATTTTTTCTTTCCATTGCAGATGGTCTAACATACTAGTAGTACTAACAAGACATTATTATTATTATTAAAGTAAATTACATTCATAATAGTATTATATTATTATACAATAATTTCACTGCTCCCTATGTAAATGTCCCAGCAATCTTTTTTTACTTTTTGTTTTAAGTGTTCACTGCCCATCATCCATTTACCTTGTGCTTGGGGTAATCCTAATTCCTACCCTCCTAACGGTCGATTCATTTTTGGGTCCACTTTTCCTAGTTCATCTAACATACTTACAACACAACACCTTTCTTATTTTATATTATTTTTCACTTTTTTGGTAATGATTCAGTGCTTCACAGTGCACCTACTGAAACGTGGACAAGAGATATTTACAATGTTGATGAATTTTGTTAGGTGGAAACTTGATTTGAATCTAGATCATGATGATATCTGACTATGATGGATATGAGGTGCAATGTGACTTATGGTGAATCCTAATCATCGGATTATGGTGTGTTTTGAGGGACAAAATCTGAAGTAGTGATTGTTTATGATGATACCCTCAGAATATAGTTTGTTGGGTCCCACCATTTAATGATTTATATATCTATGGTGGAAAATGAAGTGTATAGGATTGGATCAGATCAAACCATATAGTACTACTCAATTGTAATTTGGATGGTTGCATATTAGAAAAACTAGTTCTTGATCATTACTTGTTGACCCTAGGGTACCCTACATAATGTGCCACACATTCTAGTTCTAGTTAGTTATCATGCTCCTCGTTTTGGACTCTCATTTTATTTCCGTTGGTTTGATATATGAGATTTTTTATATTTCTATGTGGTCCACTTCCATATTTTTACCATTGATTTTAGATTGGATAATTTAAATTTTTGTTGTATCAATTGTTGTGTTAGATTAAATAGTTAAAAGTTGTAACTACATCACATAGTTGAGAGTAGATGGTCTTCGGTGACGTTTATCTTCCATTAAAAATGATAGGTTGATATCAACACTGAATTTCTTTTGGTTATATATCTACGAGAGACGATCTCATTTCCACACAATTATAGTAAGAAACCTACTATCATCCTTGTCATATATATTAAACTTTTGCTTAATACAAAATAGTGGATAATAGATAAAGTTAATATGAATAGTGTTGTCAAAACTCATTCTGATAACACTCGCTTTACATTGGGTGAAATTTATGTCCACACAACGAATGTTGTAAAAAAGTGTTAAAAGTGAGTTTTGCAAGTTAGTAGTTGATAAGGAATGATAGATAAGTTAATATCATAGAGGAGTATTTAGTCAATAAACATAGCAAATGAGTCAGTAGATTAAATTTAACTATTTGATATATAATTAAAGGTTGAACTACTTATAAATATAATAAAGCATTGAAAAGTGCTGAATTTAGATCAGATGGATGTAATCCTAACCAACATTGTTGATGACCAAGATTAATGTCATACTATATGTACATTCATATGATAGATTTGAGAAACTTCCACAATGATTTTTCAAAGGGTTTAGGATTATCAAGTAGTTGAGTTTAGTAGAAAAGATTAAATTCTCACAATATGGCGAATTGTGGTTCAAATTCTTATAAAAAAATGTGTCCACATTTTTAATTTGAGAGTGTTTATATATGATATGATTATTTCTAGTTCAGAGAAACTAAATAGAAAGAAAAAAAAAATCCTAAAGAGTAAAAGTAAAGACAAAAAAAAGTGAGATAAAACAATCATTCCACAATTTAATTTTATTTCAACAGTCATGAACAATTACTAGAATTCAAGTACACCTTTATCAAAAAGAAAAAAAGATTTCAAGTGCACTTGATTTTATCTTAGACCCAAGAAACAAGTTTTAGCTTTGGTGCTTGAGGATACTATACATTACTACAAGATCTTATCACATGATTTTAAGGGTTAGTAGTGAGGACCATAATTGTCCTATAACACAGTATATAATTATGAGAGTCTGATTTTGGTTGCATGCTCACAAGATCCACAATACATTAATGCACCAAATCATTACTTCCACAGAAAGACAGCAATAGAGAAAATTTTAATGGGAAATTGTTGATTTGGATTTCCTGCTATAATAGCAAGATACAATGGCAGGCAGTAACTAATTTCAACCATTAAATCTTAAATGAATGGTGGATATTGTTTATAGTTGTTTTTTTTATTATGTTTTTAATACTGTTCGATTTAAAATCAACGATTGAAATCACTTACAGTACAACGTTAAACTGTGTTAACTGACTATAATGGTAATCCTGGTCTGAAAATTGTTTGTACATTTAATCGTTATGTTAGGTTTCTTTTTTCCTTTGTCAAAACTTAGAATTATGGACCTCCAACTCCTTAACACTAACTCAATCAGTTGAGCTATCCATTCTTCTCATAAATTGTTTGTACTTTGTACCATGCATGCTTGAATTGATGGAAATAAAATAAACAAAATAAAAAGAATTAATCAATCGTTAGCCGGTTCATTCAATTGTTTAAGAAGTAAATAGAATGAAACAAGTTTATTATTTTTATTTTTATTCTTATTTAAAAAACACCATTATCATATAAAATGTACTATTTTTTTTATCAAATGTAAAACAATTATTTCTTTTACATTTGATAAAAAAATAGTACATTTTATATGATAATGGTGTTTTTTAAATAAGAATAAATTACTCAAAAAAAAATAAGAATAAAAAAACATTATTAACTTAATATCTTATCTCGTTGAACAATTCAACTACCAAAGCAAGAAATATCGGGGCATCTAAGTTGAAGAAAATTTTATCTTAAAAACAGTGAATTCAACACTTCAAAACTTTAAAAAAATATTATTTTTCTACGACAAAATTTAGGGTTAAATAAATACTTTTTTTACAGTTAAATTATTCAAATTTTACTTTTAGTCCACATAAAAAATTTCACAAAGTTTTAGTCCCTTAAATATTTTTTACATTGAGTTTTGGTACATGCTTTTAAGTCATATTATGTGGATCGTTTGAAATTCTGAATTATTTTTCGTGATAAAGTTTAGTACATTATAGAATTTTTTCTTGTAAAAGTTCAATTTTTTTAACAAGGTATAAATTAAATATGAACTTTAAATTTTTTTATGCTTAAAATTCATATTTAATTCATTTCTATGATAAAATTCAAAAAAATTGTGAGAGAAAATTTATAATATTATAAACATAAATATTTAAAATAATAAAAAAATATGAATAGCACACATGAGATTGCTAATGTGGGATGTGATCATTGTCCTTGGTTGCATGTTTATGAGCAGTGTCCTTGTAGGTTGATATTATAATTTGGGAGGCTTATATTTATCCATAAAAGCTAGCTTGAGACTTAAAGTTTGCACTATCCTTATAAAGGATATCTATGTCATATCTCTAGCCAATGTGAGACTTCTAATAAACACACTCTCTCACGTCCATAACTGAATAAGCTGAAATGTGGAATCAACAATAACGAATGACCTAAATATGAGAGGTCTCCACAACAAACAACAAATGGATCAATGATAGATTATGATATATATTAGAATTTGGGAGACAAATATTCAACTATAAAAGTTATCTTGAGAGTTGAGGGTTGAACTATCTTTATAAAGACTATCTATGTTATATCTCTGGGTAAGGTGGAACTTCTAATAATTGAGTCCATTATTGTTAGCCAATGGGGATTGCGATGAAATGTTTAGTACTATATATCTAATAAAACTCTTGCGTCAAACAAATTCTAATAAAACTCTACTCTACCGAGTCCACTAATAATTGTAATTTATTTTTCTTAGGAGAGTCATGGGCTCACTTTGTTTGGACATGAAGATGTGGTTATGCAATTAACCTAGTTACTTTCATTACATTAAACTAATATTAGTGGATTAAGGATAAATAAGTAGATATATAAGTTGTGTTATGGGCAATACATGTTGGTTACACCATAAAATAAATAATGTGATATAGGACAAAGGCAAAGCATGTTTGAAAACGATTATACATAGGTATAGTGATGGTGTAGTGGGAAATCCTAAGCAAAAGAATCAAGAGAAAGTGGGTTGTGGTGGGTTCTACCTATTTACCTATAATCTGTACACATAACACATCCCAATCCCAATAATATTGTACTACAACATCTTACACTGCTCCATTGCATTGCATTGTTGCAGTCTATGATTCCACCCATTTCAATGTTGGGTGCTATTGGGGTCTCCTATGTCATAGGAAAGGGATATAGTGGGCATTATGCTATGTGTGTAGTGTGTGGGCTTAATGTGTTATGGATCATCCACTCAATATAAAAAAAATAATAAAATGAATGAAATTTATCTAGCTATGAACTTCTAACATTTGTATTGATGTGAGACAAAGGCAGAGTTGCTTTTTTTGGCAAAGCAAAGCTACTCATTTCTTCCCCTAGGGTGACAAGTTATGCTTAAGGCTATTTTTGAGAGTTTAAGAGGGGAGAGAAAGATTTTAGAGAAATAAAATGATTTTAGGAGAATTTATATGCCAAAACCTTGTTGGGTCATGGGGAAATCTAAACCCTAAACAAATAACAAAAATGCAATTTATTGTAAAAAAAGAAATAATAATATGTAGATATCTTACACTTAATTGTTAGTAATTTATATTAAAAAAAACCTAGTAATTTGTTTTCTCACAAGTTTTTAGCTTATTTTTACTATTTTTATAGTTTATTATTTTTTTCCCAATTTTATCCATGAACATATCTTAGTTAAAAAAAATTAAATGTTAATTGAATATGTAGTTTTTATGTCATTTCTGTTAACAATATAATACAAAATTAGGGGAAAAAAAAGGAGATCAAAGTTTAAATAATGTGAATCGCACAACATATGAAAATAAAGATTACACAAAGAATGTGCTATGTATGCTATTGAGCTATGTTGGTTATGCTGATTTATTTAGGAACTCTCTTAGGTGTTAATTATGTATGTTATTGAGCTGTCTTCCAAAAAAGGTTGGAGAAATCTTTGGTTAGAAGCTGATTTCATGGAGTAGTTTATAAGACTTTCAAGAATACTTCTATTGTTCCATGGAATATTAGAAACAAATAGTTCAATTGCCTTCATCTCATAAAGAGTGTGTTCTTTATTTCTTCGCACATTTATTGTGAAAAGAATCACTGTACAAATCGATTAGCTTCTTTTGGTTAATCTATTCTAGATGATATTTGGTGGAATGATGCCCCCTTTTGATTATGGCAAACCATATTAGAAATAGACAAGGTTTACCTAATTTTAGATTTTGTTAATGTGAGGGTTTTGGTTTGATCCCCTCTGTCTCCTTGTATTGTTATTTCTCTTTCTTTTGAATATATATTCTAGGGTCCGTCTCATTTTATTACATAGATCAACCTCTAATTTTATAGAATACTACGAAAACAACCAACTATAAATTAGTTTTTATAAACTATTCACACAAAATTCATGTCATATGTTATCTTATCAGCTGTCAACTATTTTCGTAAAAAAAAATCTTAGCCAATTTTCTCTGTTTAAATTATAATAATATTTTAATTTTTTACCTTGCCTATTTCTATTTCTTTTATGTTGAGTGGCTCCAGAATACGTGCATGAGGTTTCCAAATTTGAGCCTACTACAGTATATAGCCTAGATACTAGCAATCCTTCATTCAAAAGAAAAATGGTCAGAACTCCCCAAACACAAAGTACTTTTTCACTTTAACTTTTTTTCTTTTATCACGTTTTTTATTAACTAAATCGTTATTTATATGTATTTTATACTCATTATATTACCAAAGCTAAAAGTGGATTAAAGTCTTAAAGGACACTTTCGTTCATATATTAGAAAGAGAAATATATTTGTTTTATACATACTACATCAACATGTAGTTTTCACTCTTCAAGTTCACATTTCATAATCACTTTACTTTACTTCACATAACATTATTTATTATCACTTTTAATTATTTTTATTTAAAATTACTTCAATAGATATAGTTAAAAGTGATAAAGGAAATAATAATGAGATTTTTTGTCACATTGTGGGAGGATAAGGTGTGCCGTAGCAAAAAAATCTATAAAGTAGAGGCTGTCTTTATTGGGCCCCACAATTGTCCCAAAGTATGTGGGCTAATCTTTTTTAATGGGCCATGTCTCTACAGTTAATGGGCTAAATTCGTACTTTTTAGACCAAATGTTGTGGTGGTGGTTATCATCTTAATTGCAAACATATAGTGTTGGCATATACATACATCAAATCACAATTACAAACAAAATTTGATTAACCCAAGAAAAAGAGAAAATAAAAAGAAAAAAATGTAAATATCTTAAAGAATGAAATAAATATATATTACTATATCTTGAATGATGAAAAATGTTGGAAAAATCTTTGTGTTGAGTGTGACTTTTTTCTTTTGGTTCAAGCTTTTACAAATGTAAATTTGATTTGAAATCTTAAGATCAAATGGAAAATTAGTTTTCAAATCATTAAAAAAATTTGTTATTGATTTTCTCATATTTCAGAGAGCGGATACTTATGCAGTTAGACTAGTCAATAATGAATTCTTTGTTGATGCTTTACTATAGTGGGATCAATTACTAAGTTGTTTTAGAGAGAGTTTCTTTAAAGTTGGGGTTAGTTTGTCTAATTATCATTTTTATTAATCTTGTTTTGACGAGTTTGGTTTATGCTGCTCACCCTTTGTTTTCCTTTTTCATATTAATAATACTCTTTGTAGAGATTGCAGTAGACCGGCGGTGCATTGAGATGCTAATATGGTTGAGATGTCAATGTATTATCATGATATCATCGTATCCAATTTTGCTTAATAAAAAAAATATGATTATGAAGTGGTTTCTTATAAAGAAAAATATAAGTGAGTTAGATTTTGGAGCTCATCAATTTTGCTTAATAAAAAAAAAATAATTATGAAGTGCTTTCTTATAAAGAAAAGTATAAGTGATTTAGATTTTGGAACTCAGATCAAATAGGTTTTCATGCCGGGCAACAACATAAGTTGAACTCACACCGTTATAGAATATGAGTTAACTTCTTACTTGTTGAACTAACCTTCATTGATATGATGATGCCATCTTAATCATTATAAAGTGAATTTCCTATAATTTTTATTAATAATGATACTTTGAATTTAGTTTGGTTTAAAAAACAATGATGAAGAACATGAGGTTAATGATTTTTAAAAGTTACTAAAAGAAAAAGATATTGTAACATCATTTTCTTTGAAAGTGCACCGAACTTTTGCAAGTGGTTTATAGCTTCCTTTCATTTCCACTTTATATATACTTTTATTGTATCTCCAAAGTGAAAGCTGGATGCCATGGATATGTTTGTGACAAAAGAGAGTTTCAAATCCAACGCATGATTCTTTTTTCATAATTACTTTGACTGTGTGTTTGTTGCTGTTGCCCATAGAAGTCAAAGATTTTTAGTTGAATCAAGAATTTTATGTACTGTATTTGTTTTCAATAAATTTTCTGGTGTAGATCAATATTGTATATTCATGGTTTGTGTGATATAGTTATTATTCATAATATGTATTACTATCATTTTCTGAAAGGAAACAATTTCTCAAATAATTTGTAATGTTTAGTATAAACTAATATATATTACCAAAACTTCTCTAAATTCACTCTAAAATTCAATTGAGACTAACCTTCTACGTTGGTTAGAGTGCAGTGGATTTAATTTTCCATATTTCTTAATGAGATATGCTATTTGTTACGAAAGATTTAAGATAAGAAATGCAAGAATCAACACGTGTCAATATCTTAAAGGATAATGTCACTCTAATCTTCTATTTTTGTGGAAATCATGCGGAGTAGTTGATGTAAACAAGGGTGAAGATTTATTCTTACAATTCTTCTCTTTAAATTTTCTTAAGAAAAAACTTCTCCCTTTCTTAATATAAAATAAAATAAAACTAACACGAATGAGAGTCGAACATGCATCCCCACAACACCCAAATCCTAACAATGACGCACGAACCACTACATCAATTGTTACTCAATGATCATTCATCGAGGCCATCCTTCTATGTTGGTTGTAGTGTAGTGGGTTCAATTCCTTCCCACACCATTTGATTGATTTTTCAGATTTCTTAATATAAAATAAAGTAAAACTAACACAAGTGAGAGTTAGACATGCGACCTCACGACATTGAAATCTTAACAAGGACACACAAACCACTACACCAATTGTTCATTCAAGTTTTCATATCTCTGCACAAATACTTAACCTTTTCTTTTAATGATAGGTCTAAAAAAAAATATACAACTTTTAATTCATAACTAGAGATGAACAACATTTAAGTGTCTATTTTTCATAAAAAAAAAAACATTTAAGTGTCTATTTATCGCACATCACATTAGAGATGAATGATTCATTGTTAAGGGTTAATAAATTTGAACCATTGTTTTTTTTTTCCACCATTAGTATCTGGTCCACTGAACCGCCTAATCTGATTCGCAGGTCAATTCTGTCATCAAGTCGTTCCAACTCTCTCTCGATCGCAATTGCGGGGAATCGAATTGTGATCCTTCCTATCAAATTCAATGTCAATCACCACTGAACCATTGCTTTTGAATGATGACAATGTTGTGAAAAATTAATATTTCGGTTTTAAAGTTTTTGGATTTGCAAATTTAGTTTCAAGGAGAAGAAATAATGGAGAAAGTAAATGGAAGAATCTGACATGTCCACGGGAGTTTTCTCAATTTTAAAAAGATTGTCAAAAAAAAAAGTGAGTTTAAAAAGACTTACACTAAAGTTGTCAAAAAAAAAGACTTACACTAAAGTGTAACATAAAATACCGATTTAAAAAAATTAAAAATTATAGGACCAATCCAAAAAAGATTCGAATTTAAAGGACCATGTACATAATTTTATGAGTGAAATGTCAAATAACTCTATGAAATTTTACAATGTGTCAAATACCTCTATGAAATTTGAAAATAGGTTAATACCCACTGAAATTGTAAAAGATCAATCAAATCGCTCCCTGCCGTGTTTACTCTGTCTATTTTGATGACGTGAATGTTAACTGCATACATGTCACGTCACGTGAGAGGGATAATTGATCAGGTTACACATCACAGTAGGGTAATTGACTAAAATTTGCAAAATCAGTGGGCTAATTTACTGAGATTAGAGCAATTAGACCAATCCAAAAAACATTCGAATTTAAAGGACCATGTATATAACTCTCAAAATTTTAAAATGTGTCAAATACCTCTCTGAAATTTGAAAATAGGCTAGTACCCCCTGAAATTGTAAAAGATCAATCAAATTTCCCCCTACCGTGTTTACTCTGTCTATTTTGATGACGTGAATGTTAACTGCATACGTGTCACGTCACATGAGGGAGTAATTGATCAGGTTACACGTCACAATAGAGTAATTGACTAAAATTTGCAAAATCAGGCGGCTAATTTACTGAGATTAGAGCAATTAGACCCCTGGGTTTGCAAAATTTTAGTGAAGTATCCCATGTGATGTGTATTCTAATCAATTACCCCTGTGATGTGGCACCACATTGGTAGGTGTCATGTATGCCGTTAATTGCCACATCATCAAAATAGACGGAGTAAACGGTGTATGAGACAATTTGATTGACGTTTTACAATTTCAGGAGAGTATTTGCTTATTTCCAAATTTCATGGGGGTATTTGACAAATTTTAAAATTTCGGAGGAATATTTGACATTACACTCTAATTTTATTTAAAAATAAGGTTATGTAAGGCATGGTCAGCTGATATGGCATTCATTAAGTTAGCTAACCAAACAAATTTAAGTTATAACTCAGTTTATTGAGTAGTTAAAATATACTTATTATTTAGCTTTTATCTTATACGATGTAAAATGCAAGTTAGAATTTGAGAAACAATGTTAGTGGAACTTTCTTAAGTAGTTTAAGTAGTATAAGTCTATAAATACTAGTAGTTTAAGCGGCCTTAAAACTTTGGAGTGTGTTCCTCTTAATATTTTAAGTTTGATTCTTTCTGGTGTTAATTTCAGTAGCTTAGTCCATTCCGAGCAAAACAAAAACTTTGGTTTTAAATGGACCTCCACAAAGTGGGCAGTGAGATTTGTCTCTTCGGATTAGTCAGTCTTTAGACCGGATATCAAGTTTTAAAAAAACACACTATATTTATCTCTTATACTTTACCTTTCTTGCAACATTAGGTTAGTAATTTAGCCTTACACACTAGAGGATTAGTTTTGCCAATGCAATAGTGAACATATTGTTTAAGGCTCACTTCTTAAAGATTAAAATAAAAATTACCTTTTTTAATGGATAGATTAGCTTTATTGAACGGGTAAAAAATGTATATAATGCAATCATTTGTTATTTGAAAAAAAAAACTGTTTTTAATGGATAGATTAACTTTTGCGGATTGTAAAATTTTATTATTTGTTATTTTTTGTCAAAATTAAAACTGGTTTGCCAAAATCACGGTGAGTCACCGTGAACAGACAACGAAGACTTTATGAAACCTCGAGGTATAGAAACTTGTAGCAGTATGTGGATGCATTACAACTGCAAGAAACACTTTTGTCTATATGATACACAAATTGGTCAAATCCTTTGCATTCTGCTTTTACTTCATTCTTTCTGAATTTTGAGATGGACTGATAATTGATAATCAAAGCGATGCAATTATTCTTCAACGAGAGAACACCCTTCTTCCATTGAATCCCTGGTGAGAGCCCTCACACATCAGGGTCTATACATTGTAACAGTGGAATGCTTTGACAGATGACTTTAATGAGTTACATGCAATGATGGAATGTATCTATTATATGGTAAAGTCTCAATATGCAAACATGCTAGTTTCACATGATTCAAATTCTTCATTATGAAGTGATAATCAAAGAGATTTCCATTTGTGAGATTCATGACATAGTTAACTCGCGTTTCTACATAACTCAAGTTGATTTTGGCAGTAGCCAGAGTGAACCCTAGTCACTAAAAATATTACATAAAGAAAAGAAATTTTACAACAAAAATATTAATGAACACGGTTTTGTCCTTTCACACAATTACAATCATAATCACATACTCTTATTTCTTATTAAGATCAATTCCAGCCTTTTTCGCAACTGCATCAAGCCCATTTTTCTCTATGGTCTTCAACGCCTTAGTTGACAGACGAAGCTTTACAAAGCGCTTTCCAGCTTCCCACCAAACTCTCTTGTATTGGAGGTTTACAAACTGCAGTTTCTTTGTCTTATGGTTTGAAAAAGATACTTTGTTGGCCTTGTTTGCTTTCTTGCCAGTGAAGGGACACACTCTCTCTAAAAAAAATAAAACCATATTATGCATGTTCTCTTATTCAAAGAAAAAAAAATCAGGATTTGCAGTAGGATACCTCAAATACTATTATTGATGATGTAGTTTGTCATCAACAAGCAATAAGATATAAACATTTTTCATTTTGTTTCTCCGGCTGAAAACCAAAGACTAATTATTTGACGGGTTTACATCTTCCAACAAACGTCCTTCTATACAAAAGTGTCGTATATTGAACTCCTAGCCACATGCTTAAGACTAATCATTTTAAGGATTGACATCTCCAAACATATGTTCCATACAAACAAGTCATGTAACAAACACCTATCTACATACTTAAGAAACTCGGTTATCTGTCGATTGTGCAAAACCATATTATGCATGTTCTCTTATTTAAAGAGAAAAAAAAATCTATTACCGTAGAGAAACATAAATTACGAAGAGTATATATGTGTCACTCTAAAGATGCAGGAATAAATATTAGTATCAGTCTCTTTTGTTCACAATAAAAAACTAAAATACACATTAATCAGCAGCGATAAGTTATTTTTTAATAAAAAAATACCACAGAGCCTAATTGTTCACTTGGTGGGGGAAGAAGAAATGGTATTTTCATGAGATATGACCCCATTGTTATGAAAATAAAGATCGCTATTGTTGTTTTCAATTTCTATAGACCTTTTTTACGCTTAGTTTCAACAAAGAAAACGCATCCTTCAATACACTGAAGAGTGAAACAAATATCACTTGATCACATTCTCGTGTTATGCAACTACAAATAAAGGAATTATTGCATGAAAACAATGTTAACATGAACAACATATCAGAAACTCAATAACTGCTTATGATGCAAGTATTGCTCCTATAAACCTTCCTCTTTATATATACACATACGGCCTGCTCATATAAACAAACTAGTATGTAGCACCAACAACATCTGGGGCGTGTCTTGTTGGAGCAGCAACCGATAACAGAAGAGAAATAGAAAACAAAAAATGCAAACAATGAACACAGTCATTTGGTTACACAATTTGTTAACGTGTGCCAACGTCTGCAACTACAGAGCAGCTGTAGTTCCGTATTATTATTTGAATGAAATAGGGTTTTCAGTGTTACAAACCATATTCCTCAGATTAGCCGGTGTCCCTTGTCGGACACGTGTCGGTGCCGGACACCAACACAACACCGACACTTATGTTTACACTTAATTATGTCATTTTATCAAATTATTGTCGGTGTCGACGTGTCAGTGTTCGTGTCGCATTCGGTGTCCGTGTCTATGTGGATGCTTCATAGCTAGTGTCTGACTCATGTCAGTGTCGGATACCGATACATATCACACTAATACGACATCTACTCATGTGATCCCATTCAATAACTTCTATTTGATGTAAAGGTGTCATTTTTAGTGTCATGTTTGTGGTATCGTGTCATGTTTGATACATATTTCATAACATATTCAGAATCACAGCAGTAATTATTGAATTATTTCAATAGTACTATCCAATAAAAGGAAAATTAAAGTGCAACGCGAAACATTTAAAAAAATGAAATTGAAAGAGAAAAAAGTACTTACTAGCAACAATTGGTTGAAATGGAGAAGCAACAATGGGCGTAGGCAATTTAAGCGAAGTCTGAGTGGAGATTCTAAGACCACATAACTGAGAATTGAGGAACCCTAATTCTGAAATCACAAAATTGCAATGAATTATATTATTGATTATTGATAACATAGATTAAGCAATAAGATAAGAAAGGAAACTGAAATTGAATGAAATTGAGAAGTTAGTTAGTTAGTTAGTTAGTTAGTTACGTGGTGAAAGTGAGGAGGGTTTGTGAGTGATATTGGTTGGTGAGATTGTGCGCATAGAAGAAGAAGCGAAGACGAAGCTGTTTCCAAGTGATGCCATTTCTTTTGTGTTGTTCAAATGTGAATTTCTTCTTCTTATCCAACCAACCCAATCTTATTTGCCTCTTCTCAAACAGCCAGTGCCCTTCATATAAATATATATTTTTTTAACAAAAACTAGCAGGACACCGGTGCGTCCGCACGGGAGGAGCGGCGTTGCCGCTCCATAATAGGTACTATAAAATATTGAATTATTGGTTAATAATCAAATATAAAAGGTGGAAAAAAAATGAAAAAATATGTTTGTAATTTTAAAAAACTGAATAATGTATAAAAATATAATAAATAAATGTTTTCAGTGATTTTTTAATTTCATAAACAAAAAATAAATATAAAGTTAAAAATAGGGATGAAATAGTGAAAGACAGGTAATGTTGTGGGCTTTGAAATGTGGCCCGAGTGAATAGTGTGAGTAAATCGGAGACATGTAGTCATTGAACTAAGAAATTATCAATAAAATTGCGCAACTCCCCTCATAATACAACCGGTTCTTCTCGATCAAAGCCGATCCCGACTATTTGGAGACTCGGCACCGAAAGTTAAAAATAAAATCTTCAATAAAAAATAAAAAACTTATAAAGAATAATCCTCGTTTAAATTGTAAATAATATAAATAATACAAAAAAAAAAATCATCTTTGTAACTAACAAACAAAATATTCTTATTTTAATCAATAACAATAAAATATCTTCTAATTACTAAAAAAACCTTCATTATAGCCATTTTTGAAGTAAATTTGGGCATAAGTCTCCATATTATATATTTTTCAATTGATATCAATACTAAGTCATTAATTTTTTTTTATAACATAATAGACTATGAGTAAAACTTCTAATAGGGTCTACTACTATTTTTATTTTTTAAATTATCCTCGTATTTTTTTAGAGACCCAGTATCATATAATTTTTCTTTCGAGGCCCCTAAAAAATGGAGGCTTGGTTCCTTAAATCACCCTACACTTGTGCAAGGCCAACCTTGTACTCGATGATAAACGTACCGAGACTATTAATTACTACACGAAAAGAGACAACAAAGTAAGGTAACTAAGGTACTTTGTGAATTATAAATTTTAATGAAGCAAATCCATGTACTTCTGTTAAAAGTCTCCATATATCCTCTTTATTGTTCAACGTAATTTTTCAATGTGTAGCAAAAACAATTGCTATAAAACAGGTGCACCTTCATAAACTAAAAATGTACTAAATAATATGAGATAAGCATAACTAAATATGTGGCTATCTCCTAAATAATAGGTAACATACTAAATATAGTATTAAATTAAATGATACCTTATTAGACAAATAATTAAAAATAATTCCCAAATAATAAAATAAAATAAAAACCAATTAACGTATTTTTAATTCTTAACCTTTAAATGATTGATGAGTCTATAACAAATAATACTCACTAACAAATTACTACTTTTTGTATTTTTGCGATACAATTAATGTACGCCGCGTGGCAAATAATACAATAATTTCAAGACAAAGGTAATAGCTATTGACTATCTTTAAATTCGACATTTGAAACATATGAATAATGGAAGACTTACCGTTAGGAAACTTGTTTCTCCTTGTGTCGCGCTTGTAGACTCTGACATTTGCTGTGAATAGTGAAATAATGTTATGTAAGATTAAATGAATTATAATAATTAAGAGAATATTAGATAATACATAATATTGATTAAAATTGATATGATAAGAAAAGAATAATAAGTTTCTTCAAATTACACCTTGAAAGACTGAGGTTCAACAATTAAACTAACGTAATCTATAACAACAACAAAGTATAGGAAACTATTAGACATTGTTGGTAATTCTTATAAGTATGATTGAAATGTTAAGTTGTTATAATAATGGAGATTCATCTTGTTATAATAACAGATTAATAACACACAAAGGAGTTTTTCATCATGATTTTGAAGAAGAAGAAAAAAAAAATTGAAAAATAAGAAGAAAGATAAGAAAATTATCATTCTACCTTACAAAAGATTAATACAAACACCAGAAGTTAAAATATACTTATGTTTCCAAACATAAATGATTGAAGAAGAAGAAGAAACAAACAAACATTGGAAGTGGAAGTTAAAATAGAAAATCAATGACATCAGATAATATGAAATTTTTTGTACAAACTTTGGAATAAAGACTTCCCGTTGGGAAACTTGTTTCTCCTTGTGTCGCACTCGTAGACTCTGACGTTTTCTGGCGTTTGCTGTGAATAGTGGAATAAAGTTATGTAAGATTAAATGAATTATAATAATTAAGGGAATATTAGATAATACATAATGTTGATTAAAATTGATATGATAAAAGAAAAGAATAGTAAGTTTCTTCAAACTACCTCTTGAGAGAGTAGAAGTTCAACAGTTAACTTAACGTAATCTATAACAACAACAAAGTATAGTAAACTATTAGACATTGTTTGTAATTCTTATAAGTAGGATATTGGATTGTTAAATTGTTATAATAATGGAGATTCATCTTGTTATAATAACAGAGATTAATAACACACAAAAGAGTTTTTCATCATGATTTTGAAGAAGAAGAAAAAGAAAATAATTGAAAAATAAGAAGAAAGAAAAGAAAATCATCATTCTACCTTCCAAAAAATTAATACAAACACCATATGCTCATGTTTTCAAACATAAATGATAAATGATTGAAGAAGAAGAAAGAAACAAACATTGGAAGTTAACTGTAGGAAGTTTTTTGAATAAAGACACAAAATGACCATGAATTAGATGATGTGTCAAAAAATGAAGAAGGGGCAAATTAGAGATTTCACATGTATCTTCTTAATATATGTAGATAGATAATTATATCATGAAATTAATTATTATTAAAAAAAGAAATTAAATAACTTTTTTTTAGAAGAAAATTTATCATTATTATAAGGACAAAACTTACATGTATTTCCATACATGCATTTCTTACTTTTCCACTCACAAAGAGGTGGTTATTTGTGTTTTTTCATTTTGAAAAAATAAAAGAAAATTATTTTTTAATAAAAAAAACTATCTCTTTGTGAGGGGAAAAGTAAGAAATGCATGTAAGTTTTGTCCTTATTATAATCCTTCAATTTTTTTTTTGAGTGAAATTATAAATAATCCTGAAATTTCAAAATTCGTCAAATAACCCATGAAATTTGGAAACAGGCAAATACTCCATAAAATTGTAAAACGTCAATCAAATTGTTCCTTCCGTCAGTTTGTTCCTATGATGCATGGATACTCCATTTGAGGGAGCGTACCAGTATCGGGTACGTACATGTGTCAGTACCGAGTACATACCCATACCTTAATTTACACCATATTCGTATATTAGTTTTTTTTTTTATATGTCGTACCCCGTACCAGTACCCGTATCGGGTACCAGTACCGTACCCTACCTAGGCAACGTTTGTTCCGTTAAATGCGATGACGTGACTAATAAAGGGAGACGTGACATGATGATGTGTACAGAGTTATGATGCCGCATCATAGGAGACAATTTGACTGAAATTAGTTTTTACAAAAAAAATATTTATCATCTTAAATTCATCATTATCTTCTTCAAACCCATATTCTTGAACCTAGAACAACAAGAATAAATCTCTTCAACGTTTTTTCTCTAGATTTAAGAACATAAGAATAACCCACACACTGAAATTAACAGTAACAATCTAGAAAAAAAAATTAAGAACAACAACCCAATTTTTTTCTTCTTTTACTTTATGCGTTTTTAATCTCCAATTTGGTTTCAATTACGACGCAGATAAAAACAAATATAAAGACATCTACCAAAGTGAGGTTTAACATTTTGAGGTTGAAGGTCGTTCCAATTAAGTTAGAGGCCCAACTCTCATAGTAAAAATGGACCTCTAATAAAATAAAAATTATTTTTATTTATTTATTTATAAAAGAGCAATTTTCTATTTAAATTGCAAATAAATACAAAAAAATAATTTAACTAGGGGGTGCAAACAGCAAATTAGCGTAGCCTAGTGGGTGTAAACAACAAGTCAACAATATACTTGAGTGGGGTTGGGCTGGTGGAAGTATATTGCTTAGTTGCTGTTTACACCCTTTATGCTATGCTGACTTACTATTTGCTCCCCCTATATAAAAAAAAAAAGAGTCCCCAAATATTCGAAGGCCCAGATCTATAGAGCTGTTTGCACCTCCCTAAGGCCACCCATGTTGGGGTTTAACTAAGAGTCCAAAAATAGAATCTTTTAATATGAGACTTTTTTGATAGCTCTATTCATGAATCAAATACTTAAATATAAATTTGTATTCTATTAAGAGTGTATCTCTTAAATATCATCCGGATAAAAATGTAAAGAAAGTTATAATACACGTTACAAATATTAGTTTTTGAATCAAGTAATTTAATGGCTAAAAATTTCATCCATAAAGTAAATAAATATAGTGGTCAGAATTCGAACTCTAACCCCCTATATATATAATGCGCTCCCTACCGAATGATCTAAACTCATTGGAATCGTTACAAATATTTCTTTTCCCAGCCAATTTATTGATCTTTATTTCTCCACATACCAATTTCTTCAGCTTTCTCTCTTTTGTTTGTATCTTAAATATGACTTTACAGTTCGAATCCATTGATGAATTATATATGTAGTCTTTGCGAGAGAGCCTGGAATTCTCAATGTAATGTGGTCATTAAGTGTTAAAAAATCTCACATCAGTTGCGAGATGATCTGAATAAAACAATTATGGTCAAAGTAAAACATCTTGATCAATAGTTTGTTCTATACTTTTTCAATTGCACTAGTCATTCCACATTTTGTGAAACAATCCGTATAAGTAATTCAAAATAATAATGTGCACCGGCCTATAATCTATTCGGACCTTCGATCTCATTTTCCCAATATCTGCAAATTAATGCACAAAAGGTTAGCTAACAAATGTAATCCACAAATTTACAGTACAGTGATAGTGGAGCTGAAGATGTTATATGTTACTGTTAAATACAATTGCAAATTTACAGTACAGTGATCGTGGAGCTGAAGGAAATAGCTCCCCATTGTGCAACAATTGGAACTAGCTCTCCATTAGGCAACAATTGCAAATTTACAAAGTTGTAATCTAAATGTTCATTAAAGATCCACTTATTCTCCAATTGGGTGAAACTCTTGTCACTATGATCACTTTATGTGGGACTTATTTTTAAAGTGAGGGATCCATTTTAACCGATTATAGTGTGTTAGAAAGTGTTAAAAGGAGAATGTTGAAAGAAGAGTGTTCTTAGCACTCTTTCTAATCTTAATGCAATTGAATTATTTGTGTAAATAAATGCCATTAATATTTAATCTATTTTCTAATTACATTTTGAATGATGACCGAATGAAGTTAGATTTATATTTTTGTTTAGAATTTATAGGATTTGTTTGTTATTTTAATTATATGATTTGTTTTTATGTAACTCTATATATAGAGCCATGTAGTTATGAATAATATATGAGAAAAAGAAAAAGAAAACATGAGAATATTCTCATGTAACAATATATTTTCTTCTCCGTTTTCTCCCTGAAATTTATCCCACTAAATTTCACAACACAAAAAAACCATATCAGAAACAACACTAGACAATAAACAAGGCAGTGTGCTATAAATACCCTCCACCACAGGCCCACATATCGCTGTCAACTCTAACACAAGAAGTGAATATACTAATGTTGGAATCCCAATCCTGCATGTTTCATGCAATACCTCCTTTATACTGACGGGGTACCTACTTGGAACATGGAGATTGTTCAATAATTCATTTGCATATTAGTTCTCATCGTCAATTTATTCTCTAATTTATCTCATATCTCATATATATTATTAATTTGTCTCGCATATTTTATTCAATCATTCATTTGGATAATGTTATTCATGTTGGTGATAATGTCAGATAGATGCTGACCAAGGAGAGCTGTAGTGTCAGTGTGTACAATAAACACAACAAGACAAGCAATATCGCAATGGAATGGGACTACCTGTACCTACTACCAAATCCTCTCAGAAGATTCTTACTACAATTTTAGAAGTCCTACGCTACAATGATACTCCTCACTTTTTTAATTGTTGATTGGAATAGTAACACCAAATTAAAAAAGTATATTTTTTCATCTTATTTTTCTATTATATTATAATTTTAATCCATCAATAAATTTTTATCTTTTGCACACATTTTCTCTTTCCAATAAATTTAATATATATATTATCTATTTTTTTTTAATATGTTATATATAAAAAACTTAAAATTTTCAAATATATAGCATTAATGAGTTTTATTGAAAAAGATAATTGTAATTGACAAATGATACAATTAACGAATCATACTCTTAAAACACTAAATAGACAGTTAAATAGAAACGATAAATCTGACGTAAATAGACAATTAAAAAAAAAACCGGAGGATGAATGGGTCCACAAAACAAAATGATTACAATTTCTTCATGGTTGAAATATTCATTTTGAATTCAAAATAAGAAATAGGCCTCATGTCAAAGCCTCCATCAATAATGATTTCACTGCGTATACCCTAACCCTCTTGCTTCGTTCAATCATTTTGCTTTTCCACATTTGTAGGGAACAAGATTCACTACTGTAATTATTACGTGTAGTATATACAGTTTTTAATCTCAGCCATCGATTTTAGATCGCACAATTTAGATTTAAAATTGTGGTTTTAGTTGAAACAATCTCGAGCATTAAAACTTAGATTGAAAACTGTGGATTTTTAGTTGAAAGAATCTCTACCGTTAAAATTAAATCGGATGGCTTAGATTTATGAATGCGTCCTACTGTTACGACAATAAATCCTTTTTTCATTTGACTTGTCATGCATGCTCTTTATTCAATATAAGTATGCATTCATGCATCTTTAAATCATTTTTCCCTTCTTTATATGTGTGTGTCTAACTACTAAGTTAAGTTATTTGACAAACAAAATAACATATTTTTTTGAGAAAATCACAAGCACATATATGTCACACTATAAAATCAAGAATATATCAAAATATTCTCACATTCTTTTTTCTTCCTTTTATTGTACATGTAACACGATCAATAATAATATAAGAACTAAAATAAACAGCTCCTCCCAAAAGAACTTCACACCTTTTCTTGTTGAAGATAAGGCTATTTCAGACTTTTGTAGTTTACTTGCATCAGAGAGGGCACACAACACGCTTAGCTGGAACAACAATGAGTCGACTCGCTTTAGGAGCACTGAGTCCAAAAACATCATTCATATCCATTTCATTTGGCTTCATCCCATCAGGTAACTCCCACGTAAAGCAATGAAGTAAATGGGCCAAAGCCAAGTCTAATGCATACATGCCCAATTGCATTCCGGGACAAGATCTTCGACCCGACCCGAATGGAATAAACTCAAAATTACTTCCTTTAAAATTGGGCGCACTTGAATTAAGAAACCGCGAAGGCTTAAATTCTTCTGGATCTTTCCACGAGTCTTTGTCTCTACCTATAGCCCACACGTTTATCATCACACGCGAGCCCTTGGGAACAAAATAACCACGAATTGTCGCAACTTCCGCCGTTTCATGGAGGAGAAGGGGAACCGGCGGGTGAAGACGCAATGTCTCTTTGACGACACATTTTAGATAAGTGAGTTTCTCTATGTCTGATTCCTCCACCCGCCGGTCTAAGCCAACCACGGTTGCGAGTTCTTCTTGCACTCGCTTTAGATCTTGTGGATTTCTCATTAGCTCCGATAAAGCCCATTCTATTGCTGCTGCTACCGATTCTGTTCCTCCAAACATCACGTCCTGTGTTATTGCACTATCATTAGTTGTCACATATTTTACGGACACAAGCTGAATTTAAGGATATTTTGGTAAATTTAGAGTGTAAGCTGATTTTGAGTTTGATTAGAGAAAATATTATTATTATTATTATTATTATTATTCTTATTATCACTACCTATCTGAATGTTCTCCAAACATACTAGTACTAGTATAAGCTAACATGTGCCCTTAAGGCACTTGTTAGTAGACTATAGATAATAATTTTGCATTAAAAGTTGTGCATTTTATATCTTTAAAATTCAATAATTAATTTGTTCAAGATATAAATACTATTTACGGTATGAGAATGTTAACATGTGTCCTTAAGAGCACATGTTAAGAATACAAATATAATATTAAAAGTTTTATTGTATCTTGTATATTCATCAACTACTTGAACATTAAATGTCTTGTATCATTAAATGTAAATTTTTTACAGTACTTTTAGGTAGTTTAACATGTTAACATGACCCTTTAAGGTATCCTTACGACACATAGCATAACCCTTATAAATTAGTATTTGTGTAGTTAAGAATGAAAAAACCACTTGACCAAAAATAATAATATTAAAATAGTACTCATACCATGATGATGGCTTTGATGTTGTCCCTAGTGAGTTTGATGGAATTCTGAAGATCATCCGATTCATTACTCACTTTAGCTTCATCATTGTTAAAAGCCAATAATTCATCAACCATATCACTATCTTCATCACCACAATCAATACTCATATTCCTCTTTTTCTCCACGTGTTCATCAATAATCTTATCAATAAAATGATCCAAAGCACCTCTAGCCTTAACAAGCCTAGCATTGAAACCTTGGGGATCAACCACTCTTAAAAAAGGAACATAATCCGCAATATTAAAAGCTACAAACAATTTCGAAAACTCTTGAAGTATCAAAATAAACTCATCTTGTCCTTCGTTTGAACTCGACCCAAAAGCTGCACGGTAGATAATATTTTTGGTTAAATTAAAAACCAAATCGCCAATGTTAACTGGCTTTCCCACATTGTCATTAATGTTGGTGATAACCGCATCAACTTCATCTCTAACGGATTGCCAGGACTCCACATGTTTGCGACTAAAGAGTTTCATGACACAAAGTTTCCGCATCTGGCGCCAAAAGGGACCATAGTGAGCGAACACCACGTCAGCACGATTATAAGTAAGGTAACTTATGGCTATTGTTGCCGGGCGATTGGAGAATATGTTGTCATGTAATTGTAACACTTCACGTGCAGCTTCCGCATTTGAAATTGCTACCATGTGGATGAATCCCATGCGGAGGTGCAAAACGCCGCCGTATAGTTTTGCTAAATTTGCTAGACCTCTATGTGTGAGTTTGTCCATCATGTTCATGTTACCTATTAAGGGTAAACCTTTTGGTCCCGGTGGATATGGTGCTTTTTTTCGTGTTTTGGATGCTAAATTTAGTAGTAGAACCAAAGTGAGTGGGAGAATTAATAATAGAGTTGTTTGAAATGGTTTTAGTGTGATTTTGACTTGATGAAGTAAATCCATGTTAACTTGTGTCTGTGTCTATTGTTTTTGTTGGGTTTTTCTAAATAATTGGTTATTTAGATGGGTTATTTATAGTGTGGAGAATTTTATTTATTACTTGGTAGGAAAGAAATGAATATGTGTTTGTTGTTGGGTGATGGGAGTTGTTGTTAGAATGCAACTCTAAGGGTTGCAGAGTTGTGAGAGATATTATGCGGTCTTATATATATAATTTCGATCATCTCACTTATTTATTTTTAAGGGTGAAATTTTATCTATTAAACTACTTGACAAAAAAAAAAAAACAATTATTACGGATCCGTTTGGGTTGCATAATTTTTTAAGCTTATGAAAAATAATTTATACAAATAAATAAATTTTTATGTTAATGTATAAATTTTCACTAACAAAAATTGTATTATTCATAAGGTGTGTTTAATTATTAAAGATATTAACTTATAAAATTGTATATATAAAATTGTATTATTCATAAAATGTGTTTAATTATTCAAAAATTTAACATGGTTCATCTATATGATATAAGCTTTCAATTAAACTGTAGATTTTGTAAAAGTTATATTCGTTAAAGTGTTATTGAGCGGTGTAACATTACTTATATTATGATGTGATATCTTTAATAATTAAAATTTGGTTTTTCTAACATGTGCAATATTGCACATGTTAAAGTAACCAAAAGTAGTATTCCATCCGTTCCTTTTTATTTGTCATTTTAGAGAAAAAAAATTGTTTCAAATTATTTGTCGTTTTGATAATTTAAGGTTATATTTTATCTATTATGCCGTCTTCGTAATTTTTTTTATTGACTAAATTTTATATAATCTTTTTATTGTATCTATTTTTTTTACTAAACTTCTTCATATAATCTTTTTTTGTTTTGTTCCTATTTTTTTTACGTAAATTTTTTTTTTGAATGGCACATAATATATTAAATTTATTGTAAAGAGAAAGTGTATGCAAAAAAATAGGAATTTACTTGTGGATTAAAATTAGGATTTAATAGGAAGATAAAGTGCAAAACACACTTTCTTAATTTAGTATTACTATTCTAAAACGACAAATAAAAATAAACATAAGGAGTAACGTTTGATCGAAAAATAAAAATTATTTATTAAAAAGTTATACAAATTCCACTATAAATTTACTATTTTAAATTTTTCGACATGTTATACATGATAGAAAAACATTAAAATTTATGGCACATGCCAAAATTCCAAGTGTCTCTATTTTTTTTTCTTAGTTAATTTTGATATGTAATTATCTTTCCGAATTGTTTTTTTCTCATTATACTCTCTCAGTTTCTTTTTAAGTGTCTTTTTAGAATAGTAACACCAATTTAAAAAAGTGTCTTTTTAAAGTCAATTTTTTATCCAAAATCACCCCTCTAAATCGTTTTTCCTTTTCTTTTCAATTAAATAAGTGATTATCCACTTAGATTTGCTTCTTCGTTTTTTTGTTTTTTAAGTTAGTCGTCGTCTTGTGCGGCGTTGTGATTGTGGTCGTCGAATTTGTTCGTATATTTATTCCTTTAATTTTAGCAACTAATTTGAATTTGTATTACATCGATGTACTCTATCATTTTTAATGAATGAATATCGTCTATTTTGTAGTAAAAAAGAAAAATATACACAGTATTATAAATGTTGGTGAATTGTTGTCATTTAACTGCATGTTGACACAAAATGCACGCAAAAGAGATATGTGTATCAAGTGAAAAGTACCCTTCTCACATTTCTTGTACGTTCTCATTCTACTTACGTATATACCAACACTAAGTATGTGTTTGGAACAGTATTATACCTACGTCTGAGGTCCAATAAATGTTAATATTTTAACTATAAACATTAACATGTTAATATTTTAAATTTTATGATTATCAAAATACAAAAAATGAAAAATTGAAATAGAATAATATTATCATGAGAAGTATGTCCAATAAATGTTGCAACGTTACAAATTAAAATGCATATAATTAAATAATGACTCAAAATTCCGAGAAAAAAAATAGTTTAGGCCTAAAAAATCATTTTCTAGATTAAGGACCTAAAAGTTTACTTTTATAAAAAGGTATTTTTTTGGTACCCTTAAGTTTAGTTCGATACCGATATTCCCATAAGTAAAATTTATTTTAATATAAATTAATATAAAATATAACATTGATCAAATTTGTTTTAGTCAAAAGAAAAACATTGAATTTTGTTATCATCTTTCAACCCTCCACACTTGAACAAACATTAGTACTTCCAATTGTAACTTTAATACTTTGTTATATATCATCAAAATGTAAAAATTAAATAAATTATAGAGATCGATATATTATATGAAATTGGAACACACTTACGTGAGAATCACAATCGTTACCGGAATCACCAATATCGAAAACCATCGATATATTAGACAAGGTCTTCCTCTGCCTATCACATGCTACAGGATTTGAGGTTCTCAATGGGGCAAACCTCAAACAAGCATTCAGCCACAATGATGGCGTATTGTTCTCATGACGGCAAAGGGGACCTAGCCTATCTATTTATATAAGATATCAACCCTAGTCATATTACCCATCATGTACACTAGAGTTGGGCCTACACTTTGTTTCTACACAAATCAGAATTAGTGTCCAAAGCCCATTATTATTGATCACAATTATTGGGCTTAAGCATCATCAAATGGATCACAACAACATCAACCCGTTTTTATTAAAACCAAAACTCACAATTGATTGCAGCCCACAAAATATTAGAAAATATTCTAACATTCTCCCACTTGGGCAAAATCAATTGTGTATATTTAATTTTAAGAAAACATTTTGAAAACGACTCTCGGGTTGATAACATACACTACTAGAAACTTGTCATTTAGTGACAAAAAAAAATTAGTCACTATAGTGACCGATTTAGTGACCAATATTTTACAATAATTGATCAAATATTAACTGGTCTCTAAATCGGTCACAAACATATTTAGTGACCGATTTGGAGACTGATTTTTTGTGACTGAAACAACGGTCACTATTAGTGACCGAATTAGAGTCCAATTTTCCAAACTTTTATTTATGTCGCTAAAACGGTCGCTAAAATTTTTTGTGACTGAATTCGAGACCAACTATGTGTGACCGAAAAAATAGTCGCTATTAGTGACCAAATTAGAGACCAATTTTCTAAACTTTTATTTATGTCGCTAAAACGGTCGCTAAATTTTTTTGTGACTGATTTCGAGACCAATTATGTGTGACCGAAAAAACAGTCGCAATTAGCGACCGAATTAGAGACAAATTTTTGTGACCGATTTGGAGACCAAATGTTTGTGACCGAAACATCGGTCACTAGTAAATTTCGGATTTGGATCCTCTCCAATTTTCCTTTTTGTGAGTGTGAAGAGAGAGAAATTAATAATAAAAAATAAACAAGTGATGATGAGAGAGAAAGACACAAAAATAATTGGAGAGGGAATTGGAGAGAAAAAATTGGAGAGGATTGTAAATTTCATATTTCAATTTTTTTTAATAAATTCAATATTTATTTTTTTAATTTAGTGTCTATTTCGTAATACACAAAAGCTTATTATATTATGCTATAAGCTTGATTGAAAAAATAAATTGCATTTGATAACACTTTTATTAGCTTAAGCTTATTACTTTTTACACTTCCATTTTTAAACTTTACTTAATTAAATTATCTACTACTAGTATTAGTTTCATGACAAGGGCTATATAAGTAGTTGAAGAATTTGATGGTTTTGGAAGCATAAAATCATTCCTTGTTGAAAGATCAGTGATGCAATTTTGTTTGTTTTATGATTGTGTTGTTCTTTCTTTTTCTTTTCACAATCAACGATCACATATTCATTCACTACGTCAAAAAGAGCTAATTTTGTTTGTGTTATGATTGTATTGATTTTGCTAATTGCAGTGGGTAAAACCGTCTCAAAATACTATTTGCATCGGATGCGCAGCTGCCGCAGTTTTTAGCACCGTGACAGGATTAAAATTACAAGCATTCAAGGATTCAATTTAAATAGAAGTTAATATATATTAGTTTCAAATCAAAGTGAGCACAGGTACCTTCACATAGGGCAAAAATTCAGTATGACAGCACAAGTATTGGAATCTTGATTGTTCATGACTTCCTAATCAAAATACTAGTTTGCAGGCATGCTATTGAATTCTAGCATAGGACTTCAAAAGGAAAATGGTTCAAACTTATGATCGGATGTCACTTTAGGGAACTTTAACAAACATAACCAAAATTATATCTAACTACCCATTCTTCATTGATAGAATAAAATTAAGATAATGCATCTCCCTGACGAGGTCCATGCCCTTGCCAATTACTATAGCGAAACTCCTTGCCAATTACTAGGCCAGTGCTCTTTAAAGCTATTGCTTATAACTTCAGCAAATACCTATCATATTGAACATAAATTATACCAAACATTGTCAATAACCAAAGAGAGATCAAATAATAAGAAGGAATAGCTCAAAGTCACAATTAAGCAATCATTTGGAATGATCTTGTTAAGAAAAGGAGCAAATGAACATTGCAGTGGACATATAGAAACCAACAACTTGAAATCTTGAAAATTCAATGACAAAATTTAATTAAAACATAGAATAGGTATGTAACAACTTATATCCCTTTCATTAAAATAATTCACACTGAGGGAGTGTCTACAAACTCAGCTCCCTGATTAGCACCAGAACTCTAAGACAACTAAGACAAATATAACATCTTAAACCACATCAAATAGGACCTTATATGGCTCTGAACATAAGTCATGCATGGCACTTCAAACAAAAATGGTTCCATAAGTTTATAATTTTTGTCCAGGGCAACACTAACATAGTAACATAGATCCAATATCAATCTAACCACCCCTATTGTTGAATATGAATCAAACTACATGAAAGTGAAGTACAATTACTTTTTCATTGAGATAACAATAAAAGAACAAAATGGTTCAAAATATTGAGTTTGTAGACCCTCCCTTGGATGGGTAACCACCAAAGTATCAAACAGGGACAAAATGTAATTAAAGAAGAAAGGATCATTTTGTGTATGTTAATGTTTGGCTATAGTATCAGATGGTATGCAAAGTAATATTAGAATTTAGAAGAATTTACAATACTAGCATCAGGTGGTAAGCTTGAAATGCAGCTTTATTTGTGTTACATATACATTTCGGTTAACATAAACACAGAATTTAACATAAATCAGTACCCAAAATTTATAGCCAATTGAATTACATATACATTGAACTGTTGAATTTCACACAAATAACCACAAAATTAAGCATGTAATGAAAGTCAACTCAAAACCAATCAATCCAGGCATCAAAAGTCAAGTTACCATGTGAAGCTTACCATGTGAAGCTCTCTCTGCCCTTTTATGCCCTTTTATGAATATAGTCTTCCTCTTAATGCCAAGGAATGAAGGCTGTTACAGAAACAAGTAATGGAAAAATAACCTCAGAAATTTATTTCCATATTTTGAGGATAAGAAACAAAACTTCCCATTTAGACATTAAAATAGAAAAGCTAACAAATTTGGCTACACAAAAACATTAAGCATGGACAAAAACATATCACCCGGAGTAGGAGAAAATTAAATACTATCCCCACAAGTTTGACAAGAATTCATAAGATTATATTGGCCTAAATAAAAGAAGTATGATTATAAATGAAAAATAAATGATTAAATCATCATAAAATAAATAGTAGATGAAGAGAAATGAAACGTTGTTTTTGGAAATGAACATACCAGAGCTTGTTCGAGCATCGCTTAACTGTGCATCTCCGGAAAGTTATCCGCAACAGCAGATCTCTTCTGCTATAGTAACATAATTTAACAATATGGCTAGATATCTCATGAAAGCACAATTTAACAACCAATTCCAATCAAAACAAAGTTCCTACAATTACCCCCTACACAGATAGTGATAGTGAGCAGTTTCTACAATTATACCTACACAAAGTAATAGAACAAACACTGAATCACACCAGAAACAAAAATGTATTCTCAGCTAAAGGACCATCAAACAATAAATCCATTAAATTCCAAAAATTAAATGGATTAAAGTGAAAGAATCACAAATTGAACAAGAGCTTGAAGCTGATTCAAACTGGTATCAAGTTCAAACAAATTATATAAAGAAAACCCTAATTCATACTGGAAATTGAGCAAAATCGATCCAATTGGTATCACATTCAAACAAATCATATACAGAGAAACTCTAATTAAAAGTAGAAATTGAACAACATCGTGAAAGCGTTGAGGAAATCGCGAAAACGAAATCGAAGTAGTACCTTACGGCCGAGGGAGAGAGGAGTTTGGTGGTTTCAGTGAGGCGGAACACGGAGTCAAGTTCATCATGGAAGGAGAAAAGTTCAGCGCGTGGTGCTCGGAGACGGAGAGTGATGAACGGCGACGGCGAATGATGAAACGGAGAGTGATTTTGAGTGAGATTCAAAATTGGTTATTATAAGTAACTAACCAATTTTATAAAGCAAAAAGATGGATCTTTACAAAAAAAAAATCATATCAAATTCAAATAAATCATAATCAAATTGATAAAGGAACTAATGAAACTATAAATCATAATCAAATTGATAACCGAACTGATGAAATTAAAAAAGAATTCAAATGATATACAATTGATAACGGAACTAATAAAATTAAAAAAAAAAGTTCAAATGCCACACACTATCAGTATAAACTAGGGATATATTCGATTGAGATTTTGAAAGATTATTTTGACAAAAAAAGTCTTGAAGATTTTAAAAGACTTTGTGGGATTATATTTTGATTTTGTGAGATTTAAAAATATTTTTTTCAAAAGACTTTTTACAATCAAGATTTTTAACACATGATTTGAATGAATTTTAAGGGATTTTTTTTAAAAAGACTTTTTACAATCAAGATTTCATAATACTTTATATATTAGAAAAATTTCAAAAGAATCAATATATATTAGAAAAATTTCAAAAGACTCAATAAATTTTAATAAAAAAATTATAAGAGTAATGAATAAATAAAAAATATTTTTTTGGAATCAGAAACAACAACAAAAAAAAATACATGAAAAGTTTTGTATTTTTCTTTACGTAAAAGATATTTGATTGTATATATAAAAAATATGTAATTTTTTATTGTTAACCAACTGCATAACTCACTTCAATGGCCGGAATAACACAAGAAATAGCAAAAGTGTTGAATCCAATATGAAAAAAAGTTGCAGAATTTGTTCAAAAAGAAAACTTGCAAAAACCATTTTTGATAAGCAAGTGAAGAAAGAAAAGAAGAAGAAAAATTCTAGTATAGTGATGATGAACTCCGAAAAGAAAAAAAGTCTTGCAGAGTTTGAAAAAGTCTCAAGGTTTTTGGTGAGATTGTTGGAAGAGTCTCTCAAGTGTATTTTTAACTAAAAAGTCTCATCAAATCCACTAAATCCACCAAAATCCGTTGATTTTTGAATACCAAGTGACATTTTATAACTCATGAGAAATCTCAATCCAATAACAGCAGATTTCATTGCCCTGACAAAAATATCTTAATTGTCTTAATTGAATACCACAAGATTTTATTTGATTTTATAAAAGTCTTGATTGAATACCAATGAAATTTTTTTACATAAAAAAGTCTTTTAAAATCCATTGAAATCTCAATCCAATACAGCCACCTAATTTTACACCGATAACTGATAAGAATAGTTCAACGTTCCATGTCATATCAAGAAAGTAGCGTTAAGTGGGATGACATGGCGGACAACATGGTTGTGATTGATTGACAATGTAAAATTATTTTGCACGGTCAATTAATATTTCTTTTTCTCGTTAAAAAAATTCCCAAAAAAGAATATATTTCACAAAAAAATTGGAATCGAATGGTTTTTTTTTTTAACAATATCAAATGGACATCAGTTATAAGATAGCTTATCAGTTATTTGCTAATTTTACAAAATAGAGCCTAAGAGAATAATAGGAAGAGAAGAGGATGCGCTAATCGAGTAGGACACCAGCGACGTACACGAAGGGTGAAAAGGCAGACAACAACGAACACGGGCTAGGGTCCTGTTTGTCAATCTCAAGTCTCAGCCCAACTTAACACTCAAATCAAATTTCAGGAATTTTGTTTCTATTTCTTCTATTTCTATTATTTTTTTTAAAAAATCAAAATCAAAATGGCGTTGTTTTGACTTAGGAAAATGAAAAAAGAACGCGGCCACTTATACCCGTCAGTTTGGTTTTTATTAGTTTTGGCCCGTTCTTGACTATTCCTACTGTTCCAGCACATATTCGGCCCAACAACCTGACCAAATTGGTCAGTTAGGTCTAATTTTTAAAACATTGAAACAAACAATGCATGCGCTCAATCACGTTATTGCCTCTTGTATATATTTTTTTTTGGTTGTCAAGTGGTGTAATGATTATAATTCCACAATTACGGGGAATTAGTAAATTGTTTGGGACCAACAATGAATTGGTTCAAATGGTAAGTGTTTTGATCCCTTTAAACATGTGGTTAGAAGTGTGATTCATGGATTATGCGTATGGAGCAAATTTGGTTGGGAGGTAAGAACCCACCTTTTGACTCCATAGGTTCCTCGAAAGATATCAGACATCGTTAATGAAAAATGCAACAAGTAATATATATATATATATATATATATATATAAAATATAAATTTAAACTAAAAATATGTATATATACCTATAAAAAGTAAAATAAAATAAAATTTGGGACGCGCGATGGCCCTGTCCACCCCTCAAGTGGCTACGCCCCTGCCCAAACACCTTACCACTTTGACCAAAGTTTGTGTCTTTTTTTAATGGATTGAAATCATTCTTACCTTACATTATTGTTTTTTGTTATATATATATTTATAAATCATATTTACCAAAAATAAATAAAAAATTGTTTCTAGGGTGGTTGGTTGGTCTTGAGCACTTAACTCAGGTCTGCCAAATCTTTATATTAAAATCGACATTTCACAAATATATATATATATTTTACCAAAATTTGAAAAAAAAAATAGTTAAATTAAACAAAAAAAATCTCAATTTTTTTTGGACGAAAACAAATCTCAATTGAATTTATATATACTGTAACATTTATCACATAAAAAGATGAATAATATTTTTGAAATAAATTATAATAATATTAGTTAAAAATATTTATAAATATAAATGTTCTTGTAGACCTATTTGAATTGACTTATTTTTGAGCTTATGCCAAATAATTTATGTAAATAAATAAGTTTTTATGCGTTATTATAAACTTTTGATTGTAATTTATGAGAAAATAGCTTACAAAAATATAATTTTTGCTAGTAAAAACTTATAAATTAACATAAAACTTTATTTATTTGCATAAACTATTTTTATAATTAAAAAATCCGAATCCAAACATATCATTTATATCTTTTATATTTATCAACTTTAAAAACTAATTTTACATAAAAATTTGCATTCCAAAAAAATAAACAAAAAAGAAAGAAAGAAATCCCTACTGTTAAATCATCAACTACCTTTTCACAACTCACTTTTCATCCCCTAAATTCTTTCTCACTATCAGTTCAACAAAAACCTAAATTTCCTCTCACAATCAATTCCTCTCACAATCACTTCCTCTCACAATCAATTCCTCTCACAATCACTTCCTCTCACAATCACTTTTCCAATTTCTACCAAGCTCCTTGAGAATTCTACAGAATCACTTTTCCAATTTCTACAAAGCTCCTTGAGAATTCTACAGAGCCTCTTCGCAAAGCCCCCTCTCATCGCAAAACCTTCCCCTTCAATTTCTACAAACCTTTGAAGTGTTCTTTGATGATCTTTTTTTATTGAAAGAGCAAGCCAGAATCCCTAGCTCGCATTCTTGTTCTGTTCTTGATCAAAATCCATAACCTTTTCCGCATCTGCTCATCACGATTCAGCACTCTCGTGCATAAAAATATTGAAGGTAGCAAAGTTTTATAGTTGTTTTCAATCTGTGTATAGGTTTTATGATAAATTTGTTCCTTTTATGATGTTCTACAAACCCTCTGTTGACTCTTTTTTAGCCTTTTGAATGCCTTTTTTATAACCATGATTCTTGAGACAGTAAGTAATTTTAATTAGGTGATCACTGGATCATTTCTTTGTTTTGGTAATAATCTACTTCAAAACGTGATTCTTTATTAGCTCTTTTGTTTGTGTTTTATTATTGAGTTTAAGTATTGTGTTTAATTACAATTATTGGTTTGGGATGACTCAATTGTGCTTATAGTTTCTATTACTGATTTAGGGTGGTTTAATTATTCCTGATTCTAATTTGAATTGCTTGATTATGTTGATGAATCTTTATTTGGTCTTTGACTCACATTATATGACCTAAGTTACACACTTTTTTTTTTCTGTCATTGCTACTGCTATAATTTTGTTAATGTTTTCTACAATTCAGTTGATGAATTTGTACTTAGTTATTGCACCCTAATAGACTAGTTGACCAGTATTGATAAATAGGTTATTTTCTATTTGTGTGCTTCATATTTTATGCTCCCATCTACTTTATACTTTCACTTTATAGTTTTTTTTTTTGTCATATCTATTTGTCATTGATGATTTCTATAATTCAGTTCTGAATTGATTTCTTTGTTATTTTTATTTTCCATTAAATGTTGATGTGCTTTCATTTTTGTAATCAAATTAAGAAATCTTGACACTAAAAGGGGATAGATGAAGACGATAGAAAACTTGGTTATGAAAAATTGATAATAGTTGGATTTATAGTTCACTGCATTGTTTATGTAAGACGGTTGGGTTCACTAACTATGTATTGATATGCAGTTCAATCTGCTAATTACTATTAACACTTTAGTTTTTTAAGTGTGAGTTCAGTTTGGTTCTAGGTTCAGTTTAGTTCTTGTTGCCCTTCACACTAGTAATTTACCTAGGTTTTTTGTTTGTTGAAATACATTAGATAGTTGACACATGTCTATAGTATTTAGTGTGTGTGTGTGTGTATATTTACGGTGTGATTTCTAATAAATTTCTTGCTTGATTTTATTTAATTATAATTGTGTGGCAATAAACTAGCTTAAAATATACTACAATGAGACTCATTCATTTGTTTTTATTCAATAAACTTTGGTATTTTTCTTCCATGTGGCAATAAACTGAACATTTCTAAGAGAAAAAGAAAGGAAGGGGTGCTTAGGAAACAACGACTGCCTAAGAAGCTTGTCAAGTAGTTTGAATATTTCAATTAGCAGTTTCATCTAAATCAATTCCTGCAACCAGGAATATTTTTTTTGCTATGGCCAAAATGGCTTGCTTAATAAGCATTGTCTTTTTTCCTTTAGTTTGAGTTTGGTAGCGATAGTTTCTCTTCTAAATATCTCATTAAGATGTAAATGTAAGACATATATCTTTGGATGCATATAGAAAGGTTCTAAACTTCTAATCACAAATTTTGAAATAACCTCATGTTAGTGGATTAGAGAAGTGTAGCTAACTTGTTTGGTTTAATCTCTAAACTTTATTGATACGAGTGATCATGTCATCCATACAGGTTAGTTTAGGATTATAATTACTTATGAATTTATGTAAAAATGCATATTAGGGGATTCAAAACTCTTTGTTGACATTTTTCTAATATCCATGTTATGTTATATATAAGTTCAATAATACTTTGCCAATTAAAAAAAATTATTAGGTAATCGCAATTATTATTTTTATACAAATAAGGAATAGCAAGTTGGTTGTTTCATGTTTGAATAATGGTCAGGGTGAGTGGAATTTTTTACATGTTCTGACTTAGCAATTATGTTTGATAATGTTTATTTTTCTAACTCTTAAGTTTATGTTAATACATGTTCTGACTTTTGTCTGTTTTGATAAGATTGAATCGTTCAATATTGAAGTTTTGTCTTGTTTTTCCGAACTTTGAAAGAGATTGTAAAGGTGCTCCTCTTGTGTATGAAGTATGTAATTAACAAGCTGTCTCGAGTGGCAGTTTGTTTGTTTTTTAGAGTTGATCGTTTGTTTTTTTGGATATGTGAAACCTAATATGAAACTACGTAGTCAAACGTGTGTATCAGCTACGAATACTTACTGATTCTACGGTGTTGATGTCTTATCTATTATCCTGTTTAAAATATTTGCTGATGTCTTACACCTAAGGAGCTAATGAGAGTATAAGTTTAACGTAAAGCTTGCTTGTTGGTGGTTATTTACCAAAAAAATTGAATTAGATAGTATAATAGTTGTGTGTTTGCTCATAAACTATTGTTATTATATGTTTATTTGCCCCTGAATGTTTTATGCATATGTTTACGACTTAGCCACCTTTAGATTCCTTGGTTGAAAATTACACAGCATTTTATTATTTGCCTACATGATTGAAAGGAAGCTAATTTTTTTAATACTAATATAGACATACACTATTCTGCATGATTGCTTGCATGAAAAGACATAAAATTACTCCAACATCAACTGTTTATGAATACTAATATAGCAACAATTTTGAAAAGTACAGGTCTGCTGGAGACGACAACATTTACTCGGCTCAGTTCTGTATCATCATCTTTTTTTTGGTTCTAAACTGATTGGTCCTGCAATTATTACTTGTTCTACCAATTGCTGGTCCAGGTAATGGCTAATTTCTCTGCATTTTTTCTTAGTTCCTCTAATCAACATTCAATAGATGACCATCATAATGTTAATATTTTTGTTTTTTTGGTTACACATATGTATAACAAAAGATAATTTCTCTGTGAAAATATGTATAAAATAAGCACACGTATTTTTGTGTGCTTATTCTATGTATCTGATTTGATGCGACTTAGTTAATATTTTTGTTTCCATACAAAAAGTCAATTTTAGGTATAATAGTTATGTCTTCAATAAGATTTTATAACATTAACACCTACAATATAAAATCAATTATATACTATACTCAACCTTAAGATTACTGTACTCAACCTCGAGTAGGTTATATTGTTTTTACTTGATTATAATGTACAGACCACTGATTAATTATTATATTATAGAATATGGACATTCGTCTACGTCGTAGTTGGATGTATAATAGGTTAAATCCTTGTCGAAAGGGGTACACTGCTGCATTTCGAAAAGGGTTAGATGAATTTGTTTCCTTTGCACTCAAACAACCAGGCATATCTAATGAAATTAGATGTCCTTGTTCTATTTGTGGAAACATCCGTTTCTTATACTTCGAAGAAGTTAAAGTTCATATTTTTATGAAAGGGTTTATACCTGATTATTGGTATTGGACATGTCATGGAGAAAGTAATCCGGAGTCGTGTCTGAAAATTAATAGCAAACAATCTGCACAAGAGAGCCATTACAACCACCACAATAGATTTGAGGACATGGTTTACGATGCTGTTGGATCACATAATCAAATGCAATATGAGGAAGAACTAGAAGAGTCTCCAAATATTGATGATCAAAAGTTTTTTGAGTTACTACATGCAGCTCATAAGCCACTGTGGCCGGGATGCAACGACCACACTGAATTGTCGGTAGCTGTTAGATTGTTAACGATTATGTCAGAGGGAAACATTTCTCAACGGTCTTTTAATCAAACAGTGGCACTTATGAAGGAGACACATCCTCCAAATAATCTTGTTCCTAAAGATTATTATAGGACGAAGAAAATAGTTTCAAAACTTGGTCTAACTGCAGAAAAAATAGATTGTTGTGTAAATGGTTGTATGCTATTCTACACCGATGAAAATAGACAGTTAAAAGAATGCAAGTTTTGTAATGCACCTCGTTACAAGAATAAAGAGATTGGTGGGCAGAGATTCAAAGAGGTACCTATGAAGAGAATGCATTATTTGCCTCTAATTCCTAGACTTAAGAGATTATATGCTTCAATGAGCTCAGCTCCGCATATGAGGTGGCATGAAACGAAACGACAACCAGGAGTGATGTGTCATCCATCAGATGGAGAGGCATGGAAACACTTTGATCAAACATATCCTGACTTTGCTGCTGAATCAAGGAATGTAAGGTTGGGTTTGTGTACTGATGGTTTCTCGCCATTTAATCATACAGCTTCGTCTTATTCATGTTGGCCGGTAATTGTCACCCCTTACAATCTTCCTCCAGAACTATGCATGACAACTCCTTACATGTTCCTCACTTTGATCATTCCTGGACCACAAAATCCAAAGAGCAAGATCGACGTGTATTTGCAACCATTGATAGATGAGCTCAAAATTTTGTGGAATGAAGGAGTGCTTACATATGATATTTCTAGGAAAAGGAATTTTATAATGAAAGCTGCATTAATGTGGACGATTAATGATTTTCCCGCATATGGAATGTTGTCTGGTTGGAGCACTGCAGGAAAGCTAGCATGTCCAAATTGCATGAATCAATCAAAAGCTTTTTTCTTGAACAATGGTGGTAAGTGTTCGTGGTTTGACTGTCACCGTCAATTTTTGCCTATGGATCATGCATTTCGAAGAAATAAGGATGCATTTCTCAAGAATCGAATAGAAAATTCTCAACCTCCACAACGATTGACCGGGGATGATGTATGGGAAACCGTTTCTAATCTCCCCAAAATAACCGAGGTCGATCCTTGTATATGTGATGGATTTGGTGTGAAACATAATTGGAAAAAACAGAGTATCTTTTGGGAGTTACCTTATTGGAAAACCAACTTAATAAGGCATAATCTTGATGTGATGCATATTGAGAAGAACGTGTTTGATAATGTCTTCAATACAGTGATGGATATCAAAGGTAAGACCAAAGACAATGTTAAGTCAAGAATGGATTTGAAGGATTATTGTCGAAGAAAGGAGTTAGAGCTACATGTACAATCTAATGGAAAAGCTATCAAGCCTAAAGCAAAATATGTTTTGTCTAGTGACCAGCAAAAGGCGGTATATAAATGGGTTTCTGAGTTAAAAACGCCAGACGCTTATGCTTCAAATTTGCATAGATGCGTAAACACAAGAGAAGGGAAGCTAATTGGAATGAAAAGTCATGATTGCCATGTATTTATGGAACGGTTGTTACCAATTGCTTTTAGTGCACTTCCACATCAAGTGTGGAACCCCATAGCCGAGTTGAGTAAGTTTTTCAAGGATTTGTGCTCAACAATTTTGCGGGTGGACGATTTGTTGTTGATGGAAGAAAATATAGTGATTACAACTTGTAAATTGGAAAAAATATTTCCACCAGGATTCTTTAATTCCATGGAGCATATTCCAATTCATCTGCCTTATGAAGCAAGGGTTGGGGGTCCTGTGCAATATCGTTGGATGTATCCCTTTGAGAGGTAATTATTCAAATCATCTAACCTACACATTTGTATTTTCAAATTCCTAATTGGTAGTTAACATAAAATATTCATTATTTAGGTACTTGAATAGGTTGAAACGAATGGTTAAAAACAGATCATATGTAGAGGGTTCAATTTGCGAGGCATATCTATTGCAAGAGACTTCTCATTTCTGTTCATATTATTTTGAGTCCCATGTACAATCGTTGAGAAATAGAGTATGTCGAAATGACGACGGGGGTCAAGCTGATGTTGGTCAAGAAATTTTATCAATTTTCAATCATCCCGGTCGCTTGGCTGGAACTTGTAAGAGTCGGTATTTGGATGGTAGAGAATTAGCTGCCGCACATTTGCATATCCTACTAAATTGTGAAGAAGTCCAACCATATATTCAGTAAGTAAATTAAATAGAATTTTGTTTATTATTTTACATTAATCATGTAACATATTAATAATGATAATATATGTATTAGATGCTTTGTGCAATATTTGGAAGCAAATAATCCAAATATAGGGCAAACTGCTGTGAACGGTAGGATAACATCAGAATTTCCAACGTGGTTTCAATCATATGTAAGTTTCCTGCGATTTCAACTATAATACATGGCTTAGTTATCTCGTAGTTGTGGAATATAATGAGTTTATAACCTCATTGATAGGTACATGATAAAAAGAACTTGGTGCAAAATTTGTATTTGCACCACTTAGCTTATGGACCTAAGAGGAAGGTTCATACTTGGCCTATTTATTTTATCAATGGTTTTAAGTTTCATACAAAAGAATGGAGTATTGGTAAGAAAACCATTAATTGCGGAGTTTGTGTCAAGGGTGACGATGAAGGAGTTGAGGAAAATTATTATTATGGTATCATTAAAGAGATTATGCAAGTTGAATACCTAGGAGAACCAACAAAACAATTAGTTTTATTTAATTGTGAATGGTTTGATGTCGTTGCCAATCGTGGCATGAAGGTTCAACATCAATATGGCATTGTGGAGGTTAATCATCGTAGAAGATATTCAAAATATGATCCTTTCATATTTGCAACAAATGCTATTCAGGTGTACTATGTACCTTACCCAGAAAAATTAAAAGATAAGATTGATTGGTGGGTTGCCATTAAAACCAAACCTAGAGGCACAGTCGATGATCGATATACATTAGAGGTTGCGTATCAAGATTCAACAACAACCACAACAAGTGTAGATTTTGTAGCTAATGATGATGAGGTAATTGATCATTTGAGAGATGAAGGGGAATATGAGGAAGTAGAAATTAATTTTGAGGTTGAAAAAGATGAGGATGAGAATGAATATGAGAATCAGTTTGAAGGGGAGGACGAGGATGAATATGATTCAGAAAATGATTTTGAAAGTGACTATGATGATGATGATGATGATGATGACGACGACAACGATGACGACGACAGTGATAAGGATAATGATGGAAGTAGTGATTATTAAATTGTAATTTTGTTCTCTCTCTCTCTCTATATATATATATATATATATCTTCTCTCTTCTCTGTTTTCAATAGTAATATTTTTCATTTTGTGAAGGTGATAATTTTGTTACTATATTTTATTTTGTTTTTATGGTATAAACAATTGTAATTCTATTTTTTATTTATTTACAAATTGCAGATGGAAGATAAAGATAACAGTAAAAAGAAAGCTTCTAAGACTCGTCAATCAAAACAACATCCCAAACGTTCAAATATAAATCCTCCTTTTGTACAACCTTCTAGGATATCTCATGATGCACATCCTCTTGAGACATCACATATTGTACCTCCTACTAGGATATCTCAAGTTGTACCTCCTCTTAATAGTAATACACCTCATGTTGCTCCTTCTAGCACCTCTCGTGGCGCACCTTCTAAGACATTTAATGGTGCACCTCCTTCTAGCAAATCTCATGTTGCACCTTCTTCTAGGACAAACCATATTGCACCTTCTAGGATATCTAAAGCCGCACGTCCATATGTTACATCTGTTACTACCCCATTACCTAGTACATCTCATGTCACATCTCCACCTTCGACAAGAGGGGTATCACCATCTAATTCACAACCATCTCATTCTGAAGGAGCACATACCCCAGAATCTAATGAAGCTGTAGTTTCATCTAAGACACAAAGCAATGATGGCAAACGAATTTTATACCTTGACGGACAAGGGTATATGTACATACATATATATATTTTTAGTTATTTTAGTGTTAATATAACTTCATAACTGTTAATATGTATTGTTTGTAGATTTTTGCCTTCACATCCTGCAGCTAGTGGGATTGGAGATATCATGAAGAGTAATTTTAGTAATGCATGGCTCTCATGGAAAAAGATACCCATTACTACTAGAGATTTGTGGTTTATAGAGTTCAAGGTATGTTTCTATTTTGGGTCTTGCTTTTGATTGTTTTAGACACAGTTCACAGTCAATGTGTGATAATGTATGCTTCTGATTGTATATGTTTGTTTGGATCACATGCTTTTTTATATATTGTGCCAAATAATGGCTTTTGCTTGGATTACATGCTTCAAAAATTATAATCATATGCTAACCCACTGTTTGTTTATATATGTAAAGAAAAAGTTTGTTTTTTGTCCACCAGATGATGCGTGGGCCAGAAAAAACTTTGAAATACGAGGTGCAGCAGTAATGAAAAACAATCTACACAAGGTTCGTGTCACAAAGAAAAAACCACAATGGATTGATACGCCTTTATGGAATACACTAACTGATGAATGGGGAACTCAAAAATTTAAGAAGAAGAGCATACAAGGAAAAATAAACAAAGCATCTGATTGTGGAGGTTTTGGAGTTTCCCTTCACACATGTGGCTCTATCACCACATCCCAACATAGAGCTTATATGGTAAAGTTTTCTATCTTTATTTATTTATTTTGACTTTTAACTGTGTTGCTATTTAAGTGTGTTGTTGTATAACTTTTGGTGTTAGAAAACTAGCTTTGTTACATTGACATTCAATAATGAAAGGCACATTTATGACTGAATTGTGTGAGGATCATATAATAGAGAGATCATACACATCTTTGGTAGTATGTAATTGTGTAAGGAATTTATGGCTAGTAAATTAAATTCTGCACTAAAAGAATGTGGCTAGTAAATTCTGCACTTTAAAATTCTACCCCCTATATTCTGCTTTGTGAAATTCTGAACTGTGGAATTTTGCGCTGCACTGTGAAATATAGTCCATAAATTCTTTATTTTGCTTTAGTTAAGTAGTGCATCTATTGGCCATGCTTGTACAGGAACATAGATAAACAAGAATGTAAACTTGAAGACAGACTGAGAACGCATATCATTAAGCTAATTATTTGACGTTTCATAATATGTATACAAGTTACATATTTTCCTTTATATGCATATATAAATTACAGGTTCTACTTTCCATTGTGCATAATATATATAAGTTACATGTTTTACTTTCCTTGATGCATTATCATTAGGCCAAAATATTTCACTTTCTAGAAGCAATATTACATGTTAACATGTTTTTTATCACATTCTTTATTTTGTTAGACGGAACAAAATGGAACTCCTCCAAATCCTTCCGAATTGTTTATTCACACACACCAACATCGCAAAAATGGCACTTGGGTTGATAGAAGATCAGAACATGTTCATGTATGAGTTCTGAACTTTAAACTCTGTATGTTTATTTTTATTGTTTTATTTTTAGGTTAGTGTATTTTAAAATATTAATTAGCCTTATATATATTGTGTTAATAGGAAAAGTACAAACTTAGATCGGAACAATTGACCCAAGAAGCATCTTTGCAAGGAAATTCTCCACCAAAAGATTTAGATGTTTGGTGTGAGGTTGCTGGACTAAGAAAAGGAAGAGTATATGGTCTTGGTATGGAATCTACTGTAATAGCAGGGAGGCCATTGAAGTAGCAAAGTTTTTTCACAAGAAAGGGGGGTTTGAATTGTGAACCTTTAAAATATTCCCTATAAAAATTATCAATCACAATATACTTGAAGAAAATGATTAGATTGTTAGTTAAACAAATAACCAAAAGTGTTGCAGTCTGGAGATCGATCTCCTAATCACTCTCTGACAGTATATATATAACTATTAAACTGTGATGTGTGTGATTAGTGATTGCACAAATTAAATTAGAGTAAGGGAAGAGAATGCACACAATATTTTATCCTGGTTCACCCAAAATGCTTGGGCTAGTCCAGTCCCCACACTCCTTGTGAGATTGTCCACTAGGAGATGCTAATGATCTCAAATTACACTTCCTTTGATCTAGATCCAAGATCAAATAATCTTCTAAGCCCTACAAGCTTAATCTACCTCAGTCACACTGACTATGAAGGTGTCACTCAATTAGTAGTTACGTACTAACTTGAGCCAATGATTACAACGATGAAGGATTTTGGAATCAAAGCCTATTCACTCACTACACTTATGAGAAGCTTTGAAAATGGATGGATAAACTCTCAAAACACTCACTGGATATTCTAATCCTAGATATATATGAGTTACAGATCTGAGTGAGAGAGAAAAGAAGAGCTCGTGATAAAACTTGTAATGCAAAAACAAGTGTTGAAGTTGTAGTGGAGACTCTTGCTCTTCAAAGTTGCCAAAGACCTCTATATATAGATGAGTGATGATCAGGGAGTCTTGGCCACGAAGTATATCCGTTGGAAGCTTGAAAATAACGGCTAGTTGCTCTGCAGATGACAGCTCATGTAATTTGAAGAAAACAGATCAGTCTGAGATTGATCTCCAAAGTTTCTTCTTCTGACTTTTAAGAGAGGAGCGTATTGCTAGCTGTTGTTGAGCTGTAATGTTGCTGTACGTTGCTTAACAAACAAGTATAGCCGTTGTGCAGCTTTTGGATAACTTTTAAACAGCTGTAGCAAGCTGGTGTCACTCCAAGTGATGATTTTCTCTTTCCAGCATTGGTCTGAGATCAATCTCCCAATTCTGGCGTGAGTGACATTCTTCTTTTTAGAGCAAAGGAGCTAGAGCACGAAAAGTCCAGCTGTTAGAGATAAGAACAGCAGCTGGATGTTGTACTTGATGTTCCATAGTGTCCTTGATGCAAGTACAATTGTCATATGGAAAGAGAAGCTTTCATTGGAGAATGTTCCTTCTTTATTCTTTAAAGTACAAGTCAATTCTCCTAGACCAGAATGTGCTGTCTAATTCTCCATGGTCCATATGATATCAGTTCCATTAAATGAGTATAAAAATGTCCTTGTGTCATGTGCTCAATCTTCTCATAGTTAAATCATAGAACTTGGTAAAAGAAGTAAGTTTTGTATTCATGAGAGAAACCTTTGCCTTAAATGATCTCTTGTATGTGTAGATACTTCGTGAGAGAGGCCCAAGAGAAAAGTGATCATTTGTCTTGTACATAGTTGACTTAACCATAAGTCATTTTGCATTGATTGTGTGAAAATGATGTTTGCGCAGGTCTCAGAGACCAATCAGAGACCGTTCTCCAAGCTTTAGTTTTTATCACAATAAAAACATGATATTTGATCTAAATAGCTCAATTGTTCCTAGCTTGATTAAGACACTCAAAAGCACTTGTTAGATACCAAAAAAAGATTAGAATTACATTAAAAATAATTAAGAGGTTTGTTATCTTTAAAACATCAATTAGGGATTTTGCCTCAACAATCTCCCCCTTTTTGATGATGACAAACTTCTTGAATTATGTTTTGAGATGGAATTCTAATTTTAATCAAAATTCAAAGTGCTTGAAATAAAATGTCTAGTGTTTTTAATTTGTAAGCTCCCCCTCAATTCAAGCATTCAATTTCCAAAATGATCATGCTTATGACTTTTAAAAGAATTGAGTAACACAAATAAAATTTGAATCAATCATAATCCATTAATCATCAATCTCACATATGTGAGCATTCAAACACATTTGACAGCTCATGATTAATACCAAAAGATTCAAACATGCATCAAAAGCAAATTTTAAACAAACAGATCCTGGTTTAGACAATACATACATAGTAGGAGAAGTTCATATAACATCAAAAGAAACTTCCCAAAATATCTAAATACTAAACAGGATAATTAAAAAACAGAGTTCATAGCATAAACATCAAATATCAAAGCAGCAGCAAACAGGCTTGTATTTCAAAACATCATTGAGCTCCCCCTTGATCTATCAAATCATTCTCCCCCTTTGTCATCATTGAAAAGGGTAATCCAGGAGCAAACACAAGCAAAGTTTATCAGACATTTGCTTCATCAGAAGCAGGTGAAGTAGTAGGATTCTCATCATCATTTTCAGAATTTTCAGCAGCAGGAAATGGATCAAATTGTGGGGTTTCAATTTCTGGAGGTGGTGGAATGTGAAGTTGTGGACAGACAACAGTTGTGAACCAATCTCTCAAAGTTTTGGATTCCAAAATGAGGTGATTCATCATGGAGTGCTGAACAGACATGCCTTTAATCACAGTATCCAGGTCTTTTCTCATTTGTTCCATATCAGTTTCAAGCCTATAGCGTTTGGTGGGCCTTGAAGGGCCAGGAAAGTCAAAATTGACATTTCCCTCAAACACTAATTGTTGAGTTCCAGCATTTGTAGCATTGACAGATGAGCAAAATGAATCAAAAGTAGCAAATGAAGATGGTATGGATGACAAAGCACTATCAGTGGGTTTTGGAATAGGAATGGTGGAAATTTCAGGGGTGTTGGATGTCAAAATGGTTCTTATGAATTCAGAAGTGCAAAAGGAAGACAAACTTCCTTGGCTTGATGTCATTAAAGGTGAAAACATGGTGGTATTTGGTGGGGCAGACACAGTTTTAAGACCTTGAAGAGTAGTAGCAGCAGTGGTTACCAGTTTCTCATTCTCAGTGGTAGGATTAACATCATCACTGATTTGAGTTTGTTCACTAGTCTGGAGATCATTCTCCAATTGGTCTCCAGAGGCATCAGCAAGAACATTCAAATTTGTTTTCTCAAAATCATCTCTCCTTCTCTTACTTCCAACATCAACAGCAGGGATTTCAATATCTTTTTTCATATGATGGACATTCTTCAAACTAAATGTGTAATAGTGGTCTTCAGAGGTGGTATTACTCATATCAGCATAATAAAGCCTAAACACCCTAGTCAACAACATGGCATATGGTAATGCAATTTTCTTATAACCAGAGGTGGCAACATGAATCATGTGATGAAGAATAATGTATGGAAGATTCAATTTAACTCCTTTGGCCATATGGTACATCATGAGAAGATCAAGATCAGTTACCTTGTCCTTGCTCCCTGTACGAGGGAAAAATGAGTGTTGGCACATATTGTGGAGGAGTTTGTATTCAGTTTTCAGCAGGGAGGATGGAGGAGAGTTCTTCTTAGCTCCTTCTTCAGTGAACATTTTCTTCTTCAATTCTTCTTTGTTGATCTTTACTTGGTCATACCAGTCATTTCCATAAACCTCTAGCCCTTCACTCTTGATTCCAATTAAGCTTCCAATGACATATGGATCTATCACTAACTCCACATCCTTGATGTTTGAAGTAATCATATCTTTATCTGGGAAGACTTGAGCATTGTAGTAGAATGCTTGTACCAATAAAGGATAAACAGTTTCCTTGATTTGAAAGAAACTTTTCCACTCAAATGGTTCCACAAATTTTTCCAGATCAACACCTCCAATGGATAGCTCAGCAAAGTTGTATAATCTTGACACAGCTACAGGTTTGGTCATCCAATACTTTTGAAAAATCTCTTCATCTTTAGGTTGAATGAGAGGAGCAGGTAGCAATTTTTCTTTGGATTTCTTCACAGCAATCTTCTTCTTTGTTTTTGGTACTTTGACAGCAGTCTTGACTTCCTTTTTCTTTGGAGTTGGTGATTTCTTGGTTTTGACAGGTTCAGACTTAGTAGATGTAACTGGCTCAAGTTCAAACTCATCAATCTCTTTTTCCAAAAGATCAATCTCAGAGTCAGATTGATCTATCACATGCACTGTGGTGTCCACCACAGGTTTCTTGCCAGCACCAGACAATATCCTTGATGATCTTCTAATTTTGGAGGAATCAAAAGATTTGGATTTCTTCATTTTAACCAGTACAGGTGGAGAGTCCTTTGGACTAGGTATTGTAGTGGTAGGAGATGGAGAAACATCTTCAATTTCTGGTGAGTGTTTGGGTGAATCAACAGGTGGTGATGGTTGATTTTGAGTTAGATTGATGGGTGAGTTTTCTGGAGACTTTGATGATGAGGGTTGGAAAACAGTGTTTGGAGAGTTTTGAGAAATTTGGGGATTTTCAACAGTGGTTTGCATGTTAGTGGAGACAGGAATAGATTGAATTTCAGGAGTGGTTTCTCGTTCTTGGATGGATTTGTAAGATTCAGATGCAGTTTCATAGGATGATGATGATGAGTATTTTGGAGTAGGTGGTTTTGGAGGTGAAGAAGATCTTGGTGGTGAGGATGAAGTTGAAGGGTTTTTGGTTCGTGGGACTTTTCTACCACCAGCGTTTTTAGTTCTAGCCATTGATGAAGATTTGAGATTGGAAGTTGAAAGAGTTGAGAGATTATAAAACGAAAAATTCAGAAGCTTGGGGAAGAGGAAGAATATAGGCTAGGTGTACTTTGATGAGAAAGATGAATAGTAGGTTTGTACTTTAGGTTTTGACAAAAACGTGGGAAAGAGAAAGAAAGGAAAAAACCGTTACCCAATGAGTGAGGAGAGTGAGAAGCCCAAATCAATTTTGCCATTTAAAGCCATGTTCATGAGCCCATTTAAATCAAATGACCGTTATAAGTACTGATGTGCTTCAGCGCAGTATCCAGAGATCGATCTCTGAACGGTCTCCCAGACACACAGATAAACAAACATCAAGTAGGATTGGGATTTTTGATGATTTTCAATTTTCCTTTGATAAAATTAAAACGATCCTCAACTAATGGTTTGGTAAAAATGTCAGCAAGCTGATTTTCAGTATCAACAAAAACTAATTCCACATCCTTTTTGTTAACATGATCTCTAATAAAATGATGCTTGATTTCAATATGTTTTGATCTTGAATGCTGAATAGGGTTTTTAGACAAATTAATAGCACTAGTGTTATCACATAAAATTTTAATACATGTGTACCTTAGTGAGAAATCCTCAAGTTGATTTTTGATCCAAAGAACTTGAGAGCAACAATTTGATGCAGCAACATATTCTGCTTCAGTGGTTGAGAGAGCAATTGTGTTTTGTTTTCTACAGCACCAGCTCACCAATGCTTCTCCAAGGAATTGACATGCTCCACTTGTGCTTTTTCTCTCAATTTTATCCCCAGCATAGTCAGCATCACAGTATGCTTGTAAATCAAAATGTGATCCCTTTTTGTACCATAATCCTATATCAGGTGTACCTACTAAGTATCTAAAGATTCTTTTGACAGCAATCAAGTGAGATTCTTTAGGAGATGTTTGAAATCTAGCACAGAGACCAACTGCAAACACTATGTCAGGTCTGCTAGCTGTTAAATAGAGGAGAGATCCAATCATTCCCCTATACTCTTTTTCAGAAACATCTTTTCCTTTTTCATCTTTGTCCAAACTTGTAGAAGGATGCATTGGAGTTGACATGATCTTGGCTTCATTCATCTTGTATTTCTTGAGAAGATCATTCACATATTTTTCTTGACTGATAAAAATTCCATCTTCTAGTTGCTTGATTTGCAAGCCAAGAAAGAAACCAAGTTCTCCCATCATGCTCATCTCAAATTCACTTTGCATAAGGTTAGAAAAATCTTCACACATATTTTCATTAGTAGCACCAAAGATAATATCATCAACATACACTTGTACAATAAGTAAATTATGCTTTTCATTTTTTGTAAAAAGTGTAGTATCAATTTTTCCTCTAGAAAAACCATTTTCAAGTAAAAAGGTGCTTAATCTGTCATACCAGGCTCTTGGAGCTTGTTTAAGTCCATAAAGAGCTTTGGTAAGTTTATAAACATGATTTGGTTTATGCTTATCAACAAAACCAGGAGGTTGATGCACATAAACTTCTTCATTTAAAAGTCCATTTAAAAATGCACTTTTTACATCCATTTGAAAAAGTTTGATACATTTATGTGATGCATATGCAAGCAGAATTCTAATAGCTTCTAACCTGGCTACAGGAGCAAAAGTTTCATCATAATCAATTCCTTCTTGTTGATTATAACCTTGTGCTACAAGTCTTGCTTTATTTCTGACAACCTTACCATTTTCATCAAGTTTGTTTCTAAAAACCCATCTTGTTCCAATGATTGAATTATCTTTTGGAAATGGTACCAGGTTCCAAACTTCATTCTTCTCAAATTGATGCAGTTCTTCCTTCATAGCCTTAATCCAGGACTCATCAATGATTGCTTCATTTATGGATCTTGGTTCAATTTGGGAGATCAATCCCAGATTGGTCTCTACTTCCTGCAAGGCTTTTCTGGTTCTAACACCATCTTCTGTATTACCTATAATTTGATCAGGAGGATGATAGCCAACAATTCTCCAGGTCTTTGGTGGTCCTTGAGGTGTAGGGTTTTCATCTGAATCATTGTTTTGTACAGTGACAGGTTCTTCTTCTTCTTCATCAGCAGTGTGTACAGTTGGTTGATCTTCAAATTCATCAAATTTCACATGCATGCTTTCTTCTAAAGTTTGAGTTCTCAAATTGTAGACTCTATAAGCTTTTGAGGTCAGAGAGTATCCTAAGAATATTCCCTTGTCTGACTTTGAATCAAACTTACCTAAGTTGTCTTTGATATTCAAAATGTAACAAAAGCAACCAAATATATGAAAATAAGAAATACTAGGTTTTCTGCCTTTCCAAAGTTCATAAGGTGTTTTGTTTAAAACTTTTCTAATGGTGACTCTGTTCAGAATATAGCAAGAGGTGTTAATGGCCTCAGCCCAAAAATACTTTTCCACATTTGATTCATGAATCATTGTTCTTGCCATTTCTTGCAAAGTTCTATTTTTCCTTTCAACAACTCCATTTTGTTGTGGAGTTCTTGGACAAGAAAAATTATGAGAGATTCCATTATTATCAAGGAATGATTCAAAGAGAGAGTTTTCAAATTCTCCACCATGATCACTTCTTATAGAGATAATATTGATACCTTTCTCATTTTGAACTCTCAAGCAAAAAGTTTTAAAAGCTTCTAAACAGTCATCTTTATGTTTTAAAAATAACACCCAAGTGAATCTTGAAAAATCATCTACTATGACAAAGCCATAATTTTTGCCACCAAGACTTGTAGTTTTGACAGGTCCAAATAAGTCTATGTGAAGTAACTCAAGAGGTCTTTTTGTGGAAATAAATTCTTTTGGTTTAAAACTACTTTTAACTTGTTTCCCTCTTGTGCAAGATTCACATATTTTATCTAGATCAAAACTAATCTTAGGCAAACCTCTAACTAGATCAAGTTTGGAAAGTTTTGACATAGTCTTCATGCTTACATGACCTGCCCTCTTGTGCCAAATCCATTTGTCTTTTTCAAGAGAGACAAAACATGACTCAGGAGGTAGTTCATCTAAGTATAATACATACACATTCTTTATCCTTGATCCATTAAAAAGGACTTTGTTAGATGAAGATTGTTTTATTTCACATGAGTTTGATTTAAAACCAACTTCAAAGCCATTGTCACATAATTGACTTATGCTTATTAAGTTATGTTTTAAGCCATCCACATAATGAACATTTTCAATCTTAGCAGAAACAGACTTACCAATTGTACCTATACCTTTGATGCTTGCTTTCTCATTGTTTCCAAAGGTGACTGATCCACCTTCTCTTGTTTCAAATGACAGAAAGCTGTTCCTATCTCCTGTCATATGTCTTGAGCATCCACTGTCCAAGTACCAAGGCCTTTTCTTGACTGCTAGAAGGCATTCCTACATTTGAGTTTAATAAGTTCTTAGGTACCCACAGTTTCTTGGGTCCTTGAATGTTAGTCTCAAATTTCTTATAAGGAATCCTCTGAGAATAAGATGATCTCTTATAAGGTGTTCTCTTATAGACATCTCTTCTGAGAGTGTTTAGAGAATGTCTATGTACAGGTTTTCTAAAATTCTTGTTTCTGAGACCGATCTGAGAATGTTCTGGTGTTCTATAGAAAACTGGTTTTCTTGCTTTCTTTTTGAAACAAAAGGCTTCAAGATGTCCATCCTTGTGACAGAAATCACATTTGTATTTTTGAAAATTCTTTTGTTTATTTGGGATGAGACATTTTTCATATAGCTTTCTGTTTTGATAAGGGTTATGTCCTAGACCAGATCTATCATAAAATGCATTTTGTGTTCCCAAAATGTTTTCAAAAGTTGTAGTAGTATTAATAAACTTTGTTAAATCATTTTCCAATTTTGAAATAGTCTTTTTCAAAACACTATTTTCCTTTAGTACCTCAGAACATTCTTTTTGATCATTTCTCAGAATTTCAAATCTTTTAGAAAGTTCTGTGTGAGCAGTTTGCATGCCTTTGATAACTTCACTTTTAAGACTGCTCTCTTTCTTAATTTCATCTCTTTCTTTTGTTAAAACAGTAATCTCATCTCTTAGTTTAGCATTTTTCTGATTTAAGATTTGAGAGTCATATAGTAAGTTATCAAAGAGATGTTCAGTTTTTTGACAAGATGAGCAAGGATCAAGTGTTACCTCTTCTGCATTTGAGTGTGTCATGAGACATACATTTGCTTCTTGTTCTTCATCTTCTGATTGAGCTTCTTCCAGATCATCCCAAGTAGCCATCATGGATTTCTTTTTGAAGAAGGGCTTCTTCTGTTTGTTCTTTGGACAATCATTCTTGTAATGACCAAATTGATTGCATCCATAACATTGTATTTTGCTTAGATCTACTTCTGGTTTAGCTCCATTCCTTTTGGGTTGAAAATTCTTCTTGAGTTGATTTCTTCTTGTCATCAGTCTCTGAATTCTTCTTGACAGGAATGCTAATTCTTCTTCATCATCTTTTTGAAGTGATTCTTCATCTTCACAAAGTGTTTCCTCTTTCTGAGAGCATTCTCCAGATTGAGTTTCAAGAGCAATCATCTTCTTTTTTGGTTTATCTTCTTGAAGAACAGATTCATGAGCTTTTAATGATCCAATCAGATCTTCCAGTGAAACTTTAGTGAGATCTTTTGCCACTGTGATGGCTGTAACTATTGGTCTCCAAGTCTTTGGTAAACATCTAAGAATTTTTCTTATTCTTTCATGTGTAGTATATGATTTTCCCAAAGAGTTGAGTTCATTTATGATGCTTGTGAATCTACCATACATCTGATCTATGGTTTCTTCTTCCTTCATTTCAAACAGTTCAAATTTTCTCACACCAATGTCTATTCTTGTTTCTTTGACACTGTTGGTTCCTTCATGATGAGTTTGCAGAGTTTCCCATATTGCTTTTGCTGTTTTGCACTCCATTATTCTATCATATTCTTCCCTGCATAAAGCACTTTTAATAAACAATTTAGCTTTAGTGTTAAGGAGTACTCTATCAGCTTCTGTTGTTGTCCATTCAGCTTGAGGTTTAGGATTTGTTGAATCTTTAGCTAATGGAACATATTCTCCAACTTCAAGTACATGCCACATGTTGTTATCTTGTGATCTAAGAAAGAGCTCCATTTTGTCCTTCCAGTAGTAGTAGTTGTCACCATCAAATAGAGGTGGTCTGTTTGATGATCCTCCTTCAGATATAAACTTTGCATTCTTAGCCATTACTTCCTTCCTGAATCTTTTCCTCTAGCACTTGTTAGATGCTTCCTTAGAGCCAATGCTCTGATGCCAATTGAAGTAGCAAAGTTTTTTCACAAGAAAGGGGGGTTTGAATTGTGAACCTTTAAAATATTCCCTATAAAAATTATCAATCACAATATACTTGAAGAAAATGATTAGATTGTTAGTTAAACAAATAACCAAAAGTGTTGCAGTCTGGAGATCGATCTCCTAATCACTCTCTGACAGTATATATATAACTATTAAACTGTGATGTGTGTGATTAGTGATTGCACAAATTAAATTAGAGTAAGGGAAGAGAATGCACACAATATTTTATCCTGGTTCACCCAAAATGCTTGGGCTAGTCCAGTCCCCACACTCCTTGTGAGATTGTCCACTAGGAGATGCTAATGATCTCAAATTACACTTCCTTTGATCTAGATCCAAGATCAAATAATCTTCTAAGCCCTACAAGCTTAATCTACCTCAGTCACACTGACTATGAAGGTGTCACTCAATTAGTAGTTACGTACTAACTTGAGCCAATGATTACAACGATGAAGGATTTTGGAATCAAAGCCTATTCACTCACTACACTTATGAGAAGCTTTGAAAATGGATGGATAAACTCTCAAAACACTCACTGGATATTCTAATCCTAGATATATATGAGTTACAGATCTGAGTGAGAGAGAAAAGAAGAGCTCGTGATAAAACTTGTAATGCAAAAACAAGTGTTGAAGTTGTAGTGGAGACTCTTGCTCTTCAAAGTTGCCAAAGACCTCTATATATAGATGAGTGATGATCAGGGAGTCTTGGCCACGAAGTATATCCGTTGGAAGCTTGAAAATAACGGCTAGTTGCTCTGCAGATGACAGCTCATGTAATTTGAAGAAAACAGATCAGTCTGAGATTGATCTCCAAAGTTTCTTCTTCTGACTTTTAAGAGAGGAGCGTATTGCTAGCTGTTGTTGAGCTGTAATGTTGCTGTACGTTGCTTAACAAACAAGTATAGCCGTTGTGCAGCTTTTGGATAACTTTTAAACAGCTGTAGCAAGCTGGTGTCACTCCAAGTGATGATTTTCTCTTTCCAGCATTGGTCTGAGATCAATCTCCCAATTCTGGCGTGAGTGACATTCTTCTTTTTAGAGCAAAGGAGCTAGAGCACGAAAAGTCCAGCTGTTAGAGATAAGAACAGCAGCTGGATGTTGTACTTGATGTTCCATAGTGTCCTTGATGCAAGTACAATTGTCATATGGAAAGAGAAGCTTTCATTGGAGAATGTTCCTTCTTTATTCTTTAAAGTACAAGTCAATTCTCCTAGACCAGAATGTGCTGTCTAATTCTCCATGGTCCATATGATATCAGTTCCATTAAATGAGTATAAAAATGTCCTTGTGTCATGTGCTCAATCTTCTCATAGTTAAATCATAGAACTTGGTAAAAGAAGTAAGTTTTGTATTCATGAGAGAAACCTTTGCCTTAAATGATCTCTTGTATGTGTAGATACTTCGTGAGAGAGGCCCAAGAGAAAAGTGATCATTTGTCTTGTACATAGTTGACTTAACCATAAGTCATTTTGCATTGATTGTGTGAAAATGATGTTTGCGCAGGTCTCAGAGACCAATCAGAGACCGTTCTCCAAGCTTTAGTTTTTATCACAATAAAAACATGATATTTGATCTAAATAGCTCAATTGTTCCTAGCTTGATTAAGACACTCAAAAGCACTTGTTAGATACCAAAAAAAGATTAGAATTACATTAAAAATAATTAAGAGGTTTGTTATCTTTAAAACATCAATTAGGGATTTTGCCTCAACAGCCATATTATCGTGGCTCATGTTCCTCATCAACTGAGTGGGTGCAAAGGCATGAATTTGTGGAAATGAGAAATGAAAGGGATCAACAAAAACAGGAATTTGAAGAAATGAGAAAAGAAAGGGATCAACTCATAGAGAAGTTGGCTAATACAAATAGAGAAGTTGAGTACAATAGTCAAATGATAAAAGAATTGATGTTTCGCTTGAACTTTCAGCCCAATGATGAGGGTAGTGACCATGATGATGATGCTAGTGACAATACTGATGGGGCTAGTGATAATAATGACGAGGATGACGATGGTGATCAAGATGATGAAGAGTTACATGGAGAATAACAAGAGAATCTAAATGACAAAAATATATTACATTTTGTTATGAGAACAAATTTTGGTTATATGTTGTGTATTGCCTAACTTTTGTTTTTAACTAGGATCTATGCTCTGTTGAAGTTTTCCTTTGGTGTAATTTAGGTTACTTGGCTTTTGGTTATGCTTAGAAATATTTGTTACTGGTGTTATACTTGGAGTTGCTTGACTTTTGGTCTAAATGACAAAAATATATTGCATTTTGTTATGGGAAGAGATTTTGGTTATATGTTGTGTATTTCCTAACTTTTTGCTTTAAGCTAGGATCTACCCTTTTGGTGTAATTTAGGTTACTTCACTTTTAATTATGCTTAGAAATATTTGCTACTCGTGTTATGCTTTGGAGTTACTTGACTTTTGGGTATCCTTAGATATATTTAGTACGCGTTTCTTCTCTTGTTATATTTTTTTCTTCAAGTGGAGCACAAATTAGTGACCGAATTAGTGACTGTTTTTTTAATTTTTTATCACTAAAATTAGTCTCTAAATCGGATACTAAAATGGGTCTCTGATCTGTCAAAAAAATCGGTGTCTGGATCGGTCACTAAAACCGGTCTTTAAATCAGTCTCAAAAATCGGTTTCTAAATCGGTCTCTAAAATCAGTTTCTAATCGGTTGCTAAAATTGGTCTCTAAATCGGTCTCTCAGATCGGTCGCCAAAATGGTCTCTAAAATTGGTCTCTAAATCGGTCTCCAAAATTGGTCTCTAAATCGGTCTCTAAGATTGGTCACCAAAACGGTCTCTAAATCAGTCTCTAAATCGGTCTCTAAGATCGGTCGCCAAAACGGTCTCTAAAAATCGGTCGCCAATTTGGTCTCTATGGGTAGCGACCAACAGTTAAGCAACTGATTTCAAGTGGTAGTTAAATCGGTCGCTAGCTGATTTAGTGACCGATTTTCATCAAAATTGGTCGCTAAATCGGTCACTATAGACGAAGTTTTTAGTAGTGATATTTATTAACGTGGCCACAATGATCCCAAGATGCAACATCTAATTAAGACTCCATCCAACAAAAGTTAAATGATATCGAATCATGGCGGTAATTATATTCTTATTGATACAATACCTTCCATAGTTACAAATACCACCAAACTCCGTCGACTAGTCATTCATGTAGAGTGTAGCGAGAAAATGATATGTCTGTGATCAAACAACCATACTATCATTTTCTTCGTCAGTCCTCAATTTCTCTCAAATGCCTTAAAGCCAGAGAAATTCTATGGTCCATAAGATACCACAAGTCCAAGCTCCAAAACAATGTTGATTACCACGGTATAATGATCTAATCAACATCGAGCTCCAATATTTTAGACATAATTTCTCTCAAATGCATCAAAGCCAGAGAAATTACATGGTCCTTAAGATACCATAATACCTCAGCTCCAAAATAGTGTTGATCACCGGCTAAGTGATCCAAACAACACTGAGCTTTAATTTATTTATGTTTACACATAATGCCTCAGCTCCAAAATAGTGTTGATCACCGGCTAAGTGATCCAAACAACACTGAACTACAATTTTTATTTATATTTACACATAATGCCTCAGCTCCAAAATAGTGTTGATCACCGGCTAAGTGATCCCAATAACACTAAGCTATAATATTTTTATAGTTGATTCAAATAATTTCAACCATAAAATAAGACATAAATATTTGAAACTTTATTTGTCTAAACTTACATCCAAAGATGGCTTCACCATGAGACAAAACAAATAATAATTATAGAATGAAGCTTCACCAATTGAAACAAATAAGCTATCGTAGATCTTTAATGTTTCAAACAACTTTATTTAAATTTTCAAACCAATTGAAACCAATGACATCAGCAAAATCTGATCAACATAAAAACTGAGCACAATAGACAAAAATTCGCGCCAATATAGATGTTTCCAACAACTTGAACCGATTTGGTCACATAAGATCATACAATGGCACCGCAATATGTGCTTGTCAAACAATAGAAAATTGCAGTAATTGCGAAAACAATTTGAGCCAGAAAACCTCGTATATAACTTTTGATGTGCTTGATCATGGTTTCTGGTTTATAAAAGACACAAAATAATTTCAAACAAAGCAAATGAGTTAATATTAAATTTAAACTCCCACTGATCAAGCATATCAAAAGAATCTTAATTATCTGTCACTTATTCAAATGTTATTTTCAAACTCCCACTAATCAAGCATATCAAAAGAACTCACAATGTCCGTGTTTGCAATGTTACTCTTGAAAACAATGAACCTAAGTCTCTTGATTAAGGGATCAACTAATATAAAATTTTAACAAGATCAGTGTGACAATCAAGTAGTCTTTTATCTCCCACTTACCCAAATGTTCCTTCTATTCAGGTGTGCTCTCCGCATTAATCATAGACTTATTCTCCAAATCTTGCTTCCATTTCTTATAATTTTAAGATGTTCAACATTTCAATGGAAACATAACAATTATTTGTGGAGGAATTTCTTATTGAATCAAAACTATAATGCATTAGGATTATCATAACGAGGCCAATATAATAGTACAATCACCTTTAGGCAGAATGTACAAACTAAGGTCAAAGCCTCAGTCAAAACCTCGGATGAGTTAATTATCATAAAGACAAGATATAGCTCAAAATCGAGAAGCTATCACAACGAGGCCAATATAATAGTGCAATCACCTTTAGGCAGAATGCACAAACTAAGGTCAAATCCTCAGTCAAAACCTCAGATGAGTTAATCATCATAAAAACAAGATACAGCTCAAAATCAAGAAGTTATCACAACGAGGCCAATATAATAGTACAATCACCTTTAGGCATAATGTACAAACTAAGGTCAAAGTCTCAGTCAAAACCTCAGACGAGTTAATTATCATAAAGACAATATATAGCTCAAAATCGAGAAGCTATCACAGCGAAGCCAATATAATAGTACAATCACCTTTAGGCAGAATGCACAAACTAAGGTCAAATCCTCAGTCAAAACCTCAGATGAGTTAATCAATGAGCACACATTGAACTTTGAAATTTGTCACCTTTAGGCAGGCAAATTCCTCCGATCAATACATCCTCCAATAACTTCATCTCAAATTAATTTTTAATTATAACATACAATAATCACCTTTAGGCAGAAAATCACATGTCACAATTAAAACCATTCCTCAAGCTACAAAGAAAATTCCATCAATCAATATAAGCGGTCCCACTTTGATGGTAATGGCCTATACCAACGTACAAAATCTTTCGTATAGGAATCAATAATTAAAAAATCATTCCTCAAACTATAAAGAAAACTTCATCAAATCAATAATATAAGCGCTCCCACTTTGATGGTAACGGCCTATATCAATGCATGAAATCTCTTGCATAGGAATCAATAATTAAAAGATCATTCCTCAAACTACAAAGAAAACTTCATCAAATCAATAATATAAGCGGTCACACTTTGATGGTAACGGCCTATATCAATGCATGAAATCTCTTGCATAGGAATCAATAATTAAAAAAATCAATCCTCAAACTACAAAGAAAACTTCATCAAATCAATAATATAAGCGGTCCCACTTTGATGGTAACGGCCTATATCAATGCATGAAATCTCTTGCATAGGAATCAATATTTCTTGTCTGAACACGACTCGGTAAAAATATGCATCATATAAATGCATCTAAACTGGTAACTCAATATTTTAATTTGCATTATCAACATATTTCGATTCATTCATTGCGGTAAAATATTCATTTGAAGAGAGATATCATTACTGTTAAATAGTCAACTCAGTATATAATAATTTACGCAGCGGAAAAATAAAAGACTTCAATCTTAAATCAATTGAGGATATAAAACAAATAGTCCTGAACTTTTATAAATAACACAGGACTATATTTCCTCAATTTAAGTCTTTATAAACATATATAAATAGTTGACATGTAAAACTCTCCCACTTGATAGAGAATTATAGTTGCATTCTCAATAAAAGATTTGCAAAATATTTAAACAAATATTCAACTATCTTCTCTATCACACAATAAACATGTCAAGTATTGTCACATCAATCAGCATGTCCATTACTTACATGATATAAGGAGAATTGCAATCCATTTTAAACAAAATAAATTTAAAATAAACTAATGGATTGCATTTTATCCAGAATATAACTCTCAAAATATTAAACTTGAAATTAATACTCCCACTCAATAGGATAAATTTTTTTAAAATTGGAGTATATAAAAAGGAATCATCAATAATTATATAGAGTTTCTAATTTTAGAATATTCTGGGAAAACAATAACACTTTTATATATAATTGCACATAACAATCAAAAGGAGTCAATGATATCATAAAAGATAATCTCCTTGTATGCAATTATATAATAAGTCACAAGAGGATAAATATTGCACAACTAACCTTCATGAGTGTGACATTCTTCCTTGCAATTAGAGTCAATGAGCTTTGATGACTTTACGCTTAAATCTTTGATGGTGTCATCTCAAATAGCCACAAATCAACGGCAAACCGTCATATCACAATAAAATACTCTAATAATAATTGACCCAATTTATATATAAAAATAAATAAAATAAATGCAAGGATGTTAATTTTCAATTTCTTTAATAATTGTTCAAAAATATTATCCGGCCGGCAAATTAATACAGAAGTATAGAAAGACCTCTGTTTGCCACTAACAAGTTCCAGGAAACACCGAATACAAATATATGACATGATGAAACTTGAAATACCAGCTCTAAAATTTAAAGAAATCATGGATCAAATAGCTCAATCTCAAGGAGTAAGTCATAGAAGGTCAAGTCCACTCACAAATACAAATATCAGGATGTAATTATGCAATGTTAATAGCCAAACATAAAATGTAGATATCATCACATAAATGTCACCTCCCAAACTTTAACACCAATTAACAAGGAAAATTCAAGTTTCAATTGCCTTAATAATTGCTAAAAATATTAACGGTAATATTTTACAATTGAGCGTGTAAACAACAGGAATTTATAAAATATTTATAAATTCATATACACAATATTTGGTGTTACCGTTAACAAATTTTAGTCTAAAATAACATCACAATTAGAACACTACTATCAACCTGTCACAATAAAAGTAAGAAATCTACATAAAAATATTGGACACAAAATTTTGAGAATACAATATTATAAAATATCTTTAGGTGTCCAAATATTCCAAAAAAAAAAAAAATGCCAAAATCATCATAATATTTATCAAAAATATGGATTTAATTGATATGCCCTGACGGTGTAAAATAATTTTACACTGTCAACCAATACCAACCATATTTTTCGTCACATCACCCCACTTTACCCCACTTTCTTGATGTGACATGGCAAAATGCTGGTTATTTATTGGACGATGATGTAAAACTATTTTACACCGTCGGTGCATATCAATTAAACTCCAAAAATATATTTGGCTAAATAAATAAATTTTGGAATTTAAATGTGATTCAGGCACTTACACTGTAAGTGGGCTTTACCTGAGCATGTCTCCTTTTTCACATAGTAAATAAAAAAATATATGTTCCATGTTCTGTTCTTAATTTATTTTATTTTAAATAAAATATAAATTAGAATTTATCAAGACAGAACAATAACACTGCATTATCGGATCGGATCAACATACAGCGCGTGTATAAACCATAATATTGCATCAAACTATAACTTGGAATGCAGCACATGTATGAACCAATTCAAAACCAATGGCTTGGTTGTGGTTTCTACTTTCCAGTTTATTTTTAGGCTTGATTCAAAAGGTCAAGTTGGTATCATCAATGAACATAAATTTACAATTTTGATTTCAGTTTCCATTTGAACAAATGTAGTGATATAATTTCAACTGGGCACATGGCAATATTAAAAAAACGACAAAAAATTATATCAGTTTGGTTTTATTCAGTGTAACTCAATGGCATCTCGCAAAACATATATCAACCAATATAAAGCTATTTGCAATGTTGAAATAAAGCATGCCACATAAAGGAACATACCACACCACTAAGGTGTAATCGGAAGAAAAATAATAACAAACGCACAATCATCTTCAATTAAAAAATTAATCAAAAATTGTTCAAAAGAGGAAGCCACATCACATGTACATATATTCAACAAAAGTCTTAATCAATTCATGTTGAATCAAAGACCTTATATAAAACCGTTTTGTTATTATTCAGCAAAACTTAATTGAATTATACCTTCCTGACAACAATATAAATAGATCAGCCTCACTTCGGTCAAAATTAAATAAATAAATAAATAATCAGTAAAATTTTATTCAATCATAACATGATGGAAGGTTTCACGTTAACAATTAATCAATCGATGAGAGCATTAGCATCAAAGGAACAACATAAGAGAAACTTGATTGATTTTCATGTTTCTTAATCATGTGGTATAGGCACATAAACGGAGTAATGTTACGGTCAATAGCCAGAAAACAAATACGATTAGAAATTCCAAATAAATTTCTGACGGTAACATAATATTCACATGCGATGCGGTTTAATTTTGATGTAATAAAATTATGGTCCTAAATCATATAACAAGGGCTCTGATACCACATGTAAAAATTAAATAAATTATAGAGATCGATATATTATATGAAATTAGAACACACTTACGTGAGAATCACAATCGTTACCGGAATCACCAATATCGAAAACCATCGATATATTAGACAAGGTCTTCCTCTGCCTATCACATGCTACAGGATTTGATGTTCTCAATGGGGCAAACCTCAAACAAGCATTCAGCCACAATGATGGCGTATTGTTCTCATGACGGCAAAGGGGACCTAGCCTATCTATTTATATAAGATAGCAACCTTAATCATATTACCCATCATGTACACTAGAGTTGGGCCTACACTTTGTTTCTACACAAATCAGAATTAGTGTCCAAAGCCCATTATTATTGATCACAATTATTGGGCTTAAGCATCATCAAATGGATCACAACAACATCAACCCGTTTTTATTAAAACCAAAACTCACAATAGATTGCAGCCCACAAAATATTAGAAAATATTCTAACACAAAATCCTTAGAGAGATTAACAAAATCAATTTTGTTTCAACAATACATATTTCACTACTCATTCCAAAATTGGAGGATTCCAAAATCATTCTTAGATATCACATTTCTATGCAGAGAAGATGAGCAGCATGTTGAAGGCCACTAACATCACTGTCAAATCTTGCATGAACATTCTAGTCTGATCTTTTTTATGGTTTAAAAGCTACTTTAAAATAAAGTTCCAAGTAAGTGTTTTAGAAATAAAGTTAAATTTGTTTGGTGATTTCATTTTTAAAAAACTTCAAATAAACTCTAATTTAAAAATATAATAAACAAATATTAACATTTTGTGTGCAATATTGAAGGCCACTAACATCACTGTCAAATCTTGCATGAACGTTCTAGTCTGATCTTTTTTATGGTTTAAAAGCTACTTTAAAATAAAGTTTCAAGTAAGTGTTTTAGAAATAAAGTTAAATTTGTTTGGTGATTTCATTTTTAAAAAACTTAAAATAAACTCTAATTTAAAAATATAATAAACAAATATTAACATTTTGTGTGCAATATTTTATCTTAATTTTGTGTGTCTATATATAACATTGTATTTTATAAAATATACCGGTTGATTAGAAGTATATGATATTTAGATTATCTATGTAAAATTTTATACAAATATAATTAAAAACAATCTGATATGTTATTGATATTCATAAAAATTACAAAATTTCAATAAAAGTGCATAAATCTTTACTTTTAGTACGTCTTTTATATATATATCAAGTGAGAGGAGTTTCTATTGCGGTGAGACACATGTGGCGAGACTTAAAATGGAGCTTTAATTTGCACTTTCCATTTTAATCTAAAGGTCCATATTTATATAATGTAAAAATTGAACCCAAATAATTTTCACATCAACATTAAATTTAGGTAAATGTATACTTTTATTTTTTGGTCTAGTAGCCTAGTGGCTCACTTTAAAGGTGAATAAGTGGAGTGTCCGGGTTCGAACCTCGGCTCCTACATAATATATTTTTTAAATATATTTTTATTAGTCTTATATATTCAAGGAAAATGCTAAAAAGAGATGATAACTTTCATGTTTATATTGATATTAATTTTTTAAAAAATCTCTTAATTTTTTTATAGTGGGTTGTCCCAAATTTCGATGGACTAGTCCGATTCAACCTGATTTCAACATTGACTAAATGGACTAGGATAAAAATGGTCTGATTGCATTGTGGATTAATGAGTCGATCCGTTAGTATTCTGGTCATAGTTTTTTTTTTGTAAAAGAAAAATATTATTAAAGGTGAATTGGCACAAGAAGTGCTAAATTCACTACAAGGAGCAAGTCTGATACAAAGAAATCAACAGAAATTGAAATAACCATCCTTACAAGCAATGGGCTGAAAGTGACCAAACAAAGAGCCTATACCAAATTACTAGATTACAAGCCTTTATCCTTAGAGAAGAAGAAAATTGTTTTTCTGACTCTTGCCTATTTCTTTTCTACCCCCCAAACTGACGTTTTTGTCCTCGGGGGTATGAAAAAAAAATTGCCAAGAAAATTCGGTTTTTACGAACCAAATTTTTTGCCAAGAAACTTCGGTTAATACGAACCGAATTTTTTTTGCTTAATTCGGTTTTTATTAACCGAAATATTTATCAATCACTTAATACCCCATACAACTGGATGACCATGCTGAAGGGCTACTCATGATCTCAACACTCCCTTATCCAAAGTCTCCACTCCGAAGGGAAGTTCATCTTTCCCATTACAAACTCTAACAACTCCCGATCTACGGAGTCATAAGACTTTTCGAATTCAACCTTTAAAAAGATGACTATGATCGTAGTAAATAGAAAAGTTTCAAAAATTTCACTAAATCCTGTTGGACAATATATATATATATATATATATATATATATATATATATATATATATATATATATATATAACAATAACAAATTCAACTCATTTCATTAAGTACTAAAAGTTCAATACAAGGAGGTAATATTTCAAAGGTATAACAACTAGACTAAGAAATGACAGTCCTAGCAAACATATGAGCAACCATATTTGCTTGTCGCTTTGTAAAACTAACCTCAACGTTTGAATGAAAAGACAAAGCATTTTTAATCATACACATTAAGGAACTAAATTCAAAATCTCCAACACGTAAACTATGGATTACATCCACTACACTCTTGGAATCGGTTTCAAAAATGACATTTTTGAACCCCCTTCGCTCTAATTCTTTCATAGTTTCAAGCAAGGCAAATGATTCACCTTCAATAATAGAACATCTTCCTTGTATCAAAGAGGTTCCAACCATCACAAAATGTCACCCTATAATCGCGAACACACCAGCCCACAGTTGTCTTGCCTATATCATCATGAAATCCTGCATCAATGTTGCACTTGTACCACCCAAATAACGATATATCTACATTAGATTCTACACAAACCTCAATATAATAAATAAGGAGTTCTTTTCGCGCCCTCGAGTCTCGCACGCGCCCACCGACGTTCCAATTTTACCCCCTCACAATGTAGAAAGCGAGTGTGTAAATAGCAAAAACTCAGAATAAAAGAGTCCACATCCTAATATGCGAATTGAGTTCGCTTTCCAGAATGCGACCCTTATAAAAATCAAGTATTTTTGTCCTTTTCACCCTTCTCTCATCTCCCATGAAACAATTTTAATTGAAATACTGTTTGAAAGTTAAAGTGTGAACTCTTGATACACCCCCAAGAAAATATTTTGAATGAAACAATGTATGAGTGAATGATTAAACAAATAAAAAAAAAGATTTCAATCTATAGAATTATACAGTGTATGTGATTGATCAATACTGTCACAGTCGCTCCAATGATCAATCAAACAATGGTATTGGACGGTGCAAATTCAATTCGCACTCTACATAGTGAACTGTGTTTCAATTCACACTCTAAGTAGCAAACTGTGTTTCATTCAAAATTATTTCACATGGGAGATAAGATAAGGGTGAAGAGGACAATTTTTTATTATTTTTATAAGGTTTGCATTTTAAGATTTAAATTTTTTTTTTATATAATATTTTCATTCATGGGGATGCGACGTTAAACTTGAATAAAATAAGATTGTCACTTGCAAAATAAACTACAGTTCACTTCCTAAATAGCAAGGGATGACGGGCGCCAAAATAAGAACCCCTAAAATAGGCAAATATGTGCAGAATTTTGCTTTTAACGAATAGATAATTGACCGGATCCGAGAAATGAAATGAAAACTAGCTATGCTTTTGATGACTGACAAGAACCTTTCCACGCCGCTCCTCAAATACGACGACTTTCTCCGTCGCTATGTAGCTTCCAAGCACAACAAATTCGGTTTATATGCTTCAGCCATCACCATTTGCCTAAAAAGTTGCATTTCCATAGGCACCCTAGAATTTGGAAGAGGGGTTCACGTGGATTCTATCAAGCTAAATTTCAACTCTGATTGTTTTGTAGGTTCTTCTCTCATTAAGTTATACTCACAATATGGGAAAATAAAAGATGCACATAAGGTGTTTGATGAAATTACTAACAAAGATATTGTTGCTTATACTTCAATGATCACTGCATATGCTCACTCCGGTGGTTCTTTTGCTTATGGTGCTTTCAATATTGCTTGCACAATGCAGCAACATGGGATGCTTCCGAATCGAGTTACGTTAGTGAGTTTGTTGCATGCAGCGGCGAAATTGGGGGTGTTACAAGAGGGTCGTGCGATTCATGGTTATGCTGTTAGGAGAGGAATTGGTTTGTGTGATGATGTTTTTGAGACAATCCTCTTGGATATGTATCATAAATGTGGGGGTGTAGGGTTAGCTGCTTCGGTTTTTGCCAAGATGGATGCTCGAAAAACAATTAATGTTGGTTCTTGGAACAGTTTGATGGGTGCTTATCTTCATAATGGACAGGCTTTAGAAGCTTTTGAACTTTTTCGTCAAATGATGTGTAGAAATGTTTTGCCTGATTTGTTAACATTGGCCAATGCAATTTTTTCTTGTGTCGAATTGAATTATTTACGTCGAGGGATGAGTATCCACGGATACATGATCACGATGGGGCTAGAACTTGATTTGGTGGCATCTACTGCTTTGGTTGATCTATACTGTAAACTTGATGTAACCAAAGCTAGGAAACTGTTTGAAAGATCGGGGAATAAGGATGCTGTTGTATATAATGTTATGATGACTGGTTATCTTGAAAATGAGTTTCCTGTGGAGGCGGTAAATGTTTTCCGTGAAATGGTCAAGGTGAATGTTAGTCCAAATGTGGCTTTGTTTCTTAATTTGATTTCTGCAGTATCAAAATTGAGAGATATTAAATTAGCCAGGTCTATCCATTGTCATGTACTGAGGCATATGCACTTATCGCATTTGGAAATTGCAAATCAAATTATTCACGCATATGCAAACTGTGGGTATGTCATGGATGCAAGGGAAGTCTTCAATAGGATGAGAACAAGGGACTTGGTTTCATGGACTTCGATGATAACAGGTTATGTTCATAATGGTCACATTGATGAAGCCATAAATTTGTTTCGTTTGCTGCAAAGAGAAAATCTAAATATCGATTCTGTTACTCTAATTGGTCTCCTTCAGGCATTATCCCAGCTTGGATGTCTAAGATTTGTTAAGGAAGTACACTGTTTCAGTTACCGATTTTTCCATGGTAGAGAGTTGTCTGTAAATAATTCTCTTATTACTATATATGCTAAGTGCGGAAAATTGTGCATGGCTAGATACATATTTCAGCAAATGACAGAACGGTGTCTCACATCATGGAATGCAATGTTAGGGGCATATGCGATGCATGGAAACTATACAGAGGTGCTAGAACTCTTCCATAAAATGAAATTTGAAAAAATTACACCTGATGAAGTGACTTTCACATCATTACTCACTGCCTGCAGCCACTCAGGATTGGTAGAAGAGGGTCTACAAATTTTTGGGATAATGATGACGGAATATGCAATAGTTCCCAGTGAAGTTCATTATAGTTGTATAGTAGATTTATTAAGCCGAGCTGGTCGACTTAGAGAGGCATGCAATCTGGTCAAAAGCATGCCTTCAACACATAGTTCTGCTGCATTGTCTTCTTTGCTTTCTGCTTGCAGACTATATGGGGACACTGAGATTGGAGAGGCTATAGGGAAACATATATTAAAATTGGAACCATATAGTTCAGGTGCTTATGCTTTGGTATCAAGTATACGTGCACAAGGAGGGAGATGGGATGAAGTAGCCCAAATAAGGGCCATGACAAAGAATACGGAATTGAGAAGTACTTCAGGATATAGTGCATGTTTAGATTGACAATGAGTTTGGTGGAATCACAGTGAGCCATCATGATTTTGACAAACGCTACACTTCGGAGCTTAAATAAAAAGACGGTGCCATCCAAACATGCACATAGTCTGATACAACTAGACAAGCAGCATATGAGATGTGAATGAGCCCTTAACAAACTTATGTGAAATTCATTTTATTCATATTGTCAGATGATCCAAAGAATTTGTTTTTGTAATGTCCATAGCTTCATAGAGTAATTTTGATGTATGGCCAATGATATCAAACTGAGTACAAGGAGGATTATAATTGAACATGTAGAAAATGGGATATGGTTTTCAATAGACTTCTTAAAGGTCCACCTTCACCCCAAGAGTATTTTAGTGGAGTGTAAACGGGCATAAAAAAGGTCAATAACTTTGATAACAGAGTTCGATAAGATACATTCTTTCCTCAGACGATTTTGACAAAATACAGGTACATACTATTTCTTTTTTATAGTTGTTGGTTGATGAAAATTTATTAGCACATTCTATTGATTGAAGCTTTTTATATTCTATATCCTAGTGTTGAGCTATACGTGTATCTTTTATCTTCAGCTATTAGTTTTTCAATAAAACAATGCATTGAATCTGTTACGTTGGTTGTACATACTAGTCCAGATCTTGAAGAATCAGCATTGCCAGGGGTTCACTTTATATGGTTTGAACTAGCGGAGTTCTAACACGTAATGAACAAGATCACTTATTACAATTGCTATTAGACTTAGAACAATGCTAATAACACACATTCTCACACACTATTTCCAACACACACTTTCTTATTGGTTGAAATTCAAATGGATCCCACTAAATTATGTAGGCCCCACATGAATTTAGTGGGAACTATTTAAAATCTAACCAATTAGAAAGTGTGTGTTGAAAATAGTGTGTTAAAAGGTGTGTTGCTAGCATAATTCTTAGACTTATTCTGTTATGCAACCAACAATCAAGAAATTTGTGTTACTCTCCATTTGTTTATTCATTTCAGCTAGTCTTTACATGTGATGTGCATCTTAAGGAGAAAATGAAAAGTAGATTAAATATACAGTTCTTGTTTTCCTTGAGGGATTAAAGGCTTGACACAATTAAGCTCAAATCATGATTTCCCTTGTCTGATTTTATTTATATCAGTTCAAAGAATGTTTTTAACGAACTCGATATTCAAGAAACTATGAAGCTTAAAGATTTCCAAATATTACATGTAAGCTAATGGATGGTTTTCATCAAAGGCATAGCTAAATAAGTCAATGCGTGTCTACTCTTGTTGTTCAGTTCAGAATTATGAACTTCTGATGATGAGTTATTGAGATTGATTGAATACAATAGTTTAAATTTCTGAAAGTTGTTTCAATATGGTTTTCTAACTTTACTTTTGCCGCTGGTAGGTTGTGGTCCGAGAGATAGTTTGCTCCTACGATACCCACTTCATGTGAAAGCGTTCTTGGCTTGAAGTGGCGTCAAAATCTAGCCAAACCTTACCTTGTGCTATCCATCTGCTTTAAGCTCCATGAGACCAATTCTGCCATAAAGATACCCATGAACGAAGGGACGATAATCTGAATAAACTGAAGGGTTACTACCACTACCAGACTAAATAAACTGAACAAAGTGACTCGGACGCAATCAGCTGCAATTTAATTTTTGTAAGGGAATAACTGCTGTCACTCCAATGTATCTATTGTCATTCTTGTTCAATTTAATTCTTATTTATTTTCTAAATTATTAATTTTTTAGTTGAATCCAGAACACGAAGGGCAGTATAAATTTAACAACAAATGTCGTTTTGATTTGTAAAAGGTAAGTATTGGATAAAACAACATAGGACAAAACAATCAGATGACAAATTTTTAAGGTATTGAACCATTTTTTATCTTGTACAATATTTTATGGACAAAAAGTTATTTTGGTATTTATATAACTTGTACTTGAGACAAAAAATTGTCACGTTTGGTCGATGAAGGACAAAATTTCAATTTTTGTCCAGTCACATGAACAATTTTAAAATAAAATATAATATAGCTAAAACTGTCCCTTATTTTTAGCAAATCAAAATCACCAAAAAGAAAGTTTAACATTTTTCTTTACATTACTTGAAAGCAATGAAGATTTGAGAAAGGTCTTAGTTGTTATCTTCTTATCATATAAAAAGGTAGAATAATGCACACAATGATGAGCCCAACCCTGTCAGTGAGGTCTTTCCCAACACACTTTACATGTATAGAATAAATTTCAAGAACAAAAAAAGAAAAATTAATGAAGAAACAATACACCCAATTACCTAAGGCTAATCATGATGTTCACACCATTTTCATCATAAATGAAAAAGAATACATAAACATGAAGGTTATATAGTTCATAGGGTCCTTTGTCCATGCTGGTCATTCAGACAGTTCAAAATCTAAAACTCTTTAACTTTAGAAAAGCAAAAAAAGCACATGGAAAGCCGTTTGTGGTTGAATATGTAGTCCCAAAAGCTAAACAAGATGCATTATAGGAACAATAATGATAATAAGTTGTTAACATACAACCCTCCTAATTTTCTCTTTTGTTAACCATCATACATGCCATAATTTAAGGATTAATGTAGCACAGCACTGCCACATCAGATTAAAGGTGTGTTTGGTGTCTGTAACATGTTGATATCAGACACCGACACGACAACGACAAATGTAATAATTACTAATTACATCCAATTTCTTTCAATATTCAAAATATTATCAATGTCGATGTGTCAGTGTCGTGTCTGATGTTTGTATGTCTTCTATTTTAAAGGAATTTTAATATGGTGAGACCTATGATGAGCTACTTAACAATTATAGACTAACCGAAAGTAAACATTATTTGGTCACATCATCCTCTTAGATTATTAAATAAACATTCATGGCCAAAGTGATTAAGCACTGCATTCTTATATTATAAATGTTCAATTACTTTTAAGAAATGTTTTTTAAGGAGACATATGACCCAAAATGAGGCTTATGTACTAAGCAAACACCATGTTATTGGTTGTTCAAATCAAGTATAAACACTCTGGCAATGTCACAGAAATCAAGCTGTCCTCAAATGTTTAAATCTAGGTGCATGTTAATATCATCATCAATAATCATGGTATGGTAATGCTATAGCTTTCTTGTTCTTGTAGATTTTGAATTCTTAGTCTTTTCCTTTTCATATATTATGATCTATTATAAGCAAATTAATTGTGTGTGAATTGTGTCAGTGCATGGCTATAGCGACGCTATAGCACTGCAGTTTAGAAGAATTTGAACAAACTGCTATTTTCCGCAATTTATGCTTGACAACACTGAATTGTATCATAGTTTCTTAACATTGTTTATATTGCAGGATTTGGTAATTTGAGTATGGGCAAAGAAATGGGGAATAACAACACTTCTGCTATCAAAGGTACATGTTCTGTTTTATATTTTGAAGATGAAAGGTACATACTATGAAGCACGGACACTGACACTTATGATTACATTGAATTATGTCATTTTCTCAAATTATTATCGGTGTCGACGTGTCCGTGTCGTGTCCAGTGTCCATGCCTGTGTCCGTGCCTTTTGAAATAGATTTGTATTTTTCCTTTTATTTTTAAAAATTTATTTGTCATTTTTGTAGAGGAAGATAACATAAGTGAAACTGATAAAAAGAATCTCCTAGAAGATACTGGTGAACATGCAAATGAAAAATCACAAGAAGAAAATCAGAATCTACCAACAAAAGATGTTGTGGAAAATGGTTCAAACATTTATAGTGATACAACAATTGAACATGGAAAAGATGGTAATGATGCAGATGATAATGCAGAAGACAAAATTCAAACTATTTCAATAGCTGAAGCCAATGATGCTGATGAGAAATCAAGCATGATTGAAAGTGATTATTCATTGGAAGAAAATACTCATGCAATTGAAATAAGTATGGAAAATCAAATGCATCCAAAATCTGATGAGGAAGATTTTAAGGAGAAAGGTATAGGACTAGCTTCTGAGCATGCAACAATGGAACTTGGAAACGTTTCGATGCAAGAAGAAAGTTGCGGTGACGATGTGAAAGATGAAATTCAAATGATTCCAATTGCTGAGGCCAAAGATGTTGAAGAGAAAGAAGCTACGAGACTCGTTTCACATAATATAGGAAGCAAGAATGAAAATGATTCATTGGAAGGAGGAGATACTCATGAAAGTGACATGAATATGGAAAATCAAATGCATCCAATTGATGAAGCTGAAGATGTTGAGGAGAAAGCTAGAACTGAAGTTGGAAAAGTTTCGATGCAAGAAGAATGTTGCGGAGATGATGTGAATGAGAAAACTCGAATGATTTTAACAGATGAGGCTAAAGATGTCGAAGAGAAAGGTATAGGACTTGTTTCACAGAATGTAGAAAGAAAGCTTGAAAATGATTCATTGGAAGGAGATGATGCTAATGAAAGTGACATAAATATGGAAAATCAAATGCATCCAAAGCCTGAAGAGGAAGATGTTGAGGAGAAAGCTACAACTGAAGTTGGAAAAGTTTCGATGCAAGAAGAATGTCACGGCGATGATGTGAAAGAGAAAATTCCAATGATTCCAACAGATGAGGTCAAGGATGTTGAAGAGAAAGCTACTGAACTCACTTCACACAATATAGAAAGCAAGCTTGAAAATGATACATTGGAGGAAGATGCTAATGAAAGCGACATGAATATGGAAAATCAAATCCATCCAATTGATGAAGCTGAAGATGTTGAGGAGAAAGTTACAATTGAACTTGGAAAAGTTTCGATGCAAGAAGAATGTTGCGGCGATGATGTGAAAGAGAAAATTCCAATGATTCCAAGAGCTGAGGTCAAAGATGTTGAAGAGAAAGCTACAAAACTCAATTCACACAATATAGAAAGCAAGCTTGGAAATGATAAATTGGAAGGAGATGCTAATGAAAGTGACGTAAATATAGAAAATCAAATGCATCCAAAACCTGAAGATGTTAAGGAGAATGCTACAACTGAAGTTGGAAAAGTTTTGATGCAAGAAGAAAGATGCGGCGATGATGGGAAAGAGAAAATTCCAATGATTCCAACAGAAGGTGTTGAGGAGAAAGCTATAGGAATGGCTTCTGACCATACAATAAGTTCAGTTGAAAATGACTTATTGAAAGACAAAGATGATCTTGAAATAGCTGCAGGGATGAGTTATGATGGCGAAAAAAGAGAACTTGAAGAAGAAGATAAAAAAGATGGAAACATGATAGTTCCTTTTATGAATGGCATAGATTTTCCAGGAAAAACTACCATCTTGGCTTCTGAGGATCCATTGTTTCTGAGAAATGCTTTTGGTGGTGAAGGTTTGTAACTTTTCTCTTTTTCCTTTTTCGTTATTGTTTTAAGGTTATTTACACATATCAAGAAAACCTATAAATTTTGTTACTTTTATGGAATCAGTTGAAGGTGAAAACTGTGAGAGTTTGCCAAGTTCTTCATTTGAAAGCAATGAAGAATGTGAGAAGCAAGAAGACTCATGCTTAAGAAGAAATCCATCTGTGACATATAATCATTACCTTAATGATGAGTCTTCAATCAAACAAGGTTAGAACACTATTTATTAATATTCTCAGTCGTCTATTTCGTATTTACTTGATCAGAATTGATATTTTGACATACAAAAATTTGACAATAACACAGTTTAATATGTGGTTAATTATGTTCGGTAGATGTTTAATGAATACAACATCCACCGAACGTAATTGACCACAATTTTAATTAAACGCCATTAACCACAATTTTCAGGTGTTGAATCATTAAGGTTAGGACACTATCTATAAGTTCAATAGTCTTATCCATAATTAGTTGAAAGATTCCATATTAGATTGAATTGTTGAAACATTATTAGGTTTTGATTTTGAAAGAATCCAAATGTTCAACGATGTTAACATGGTGAAAGCTTAAGCTCTCTTTATTTTCTTGGTTTAAATTCTATCAGATGAAGGCGAAACATTGGTTTTAACACTGAATGCTGCAAATGCATCAGATTCTGAAATTCAAGAATTACCAAGTGTACATTCACTTCAAGGCAATGAATCACTTCTGAAAGATACTTTGCCAAATGCTGATTCTCATTTTCAACAGATTAAGTATGATGCTTCAGAAAATGATATGGAATATCGAGAAAAACTGTCATGTGAAAACAAGTCAGATGAAAGAGATGAAAATGAGTTTGTGAATAACTATACTACTGAGGATTCCATAAACTCTAACCATGAAGAAAATTGCAACGTACTTAATGAAGAAAACAAATTTAGCAGAAGTGAATCAACAAATGAGAATCCGCGGGATTGTAAGAGAGATCAATGCATAATGGAACTTAAAGAGTCTAATGGAGACTGCAATGGAGAAACACGTGCAATACTTGATTCTAGTGTCTTTGGTATTGCAAACAATGATCAAGTTGAAGAAGATAATGTCACTAAGAATGGATTTCTAGTTGATGCTTATGTCGGCAACTCCATCAAGGTTTCAGATGAAAGCATTGCTCCTCCAGAAGAAGAAAATTCCGTGGTTCCTGAAGTTGAAGAGTCAACGGTTGTTGAAGATACAAACGAAAAGATGGAATCTTCATTTGTCATGTTAGAGCAATGCAATTCTGATATGATAACTATAAATCAGGAAGAAACTTTTTCGTTGCAGAATTCTTCTTCTTTGTTGCATATCTATAGCTACAATCATGGAAATGTAGAGCAGACCGAAAGTTTTACTGTCGCACACATGCCTAAATCAGGTAAGAAGCAAGCGAACAATAGCATCTACTTTTGTGCCACAGTTGACAAGCTTCGTCCTGACATTTTCAATTTTTACTTTGTATGTGGGGGTGGATGGTGTTGGGAATCCTGGGGAGTGCCGGGAGCAACAACCGAACAACGAGCTAAGTGACTTAGGACCACTAAGAAACGAGACACCACATCTCTACACAAAACTTTAAGGCTTTCGGATGTGGTATCCCATTCTCTTGGTGGTCCTGAAACATTAGTATATTCTTGCTCCCGACGCTCCGCTGAACTCTCCAATAGATGAAATGATATTTGGTTATAAACTTATCTTTTTAATTGTGATTAAGAGAATATGAAAGCTAACTAGAGAGAATTAATACATTTTCTGAAACACCGAAAACAATATTTTGAAATTTATAAAAAATGTTCAATCTATTTTTAAAATGTATTTTCAAAAGCTTTCATAATACCTTCTCTAAAGTTTACTTTCATAATACTTTTGAAAAGCTTGATTTTTCAAAATTAACAGTTCAATCTCTGGATTTTGTAGATGAAGAAGTAATTGAGAAAGAAAGGGAAGATTATTCACAACATGCAGAAGCAACTTCACTGATAGTGGAAGAGCCAACAACTTCCATTGAAAGTTCAAACAATTCTTTATTTGCAAATGGTGGTTATGAAACAAGGGACAGTGTAACAAGGCTAAGCACTGAATCAAACTCTGATAATCCACACATCACTTGTCAGATGCAAAAATCACCAAGCTTCAATCTCAATCTCCGAACTGAAGCAAAGCGAGAAGAATCGGATCAAATTCCATTGCTTCATGAGTCTGCAAATGATAACTTGTTAAACAAGGCAAGTCTAAATCTCAGCAACTCGATGCCTCATGATGAATATGATCACATTGAAGAGAAAATAGTTACTATGGAAAGAAGTTATTCTGAGGTATCGAAATCTTCGTTCATTGGTTTCTTAAAAGAAGAAGAAGAAGCTCATCTTTTAGTCATGGAACAGACACAAGATAACAATGCTGGCTCAAAGATGGAAGTGAAGGAAGTGTCGTCTTCTACTTCACCGAAAGGAAAAGATAAGCGCAATTTTCGATCTTTTTTCTTTACAAACTGCATGTGTTGTGCAGCTGTGCCAAATTAAAACCTTTAGAATTACACTTTTTTGTGTTGCGACTTGCGAGTTTCTTTCTGATTTATATTTCTTGAAGTGAAGTTTTGACGTGGAGAGAATATTGATTGATTGGTATTTGTTCCGACTTTAAGTCGGCTATAATACTGTTTTTCCTGAGGTATTGTCCGTTTTTTGTGTTATCTGAGTTGTCACGGTGGACCGAGAAGAGTGAGTGTTTATAAACTGCTAGTTTCGATTTTCAAATATTGTGAGATTTTTTTATGTATAGGAACAATATCATATGGTCAGTGATTATTTTGTGATGCAAGTTTTAGATGAAGTGGTTCCTTTGTTAAGCTTTATTTTATTTTGAGAGATTTCATAAATGTAGAGAGAAACAGTTGATTTAATGGAGGCAATATTTGTGCCAATGATTTTTTGTTTTGACAGAATGTGCCAATGATTGTAAGTTGTAACATTTGTTAATTTGTTTGTTTTACAATGATTTTGGTACAAGAAAAAAAAATCCTAAAAAAATCTCCAAATTTAAAGATTTATTATCGCATCCTTAATAGAGGTATTTCTCCTAATCGGAACTTGTCGAATTGCTATTCTCAATATGACATTATAAAAATTGGTGCTTATAGAGATTAATGTTTTTATAAGAATTTTTCTCACCTATTATTTGCGGGTCTTACATGTTTCAAAATATATTCTCTTCTTTAATTATTATTGAAATTTAACGATATAAAGTTATAGGTGTTTAAATATCAACATTAATAAGACCGGTTATCTCCATGTGCAAAGTTTGCTATTGCACATAGCCTCAAAATTTAGAGGCCCAAATTTCCTAAAAAAACATTAAATAGAAATGTTTAATGACTCAAATTTTAATCAAATTTAAAATTATAAATTTAATTATATCAATAAATCTCAAATTTTGTGGGTAAACCAATTTTTAAAGACCTAAATTTTTAAATATACCAATTCTAACGTCCAAAATTTTGAAGGTTGAAAATTTTGCATATGCCAAATTTTAAAATAAAAAAAATATCCAAAATATTTAAAACTGTAAAAAAATTTGTAAAAACTAAAAACAAAAATTAAGAATTTTATAATTTTACAGGACTCAAAAACATGTTTAACCTTTATGACAATTGTCAATTAAGAATATTAAAAAAAGAAAAAAAGAAATTGTAACTAAAGAATGAAAGCTTACATGGAAACAGAGTCAGAATTAACTGGCCTCTGCTGTTAAAGTCACATGAGAACATATTAACAATGTGCATGTGTCATGCTTCTCAACAAGACAGCTAATTGCAAGATCTATATAGTTCAAATGTGTTTTTTTAATTGACTTTGGAAAATTATTCTTAATCATAAAGGTAAATTAGTGTAACAACTATTTTGAAGGGACACTTGTTGATATCTTACATCTTAAGGTTGGAAAAAAATTAGTCTTCATTTGATACAAGTCAATATAATTTGTGGTGATAAATCATGTGGTCAATTCTAACCACTGATTTTTTAGTCAAAGTCTAAGAAGATGAGCCAAAAGTGTATCATTCAACATTAACATGCCTTCACCTAAAAGTTAGATGCTGAATCCTCAAAAATTGATTTTCATAAATGTATATGTACTTTTTACCATTAAATGGGTGCAGGATATAATGGAGTACTTGGCTAATTTATTATTGGCATGTAGTTTTGCTCTCATATTTTTATTATTTTGATTTTTCTATTTTAAAAGTCGTCTTGTTTTGGTCTCTTTATTATAATTTTTAATTATAAATTGACTATGATATATGTTTTAAATGAAGTGGTATATGATTTGATGACGATAAAATATCAAAATCGATGAAATTGTAAGAAAAATCTTTCATAAAGTTAATTTAAAATATGTTGTATTACCATATTTTAGATAAAATATATGTTTGAGATGCCAAAACTGTCAAATTTTAAAATAGGGAGATTAATTTTGCAAAATGGTGAAAATAGAGGGGCCAAAACTGCAATTAAATCTTTATTATTATAATTTATTTGGATTGGGTAGGTACTTCAGCTAAAGAATAAAGTTCAAAGATTCAAATCCTAACTAAAGTAAAAACTACCAACACTGACCACTAATTACTAACTTTAATTGTTTTAAAAAAATTAAGAACAAAATTATTGTTGCTTCCTCTTATTGTATTTAGTAAAGATGCAAGAGTTAAGAACCAATTTAAGAAAATAAGTAATGTATTTTATGGATTATAAAATAACAAACAAATTTATAAAATAAAAAAAATAAACTTAAACTATTGTTATTTAGTGATGATTAATGATCTATAATGCATTATTTTTGCCAACTGAGTTAAGTTTACAGGACTGATCTATCATTTTTTTGAGACACAAGATAAATTCTCTCGGTTGAATTAATTTTAATTTCTTCTAAAAAAGAATGAATTAATTTTTTTTAATATGCAAGAATCAGATGTTAAAGTGTAATTAATTACCATTTACTTAGTATATCCTTTAAATTGGTTTATTATTCATTTAAACCAATTTAAATGAAAATTAAACTTGAATTAAGAGAATAATTATGGGTTGGAGTTGAATAAATCAAATGATGTGGCTAACATGTCACTCTAATGCGTTGGTCTTTCATATCATGGGCTACAACTACAAGTAAAATAGTACTACAACAAACAATAAATAATAGAAACATTTATTATTATTTCTTGAAAGAAGATGAGATTAACAAATTTAAATAACAAATGAAATGATAGGTTAATTGTTGAGAGAATTTATTTCATCCAATTGTCATCATCATCTTAACAAATTCATCATAGTTAACTTGACCATCACCATCCAAATCTGCTTCTTTAATCATCTGATCCACTTCTTCATCAGTTAATTTTTCACCCAAATTAATCATAACATGTCTCAACTGCAAAACACATAATAAATAATTTAAATACATATTGTACCAAAAAATTAAATTAAATACATAGTTTAATCATGTAGATTGACACACATGTGTGACCCTTTTTGTGCATATTAATTGAATTTAGTTCTAATAGTACCTAGAGTAATTAAGCAAGATTCTCTTTAGTACACTAAATCTCTTATGTCTAACCCTAATGCATGCACTTTTAAAATCATACAGCTATTATTCATCAATTGAGGAAAGGTACAAAGTACTGTCCTTGGTGAGATGTACATGTGAAATTAATGTGAGTGTATTATAGATGTATTTAATGAAATATAAATAAATTAATAAATGTTTAGAGTCTCCAAGCGCCACAAACAACAACATACGAAACGATGGTTCCGACTATATATGAGTTTGGATATTACATTTTCACTTAAAATTTCAAGTAGAATTATTTGTGGTTCAGTTTTTGAAAAGAAAATCAAAACCAACTAAACCATTACCGCAGTTTTTGAAAAATTGAACAAAACTATAGAGATTTGGTATCCTAATTTTATGGTTTCAAACCATAAGCATACCGAATACGGATGGTTCAAAAACTAAACCAAACCGAAATTATTCAATTTTATTCTCAAACAGTTAATTGCAGTTTATTTATTTTGCGTGGTTTGATTTGGTCTAGTTTAATGGTCCAATTTTTATATTTTTTTTTGGTTTTTTGAATAACCTCAACTTTAGAATATTAAAAATATATGAATCATATCTCTTACGTATCCATACAACCAAAAATATAACTCGCAATTTAAAACCATAACACATGAATAAACTCAAAGGGGAAAATTTTGTATACCTCACTAGCAGAAATATAACCATTTTGATCTTTATCAAAAACCTTGAAAGCTTCTTTGAGATCTTCCTCTGCATCAGTTTCCTAAATAAGAAAAAAAAAAGAACAAAATGAGATTGAGAGGACTAAAAAGGATTAATGCAATACTTTTGAAGAAACTAATTAAAGGGATATAATAATTAATTTAATTACCTTCATTTTCTTGGCCATTAAGTTCAAGAATTCAACAAATTCAATGGTTCCATTTCCATCTGCATCAACCTCATTTATCATATCTTGAAGCTCTTCCTCCGTTGGATTCTGATCCAATGACCGAATTACAGTTGCAAGTTCTTCCACAGTAATGCAACCTATTCAAGATTAATCAAAAAGATAAACACACATTATTACTATAATATATAAATATTCAAACTTATCATGTATATATGTGATACAATTTTATCAAAAATTCTAACAATTCTATTAGTTATGGAAAAATCAATAGGGAGCATCGGGTTAGAATTCTGATTAGAACAATTTTTAATCAGATTTTACTTAGTATTGCCTGAACTTCGAATTACTACGAACAAATTACCTTAGAAACCATATGATTAAGACATACAAGAGTATAAGTATATAACGTAAGAACATTTTATTTTTAAAATAATTGAAGCATGAAGAACATAGATATTGAAAAGAGAAAAAAATTCTTACCATCACCATCTTTGTCAAACAAGCAAAAGGCTTCTTTGATCTCAACAATTTGGTCTTCATTCAAAATTTCTGCCATTCTATGTTTGTTTTTTAAATAAAAAGAAAAATTCAATACCAAGTCACAAAAACTGTTTGAAGTTTGAACAAGAGAGAGAGAGAGATAGAGAGAAATGTGTTGAGTATAGCTCAAACTTAGCTGGCTTATATGTAGATTTCAGTGTGGGAAAGTCTAGCAAGATTTCTTTTTGAATTGTAATTTAATTAATTAGTATATAAGAGTCAATGCACGCTTATGTGACTGCATTTTCTGCTATATATCTTCTCAATTTCCAAGTAAAAGTTTTCTTTTAAATTGTCCTATATAGAATAATAGCTCATCCATGTTTGTCAAAAAAAAGAATAATAGCTCATCCGACAAATGTTAATACTATTATTATGTCGAATATTTTCACTTGGATTTAAATCCAAAATTTTATTATTATATCTATGAATTTTAGTAGTTTTTGTCTCGAAATATGATAAGTTGGAGTTTAACACATCCATAAAAAATTTCGTATTTTGAGAATTTACTTATGAAAAATAAATAAGTATATCAATATTTTGGTCTTTAAAACTGTAAACTTTGATTAATTTAGTTTCTTAAATTTATAAAATAAAAATTCAGTCATTTTGAATTGAACAATATTAAACAATTTAATTTTTTTTCTCTCCAAAATTTAACACAACAACTTAATAATAGTTAGTATATTTTCTCTTTCTTTTTTTTAAGTGATATGGTATATGTTTCTCATGATATACCAAGAAATTATTAAAATTAATAGATATATGTTTTTCATTGAATTTTAAGGATGTTAGGACAAGCATTTATTTGATGAAATGACTATTGATGTTCTTTAATTTAAAGAACAAGCTTGATATTTTATGAATTTAAGAGAGCAAATTGTTCAATAAAATCATTATGACTAAAATATTCATTTAACTAACATTTAAATTTAAATAATATACATTTTTCTTATAATAAAGTGCAAAGTTAGTAGTTTATGACATTATTTTGGAAAGACAAAAGAATCAGATTGCAACCATCTGATCTCTATCCAATACTATAGCAAGAAGGTGGGGGCATGTAGATTTAATTAAATTCTTTAATAATACTTGCACATATATGAATTTGAATTATATAATGGGGAGGAAAATTGTATAGCTGGAAGGTTTGATATTTAGGGGACAAAAGACATTAATTAGAAGGGTAAGAGGGAAGAAGTGATGGACTATAGGTTATGGGGATATGTGTAATTGTAAAGTCCAATATGAGTATTGTGTAATACAAATACTACGGCGACCCGTAGCTCAGTTGATTGATCGTAACTCAACTGATGATTGAGCTGGTTGAGTTAAAGATTAATGAGTTGTAAATTCAGAGTTCATATCTTCTGATAAGAACAAAAAACTAACATAACAATTTATCACTAAAAAAAAATATACTACCTCTGATCAATTTTGTTAATTCTTTAATTTTATTGAATAATTGATGTATTTGAATTATATTATATATTAGATAATTAATTATTTGATGAATTTAAAAAATAATATATAAGCAAAAAATTATTTTTTAAATTCATTCTATAACTAATATACTTGCTCAATATTTAGGCACAAAGAATTGTTTGGTTTACCATAAAAAAAATTCATCTCTATTGATTTCCACAATTTCAATGAAATTCCACCCACACCCAAAGACCACGCTTGTTTGTTTGGCTGCAATGCAAAAGATAAGAACCAAAAAAAGGTATTATTGGAATTTAGAAAATGCATTTTTTTTCTTTAAACATTGATAGATAGATCACTGTCAACGCGCTTTTGAGGGGGAAATTAAAAACAGAACACGCCTTGTGTTTGTACTTTCCAAAGAAATAAAATACTTTTTTTTTTTTGAATAGCCAAAGAAATAAAATACTAGCATGAACGTGTGGAAGGAGTCAATAAGACATTTTAGAACTTGTGCCTTAACCTTTGCTTCAATTAGGATTTGGAATTATCATCTTTATTATTACTAGCTGGCCACGCGCCTGCCTGTATCTAACTTACACATCGAAAAGAAGAGGTAGTTAGTTAGGAAAGTAAAAATTGTGCAGTTACTATTGTGTTATTTTAAGTAGAAGTTAAGGACAATCTTCGAAAGTCATGTCTCTTCTTTATCTATTAGTGAAGGGTAATTTTGTCATTATGAAAAAGTCACCTCAAACTCATCTATCCTCTTTATCTATAGTATAGATAAAAAATGTTTAATTACTTTCTAGATTCTTGACCTATTTAAAATTAAAAAAAAAAAAAGGTTGTAATTATATTTATGATGATGAATCCTTTTTAAAATTGTCTTTAAGACCACTTCCAATAGAAGGTGCTTAACCCAATAAGTATTAATATAGTACACTCCTATTTGAAGAGAAAAATCAAACGGTATCTATTAAAAGTTGTTTTATTAAGCACACTTTCTCTACGGGTCTCAAATCCTTTTAATATTAAAATATGGGTCTCAAATCTTTATATTAAAATTAAAATGTTGAAATGTAGTAATGATATAAAATTATTGGCAGATAATATAAAATCAATTTAATTTATATACATTGTCTCGGTATAAAGTTATTTTACACATACGTCCAATAATATATCAACATATCATGCATTGTGTTTAAAAACACATGATGTGTCACATTCATTAAATGGTGTAGCAACACATTATTGGATGCATGTATAAAAAAGTTTTACACTGACACTGCACAACAATTAAACTCATATAAAATTATTAGTGGTAGTATTTTCTTTTAGTAGACTTAATGAGTAATGTTTATTAAGTGCTATTATTACAAACATTAAATAGGTGATGTGTAGACGTGAATCCAATTTAAATACAAAAAAAAAAAAAGAATTCCATTATGAATGCTCTAAACTTTTCAATAAGCTTTGTTCCTAAATTCGAAGACCCAATTAAAAGTTGTTTAAAAAAACATATATTTTGCATTTTTCCTTTTTTAAAAAGTAAAAACACATTTTTCATCGATAACAAAAACAAAAATGCAAAAGCACTTACACTTGCTAATATTCCTTTTTCTGTAAAAAAAAATCGAATAGAACCTATTACCACCATGCATAATCATACAAAACCAAAATATCTCAAAAACCAAAGTATCTCAAAAATGCATAAGAAAATAGGTAAAGATATACTCCCTCCGTCCCATTTATAAAGGAAAAATTACCCTTTTTTTTATCCCAAATTATAAGGGAAAAAAACAACTTTCAAGAATATTTTTTACTTATTCTTATAAAATTAAATGCAAATTGCATTTAATTTTTTCTCTCTCTCATTTTCTCAATAAACAACAACCAATCAAATTTGTTTTTACATCTTCCCATGCAACTTATTTCAAGAAAAACCCACAAAACCATATTTCAAATTTTCAAGTTTTGGTTTTCTTAATAAGTGTGTTTTTGTTTTTTTCCCTTATAATATAGGACGGAGGGAGTATAATTATATATGACTTAAATAATATGGTCGGAGTTAGGGAATCCGTGGAGACGTAGGGTATTCTTCGTTCCCCGCTCTAAAATATCTTCGGATGAACTTTTCCAATCTCCGTTTTTGCGGGAGAAAAAATCTCTAACTTCAGAGTTCCGAACAAATAATCCTCACGAGAAATTTCATCAACGGATGCAAATTAACATTTTCGATAAATTTAATAACCTCCTTAATTGAGGGCTGTTACGGGCATGAGTAAGATATGTTCGAAAATCACATTTTAATTCATCACCGAGTGCACATTCAATTCACATTTTATGTAATCACAATACAGTTTCAAACTCATTCAATCACTATTATAGGACAAATTCAAAATTTGTCAAAAAAAAAAAAAAAAAAACAGAAGAACAAATTCAAAGTACACATTGACATAGTTGACATGTTCAAATAGCAATAATAAGTAATAACATCACAAAGTAACACTTCAAGCATTACAACGTCAACACTTCACAATAACTTTATGTCAATCAAATATGGTAATTCAAGAGATGTAAGATCATTGAACTCAACATGATATAACAACATATAAATTTCAATAATCTTAAGCATAAATAAATAAAATCATCACAACCTATATGTCATCATATTTACACAACTAACTTACATCACAAATCACAACGTGATATAACAGCATACCAATTTCAAATGTGGTTAAATATGTGCCTACAGTAATATTCCTAAAGTATTTTTAGAGGATATTTATAGCTTACCTTCAGATCATGAAACTTAATCTTTATAGACCTAGTATCTAGTACATGACTCATATTCATAGTTCTTTATAGGATGTTTCCTTTAAAGCTAGATGAAATTAAGAGAAATAGTTTGTGAGACCTAGTGTGTGTCACCATAGGGTGCACCCTATAATGTTGTTGGTTAACTAAGAAGTACTTAGGAAGTAGGAACATATTTATTCAATAAGATAGATTTGCTAGTAAGTTAAGAGATCAAATACTTGTTAATTAAGTTTTAGGATATCCTAAAGACTGCTTTAGAGATTTGATATAGTCTATGAGTATTTGTTTATGCTTTTTGGGGTCACTAATGTGCTTATGAGAATTGAAAAATCTTATGTTAAAACTCAAGCCCCTCAAACCAATATATTTGATAGCTATGAGCTGCAAATCAGTTGTTTTATCCCTCGGATTAGTTGGTCCTTAGACCGAATACTGATTTTTTTTTTTTTTTTAAAAAAGTTGTCTTTATGTTATTTATGAATTCAAAGAAAATAATTGAAAACTCGAGTGGTTAGCAGAAGAAAAGATGCAAATCACAGTGGTAAAGATCAAACAAATTCACAATTTTCTGCAGTTTGTGATTCTCTAAACATTCTAAACAGTTATCTTTCATTTGATTTTGCATCTATCAATCTTATAGATTCATTATAGTCTTGGTACCGTTCTGTTGTCTTAAATTTGGCCACATATATATTATATTTAATAGTGATCTTGATACATATTGGAAAGCCACTTTCTGCATAAATTGCAAGCATTCATATTATATCATTACTACACACCGTTCATTCCTTACATTTTCAGAAGAGCTTGATATGATCAGCATAAGATTATTGAAGTTCGTATATTGAAATGGTTTCGGCAAATTAAGGCTCTTGCCTTTCAGATGGTTTTTTAACTTCCCTAAGCTGAACTGAGTTTTCAAAGCAGTGAAAGAAACCAAAATGTGGGAATCTCTCATACCAAGTATCTTGCGGTTCGTGTGTGTCCCAATGTTCACCACTACTGCTCTTTCCGTACTTGTGAACCCATCCAGAACCATTGTGTTGCTCACCCCAAGTTCGGTTCCAGCGCTCTCCATATTTACCTTCCCACCAGGTCTCTCCTTGCTTGATGCCGTGACTATTTGGGTCAAAATTTTCGTCCCATTTGTCGCCCCATTTCTCCCATCCACCGTCCGTTGAACGCTCAGCCCATTTGTCGGTGTATTTTATGCTGCCACCATATCCGTCATATGTTTCACCCCACCTGGCAAAGGCACAACACACAAATAATTAAAAATAAAGAACAACCTGTAATTCCTTATTGCTTAAGATATATTAAGATAAACTAGTTTCATTAACTCGCAGATTTTTCCGGAAAGCCACTTACATGAATTCATTCCTTAATAGAATAGATATTATGACTGAATATATTTTCCCTTGGTTTGCTAGCATGAATAAAACAAATTGAGTTCAAAATCATTCAGTCTATTTCACCGTAATACATGCTTATATCCTGTTTGTTTAAAATTCTTTTCATCACAAATAGGCATTGGGTGGGATGGATGCGTTCAAAGTCCCTCTTTGTAAACAAAGGAATCTTAAACATGCATAGTAAATTAAAGAGGATTGAGCTGAAATGCTAATCTAGTTCTATACTGTTGTTACCTTTCATGCCAGACATGAGCATGCCCTGCATCAAGAGGTGTGTTTGGGTCAATACTACACCACTTGTGTGCCCATTTCTCAGCTTGACCAGATGCATTGTAGTGTTCAAACCATTTTTCCTGCCACTCATCACCTTGACCATTACGTCCCCATTTGTCTGCAGTTTTCTCCATATGCATTAGCCCATTTTCCTGCCAGTGAAAATCATGTTCAGTATAATTTTATTGAAGTATCCAAGACTGCAATTTGCAAAGGATGTGTGCATACTGACTAATTTATGAGTGGTTAAGAACGAATGTTCAAGAGTTTAAGAAACAAACGCATAGTATATGCTAATCTGATTTCAGATAGTTATATTCTTTTGGTGTCAACTCTCTTGTTTCAGCCGGGGGGGGGTAAAAAAAGTCTAGCCAAAGATTGTTTCAGCCAGGGATCAAATTTGGTGTACTTGGTCAATTCGACCTTAACTAAAGCTCATTAACCAATCAAGACCAACCACTTGGTTTTCAGATAACTATATGACACTATAATTACAAATTTAAATGGAACTTAAAATATATCAAATAATGCTAACCTGACGCATGGATTCTCTCCAAAATTCACGCCAAACATTTCTATTTGCGTCGCGTCCAGATTTCTCAGAACCAAGTTCCTTATAGCCAAACTCATCAGAAGCCTCCCAAAACTTCTCTTGCCACTCTAAAGCTTTGTCAGCACTAACACCTCTGATCAATGTCCATCTACAAATGACACCATCAGGTCTTTGCTCAATTCCCGTCTCTCTCCACCATCTCGTTCCATCCACATTCACTCCAACAGGTGACGATTTACTGTCTGTTTCAAGGGCACGAACTACTTCCGCCGCATGGTCGGAAGATAACACACCACGTTTCAGTTCCTCTTCTAATGAAGGAGACTCTACATTTGAAGCAGAGGCTTCAACAACCTCCAATGATGACTGAAGTGGTGGAAGTGTAGGAAATGATTTGCTTTGAGTGAGTAAACTCTCGAATGGGATCGAAAGAGATTGCGAGGACCTTTCCTTCTCCACAACAGGATTAGATAATGTTGGATTAATGGAAGACTTTGGATTTAACTTCAATCCATTGGCATCACTTGAAGGAACATCACTATCCGTTGGCGGTGTCCAAGACCAAAAATCAGGACCTGGGATACCGTCTTTCTGCGTTCCTGACTTTGGCACAAAAAGAGTCCCATTCTGTGTTCCAGACTCTTGCACAAAAATACTCTCATTCTTCTTTCGCGAATCTGATTCTATCAAATTATTGAAAATGAACAAAACAACACATTATCAACCACTAACATTTTCCATGTACAACATTCATAAAGTTAGGATGAAAAACCTAAAAGCCTGACTAGTTCAAGGAAATATATTGCCTTAACATATACTTTGTTTTCCTTCCATTTTTTATTACAAAAATCTCATTTTCTTGACTTCAATTCATGTTTTGACATGAGAAAAGATGATATGCACCGTTAGTGTAAACTAGTTTTTACATTGATGTCAAATGATAATCGAGTATTTTGCAGTTATTTTTAAAATGTGATTACAAAGTAGACTTCACTGACAATATGATAAGTTCTAATTGGATTAAAAATTCTAATGACATTTTGGTGAAAATAGTTTGCATTTTCATATCCATTGAAAAATAGTATGCATTTTCATATTTTATTTTAACTCTTAATAAAAAATTACATTTTTTTTATGAAAATAAAAATACATCTTTGATCACCTAATTATTATAAAATGAAATGAAAAAAAGACAAAAATAGCATTTTTCTAAATAAAAAAAATAGCCCATTTGATTTTTTTTATTTTACATTGAATTAAATTCACAAGAAACTCAATCATAGAAAATTGTAAAATAACCACTAATCACAGTCCCTGCAAATTGAAAACCCTAGAAAAGCAAAAACAGAACACAAGTTCAAATTCAAAGAACCAAAAAAAGCAATTGAGAAAAAAATTACCATTTTTCTGTAACGAATCTTTATCAGAACGAACACTATTACTATTAGCATCCTTAAGAAGTGCTCTAGCAGCAGCAATAGCAGCAGAAGCACGATCAATAACTTGCAATCTCTGAATCCTATCACGTTCTTCACTTGAAACCTCTAGAAGTTTCTGGAACTCTTCAGTTTTCTTCTCCAAATTCTCTTCAACGTTGTTATCATTAGAAGAAGCGAGTTTGTTGAAGTTTATTGTGTTTCTTTCTCGTTCTATTGCTTTTTTCCACATGTCGAGGTACGATGAACTTGCTCGAATTCTGAATCGTACCCATTGTGTTGTTCTGTTGTTGTTCCTTGGTTGTTGTTGATGATGATGGAGAGGGTGGAGTGATTTGTATGGTGTGGCTATGGTGAATGGTTTGAGATGGGTCGACATTGCATGGAGGTTGAAGAGAGTGTCACTGTGAGGTGAAAGAATGACAAATGAGAAATGAGAAGTGAGAAAAAAACAAATTATTTGCAGTGAAGGATCTTTTTCTGGTTGGTATTTAGCTGTTTATTGTTCAAATAAAAAGTCAGGGGTAAAATTGGAAAAACAAATTATAAGTTATAAGCTATAAGTTCCTAAGTAATTTGAAATAGCGTATGAAAAATATTCCCTCCGTCCCAAATTGATTGACACAGTTGACTGTTTCACGTATGCCGATGCATAACTTTGACGATTAATATTTTTAATTATATTATAGTAAAAATTATAAAAATTTGATATTTTAAAAATATTCGTCGAGACGAATCCAACAACATCTTATATGCTAATATTTATTTTTATTTATTAGTAAAAAAATATGGTCAAAACAATATATGTGAATAGTGCAATATAGTCAAATGTGGCAATGAAAATGGGACGGAGGGAGTAAGTTATAAGCTGGTAAAATAAGTTATAAACTCATAATAAAAAGATCACTATCAAATAGAGCGTTTAGCTTATAGCTATAAGTTAGCTTATTTGCTTCAGAAACAAAACCTAAAGACATGTATATTCTTTTTTGGTAAGGAAACTATAAAATAAAATAAAAAAGAGAAAGGAAAAATTACAAAGATAAACTATTCATGAAGAAATAAAGTTTTCGTTGCGTCATTTATAAGAAGATCACGAACATCTTCTAGAGAAAAAACATGAGTCAAGAAGTCAACATATGAGTAGGCTCCAAGTTTAGCGAAAAAATTTGCATATTGATTCTTTTCTCTAAGATTTGATGTTAAATATAACATATAATATATTAAAAATTAATATTTTAGAATGACAATTGTCAATTATAACCAAAACATATGAAATAGTAATTTTTTTTTTTTTCAAACCATATGAAATAGTAAATGGAATAGGTTAAATTGAACTAATAAGTAGTACCGAAAATATAAAGAACAAAATTTATATACACCGCTTTAAATGTAGATTTTCATGTTCTTCTCGTAATTTTGATTTAGATCGATTTTTACAAAAAGACATCCACAAAAATAATCAATTTTTTGTGATTCAAAAAATAATCAGTTGACAATGGTAATATAGATCAATTTGAATTTAAACACCTCTACAAAATCCTAACGTGTCAAAGGAAAAAGTGTTTGTCGACATGGTGAGGGGAAAATGGTCAATGATAAATAAGTTTGTGAATAAGGTTTGAGCATGAAGGGTTGTTTGATAAGTACTTTTATAAAAGAGAAAGAGACCAAACATTTACTTTGGGTTGAAGGTAGGAATTGAAATTCTAGGAAACAATTTCCACTTTTAACGGTTTTACCAATAATTCTTTGCTTTACCACCAATTGCATCAATGGGACTCACGTGATAAATGAAGATGGGCCGTGACTATTTTTGTTATAAAAATAGTGAAATTATTTTGATTAGGATTGTTAATCTCCTCTTTAATTTGATCACAAACCTCTTTTATGTATTTCTATCTACTATAAGAAAATATTTTATAATATTTTTTTATAAATTAAAGAATATCTAAACATAAGGTAGGAAGGGACATCCAACTTACTTGACATCCCTATCATTCTCCACCTATAACTCATAGTATTATTAAAAAAAATAGTTAGTAAATTATAATTTTTTGAAAACTCGGTATTCAGCCTAAAACTGACTAATCTAGAGTTAGTAAATTTATTGTATTCATTTTATACGCTGATCTTCCAAAAATATTCTTTGTATATTAAAATGTGTAAATTTAACTTTTTATATTTAAAAGTGTTTACAAATAATTTTGAACTAAGTAAAGTTAACCAAAACCGAACAAGTTAATCAGTGCGACTACGAGAGTCTGAACAAGTTTATGTCTTGACCCATGCACTTTGAGGGTTATATTATAATAAAATATCTCTGACATGAGTTCGGTTTTATAGCTAAAATTGGTTAAAAAAGGGTTTGAAGATTTTTTTTAAAAATGAAAGACTCGTAGTGTAAATTACGAGTGGAAATAAAAGACATGAAAGTAAAATTTGAAATATAAAAGATTGAAAATTAAAGTGCGAGGAAATGTAAATTGTCGAAAATTATAATAACTGAAAACGCAAATGACTTGAAAATTAGAGTTCTTGAAACTCTTATTCATAGACGAAATGAGAATAGGTAACCGTGACTTCAATGACAAACCACAACACCGGTCGTTATTTCGCTAAGTCAATCTCGTTCCTTTTTGCTGAGCTAGGCAAAATTTTGGTAGTTACACATCCAAAAATTGCTCTTCATCGAATTTGGACATTCATACACCACATGCTTAAAATATTCATGATACCCGCTATCCATAAAAATAAGGTTGGACTAACTCGTTGTCCCATCCAAACTTGACTTTCAGGTTACTTTTCTATTGATTTCTTCCTTCTCGTGGAACCATTCCATGTTTTCTTCAAAAAGTTTGACATTGTGTTGAGTCTCATTCCACTTTGACAAGATGAAACATGATCTGAAGATATGTTTACAAGTAAGAATAATTATCATCTTACAAGTCGATTTTGTAAGGTTAAATTAACCCCAATCCAAAATTGTAAGCTAAAATTTGGGTAAGGTTCTAAGTTGATCCACATGTTATCAAAGTTCCACTATCAGACAACTCACTATTTATATCTACTTATCAAACTCGGCATTGTGCATGAGGGGTTAAAAATCCCATGTTGAACCAGAGATGGTATAATTCGATTCTAAGAGTACTCGTGAGTTTGGTGTGGGGATGTGGGCAGTCCAAATCAAAGAAAAGGTGAGGTGCATGAAAAGGTTGTGTGTGGGAATAATATATTAAAAAGATGGATCCATAGATTTTGAAGTGGCCCAACAAAGAACAGACCTGGACAAAAAGACAAATCTCATGGAGCCCAATCTGGTGGCTGGTTCACGTCATAATGCAAATAAAACGTGATATTTTTTAAAATATTTTTATGAAAATTGTATAATTAATTTATGAAAAATTTAAAAATTTAATTAAATATATAGACTATGATAATTTTCAAGCAACAAAGGGACAAGTATATTGTTTTATTTAATTTTTTGGACTTAATATATTGTTATTATCAATGGATTTTTCATTATTATGCGACTTATATTATAATTTTCTCCACACGTTATGTTATACCGACTTATACCAATCAATTGACACAACCGACTTGCAAAATTGCAAAGTAAAGATTCCACATGAAATGATAAAAAGACAACTTCTAAAACTTGCAAATGAAAACTGTCTTTAATTGCAAATTCTCAATAGACACTATAGGGAGAAACTAGAAAGGCCGACATAAATAAATAGGACCTTGTCAATGTTTAGTGCTCAAATATGTTGGACTCTACAACATTGAGGTGAATCATATAGACTAAGAGCAACATAACAATCAGTTTTAGATTAAGAGCAACAATACCACTTATATATTGTCCAATAATACTTTTACATTATATAAGACCTAAGTTCTAACTCACATTTTCGTCAACAAAAAAAAAATTCTAGCTCACATTTGACATAAAAATAAATGAGTTATACGGAATAATTGATAAATTAATTTATAGAAAAAGAAATTAATTGAACTTTTAATATTTAATAAAATTTGACGTTTAATTAGCATATAAATATAAAATAACATTAAATCGAAGTATCTGTATCATTTGTATGGGTCTAATGTGACGAGGCTAAAAATGTTATTATAAAAGTTAGGGGATAAAATTTGCCCCTTTTCAGTAGGGGGTGAAAGGGCAAGTTTATGAAAGTTAGAGGTCAAAATTATAATTTAGTCTTTGATATAATGGTGAAAACAAATAAATAATACTTCCTCCGGCATTAATTATAAGCAAATATTTACTTTTTAAATTCATTGACAAACTAATATATTTGGTCTACAATTAATGTCACATAGATTAATTATTCAACCAATCAGAAAAGCGAAAATTTGATTATACTAGTTAAGATTAGAGACATTATATTTTATATCATAAAAAACTTATGTGACAGTGCACTATTTACCGAAAGTGAAGCCGTAGCAAGAGTAGTGTAGTCTCCATGAACATAGTTTAGTTGGTAGAGATATCACATATATTATGTAGGAGTTGGAACATCAGACACTCCACTTATTCACCTTTAAGGTGAATTTTCTAACCACTAAACTACTAGAGAAAAAAGAAAAGAAAAAGAGAGTAGTGTAATGTAAGTACACGTGTGGAACATAGAGATGCAAGAGGAAGTCCATTATGCGTTGGAGTGTGGAAAAGCTTACAAGTATTTTCATCATGCAACAATCTAAACCCTTATATCCCACCACAACCATAATTCACATTTCTAATTACCACCACCCTCAACTTAATTTACATTATTAATTAATCACACAAATTAAGAGAAAACACCATGTCGTCATCATCAATCTCATCACTAATCTCATCCTCACTCCTAAAGAAAACCACCACCATCACTAAACCTCTCTACACCACAAATTTAAACTCTAAAAAAACTCTCTCTTTCCCAATCATCAAAACCATCACCATGTCGGGTCTTTTTTCAAATATACCCGATTACCCGGGTAAAGGCCCACCGGAATTTCCCTTTCAACCCAAAACCGAACCACCTTCATTTCCTAAAGAGAATCCCACAATTCCAATCCAAGAACCCGAAATAGACCCTAGTGGACCACCCGAAATATTTATCGATCCTTCTCGTTTCAACCCGTTTCCGGATCCAAATCCAAACCCGAAACCGGAAGGTCCAAAACCCCCGCTATCACCTCCTGGAAAAGATATGCCGTTCCCGAAACCAGATGTAGTACCTCCACTACCTCCACGACCACCGGAGATTGTTCCACCGTGTCCTCCTGGACCGGAGATTGTGCCGCCGCCTTCTACTCCACCACCACCAACAGGACCAAGTATTATTCTATAGTTATTTCTTTTTTTGTCAAGAATTTCAAGTTTTAAAGGTTGGGAGTACCGGGTTCGAACCCCGATTCCAGCATATGTCTCAACCTCCCAACCAAGTGAACTATGTTCACGGGACATTCTATAGTTATTTCTATTACGGTACATAGACATAGTTGTATTATATGTTATCATTATTATCATCTATCTATAAATTCTATCTATAAATTCGGCACATTAGTTTAACATGAGAATTATAGTAAACATTGTTGCATGGCTTCCGTTCATATCTATCTATATTTACTTAATGTCAAAGGATGGGGAGATATGAACTTGCTGTCTTGGATCTTTTATTCGTGAAAATTATAAAGTTTTTGTTGATTATTAATCATACTCCTACTAAATAATAATTAAAATTTTCTTTTTCCAAGGAACAATTATGTGAATGAAATAATGGTTAGGTTGAGCTAGATAGGCCTAAATGTTAATATATATAATTACACTTATTCTTTACGTGCTCCCGAGTTTTGCACGTTTTTCTCAGCCTTTCAATTCTATGTAAATACGAGTATGTAAATAGTAAAAATTCGAAAAAAATGTCTGCATTACTACAATGCAGACCTTGCAACGTAGGATGCGAGTCTGTAAATAGAAAAAAATGGAAAAAAAATGTTTACATACTATAATGCGAATTTTATAAAATCTAATATTTATGTACCTCGTATCCTTCCTTGATTCCTATTTTACATGGTTCACAACCTAATACAACCCGGTTTATTTTCTTTCAGATTTTGCATCCCTTAGTTTGCTACTCAAATAACAAGGGGATATTTTTAAAATTTTTGAGGGCGTGCGAGAATAACTAGGGGATATTTTTAAAATTTTCGAGGGCATGCGGGAATAACTAGAGGGCACGAAAAGAAGTCATAATTATACCTACAAATGGCCTGGATAGGGCCAGCTAAATTGCTACATGGATACCAAAATTGAGTCTAGCCCAAACATTAATGGGCTATATAGTTTGATGGGGACAACCTATAGAAAATTGTTTTTCCAACCTGCCCATTTCTTTTCTACCCCCAACTAACGTTTTTTGCCCTTGGGGGTATGAAAAAAATTGCCAAGAAAATTCGGTTTTTACGAACCGAGCTGTTTGCCTAACCAGTTTGGTTTATATTAACCAAAAAATTTCAGGAGTAAAGTTGGGGTGCATCGGATGGAGGACATGATACAAAGAAGCAGCAATCTTCTAAAGATGATCTCATCTCCTTCTAAGATGCACTTCTGATCTACTTTGAACTGCCTTTAACATCCTGCTACTTTTATACGTAGTTGTTGATTGTGAACCTCCTTCAGAATTTCAGATTGCACATTCCATCGTTGTTGTTGCTGTTGTTATGATTGTTATTGCATTTTTTTGTGCAATTTATGTTTGAAATATGGGTATATAAGTTCTTGACAAGGTATAGATGAGAAACACTGAGAAACAAATAACAATAGGTTTTCGTTCATATTGTTTGTCTGGTGTGAAACTTGTGAAAGTGTTTTGTAAGCATATATTGAGACCTTCCTTTTCAACAACACACTCACCTCCACCTTTGTTAGGAGTGATTAAACTAATAAACTGATCCAAAGAAAATATGTAAACTTTTTAAAAAAATGGAACAAAAAGTTTGGTTAATATAAACCAAATTGGTTAGGCAAATAGCTCGGTTCGTAAAAACCGAATTTTCTTGGCAATTTTTTTTTCATATCCCCAAAGGCAAAAACGTCAGTTTGGGGGGTAGAAAAGAAATGGGCATGGGTTGGAAAAACAATTTTCCAACCTATATTTCAATATTACTATTTTCTTTTGAAAAAAATTTTTAAAATGTGTTTTCATAAAAATAAAAATAAAAGTAAAATAAAGTTACTTGCTGAAAAAGATAAATGACACAACGCACACAATATCTACAACATAAAACATCTATTAAATTAACATCCACATAAATATCAATGCAAGTATATAACAAAACTATTATCAGGTTGTAATAATAATAATAAAAAAAAACTATTATCAGGTTAACATTTCAAAATAGGGAATTTTAGGTCTAATTTTTTTAATCATTTAGTTCTTCTTCATTTTGTTTAACGTACAATTATCTCGTTTTTATAAAGTTTATATATTTAAATATATTTTTATTAATAATTTTTAAAGTTTTTTTTAATATATGTTTTTAACAACACAATTGAAAATTTTGGTAGTGGGCTAGCCCAAAGTCTAATGGCCTATTCCAACCAAATTTCAATTGAAAAATTCTCTTCCCACCTCCGTGGTTTTTTTCTACCCTTGTTTATTCATTTTTGTTCTTGGTTAAAAACTTTGAACGCGTTTTTCGATTTTTTTTCCCTTTGAAAACACCTTCGAAATGTGTTTTTTGAATTTGGTAAAAATTTGAACTAAAAAAACATCGAAAAATGCGTTTCGAAGTTTTTAACAAAGAGCAAAAATGGAAAACGGGGTAGAAAAGAAACAAGGAGGTAGGAAGAGAAATTTTTATTTCTATATGAGCTGGGGCCAAAATAGCCCAACTACTATTTGAGGACTTGTTACTTGTGAAAAGTAGAAGAAAAAAATTGGTGCTCTACGCGCGAAAGCGCGTCATGCTGGTTTCTAATTTTACTCTTTTAATATTTAAGTAGAGGATGTGTTCACCATCTGCTACTTAAATAACGGATTGATTAGTGGTCAACACTATTGCACCAGTTAAATACCTTTCAAGTGATCAATTTTGAGTGATCATGTGTGCGGCTATGCATTGGTTTTGGTTAATTAGGAGGCATAGAAAATTCTATAAAAACCCCTTATTTACTAAAATTTAGATATTGTAACATGATATGTATTAAATATGGATTTTTTAAACCGCAAACGTTTAAGATAAACAGAACGAAATTATAATCTAGAAATTAAATTTTTAGCTCATTTTTTCTGGTAGTTCATTGTCTCAACAGTTAACACTACTAAAATTTTTTATTTCCATTTAAGTAACCATATGGTCACTAAAATATCAAGATTTCGATCGCCAACGGCATATATTGATAATTGACAATAATCACATCGACGATCTTCAAAAACAAGTGAGAGTGGAAATCATATGTTGCGCTAGATCTCTATTGAAATACTTCTGCTAATTAATATTGAATCTCACTTTTTCTCCTTCAATTGGAAACATGGGACATGTATTGTTGACACAAGATTCTACTATTCAATCTGATAGGTTAATTAATTTTTATAGGTGATGAAGAGAAATAGGGAATAGACAAAAACTTGATCAAGAGTTGGATGTTCGATGACTTTTAAATCATTGAACATGTTTTTTTTTTCCTTCAGAAAAACAAAACTCATTTAATTAATATAAACAAATCGAGGTGCATACTCTTCTTCAAGATTGCAAATTTTTTGTGTGTGGGGGAAATAAGTTTGATGATATGGTCACAACAACTGGAGTGGTGCCGGTGAAGGCTAAGAAAGATGAGTAACGATATATATGGTCACATATTAGGTAAGAAAAGATCCATAACATCAAAGTTTATTCGCGAGAGTTAAAGCCTAATTAAAGATCATGTTAGCTTGATAAGTGGGTGAATATTAACCTTCAGATCAACTCAAATGAATGGATGAGATTTGGTGTTAAAATAAAGTTTGACACCTGGTGTCAACGGATCTCGACTCATATATATATATATATATTACTTTAAACAACTAGTTGTAAAAATAAAGCATCAAATATTTCATTAAGAGTATTATAATTATAAATTATAAAAATAATAATCTCTTCCTCTTACAATTGATGTCCCTTTTGGTTTTTTTTCACATTTTTAAGGAAATAATTAGTTGTGTTGATTTCAATAATAAAATGAGTTTATTTACCGTTGCCCTTATTAACGATAGTTATAGTGGAGTAATTTGATGAATTGAAACACAATAAATATAAGGATAGTTTATTGGAAAAATATAATACATTTTGTCTTGATATTCTAAAACTACAAGAATTTGATATGAAAGAAATCAGTTAGATTTCGTTTATGTTTCGAGAATCACTGTCACTGTTTCTTTTTCCCCATATATTTAAGAATGAAATAGTATCTCATATGAAAAAAAGAATTAGTATCTCATATATGTAGGTGTTCAAACACATACAGGGGCAGATCTATATAGGGCTGAGGGTGTGCAGGGCTGCTGCACACCCTGAACTTTTAAAATTTGCACATATAATCTGGTATTTTTGTTCATTGCACGCCCTGAAATTTTCTTGTTGCACCCAAAACTTACTAGTTCTATCAGAAGAAAACTAAGAACCAAAAGATAAACAAAAATAAATAATTATTTGACGGCTGCTTTTCTTTGAAATGATACAATTAGGGTTGTGTCTATATATGTCATGGGTTTGGGCCACTAAATGATTTGTGATCTAACCTGTTGATCAGAAAGGTGTGATGGTCAGAGATCCGTCGTGCTGTAGCGTCAAGCAGCAATTCACCACCGGAGGGGGGGTCGTACCTGCAGGTGCTCCGATGCCTAAGTCAGAGAGTGAGCAAACACAGAGAATAGAGAGAGAGTGAGAGTAGAGAATGAGAATTGTGTACCTTGCTCTCCTGCCAAGGAGAGCTTATATAGTTGCCCCCAGCGCTGGGCCAAAGGTCCCCTTAATGGGCTGTGTTGAGCAGCCCAATGAGGTGGACTGCCAAGATAACTCCTGAATAAGAGGAGAAGTTGTTGCCAGCTGTTATCTTGGTGGAGCAGTTCCATGATCCTAGGAGGAGTGGATAAGCTCCACGGATGAGCGTCGAGCAGCACGCGGAAGGAGTCGCGTGCCTGACTGTCGGGCAGGGGCAAGTCCCTATTGGGCCTGCCCTGTAATCCGAGCAGGAGTGGATTTGGGCCAGTTCTTTGGCCCAGTCCAGAACAGGAGCCCCCCAAGCCATTACTCTTAGTCATAAGAGCAGTGGCTTTAAGTTTAAGCTCGTGTGTCGAGGACAAAGTATTTTTGTTGTTCTCCCCTTTTCACGAGGAGACGCTCGCGGGGAGCTTTAAGGCATAGTGATTGCGAGGAGAAGTTGTTGTAAATTCGTGCTCATGATTTTTGCTGGTTTTGTGTGCAGGGAAGCTGGTGTCGAGGATGCTTCGCGGAGAGGCACTTCCTCCTTATGTCGAGGAGACTTTAGAATTCTTTTGTTACAAGCACGTGCTCGTAAAGAGACTTGACGCATTTGGGGAATAATTTCCTGCCCGCCTGTCGAGCAGAAAAATTCAAGGAGGCCGTGTGCTCGTGACGCGTGGTCTGTTTGATGAGACTTGAAGAGACAGCCATTTCCCCTGCTCTTGCCACGTGTCCTAGCTATGAAGAGACGTCATAATGACCTATGAATAGGGGTCATCATTGCCTCGTTCTACGAGGAGGATTCTAGACCGTTGGATTGTTGGGCCCTTTGGTTTCCTGTGAGATTGAATCAGAGCCTTTAGATTAAGTTGGATCAGGGCCATTGGATTTGATCAAGGGCTACGATTGAAGGGGCATGTTTCTTCGTTTATGCACGCCCTTTGGTTGTGATGGCTATAAATAGGAGGAAAGGAAACGTTTTGACGTTTCACACTTTGTCTCCTACTGTTGCAGCTTCTGCCTTTGCGTTTTCTCTGGGAATTCCAACATCTCCAAACTCTATTCATCCAAAAGCTTCGTTCTTCTTCAATCAAAAGGTGTGCATTACGTTTCTTTGCTTTGATTCTGTTTCATTTATGTTGTTTGTGGGTTAAAGTTTTGATTTTGTTTAAGTGTTAACAAATGGGTTTTAGTCTTAGAAAACCAATGTGTTGGTGGTTTGTGGTGGTTTGTGTTTTAACAAAACCACTGCTTTTATGAGTGTTTTGGTGTTTGGTGGTGGTTTTGCCACTGCCAAACGCCTTTTTTGAATGTTTATATGATTTTTAGAATCAAACAGCGTTTTCTGGGAAAAAATGGGTATGAACCTTGATGAACATTGATGAACGTTCATCAATATTGAAGAAGATGAACAGTTGAATTTCTGGGAATCTGCGTTTCGCGTCGAGGAGGGCTTCGGGGCCCTTCCTCGTCCGTGTCGGGGAGAGGAGAGCGTTAAGTTTCCTGTTAGTCGTAGTTCCTCCCCGAATCGCGAGCACAGCGACTTTGTATTTATCGTAGGCGCTTGTCGGGGGGCTTCTCCCCGTTTGTATTCGTTGGGAACTTATGTCGGGGACCTTCTCCCCGTTCGGACCTTACGAAGCCTGCTTGCGATCGCGGGGAACTATTTAGATATTCCTCCCCGTCTTGTGTCCTCGACATGCCGTGTCTCCTCGTTGTTAATTTGTTTAAATTTGCCATTTGATGAGGGCTTTGGTCGGGGACAGCGTCCTCGCCATGTTTAACGCCCTTTCACTTGAATTGCGGTGGAAGGGTAGATTTGATCAGATTGACGAATTCACTTTCTTTCGCTGCTTTTCAGGTATACCATAGCTGACATCGAAGAACCGATCGAGGAGAGCCGGTTAGTCGACACAATAAGGGATCCGGCGCTGTCTTGGGTTGCGCCCGAACTGCGGGGGATAGCCTCGTCGATTTTCGAAGGGGATACGAGCGCGTACACGATCGTCGAGGACGTAGCAGAAGGTGCTCCCGCGAATTGGGAAGCCCATGTGCCCGAGGAGGGAAAGAGAATTTGCTCGGCGTTTTCCGAGGGCGGATTCGCTATGTACGAATTCGCCTTTAAAGATTTAAATTTCAGGCTGCCCTTCAGTGACTTCGCCGTAGGGGTTTTTGACCGACTGCATTTGGCTCCTTCACAACTACATCCGAACTCGTTGACCTTTATCAGGGCCTTCGAGCTTCTGTGCGATTACCTCGTGGTCGAGCCTACTGTGCCTCTGTTCTTCAGGATTTTCAAGATCCAGAGGCAGACGTCGAGGGGAAGGCAAGGCTGGGTGTCGTTGAAGCATCAGCAGGGCAAAATCTTTCGAATGTTCGTGGACTCTGTTCGGGGGTTTAAGGAGAGGTATTACGTGGTGAGGCCTGTGTCCCCGGCTGCCCGGCAGGCAGTTATTAAAGCGTCGCCGTGTTGGGCGAGCAGGGGGTGCCGGTTCCTCGGGAGATTCCACGGTTTCCCCTGAGTTGGTCCGACAAGCACTTCGCATTACCAACTGATGCGTACTTGGTTAGAGACGAAGCTCTCTCCCCGGCAGATCGTGCAGGGTTCGAGAAGATCAGGTTATATGTCGCCGGTTTTGAACCAGTGACTTTTATGACGAGGGCGGGTCTTCCCGCAAAGGATGCATTTGGAAATCCGAGGATAGAGCCTCGTTTTGTAAACACAAAAGCTTTGCTCGAATCTGCGAGCAGAGAAGCTAGAAATTCGCTGCTGGGTATTGCCCGCTCTATCTGCTCGGCTTTTATCCTGCTTTTATTTAGATGTTATTGTTATGCGCTCTCCTCGTTATTAATCCTGCTTTTTTGTTTGTCCTCGCAGATAAGATGGCAGATTTCGCCGACGAGCTTGTAAAGATTGTGGCCGACAAGAAGAGGATAACTAAGAAGAAAACTGCTCGTTCCGCAGTTTCCAATGTGATCTTGTCGAGCTCCTCATCTCCGGTTGGGGCCAAAGGAAGTCCTTCAGTGGTGAGGCAACCACCTGCAAAGAGACAAAGAGATGACTTCGTGGTTGACCTCGAAGCTGTCGAGGAGACAAAAGGTTTCATATTCCCTCCCCTGTTTGGCATGCCCGGGTACCTTGCTCAGCACCCGACGACAATATTGAGGTCGGAGAAAGAGGTGATAATGAGGAAGACGACCGAGGAGCTTGGGAGCCAGCTCGCCCAAGACTTTGCTGCTACACTCCGTCTAGCTGAAACGGCGATGGTGCTGAACGAACGGGGTCCAACCAAGGAGATAGAAAGGCTGACTAAGAAGAATGCCGAGCTATCTGCTGAGGTGACCCAGCTCGGGAATACCGTAACGAATCTGCAGGGCAAACAGGAAAACTATGCCACCCTCGCTGCTGATCACAGGAAGGCCGAGGAGAAGGTTCAGGCTCTTGAGAAGGAGGTGGCCGGGCTGAGGATTAGTTGCTCCGGGGAGAGGAAGCAGAGAGAGAAGTTCGAGGAGGAATTGAAGGCGTTGCAGCAGACGATGATTCCTGCTGAGGACGAACCCGACTGTGCTCGGTCTACGACCTGAACATCCCATCGCGAGCTGGGTGTTAGGTTGCGGCACGACGACGATGGAGCTCGTTTCCTGAGTTGTCCTCGTCGGGCAGAGGCTCTGCTCGTGTGTTGAGCTCAGAGTTTACCTTGAGCGCTTTTAGATGATTGCGGGTGCCTGCGCGACATCCGTTGTCGAGGAGCTCTGCTCGTTGTTTTAAGAGCAGATGCTGCCTTTGCGTAGGTGCATGGTTGGCAAATAACTTAGCTATAATATTGTTTTAACTTTTGGGCATTCCACGTTCGAGGGATTTCCTTCCCTTGGAGGGTTTCGAGGTGGTATGCGCCGTTGTCCGTTTTGCCGCGGACACGATATGGTCCCTCCCAATTGGCTGCGAGCTTGCCCTCGTGGGAGTCCTTTGCGTTTCGTCTTAAGACGAGGCTGCCGACTTCGAAGTCTCTCTTTATGACTTTGGTGTCATGTGGAGCAGCCACTCGTTGTTTTAGTGAGGCTTCCTTGAGGGAAGCGGATGTTCGGATCTCTTCGACGAGATCCAGCTCTTCTCTCATTGCCTCGTCATTCATCTCTTCGTCGAGGGGGGCTTCAGTACGACGAGACGGTTCTCCGATCTCCACAGGGATGACTGCTTCGGTCCCATATGCTAGACGAAAAGGCGTCTCCCCGGTAGTGGAGTGAGGGGTGGTTCGATATGCCCATAGTACGTGGGGAAGCTCTTCGACCCATTGCTTCTTGGCGTCGCCGAGCCGTCGTCGTAGTCCGCGCAGGATGACTCTGTTCACGGCTTCTGCTTGCCCGTTAGTTTGTGGGTGCTCGACGGATGTGAAGTGATGTTTCGTGTTAATTTTGGCAAGGAATCCCCTAAATGTCTTGTCAATGAACTGTGTGCCGTTGTCTGTGACCACAGCTTGGGGTATCCCAAAACGACATAGGATATCTCTTTTGAAGAAGCGTAGGATCCTAAATGAAATTATTTCGGGGAGTGGTTCTGCCTCCGCCCATTTGGTGAAGTAGTCTACTCCAACGATGAGGTATTTACATTGGAGGTTTCCTCTGGTGAAGGGACCGAGGATGTCCATGCCCCACCATGCGAATGGCCACGGGGACGATAATGACTTGAGCTCGTGAGGAGGAGCAAGGTGCATGTCCCCATGCCGTTGGCATTGGTGGCACTTTTTCACGTGCTCTTTGGCGTCTTGCTGCATAGTTGGCCAGTAATATCCTGCTCGCAATGCCTTTCTGGCCAGAGAGCGACCCCCGAGGTGCTGTGAGTTAATTCCCTCGTGTATCTCGCGGAGGATGTAGTCGGCGGTGGCTTCGTCAACGCACTTCAGGAGGGGGATGGAGAAGCCCCTTCTGTAAAGCTTATTGTCAAGGAGGGTATACGAGCACGCTCTTCGTTTGACCGTTGCTGCCTCCTTCTCGTCGTTAGGTAATGTTCCGTGCGCGAGATAGTTGTATATTGGGTTCATCCAACAGTTGGCGTCCCTGATGGCGTTTATGTCGAGGACCCTCGTTGGTTTTTGTATGCTCGGATGGGAGAGGATTTCCTGGATGACGGATTTGTTTCCATTTTTTCTTTTCGTGCTTGCTAGCTTTGACAGGATGTCTGCTCGTTTGTTATGCTCTCGGGGAACATGCTGTATTTCGGCGGAGTCAAACTTCGTGATTTTTTCCTTCACTAAGGCCAAGTACTCAGATAAGTTGTCATTTTTGGCTTGGTATTCTCCTAGGACCTGCGATGCGACGAGCTGTGAATCTGTATAGATTTTTATTTCCTTCGCGCCCACGTCCTCGGCGAGACGTAATCCTGCAAGGAAAGCCTCGTATTCTGCCTGGTTGTTTGAGGTCGGAAAGGACAGTGCTATCGAAACTTCGATCAGGATGCCCTCCTCGTTTTCGAGGATGATTCCTGCGCCCGCCCCTGCTGCGTTGGACGCTCCGTCGACGAAAATGGTCCACTTGTTCGCTCCATCCGTCGAGGAGGGAGGGCAAGTCATTTCGGCCACAAAGTCGGTTAAAACTTGGGCTTTGAGTGCTTTTCTGCTTTCGTAGCGGATGTCAAATTCCGAGAGCTCCAACGACCATTTCAGCATCCTGCCCGCCATGTCTGGTCGGACAAGAAGTGACTTGATGGGCTGGTCTGTTCGGACGACGACCGTGTGCGCGAGGAAGTAGTATCGCAGTCTCCTCGCCGCAGTGACGAGGGCTAGTGCGACTTTTTCGATTCGCTGGTATATGAGCTCGGGGCCTTGCAAGGCTTTGCTCGTGACGTATACTGGTTTCTGTCCTTCTAGTGTCTCTCGTATAAGAGTTGCACTGACAGCCTCGGAGGCGACGGCGAGGTAGAGGTACAACACCTCCCCGACGTCCGGGCGTGACAGAACTGGGGGCTCGGACAGTGCCTTCTTCAAGTGCTGAAGGGCCTGCTCGCACTCCTCAGTCCACTCGAAGGCAGATTCTTTTCTAAGTAATTTGAAAAGGAGAAGTGCGTGTTGAGCTGATTTTGCTATGAAGCGGGATAATGCGGTCAGCATTCCATTCAGTGTTTGTATGGACTTTTTGTTGTTGGGAGTTGGGAACTCGGTGAATGCTCGACATTTGTCAGGGTTAGCCTCGATTCCGCGCTCGGTGAGGTAGAAGCCGAGGAACTTCCCTGCTTGGATGCCGAATGTGCATTTCTCAGGGTTGAACCTCATATTGACCTTCCTGGCCTGCTCGAAGACCTTTCGTAGGTGGATGGTGTGATCCACCTCCTCGTGGGACTTGACGATCATGTCGTCCATGTACACTTCGAGCATGTCCCCGATCTCTCCTCGGAAAACTTTGTTCATCATCCGCTGATAAGTAGCGCCGGCGTTTTTCAAGCCGAAGGGCATTACGTTGTAGTAATAGTTGCCCGACTCGGTCATGAAGGCCGTTTTTGTCCTGTCGGCCACAGCCATTGGGATTTTATTGTACCCTGAATATGCATCTAAAAAAGACAGTAATTTAAAACCAGAAGAATTATCAACTAATCTATCAATGCAAGGTAAAGGGTAAGCATCTTTAGGGCATGCCCTATTGAGATCGGTATAGTCAACACACATCCTCCATTTTCCATTAGATTTTTTCACGAGTACAACGTTTGACAACCAAGTTGTATACTTGGCTTCAGAAATAAAATTTGCCTCTAAGAGGTCTTTTACAGCTTTTTCTGCAGCCTCCACTTTTTTAGGAGACTGCCTACGCCTACGTTGCACTACAGCACTAGCAGCTTCATCGACGGTCAACTGGTGACAAGCAATGTTGGGGTCCAAGCCTGGCATCTCGGAAGCACTCCAGGCGAACAGGTCAGCGTTGTCTTTCAGGCAGGCCACCAGCTGTTTCCTCGCCAAGTCTGGGACGTCCCTGCCAATCTTCAAGTTCCTGCTCGGATCTTCTCCAAGGGGGATCAGCTCGAAATCTCCGTCGGGGATGGGACGAAGGTTATCCCTACTCGCCGCGTCGTCCTCTGCCTTGTCCTTGCGCAGCTTTTTCTCCTCTTTATGTTCCTGCTTGGAATGACGACTGTCGAGGTCCACCAAGCTCACATTCTGGGGAGGTTGTGGAGGAGGAGGCTTTGTGCTCGTTTCAGGCTGCTCGGAAGAAGTCTTGCTCTTCTTCGCTTCAGGGACATGGCCAACATAGCTCTGCCCTTTATAAGCTGCATTGAAGCACCTCCTCGAAGCCTCAATGTCTCCATGGAGAGTAGCTATCTGCCCTTTGTCAGTGTAATACTTCATCTTCAGATGGGCAGTGGAGGCTACGGCGGGCAGGTCTGCGATTGCAGTTCTGCCGATGATGCACTGGTAGAGAGATGGACAATCTACCACCAGGAACTTAACTTTGATCGACTTGGCCGTTTCCTTGTAGCCGAAGGTGACGATCAGGTCGACGTAACCCAAGGGCTTTGTGGTTGCCCCGTTGAATCCTTGGAGATCTGAGCCCAAATACGGTGTGAGATGGGACTCATCCAGCTGCAAAGTCCTGAACAGATGTGCGTACATAATGTCGCACGAGCTGCCCGAGTCGACGAGGATGCGTCGAACGTCAAAGTTTGTCATGTCGGCTCTGATGAGGAGGAGGATCTGTGAGTTGGCAGATCCTCCGGGCAGCTCCTCGAGATAGAATGAGAGAGGCTGCGATGATGTCTTCGGTTTACCGAGGGTGACAGCCATACCCGAGGAGGCAGTAATGAGCTCCTCGAACCTCCTTTTTACCGAGCCGACGGTGTGTTTGTCGAAGACACCGCCAGAAATGACCATGGTTTCAGCAAAATTTTCCCATTCGTTGAGGATGGGATACTCATAGGTGTCTTTGAGGCGTTTGGGGACGTAGAAGTCATCTGGTCGCCAGACAGCCAAGGCGACGTTCTTCTCCCCGGAAGCTCTGGGCTCATCTTCGGGGGTGTCCTCGCGCTTCTTCTCCTGGCGAGGGTTCTCCTTCCGCTTGACATAGTCTTTCAACTTGCCATTATGGATCAAAATTTCTATGACATCCTTGAGCTGGATGCAGTCTTCGGTCAGATGTCCGTAGCTTTTGTGATAGGCGCAATATCTGCTCCTATCCTGCCCGAGCTTGAAAGGGGTGGATTTCGGGAATCTAATCCCAGCATTCTTGAAATCCGAGGCAGCACACTCGGCGAGGACAATCTCTCGTGGTACGAGCAGGGGAGTGTAATTGGTGAACTGGCTAGGAGGTCCTCGGGGTTCCCGTGACTTGTCACGCCCGCGCCTGTCCCCGTTGCGCTTGTCCCCGTTTCTATTGCCCTGCTCGCGGGGAGGGCGATTGTCCTCTGTTCAGGGGTATCTCATGGCGTCGGCCATGGTTTCCTCCTCGAACTGCATGTAGGCCTGAACTTTGTGCAGGATCTCATCCCAGGTAGCAGGTTTCTCGATGGCAACCATCTCTTTGAACTTGGTTCCATCGCGGAGGTTCTTCCTCATCAGGTATTTCTTCATGTCATCAGTGACATCAACCTGCACAGCTTCTTTGTTGAATCTCTCAATGTATGATCTGAGAGTCTCGTTGGGTCCTTGGCGGACAGCTTCCAAGTTTGCTTCCGTCTTTGGATGTTTCCGGGAAGCGGTAAAGTGACTGGTAAACTGCTTGCACAAGTCCTTCCAGGAGGTGATGGATCCCTGGGGCAAGCTTCTGTACCAAGCCATGGCACCTTCGACTAGTGTGGTCGGAAAAATTCTGCACTTGATGCCTCCTCTTACTGCTTGGTAATTAAGGATAGCATCAATGTTCTGTATATGTATGTCGGGGTCAGTGAGCCCGTCATACTTCCCCAGCTGGGGTGGCTTCTGCAGCGCGCGAGGAAGTTCCAGGTCCATGATCTGCCTGGACAGTGGACCCTTGTAAACTTCATCGTCACTCCAGCCCGGTGAGTGGGTTGGAGTTTCCGCCCGTCGAGGAGAGTTCTCTCGTCGGTTCTGATAGTCGTCTCCCCGACTGCCTTGAGCCATGCCTCCGAGCAGGATCTGTTTCCTCCGAGGAGGAGATCTGGGTCTCTGCTCGAAGAGAGCAGCCGCTTTACCCCTCTTGTTTGTTCGGGCGACAGAGTCCTCGCGGGGAGGAGTTCTGTTCCTCTTCTGGACCTGTGGCTGGACGCGCTCGAGGACAGGTCTTCTTTGGCTCGTCCCTGCTCGGCGAGCAGGTGAAGATTCCGAGCGTTCAGCTCTCCGCGGGGGAGAAGGGGGCTTGATATATCCCAGAACTTGCCGTTGGCCGTCTTCCAGCGCCCGGATACGATTGTTCTGCTCGTTAACAGTCCGGATAGTCTCGCGCAAGGCATCGAGCAGAGCAGCGTTTTCCGTAACTCGCGGGGAGTTCGGTTGAGGATTTGTTGCCGATTTTCCAGGCGCGATTTGCGACTGCTTCCCCTTTTTTCGCTCTGAGAGGAACTGCACCGCATCTTCATCATCAGATTCGGGAGAGGTTTCTCGTCCGTCTCTGTGATCAGTTTCAGGAATGGGTTGATCGCTGCCGTCAACCGGCATGAGGACAGGACCGCCGGCGTTCAAGGTGAATGGAGGAGCAACGTCGACGTTGTTGTTGACATCGTCGTTGTTGGTGTTTGAAGCACTGGCCATGATGATTGTGGTTGGAAAATTTGGTTTTGATCTTTCGTTCTTGCAGGAAGAAGAAAAGATGGGGAGAACTTCAGGTCCCCACAGACGGCGCCACTGATCTAACCTGTTGATCAGAAAGGTGTGATGGCCAGAGATCCGTCGTGCTGTAGAGTCAAGCAGCAATTCACCACCGGAGGGGGGGGGGGTCGTACCTGCAGGTGCTCCGATGCCTAAGTCAGAGAGTGAGGAAGCACAGAGAATAGAGAGAGAGTGAGAGTAGAGAATGAGAATTGTGTACCTTGCTCTCCTGCCAATGAGAGCTTATATAGTTGCCCCCAGCGCTGGGCCAAAGGTCCCCTCGATGGGCTGTGTTGAGCAGCCCAATGAGGTGGACTGCCAAGATAACTCCTGAATAAGAGGAGAAGCTGTTGCCAGCTGTTATCTTGGTGGAGCAGTTCCACGATCCTAGGAGGAGTGGATAAGCTCCACGGATGAGCGTCGAGCAGCACGCGGAAGGAGTCGCGTGCCTGACTGTCGGGCAGGGGCAAGTCCCTATTGGGCCTGCCCTGTAATCCGAGCAGGAGTGGATTTGTGCCAGTTCTTTGGCCCAATCCAGAACAATTTGTAAAGAATTAAAGATCACTTTGGGTTAAGAGGTGCTCACAAAGGAAAATTTCTCTTCCCACCCCCCTCAACGTCTCTTTCATCCCCCACACTCCCTCCAAAAAAATCGGGTTCTAGTACCCGAACTTTTTTCAGTGTAAATTTTACACTAGAAAAAAGTTCGGGTTCTACGGCCCGAACTTTTTTGGGGGGTGAAAGAGACATGAGGGGGGTGGGAAGAGAAATCATCCTCAGAAAGAGAGTTTTTCATTACCGGTGTAAAGCATAACATTAGACAATTTAGAGAAAAATATAATCTATTAAAAATTAAAGCTTTGTCATTACATGCTATTCGTATATGAATTTATAGTTATTTTCTACTAAATTTATCTTCTTATGCAGTATTTTCTTTTAAAATTTTTCTCTCTCTTTTTATCTAATCAAATAATTTTATTTAATGCCAATTTCCTAATTTAAATATATATATATATATTTCGTGTGTGTTATAAAAAATATTAATGAAATAAATTTTTGTCCTTGTGAGTATAACTTTCAATTTGTAGTAACATTGTAATATAAGGGTCGAAATTCGAATTTGAGACTCTTTACTTATTCAGTTTAAAGGTAAAATTTCTGACTACTAATTAATTTGACAAAAAAATTTCACGGTAAAATCCTGCACCCCCTGGTCCAGGGTCCTGGATCCTTCACTGAACACATATGTTGCACAACTTAAAAATCTTAACAATGTGAGCCTCTAATACAACTTCAACTTCACTAAAGTTGAAATAATATAATTCATAAATCTGAGTTCAACTTATTATTAAAATGTCGAATTGTTATGTTAGTGTGATTGAAGTTCGAACACTAGTTCTTCAATTTATGTGCGTGTAAGTATTCAATAACTATTATTATTTTGTATGTATATTGACAAAACAATGACATGAGATTGAGATAAAAAAATTAAATGATTTGGCGATAATTATATAAATGAGGCAATTAACCTGATAGCAGATCGATGGTTCAACTAATCTTAGAGAGACTATGATATTATTTTAGAATTTTAAATTGGATCTAAAATAATATCATAGTCTCTCTAAGATTAGTTGAATCACCGTCCCGTGAGCTTAGCTCAATTGGTAGGACATCGCATATTATATGCAAGGGACCGGGGTTCGAACCCCGGTCATCCCACTTATCCACCTTATGAGTGGAGTTTCTAGTCACTAGGCTACTTGACAAAAAAAAAAAAGATTAGTTGAACCATCGATCTGCTATCAGGTTAATTTCTATTATCAGATCCGCCGTCATTTATATCCACCCATCAAATCTAATAATATTATACATGAAAATGTGTTAATAGTTTCCCATTAAAAGAAAAATGATCCAAACACATATTTATACAAGTGGTGCAGTTTTTACATTACAAATCAGTTAGATCAAGTCTAAAATTCTTACAACAAAACAAAAGTTATGGTTTAGAATTCTCATGGATTGGTTTGAACCACTACCTTAGATTGTTTGTTTTACTTTCATGTTTGGTCCACCCAAAATTTTAAAAGTAAAGTAGTAAATAAAAGGAAGAAGAGTAATAATAAGAGTGAATGAATGAAGACATGGCAAGATGTGTAAGTGTGACCTTAAATATGAGCAAGAGTTTTTGGTGTTATGCCTCACACCAATGATAACTTTATGTGTCATAGACAGTATTTCAAAAAGATTCTTTTATGCTTCATCAAATTCCATGAACTTTATATAGAGCTTGTTAATATTCTTTTAATGTTAAATAGAATGCAACTGCTCCTTTATTTTATTTTCTTGTTCTTTTCTCTTTAACCTTGAACTCCTAGAAAGAATATAAACATAGACATAAAAAATAGAAAGGAAAACAAAAGGTAAAGATTATCATATAATTTTGAAAAGCAAAATAAAAGATACTATCTTATACCTATTTAATCACATTATTATTTGGTCACATTATTTTCATAACACATCTGAATTTGACTGGACTATATAGTATTATGTTTATTTTCTGTACACCACCTAACCATAAAATTATTCATTCATGATAAAAGGTAGAGTAACTATTGTACCACAAATAAAAGGAAGAGTACTAACTATAGACAGTAGCTGGTATATAAAATAAAGTGTGTATGTGAAAGTGGCTTTCAACATAGTTACCATACATTGGCTCAAAAAAATCTATCAAAATTCCAACTCCATAATTCAATGGACCCAACACATAGTAACTAGTAACTGCCACCCTCACCATTATTATATGGGGACCGGTATCTCTCAGATACTAATTAAACATATTATTAAAGAATAATTTATCTTAAAACTTGTGTATTCAATATTTTTAAAATATTAAAGTTATCAGAAAATCTATTGTGTATTCAATACGAGTATCTTAGAATTTTAGGTTATAAATATCATGCTGCTATTGTCGTTTATTGGTGATTAATTTTAGACTATCCAAAAATCACTCGGTTAAGATATTTGATTGGATGTATATGTAAAAATATTTTACAATGATATACAATTATACAAATTAAATCATAATATTCATTGGTCTAAATAATAATTTGTAACTTGTGGTCATTGTGCTGAAATCATGGCACAAATTCAACCTGAAACATTATTTTCCTTACAATTTATCTTGTGGTGCATCTTTTTTTTGTTGTTGTAATAAAAACTGACATCACACTAAATAAATGGGCCCAATTTGTAAACCCATTAGATGGCCCACAGATCCATCATCACCACGAGTGTGGATAACATTATGACAACAGTAAATTGTGCCATGACTTGTGAGCACAATAATCAAAACCTCAAATCAAATCAAATAAAGTGAACAACTTTAACATGAACCCTAGTTTTAGGCTTTTTTGACATTGAAAAACATGAATACTAAAATGCCAAAAATGGTATTGGTGACGATAAGCATGCCATGCCATTGCTTTGTATGGCCTTCACACATTATGTGCTTTAATTTATGAATTTGAGTTTGTTAGTTTACTAGTCTTTTATTTGTTATCCATTTAAAAAGAGAAACGGATACAAGTGAAGATTAGTAAAATCCATTAAAAGTAGATTTTACTAAAATTACGATCTAAAAATCATGACAATATGAGACTTCAATATATCAATATAATTTCAATACCTACTCTTTCCTCTAGAGCACCTCATGGGCCTAATTCTTACCATGAGTTTGATACCATATCAACTAAACTTTAAACTCAATCACAAAAAGCTATTATATTTTGTCTCAATTATAAGCAAAACTAACTGAGTATACACATATAAAGATTAATAGTAATTTCAATTAAATTTGTTGATGTAATAAAAAAATTAACTGCAATTTTTTAATTATACCTTTTTTGTATTTAGTTTTTGTATGAAACCTTGTTTCATTAAAGAATATTTTGAAAATAAATAATAACACTTAGGTAAGATTATTCCTTCTTTATATTTAGAATCACCAAATAAGATTTTCATTTTTTTCTTATATTTGAACGGCGAATATTTGAAACACACCCACTATATGGACCCGTTTGGATTAACTTATTTTTGAACTTGTGCAAATAACTTATGCAATATATATTAGGTTTTATACTATTTTATAAGTTCACACTAGTGAAAATTGTATTTTTATAAACTATCTTGACAAACTTATAACAATACATAAAAATTGCATAAATTATTTGTATAAACTCAAAAATAAGCTAATCCAAACAGACCCATATACACACATCTCCAATACAACTTCAATTAAATTTAATGATACAAAAATCATTTGGTCAAAAAAATAATAATAATGATACATTAATAAATTAATAAAAAAGATATTAGATAAAAATAAAACAAAAAGTTATAGTTGAGAAATATCCCAGCTAGTTTGAATTAGTACCTTCCTTAGATTGTTTGTCTTTCAGGTTTGGCCCACCCAAGAAATTAGAGAAGGCAAAATAAATACAGGAAGAAGATTGAAAGAAGACATGGCAAGATGTGTAAGTAGCACATTGTTTGGTTGGGGTGAAAGTGGGAGGAAAGAAAACTACTGAGGGAAAACATCAATTTTAAGAAACTTTTGATTGTTTGGATGCCAGAGAAAAGTGGGAGAATAACATGTGGGAGCCATACAAAAGCTTTCTAGCTAAGAATAACAATGGGTAGAAAACTATAGTACTTATTCCCATATCTGTAGTTTGAAAAAAATATCTGCACTCATCTTTATACTCACGTGCGTAATAAACTTTGTACACGTGCTTATAGGATACAACTACCTAAACATTCATACCCTACCTGTTACTTGCAGTTTTTGCAAAAAATAAATCGGTTAGTTATAAAATATCATATCATTTTAATACAATTAAAAAATTTCAAATATTTTAATGTTAACTTTTGAAAATTAGAAACAAAATTATTACCAACTTCATCTTAAGTTTATATCTTTGTTGACATATATTCATATTGTTACAACCTCCTGTTATAAATAAACATTTTTATTAAAAATGTGTAATAGTTTAATAATGTTCTTTTTTTTTCAATTAATAGAATATTTAATTCATCATTTGTTATTAAAAATTAATTTTTGCAAGAGAGATTATTTTAATGTATTAAATATAACTGCGAAAAATAATTTAAAATTTTCAATAATATATACTAGTTGACTGAAAAGAGACTAAAATAAAAATTTGAGATATTTACAAAGAATATATATCTTTTTTTCCCTCTCACTTTCGCTTTTATCAAACAACTAAATATTATCTCACTTTCTACTCATTTTCATTCTTTCAACATTCTTTTCTTTTACTTTCTTTCCTTCTATTTTCTTTTATCATCCAAACAAAGCAAAAATATGAGCAAGTTTTTTTTAGTGTAGTGCAATGATAGCTTAATTTGTGTCATAGATGGAGTATTTCAAAAAGATTCTTTTATGCTGCATCAAATTCCATGAACTCTGTAGATGAAGCTTTTTCTTATTCGTTTAATGCTAAATAAATACTGTAGGATGCAACTGCTCCATTTTTACTTGTTCTTTTCTCTATAACCTTGAATGCCCAGAAAGAATATAAACATGGAAAAGAGTAAAGATGATATTCTTAATTCCCAAAAAGAATAGAAAGGAGAAAGAAAAAAAAAATGATGATCTTCTTAGAATTATAAAGTTGAGCTGAATCGCCCCCTAGGTTCACTTTTCGGGACATAGGCCTACAGAAAAAAAAAAACACTTTATTCAACTCTACAAAATCAATTTATAAGGTGATAATTATATATACTTATATATTTATATTCAGACCATCTCACATGCAATATAAGGTAAGGAGGAGATTTACCATCTTAAAATTGAGGGTTCGACCTAATTCAATTCTATAAAACCAATTTATAAGATGATGATTGTCTCATTATATAAATTTATGTTCAGACAATCTCACATATCATGTAACACTTTTAACATATCACATAATTTGGAAAACAAGATAAAAGTGATCAAATCATTGAAAGATATCAAGAATTCAATCTTTATGTCATGTGTTTATTTTTTAAAAGTGATCTGAGACACAGTTTTTTTTTTTGAAAAAAATCCTGCGGTAACCATGGCACAAATTCAACCAAAAACATTATTATTTTTTAATGTGGTGTGGTACGTACAACGTTTTTGTTATTGTAAAAACTGACATCACACTAATAAATGGGCCCAATTTGTGTACGCATTAAGTGGCCCACATATCCATTATCACAGTAATTCTTTCAAACCCGTGTGATGAAAACAGTAAATTGTGCCATGACTTGTTGTGAGCACAATAACAAAAACCTCAAATCAATTCAATAAAGGGAACAACTTTAACATGAACCCTAGTTTTAGGCTTTTTTTTTACATGGAAAAACAAGAAAACTATAATACCGAAAATGGTCTTTGTGACGACAAGGATCAAGGATTTAAGACTTGGTATCTAGTTTAAGTATTGACTAATTCGAGAACATCAATTTTACTGTTTATCAACAGAAGGTTCAATTGAGATTACAGTTTTGTTATGTATGAACTAACTCAACACAAAAAATGACACCGAAAGAATTTAAAGATGACCCAAACTTTTACATCATGTCAACCCATTTGGATTTGTATGACTTTTATTTACACATTATGTCCTCATAAGTCATTATTTTATTATTTGTTAGAATAATATTCTTATTTTTATAATGGAGGTTGGATCTTGTGAAAATGACATTAAATTTCAACAATGCCGCATCCTTATTCGAACTACGGCTTGAAGAGATACCGTCTTTGATGTCCGATACGCCTAGAATAGAGTTACTTCCAATGGAAGAAATAGTTGAAAACAAAAGAAGTCCTTATTTCTCATTTTATTTTATACATTTTTTGTTTAAAATATAAGAAAAAAATATTTAGCGTTGAACAATTATATGAAATATAATTAAATTTTCCGGCTATTCTCTCGGTTTATAAAAAAGTATAATTAAACGTAACTATTTTCATTTGATTTAATTATAATATCATTAAAATATCTTTCAATTAATGCGCTATTTTAAAAAGAACTTTTTTATTTTACAAAATAATTTCCTATAATTCAAGGAAATAATAATATTTAGTTTGATAAATAATACTATTGCCAATGCAATTTTTTTTAATAAATATAAGTAATTTAAATTGAGACCAGAAGAAGTATATATGAAACTAAAGTGACCAAATTTTGTCGCAATTGATACAAACAAATATAGACCTTTATAAATAATAAACAATACAATTCATAAATAATGAAGCAACCATTCATCATGGGTCCTGAATGAGGTGCACAATCATTTTCTCATACATTTAAAAATAAATAAATTAAGATTTTATATTTGGTTAAGTAAACAAACCCAAAAATTTGGGCCAAATGGCGTTTAAATATGAAGATAAGCAAAACAATTTATTTATTTTTGGATAAGATAAGCAAGGTACAAGGATAGCTTGAACAATATATAATTTTATACACTCCTTGTTACCTATAGTTTATCTGCAAGGCATCACAGAAAATACTTTGTGTTGATAAGAAAGCGCACTTAATTAAATTAATAATTTTCTGGTTCTCCTATGCAAAATATATATTTTTTTAGGCTTATTTTGTTTTATATATCTCATAGGTAAATCAGCCATTTGTCAATCCATTTAATTATGTAGGGCCATTTTTTCATTATGTAAGACCAATTTAATATAATTATGACAGCAAATAACCATTGAAATAATTCTCCAATTTTTTTTATAGACGAAATAACATAACTACTGAAACTCACACACAAAGTGGAGTGACCGGAGTTCAAACTCAATCATAGCGTCTGACACTAACAATTTCGTCATTCTACCAATTGAGCTAGGATTTATGGACAATTCTGCACTCTTTCTTTTTTTTTTGCTGAATAATTCTGCACTCTTTCTAAAAGCTTCTCTTATAAATTTCTATATAAATATGTAATTATTTTATATATTTTATTGTTGAGACGTATACGAACTCATTTCTATATAAATTTCTGTATTCATATTTTAAAATGTATGTTAAGATTTAGCCGTTAAATTAAAAAATTAGTAGGTGTAAATTTCCAAATCCCATTAGAATTTGTTAAAACATTTCCACTTGATGTTTAAATTTTTCGGTTATAGCTAAAAGTTTGTACAATACACCTAAATATGTAACTTTTTTTTTTGAACTTATTAATTTGCACTCACTAAAAATAATGCGAGGATGTAAATTGATAAACTTCAAAAAATATTTACAAATTATTATAAAAAAAAAATATTTACAAATTAGAATCAACTAGAACGTACCTTGTAACACAATCCACCATATTAGCATTTTTTAAGACAATGAACCATATTTTGTCAATCCACCATATTACCAAGTTGCATCCTTATTTACTAAACAAAATATATACTTCTCCTATTGCTTATCAAAAAAAAAAAAGTCTTCTTCCTATCTTTGTTTTTAGCCTAAAGAAAAGTCTTTTGTACTTTGTAGTGAAGTTCGTGAATCACCTTCTTGAATGTATTATAAAAGAAATATTTAAAGATGCAACTAAAAGTCATCAATTGATTGGTTAAGGTAATTTCTTACCCTTCTATCTATGAAATTAAACTCTTTTTAAAAGACTACAATACTATTGGTTGCTATATTTGGAAAAAGATTGAGGATTCTCCTGTTTATATGTTTAGCCTCAAAGTATGAAACTGTTTCTTTATACCACTCACAACACGAAATTCGATGTATACAAAATATATATATAAATAAGTAAATAATTATTGTTGTATAATTGTTATAAAATAGTTGTTTAAATAACATTTTTATTTTAGTGATTTACGTTTTTTGAAAAAAAATGGTAGGCATGGTGGAATAGGTTGAGTTGAACACCTTATTTCATAAATAGAACTTCCACCATGATTAAAAAATTTAAGTCTCAAATCTAGTATATATGTTATTTGTTTCATGCTTTTTATTTATCTAGAGTCTTAGACTAACCTTTTTGAAAGTGTGATATACACTACATACCTATTAACCTCCTTTTTGAAAAACAACATTTGAAATCTGAAATGTATCATTACAATTAAAGAATCTAAATACAATTAAAGAATCTAAATAAAGGAAGAGATAGAGATTATGAAACCATGCATTGATGCATTCTCACCTAACCAACTTTTAAGAGAGGATACCAAATAATCTATCATATGTGGAGAAGATACATTGTAGCTAATAGCCTAATAAGGCCTCATCAGAAGCTACTTAGTATATTTTCTCTTTTTATTCAAGTAAACACAACCAGTTGAATTTCAAGAAACTTCACAAGATAATAACAAGCAATGAGCAAAGTAAATACTAAATAGTAAAGCAATTTTCAGATTAAAAGAAAGGTCAACAATGGCATTTCTTCAAACAATGGCATTTCATGGAGAATTTATACCAATTCAGCAAGTTAAACTCTAGAAATTTCATAAAAGTCAGCTACTTAATTTAATTAGTTGAGATAATTGTGTCAAATAATAACTCAAAAATTCATTAAAGCAAAGTTCACAACCAAATATATCATTGAAGCAAAGTTCACAACCATAACTCAACAAAAATTCTCAAAAATTCAAAAATGCCTTACAAAATCCCGATTTCAATTAAAAAATGTCATACAAAAATTGTTTAGGCTATGTGAATCACAGGTAATACATTTGAGAGTACCAATACGGGGGGTATGTACCGGTATGCGTATGGTACGCACTAAAATTGTAGTATTTTTAAAAAAAAAATTCATATTGGGTAAGTGCAGGTACACGAGGGGTATATGCAAGGTACAAAAAACACAAAAAATGCATTGTTCTACGATTTTTTATCAAGAAAGAGTAAGAATTATATTGAAGAAACAACAAAAATGTAGGATATTTTTGGCGATGAATAAGATATATTTAATAGAGTTGGTATTCTTGAACTTGCTAGTCTTTTTTTATGTATTTTTGTTGTCATTTAAACAATTTGAATCAAGGTTGTCAGAATCTAATTTTTATGTAAATCATTATAGCTAAGTGGAATCGAAACGCAGATTCAACTTGTAAACTCGTAGGATTTACCTCTTATTAAAATAAACATATATATAATATATATTTTAGCTTATTTAATTTTGAACATAAAACTAATAATTTTATTTTTAATTTAGAAATTTAAGTGCTATATGAATACTAATCAACGAAAATATAACAAAATTAATATGTTATTAATTTTAATTAAAAATAGAATTTAATTATTAGATAATTCATACTTGATTGATTTTCACTCACTCTCATTAGTTAAATATGGCTGCAGACTGCATTTTAGTAACAAATAACACAACAACTATATGTCCATCAATATATCTTGTAAAGAAATAATATCTCTCACATTTTTTCACGTATTAAATATGACTCTTTGAATCATGTATGTTATGTAACACTGAATCTTATATATGATTGAAATACAGAGTGATTATATATTTTCAACCACTTGTTTTATTTTATTTTTACGAAACTCCAATTATATTATGTATCTTTTGTTGTTGTAGATAATTATGTATTTTTTTTTACAATATTTATGTATCTATTATTTATCAGATAACTTATTATATTTAAATGTCCACAAATATATTTAAATATCCACAAGTCTTAACTCAATTGGTAGAAATGTCGAAATTGTTATGTCAGACGTCATTTCGTCTATTTATAAAAAAAACTTATTATATATAAATAATCGCATAAAATTTTGTTATATTGTATTATTTTATCAAAATATAATTACGAATTTGTTTTATTTCTCACTTGTTTTCATCTATTATTTTTGTATTGTGTTTTTTCTTCTTTTTTTCGCAACGTGCATAAAAATAAGAGACGTTGTTGGGGATACACAAGTACTAAAAATTATTACTTGTCTAACTCTTAATGTATTTCCTCCGTTCCTTCGTCCACTTGAAAACTCGATAGGTGAAAATAAACAAGATTTTAACACATTGATTTGAATTACTTTTAAAGTATGATTTTTTTATGGTAAATTATTTATTTTAACAATGTAATTTATATACTTATACTTTAAAAAAGTCATACACCCATACCTTAATTTTTCTATAAAGGTCATATTTCGAATCGGTACCGATGTCGTGTCCGTACCTAGGCAATTCAGTTCAATTCAATACAATTCAACTTGCACACATAACTGTAATTTCTTAATTAATCTTCATAGTACCAATTAACATATTTTTTTTACTAATATCATAAATCACATTTGCAAAATGCAATTAATCAAACACAACAATGACCTAAAATCACCACATGCAAACACAAATCACACATTGATGTTAGCTCAGAGAAGAACATAATGGAGGGAGGGAGGGAGAGAGAGATTTCACTTATCGATTTAGCTCCGATGAAGAAGAAACAAAGCTTCGATTCAGTTGCACCGATTAAGTGATTTTGTTGAGAGGAGGTAAAGGGATTTATAAGCAGAAACACGATTTTGGGTTTGCTCGCAATTTTGGCGGAACGCTGATCGCTGTCGTGCGCAGTCAAAAATAAGTTTTAAAAAAACATAGTAACAAGGAATTTAAACCATGACCTATGATTTAATAATTAGGATCCAGTAAGAACGGTATATTCTGGGGGTTTCGTTGTTTAGTTTCTGGAAATAGTTGAGAGATGATAAATTCAATTAATAGAAAAGCAACCAATCCATTGGTTTTAGGAAAACTTCATTATGATTCTATCATCGGTTCACATAAAATATTGTTTATATGTTCATGCCTTAGTTGGTTTATAAGACCGATTATACAAGCGATAAGTAGTTTTATACGAATTCATTCAATCAAGCAAAGAATGTGTTCAACTAACCATGGGCAGTGAACAAGCGTCACTTAGAACACGGTTTGTATCATGAAAGAGTTTAACCAACCCTTTTTGCTAAGGGCGAAAAACCTATATCAATTCCTATTTGAACCAGTCATACAAGCGATAAATTAATCCGAAAAGTCTCACAAATATAACTCAAAACAGAGATTAAGCATCGCTATATTCGAGTTTCATAAATAAATAAAGAACATGAATTGATAAGAGAAGGCAATAAACAAATAAACTGAATTACTATTAATAACTAAACCTCAAGAAATCATAAACGGAATTCCTTACACCAATGAATCGATAAAGATTTTTAGTTCTCATTGAGGCAAAAGCTGCCCTTAGGGTTCTGTTTCACGAAATTGACAGAATGACAGCCCTAGGACGTTTTCTAAATTATATATTACGGGCTCCAAAAGTTACGGGCCGAAAACATAAGTTTGGATCGAAAATAAATTAAGTTATCACGTCTAGAACATAAATAAATGCAATTATTTGACACAATTTCGCTCCGAATTGGCTTCAGACTTCAACATGAAAGTTGTAGCTCTTTTTCTTAGCTTGCCAACGCATCTTCCCGCGCCTCAATCCGATATTCGTAGCTCCAGTTATGACATGCTGACTGAGAAAGTGTCAAAGTGCTATTTATTCATAAAATAAGTGCGAAAATAAAATAAAGATAAAGGTAAAATTAAATATAAAAACACACTAAAATAGTGAAAATAGTAAATTAAACCAAAAAAATACACTAATACAATAGTAGAAGAATGTGCATTAAAATGCACTGATCAAACGCAATTTTGGATCTATGAACGGGAATGCAATTTTGAGGATTTGAATTTGTTTCTTTCAATTTTATATTTATTTAATATAATGTTTTTGTTGTTGTTAGATCCATATAATGATTTATATCTTTATTTAATTAGTTATTTATAATTAAAAAATGAAAAATAAATGTTTATTAATTAAAAAAACTATTTGCGATGGAATAATTCCCTCACAATTTTTATAATTATATTAGTCTTTTTTTTAGCACCGGAATATGTGGAGACTGAGATATTCCGTCACAAAATTAATCCGTCTACGAATCCGCCCCTTATATATAACTACATATTACCTCTCTTAAATTATAAGCGCTGAACAAAGTCTTAAATTATATTCATATGTTTGTGTTTATTTTTTTCTATTTATATTCTTTATTTAAAAAAATCATATTGTAAAAAAAATAATTTTCATCTTTTGCCCCTTTTTTAATAATTTTTTTTACCAAAACTTAACCAATTGCATATGGAAGTGAGGCGGAATGAGGATATCCGAAATCCACGGGGATACCCGAACCCCGCATGAGTTCGGAGTTATACTTTTCATACCCGTTGAGAATTGGGACGGATTTGGGAAAATCCAAATTATAGGTTTGGATTTGGAAAAGGCAAAATCCGCCTCTAACCCGCCTCATTGCCATGCCTAATTTTTCCTCACAAAATTAACACGTCACATTTGTGACGGAATATTTCCTCACAAACTCTAAAATTCATATTAGTGCCGGAATATTTAAAGAGATTTTATTGCAACGCAAATTCCCTATTTTATGACACAAATCCCGTCACTAAAATTAGAAGATTTTAATAAAAAAAATATGTAGCTAAATCCGTTACTATTTGTGAGGAATATTATTCCCCCTCTAAAATATGTCACAAAAATAAGCCATCAAACATATATCTAATTATAGAGTACAAAAATAAGCCATCAAACAAATATCTAATTATAGAGTAGGAAGCTAATAAACTAATGAGAATGTGTAAACTATAAAATGTAAAAGTTTAAATTACTATATTTTCACATATATGAGACAGGGGTGGAAAAAATAATTTGTGTTTTATAAGGTTTAAAATAAATTTTTATATGAAATAAATATTTTCAATATCTATCAGCATAACTTTTTTTATAAACAAATATTAAATTATAAGAAATATAAAGTATACTCAACCATTACAATTAATAAATTAACATTGAATGAAATGTCAAATATCTCCTGACATTTCAAAATTCGTCAAATACCCCCTTGAAATTCGGAAATATGCAAATAGCCCCCTTAAGTTGTGAAACGTCAATCAAATTGCCCCTTGCTCCGTTTACTCCGTCTATTTTAAGCCTTTAAAAGCACAACCTTCAACCTCCTTGCAACCAGGTGAATAACAAGGAACTAAAACAACAAAACTATCATCACCAGAATCATCCTCATCATCATTATCATTGCTTTTAAAATCAGAACAGAGAGGTTCTGACCACCCAATAGACCAATCTGAGGCATCAGATTCAGAACCATACAAGAAACACTCATCACCAACATCATACTATTTATCAATTCTTGTCTCATCCACATTTTCCTCTTTTTTTCTCATTAAAATAGACGGGATAAACGGATAAGGGGGCAATTTGATTGACGTTTTACAATTTCATGGGGTATTTGCTTATTTCCAAATTTCATGGGGGTATTTGACGAATTTTAAAATTTCAAGAGGTATTTAGCATTGCACTATATTAACATTAGATGCTTTGAAAGTAAATTTAGAGATTATTATGCCGATAAAAAAAACAATAAGAATTACTCCCTCAACGACCTTTGAACCAAAACCAAAGAATAAAATATTTTGGCCCATAACAATTTACAAATTGGCCACTTTTCTCCTAAACATGATGTTATATCGTAAACTCCATATACTCCTGATAATGAAAAGTTAAAGATTATTAATGAAAACATTAAATGGGTCATTAATTTATGTCTAAAAATAAACATGGGTCTACCGTGACTGTTTTGATATCAAAATGCTTAAATTATAAGCCACTGAGTTTGTTCTAGTGATGATGAGTTTGGATAGTATGTATGAGGTTATGACATTAGGTTTAGGAGTTCTCTCACTTATAAATTGTTCAACCTCCACTTTTCTAAGCAATGTGTGATATAACTCACCTCATATTTGCCACAACATTCTCCCTCTCAAGTGTGATCAAGTCATTGAATTCATTGTGCTCTCTCTTAAGCGGAAGTTTTTCCATCCACACTTGCACTGCCATTGGCCGCACCCAACGGGACACGTCGCTTGACCACCTTTGTCAGGAAGACTTTCGATACAAGGAGTTAGTCAAACTTTGTGTCGAACTATCAGCTCTAATACCACTATTGGGTGATGGGGGGACAACCAGGGATAATTCACATTGGAGTCTGAAAAACTATACAAGTGATTTGGACAAACTTTTACACAAAATCTTAAGGCATGAGGTTTATGGGTTCTCTCACTTATAAAGTGTTTAGCCTCCACTTTTCTAAACAATGTGAGACTTAACTCACTCTTCAGTTTTCACAACAGAATCACCCTCCTAATTGTTTTTTCTTTATTTTTGGTTAAATAATTATGATATTCACATATATTTAGTTTTCCTTTAGTATTTTTTTTTATTTCTCCGTCTTAGCACACCATTGTTTGTTATGATTTCCTCATATAGGTGTGTTGATTTTTTTATTTCCCTTCTTGGTGTGGTATATTTATTTTATTTAGCAGGATGAAAGATCAATTTCAATCGAGTGTAAATTCAATCAAAAACTTTGACATCAACTTACACATCTGGACACATAAGTATTTCAGAAACCTTAAATATAGTAAATATATGTAGGCTTAGGAAATTTGACATTTTATACTACTAAATTGGATGATGCGAGTGTACGGTGTGAGCTTAGGTTTTTTTTTTAATGACCTAAGGTTTAACTTTGTGTGTGTGTGTTAAATATATAGACTAATTTCTGACATATTTGGTCTGTTTAATTTAATAAATAAGTCTAGCTATTCATATTTAAGCATCATATGTGATGATTGTGTTGATATGTGATTAGAGAATATATAGTAAAACTACATATAAGAAAAATTCTGCTAAATAATACATAAGAAAATGTTGGGGTTGATTGTCAAATCCCACATCGACCAGGTTCTTAAATAAAGAAGGAGGTTAAAAATTAGCTATTGGAGAAGTCCCACATCGCTTAATTTGGTGAAGCAAGGGTGAGACCAAGGCTATATATTGGACCTAAGTTCTTTGTTTTTAGATGCACCAGTCGGAAGCACTCTAAGCTTATATCCGACTTTTTTGTTTTTCTCTTGTACTCTTATTTTAGAGTGTGGTGAGATGTAGTTAGGTATTTGCTTTGGAGAGTGTGGGTGTATCGGGGGCTGTGGGAAGGTTGAGGGTAGTCTATGTGTTGTAACAATTTTCACATAGTGATATTCTCTGGTTGTCGGTTTTGACAACGGCCGTGGTTTTTTCTACGAATTTGGAGTTTTAACGTTATATTCTTGTGTTGTGATTGTGTTCTTTTATTTTCTCTATGCCGATTATTTTCCAACAACTGGTAACAGAGCATCTGGTTTGGTTCTGGGTGGGAGGGAGTTCCACTGTAAAAGTTCAGGCTAGAGAAAATTGATGGAAGAATCATGTTTGGCTTGTGGAAAAATCAAGACAAGGATGTTTTGACACAATCAGGGTTACACAAAGTCAGCCTGGGGAGGCGGGTGGAAACAACAACTTTATTATGAGGATGCGGAAGCGTTAGTGGAAGTTGGGATTCGGTGGAGTATTGAGTCATGAACTTTGGATGCTCCTATCACATGTGTTTGAAGAAAGAATACTTTGAAACTCTCGAGCTAGATGAAGGTGGAGTCGTTCATCTTGGTGACGGGAAAGCTTAAGGTTCAAGGTATGGTTTCAGTTTGTCTTACGAGGTTTGACAATTGTGGATTTCTTTAATATGATGTGAGGTATATTCCTGGACTTTGATGCAAAGATAGTTGGTTCTACTATTGGTCATGCATCGGTTACTAGTGATGATTCTCATGATGTGGTTAAGTTGTGGGACTTCGTTGATACTTGTTAGTGACATGGGTTTAGTTGGACTAGTGAAACAAGGTTTACTTGGTGGTGGAACTGAACTGGAATTGTTGGAGACTAACAATGGCTTGAAGTATGTTTCAGAGTAGTTTAAAGAGAAATTGTCCAAGTGAATCAGGAGCAGTATGTTTCCTTATGGCATTTCCGTTGTACTATGGAAAAGGACAAGTTATTGCTAAGGGATTCAGAACAACACACGGGCATTGGTTGGCATTGATGCAAGGTGTGTGAGGAGTTATATCGATGGCTGATGAACTTCCGGAAAAGCCAACATGGAAGTTGCACCATAAATTTTCAGCAAGGTTTCGGGATGTTGAAATTCTTGGGATGGTTTAGTTTCAAGTGAAGGAAATTCTTGGGATGGTTTGATTTCAAGTGGAGAAAATTCTTGGGATGGTTTAGTTTCAAGTGCAGTGTACTCTTTATGGTGGAGTATGATAATTTAATTTTTCGGTATAGACAATGAGAATTATGATTGTCGGTGAAGACAATGATTGTCGGTATAGACAATGGAAGCGGAAGATAGAACTCTTGCAATCAAGGTGGAGATTGTTGGGGTTGATTGTCAAGTCTCACATCGACCAGGTTCTTAAATAAAGAAGGAGGTTAAAAATTAGCTATTGGAGAAGTCTCACATCGCTTAGTTTGGTGAAGCAATGGTGAGACCAAGACTATATATTGGACCTAAGTTCTTTGTTTTTAGATGCACCAGTCGGAAACACTTTAAGCTTATATCTGACTTTTTTGTTTTTCTCTTGTACTCTTGTTTTAGAGTGTGTTGAGATGTAGTTAGGTATTTGCTTTGGAGAGTGTGGGTGTACCGGGGGTCATGGGAAGGTTGAGGGTAGTCTATGTTTGTAACAATTTTCACATAGTGATTGTTCAAAAAAAAATTTCACATAGTGATATTCTCTGGTTGTCGGTTTTGACAACGGCCGTGATTTTTTCTCCGGATTTGGAGTTTCCACGTTATATTCTTATGTTGTAATTGTGTTTTTTTATTTTCTCTATGCCGATTATTTCCTAACAGAAAATGCATCTATTTTTTCATATATGATTTTAAAATTCCAACATAGCTTTCAAAAAGATAACAATGTACTTAATAGTTTTAAAGTTGTGTCGTTCAAGAGCCAAGCAAGTGTTTAAGCCTCAAATTTTTGATAAAAAAAGTCTAAAAAATTTATTTAGAATATCTTTCTTGTTTAGTTTAACCGATAAGAATGAAAGTTTCATATCTTTCTTGACCAAGGCTCCTCCAAAATTTACATATTTTCTTTTTATAAGTTTTGTATTTTTTTCCAAAGTCCTCCTTAAGAATTGTGTTTTATGATTCTGCACTACTTGGATGGGCCCTGCTTTAAAGATACAATTAGCACCGGCATAACATACAAATTATTCACAGTTATTTAACAATGATGATTAATCGCCATCGAAAAATCTATTAACCATATAAGATGAATTATTCCCTTCAAACTAAATTTCACTTAAATGTAAAAGTCAATAATCGAACTTATGACCGGTTATTTTAAAGCAACCACTGGTTATATATTTTGGGGGTTATTTACATTAATATAGTAATTTATAATTAAGAGAGCTGCTTGAATTTTTGTATGAAATTTTTTGGCTATGAATATTGGTAACCAATCGAACAAACTAATGTTATGATTCATATCTACTTTAGTTTTCTTGCTTAGCTACCTTTTTATTTTATCCCGATGAAACTGATGATAAATTTGACAAAGTTAGTGCCATACTCAAGATCTCACCTAACACATATTAGTGTACCTTTTTCTCAATTCTCATAAAAGTAAACCTAAAATTAAAGCACTTTAATAAACTTTAATTAAAAATAATAAGCAGACCATGTCCCAAAAAAAAATTAAAGAGTGAATGATGAGTTTTTCAATTTTTTTAAAAAAGAAAACATCTTCAAGTAGTTCACTAAAGAAAAAAAAAAGTCTTGCATTATGAAAATTAAATCCAAGTTTTTTATGACAATAAGCTATTCTATTAAACACGATTACACATTACTTATTGCCAACACTTTCCCTTTTAGTAACATCATCATTGAAAGAACACAATGCTTATATTTAATTGGACCAGCAATCATTTTAATCTTTTGAAATGTAACTCGCCGTCGCATTAATCTGTGAATGTATCGAAATTGCAAATTCATTTCTAATATTTTATTTTATAGTGATTTTATGATCAAATTGACCAAAAAACACATTCAATGACTAAATTGTCTACCTAAAAATATATTGAAGGACTAAAAGATCAATAAAATAGACGTTTATGAATGTATTTGCAATTTTGTTACATATGTAAGACCAATGTAATAGCTTTGTCAAAAAAATCAATTTAATAGCAAATTACACTTTTTGAGGATCAAAATGGTTGTTTGTATGAAATATGCAAAAATAATATTAGTGCTAAAATGTTGATGTTTAACAAAAAATTATGTAAAATAGTTTGGAATTATTAACAGTACTCTATTGAAGTAGTATTGGGTAAAAGTTGAATTCAAACAAAAAGAAACATTTTGAAGAAGCATAGAGTTGGAACATGACTAAGTGCAATCCTTATTCTTTTTCTTTTTCTTTATCTAAACTTTGTTTCTTAAACTCGATGTCCTTTTCTATTTAAGTTTCAACACTTCTTTGTTCATGGAGAAATATTTTTAGAGGGTCACGTGACAAAAAAATTATATTTGGTCAAACTCACAGAAAATATTAAATCATTTAATAATTTGAAAAGTAAGTATTATTTAATTATTTATTTTAAGTACTTATTTAACTTTTCTTGAGTGTGATCAAATGTAATTTCTTTGGTCAAGTAACCATTTAAGAATATCAAGTGAAGATAAATTGGACTCTCAGGTCCTGAGATTCAAAATTATAGATGGTGAAATATTATTCTCAAATTTATTTACAAAAACTATTCCCGCAAGAGATAGAGGGGTTGCCCAATTTTATTGGAGATGGTGAAAGAAAAAATGTCAAGAAAATTATATTGGAGAAGTCTCACATTGCTTAGAGAAGTGAAAGATGGGGAAGCTCAATGCTATATATAGAGACAAAGTTCATTGTTTCAACACAACAAGTTGTAACACCTGGAAACACTTCAAGTTTATATTTACGTATTTTTTTCTTATGCTCATTTTAGAGTTTTGTGAGATATAGTTCAAATATTTACTTTGGAGAGTGTGGGTATACTGATGTCATGAGGTGGTTGAGAGTGAATTTATGTGTTGTAACAAAATTTTGACATAATGTCTCTGGTTGTCGGTTTAGACAACGGTCGTGATTTTTTCTCTGAATTTGGAGTTTCCACGTTATATTCTTGTATTGTGATTGTAGTCTTTTATTTTCTTTATGCCTGTTATTTTCCAACACTTTTATAATATCTTTTACATTTTCTCTCTCTTTAATGTGTGGGTCAAAATGCATCAAAGATAATTTCACGGAAGACAATCTTGTTTCGTAATATTGTTAATTGAACTATATTACGTATAAAGTTTTTTCTACACTACCTCTTAACAATTTGGGAGTACTACCCAACAATCAATGAGAATAAATCATATGTTGTGAAGTAAAAATTTGTTACAAGTTAATTGCGGGTATCACATGCAAATATACTTATAAAACTTGTTCTTATTAGTTGTTGGATAAATATCTCAAAATCTTCGAGAAATAGAAAACTATAAACAAATAAATATCGAATAACTTCATTTTTATATTTTTTGTTGAGAGGTAAGTTGCATTGCCCCTTAATTATTTTATTTTGGTTGCTTGTAGATAGATATTGGTATCATTTTTACAAGTCTTCAATTCCTTCAAATCCTAAATGATTCTTTCTTTCTCTTTTTCAAAATAAAAAAGAGAAAATGAAGGATTCATATGTTGAAATATATGAAGATCAATTACATCGTCTAGCTTATTATTCTCTTTTATTTTTCTCTCTCTTTTCTTTCTTCTTTTTACCAAACCAAATACAACATTCAAGCATTGTATGAAGGTAAATGAAATATCCCTGTCATCTTTTATTTTTTCCTTTTTCTTTCTTTCTTTTGATTTTTGGGCCTAAAGATTCCATTTCTTGTCTCCTATTTAGAATTCAGTTACTGTTACATGACTTTACTTGCTTACACATTGAAATCATTATCCATTAACCACAGCGTGCGTTTGCACACACACACGAGTTATAAATGAAAAGCATATAGTATATCAAAATATATCATTTGATATGAGAAATAAATTAATGTTATTTTTATATTTCTCTTCCAACCCCTCTAAGTTTTTGTTGTTTCGATTTAGTCTTTCATGTTATAAATACTTTATATTTGACCTCTTTATTTTTATTGATTTTGTTATCATCTTTTAAATTACAAACATTTTAGTTTTATCTTATAAGTTACATTTGACATTTTTGTCATTTGTAACCAAATTCCGTAATTTTCTTTCTTCTCTATTTTTTTCCACTCAACCAAACAAACTAAAAGTGTCAAAAATTTGTAACTTAAAGACTAAAACGTCTAACTTTTATAACTCAAACCACCAAAGTGTACATTTTTTTTTTTAATTTAAGGGTCTAAAATAGAACAAAAATATTAAGGGATTAAAGTGTGTAGTGTATAAAGCTTAAGGTCATATAACCGGGAGGGACCGTAACCAATTAATGCTAGAACTGACTTCCGAACTAGATTAGGTGGTTCAGTGAACTAAATATTGGTTATTAGTTTGATTATTAAGAAAAAAAAACATACTATTATTAAGACCTTAAAATATCATTAGTTTGATTATTTAACTATTTAATCTTTAGTCTAACAATTTAATCATTAATTTGAAGTTATAGATAAATTAAAAAACAAAAATTAAATAGTTAAATTATTAAAATAATTGCATTTTAAGGTCACAATAATGATATGTTTTAAAAAAAAAAGTTATTTAGAATGTGAAGATCCATTTTGGTGTTTCATAAATTTCTGACGGGATTATTCAATTTTATACAAAAATAATATTCAAACTAGCCCCTAATATTTTTATATTGAAGACAAATTAGTTCCTCTGTTAAAATAAATTGAGGAGTAATTTAATTATACTTAACATAAAAATATAAAAATAAGAAAGACTAATTTAAAATTTTATTTTTAACATTAGTGAGTTGTCCCATAAAAAATTTAGAGAGATTAAAGTGGATCTTCTGTCTAAATTTATTTGTCAAGTTAATTTTAACTTTTTCTCATGTTTCCTTTAAATCAGACGAACTTTCTCGTGGCTGGAAAATTTGTACTCAAGATCGTACACAAAAATTATACTAATATTGATGATATGTCTATTCTGTAAATTAAATATGATGACAAATTGACTATACATGCGCACTATTTTTGAGTTTCATCAATTTAATACCCCTTGCTACTAATTATTTTACTCTCTGAAAACACTACAATGATATTCTAAAACAGCTTTCGTATCCTGTCAAAAAAAAAAAAAAAAAAACAGCTTTCATATCGTATCCGATACATATTCGATATTCTAATATATGTTAATTTATCTTATAGTTGTTTAAACTTCTATGTATATTTACATATGAATCAAAATTTCTCCTTATTAATAGTTTCTCTTTTATTTAATTGTCTTTTTTCTTCTTTTATTTTTAGAAAATTTTAAACCATGTCTCCCGGATTAATGGTTAACGAAACAAAAATGACAATGTAATTTGTTTTTCTACTTAAACCCTTTGTTTTAATTTCCAATCTTGTTTCTTTAACTATTATTGCCCTAGGTATGGGTGGCAAAACGGGTTAGACTTGTCATGACAAACCGTTAACCATCCATTTTTTGAGGGTCGGCCAAAGTTTTAGGTTCGATTTTTTAGTTGGCCTCTCGCGCCTAAACCTCTTTAAAAACAGGGAGCCGGGTTGATCAACTGGCATTTAAAAATTATTTTATGTTATTTTTTTCTATGTTTGAGGTGGAAAAAATGGAAGAAACGATTAAACTTCACGGGTGAACCGATTTTTTTTTTCTCATTACTTTTTAGACCAAAAGTAATAAAGGGTTAAACTAAACTTTATTTATTTTGCTTCTTTATACAATCTAGTTTATTTATATATTTTTTAATGTTGTTTTTTTTATTGGTACTTTGTTTTATTTTGATACTTCTTTATGTTAAATAATAACGTTGATATTATTATAAGACGTGGTAAATTGAAACCAAAATAGCTAGTAATAGGTTACGCAAAACAACTTGATGTCATGTTAAATATTATTAATCATTCTTATTTATTGCATTGTTTGAGTTTGTTTATTTTTTTAGTTATTACATCTTTATTATTTATTTCAATGTTATTCAAGTGGCTTTGTAACCAAAAACCAAAGGAAATTGTCACTAAAGGTCAAAGGAAGTGAAACATAAAGTTTTGCATCAGCTTAAGTCTCACACGACTGTGTGGACATCTGAAACGGTCGTTCCGTGCAAGTCAAATGCTACATTTGGCGTCCTGAAGACTCACACGGCCGTGTGACAAGCTTCCTATTGTCAATATCACCACTCTAAATAAAGTTTCTAGTCCATTTTTCTATGTCATTCAGCAGAGAAACTAGTCAAGAGTAAATATTTAGACAGTACATTAACATGCCATGAAGGACAGATTTTACCAATTGGAATCTTCCAGCAATAGATAACAAGGAAGCGTCTTCCAGGCTACTAACTTAATCCTAATTTTGTCGGCAATGAATTGAAAATGAGCAGCCTTTGGTTTATTTCTAAATGTTGGATCCTTTAATTAGCTTAATCTTTTGATTTGAAACAAGCTTGGAGATGCCCCTACTTAACACATCTTCAACAATACAAAAAAGAAGCGGGGACATGGGGTCTCCTTTTCTAACACCCCTGCCACAGGAGAATAAGTCTTATTGCTTACCATTAATATAAATGGATAAAAAAAACAGATTGTAGAATTACTCTAATCCAATTACAAATTTTGGCATTAAACCCAAACGCAGTCAGGACCCCGAGAAGAAAATTCCAGGTTAAAGCTAGTATCAAAGGATTTAGAGATATGCACCTTCAAAGCTAGAATATTATCACCAAAGGCTTTGTTGTGAAGGAGATTAACGGCTTCAGAAGTTAGGCAAATACAATCCTTTATGTTTCTACCATGAATGAAAACTATTTGTTCTTGACAAATAATGGAGGGTAGAACTTGAGCAAACCGGTCAACCAATCTCTTGGTTATAATTTTTTGCTTAAAATTAGCTAGAGTTATAGGCATGTAGTGATCTACAGTGTCAACATTAGGAATTTTAGGAATCAAAACCAAAGTGTTGGAATTGAAGTTTGGGAGAAACTAGTCATATGTAAAGAATTGAGTGACTGCATTGACTAAGTCTTGTCTAATGATATCTCAATAAGTTTGGTAGAAAAATCCTCCAAAACCTTCTGGCCCTGGAGCACTATCCTTGCTAAGGTTCATGACTTCATAGTGAATCTCATTAGCTGAGGGCACCATAGTCATCAGGAGATTACTGATATCATCAACCAAAGAAGGAATAACATCTTCAACTAAATTATTGTCCTGCAAAGCATCTTTCTATTCTATATTAAGTGTTATATTTTGGCTATAAGTCTTAGATTAATTGACATGTATGTATTAGTAAGTTGTATGCTTTCAATCGTAAAAAAAAAAATTGTATGCCTTCATTTAGGTTTGAACTTGAGACCCCATACTTAGTTGTGTGTGGTGCTTACCACTTTGTCTACCGATAAAAAATATGGTCATTTTTACATTTTCCCGTTTTTGTTATTTTAATTTCAAAGTAGTTGTACACTTTCCGAACTTAAGTACAAACAACTATTCACTTTTCAGATCAATTGAATAAATAATGTATCGGATATAGATTAAAAATCAAATATATTGGTTATTCAATGAATCTAAAATAGAAATATTTGATCATAGTTAATGTTTGATTGAGTATTAATTCTTACTTCCTCCGTTGTTTTTATAAGAAACAATTTACTTTTTAAATTCTTTGAATAATTGATGTATTTGGTGTACATTATAGACCACATACTTCAATTATTTAATGAATTTAGAAAGTAACTTTTTTTTTCAAACTTTTAAAAAGTGACTTTTTTTTTTTTTTTAAAAGTGACTTGTCACTTATAAAAAGAGTCTAGTATTTAACAAAAAAAAATCGAATTCTTTGTTTATAAAAATAGAGTGTAGTTATTTAATAAAAAGATCAAATGCAAAAAATCTACTTTTAAAATTCATTGAATTATTAATGTATTTGGTCAAAAAAACGGACCAAATACATCAATTATTTCATAATCTAAAAGGTAAATTTTTTCTTATTAAGAATTAGAGCGAGTAATAAATAAAAGCTACAAAATGACTTTTTCAGAAGCAATTGAATCTTTGACCTATTTTTTAAAAGTATTAAACTTCTATGTACTTATGTTATGGGTGTATTCTCCATCAAATTCACCCTGAGCCACTAAGCCATTCATATAACTACCCAATTATAAATTATTATATCACAAGTTATATATATATATATATATTGTTGTGCATAAACAATTTTAAAATTTAAATTAAAAAAAAAAGAGTACTATCTCATTTAATAATATTCTTTTTGAATCATATATCTCATTTCATAATATAATATAATTAATAGTTAGTGATAATTTTAATAATATTCTTTTGGTTGCTCATACTCTTGCTAGGGCGGCTAATTCTTGGGTTAGCTTCCGTAGATTTGAGAATATTCCCTTTTGTATTGAACGTTTAGTTTTTAATGAAATGCAGTAAGTTTGTTTGATTCAAAAAAAAAATAGTTAGCGATAATTTTAATAAAATAACAATAATTTTTTATGAAATGTATTAATTTAAACTTTAAAAATGAAAAAGTAAAAAAGAAGAAACAATTTCTGAAAAAATCAACATTTAATAAGAAAGAAAGGAATTATATAGAAAAAGCTATATTATTATCATCCAATCAATAAAGCTCCCTGTCGTTATACAGTATGGATGGTTTTGTATATTCCATAAATCCATCCATAGTTTCATACAAACAACCACTATTATCCAAAAAAGATCAAGGGTCCAATCGTAATTTCACTCAATGATAAAATAATTAACGACACGCGTCACTCTACAAATACCTCAATCAAACTCCCTAAAACAACAACCACGGTAGCTTTATCAAACCCACACTGTCCAAATAATGAACGCCACGTAAGATTGCACGTGGCACAAAATTCCAAATCAGCAGCTATTACAAGTTATAAAACCCAAACTCACCCACTCACCTAATCCAAAACTCTCTTGTACGAAATCAAAGACCAAAAACCAAACCAAAAAAAAAAAAAAAAACACAAACCCAAAATTTTTCTCTCTTTTTAACCGTCGCCGGAGAAATGAACATTCCGGCGAAATTAACTTCACCGTCTATTAACAATGCTCGTCTCTCCGATCACCGTCGTCATGTCTTTCACGAAACTCATTTTCTTCAAATAATCACTTTCTTAGCCTAGAAGAATAATTAACACAGTACATATACATAACATAGAGATATATAATTTACTTTCTTTCTTTTATATCTTTTTCTTTCTCACAAAAACATGCTTAACTTGTGAGTTTTGACTAGCTTTGTAATTTTGACTCTTGTGACTGTGATAATGAACTGAATTTATAGCTCCCAAAAAAGGAGCATAGTTAGAGAGAAGAACAAATTGTTGCTGTGAATTTTTGTTAGAATTTCTTATGGCTCCATTGAAGATCCAACCTATTGATGTTGATTCTGAGAAAGTTACGGAACCGGTTCGTAATGAACCGGTTTCGAAGTGGAGGTTGAGGAGATTCTTCGTTTTTGATAAACAGTTTCCGAAGAAAGATGGTGGTGGTGGTGGAGGTGTAGCTGAGTTGGAACCAAGCTCTGTTTGCTTGGCGAAAATGGTTCAAAGTTTCATGGAGGAACCACAACAACCGCAACCTCAACCACAGCCTCTTAGATGCGGTCGTAACCGCTGTAACTGCTTTAACGCTAATAGCTCCGACGAAGACGATTTCGATCTCAACGGTAATACACATGAATCAGCCACCGATTCTACTGACTCACTCAAGGTAGTTAAATTAAAATTCAGTTTCAGAATTATTTCAATTTCAATTTTAGTTTTAGTTTTAGTTTTAGTTTCAATTTGAACTTTATTTTGATTTTGATTTTGTAAATTTTTGTAGAGTTTGATTCCTTGTGCAAGTGTTGAAGAGAGGAATTTATTAGCAGATGCAGCGAAGATTGTTGAAAAGAATAGCAAGGTTTACAAAAGGAAAGAAGATTTGATTAAGATCGTTTCTGAAAATCTTCAATCTCTAGGTTACGATTCATCAATTTGCAAATCAAAATGGGAGAAAACTTCTTCATGTCCTGCTGGTAATTTTTCAAATTTCCTAAATTCTCTAATCAGATTCATAATTAACTCGATCTAATTCTCTAATTCAGTGATTTTGTTTAATTCAGTGATTTTCTGACTCGATTTTTTGGATTTGGTTTTGTTTAGGTGAATATCAATTTATTGATGCAATTGTTGAAGGAGAAACGTTGATAATTGATATTGATTTTCGATCGGAGTTTGAGATCGCGCGATCTACCGGAACCTATAAGACGATCCTTCAATCGCTACCGTTCATTTTCGTCGGTAAAAAGGAACGGTTGAAGCAGATCGTGTCGGTTATGGCGGAAGCGGCGAAACAGAGTTTAAAGAAGAAAGGGATGCATGTTCCGCCGTGGAGGAAACGTGATTATATGCTTGCTAAGTGGATCTCTCCTTCTGCTGCTAGGTCAAAACAAGTCTCCGATACGGCGGCGCAGGAGACAGTATCATCGGAGGTTGTTGTGGATGCTGATTTTGGTGAATTGGAGCTGATTTTTGGTGAAGAGAAAGCGTTACCGGAGGAAGTTGTTACGGCGAGTCCAGCGTGGCAGTTACCGGCGGTGAAACCGAAGAGTGTTGAAAGAGGAACGAAGGTTGTTACTGGATTAGCCTCTCTGCTCAAGGAAAAACCATAGAGCTAAATTTTGTTCAATGTTAATTTTTTTTTTTGGATTATGGATTAAAAAAATTAAAAAAATTATTAAAAGAGAAAATTTCGGATAAGGATCTTTTATTTTATTTTATTTTTTCATTTGAAATATTTTTGGTTTTCATGTCCTTGAATTTTTGTTTACAAGGAAAAATCTCTGTAAGAAGCAACTTTTTCTTTTTTTCCCTTTTCTTTTGGCTTTTTGGACACAATGTAAGAAAGTACTATATTCTGTAATAAAATAAAATAGTTCAAAATAAAATTAGTGTTATCATAATCATTACCATCTTAGATTAAGTTTATGTCTGATAAACATCTTGATTCCTTAAGGATATGGTCAATGATTTGATTCATAGTTTATCTTAGAATGTTAATGTTAATCAAATATTTCAAATTGTTGGAGATTAACTTTCATAGTATTGTATCGGAACTTATATCATCTGCGTCTAATTGCAGAGATCCAGAGATCCAAATAGGATCAGTGAAATATAACAATGCATTCAACGTTTCAATTCGAATTTGAGACCTCTAGTTTTCATTTTGGGTCTATAAATGTATATTTGAGATCTCGAGTTTAAAATCAGGTGAAAATGTTCGGCGTAACAATATCGATATTTCGGCCTTTGTTCAACCAGAAGCCAACACTATTTGAAATTCATAGTTGTGTATGAACTATAGCAGAGCACTACTACTGTAACCATATTAAATGGAATTAAAAAATTGCGTGAAGTTTAGAAAACACGGAAAAACACCTGAGGTTGCATGCATGGGTTAAGAGATTCTCTTGCTTCGATTTCCCAAATGTCAGTAGTACTACTCTCTGCTCCTGCTATGATCACATTGATGAGGATTTTATAATTAATTTAATGTTCTTGATTTGAACAACAATTACTCATCTTTTCTTAATTGGGGTTTATTACTACTAGCTGTAGTAGTTTAACTCAGAAAATGCAGAGTGGAGTTATTCTTCCCACCTTACAAATTTAATTAATCTTTGGCATTGAGGAGTTACAATGTTGTGGTCGCTTGAAGGGAGACAGAGGGGGATGAAACTTTCCTTTCTTAAATTTATCTCATCTTTTAATGAACCTTGGATTAATTGTTTAAGTTAGTGCTTTTTTTTACTTTTCACTTTTGTACTCATTGAGGATGATTATGCAAATTCAAATTTTTTCAAAAAAAAAAATAATGTATCTGAGACACTAGTTAACAAATGAATTTAATTTATATACACTATCAGTGTAAAGTTATTTAACACATGTGTACAATAATATACCAACACATCATGTATTGTGTTTAAAAATACATGATGTATCACATTCATTAAATGATGTGGCAACACATCATTGGATGCATGTGTAAAAAAACTTTACACTGACAGTACATAACAATTAAACTCTTAACAAATACCATAATATTTTACATTAAAAATGAAATTTTTTTATCGTTCTTTAATTAGCGCACTAGAAAACATTATAAGTAGTTAACATTTTTTATCGAAGAGTTTTTCTTTTACCATATTATTGATATGAATTTTTTATCGTTGTTAGCAATGACTAATTTCTACCAATAAGCTTCTAGAGCACATAAGTTGAATTCTTTTCTCCCAATCAATTTGTTTTCCATGTGTCAGAAATCAAACATCTACTCATATATTTAAAACAAGAGTTTTGCTAAAAAGTACCCATAAATAGTAAATTTTTATTAACTTTTTATGAAAACATGTGAAGTCAAATATATTGGGAATGAAATTTTAACTTTTGAATAAATGATTTCTTTAAATAGAATTTTTAAAGAGTGCCGCAGAGGCACTATTTATCATTTGCCTTAAAAGAATTAAGATTTTTATGAATTAAATTACTCCATCCGTCCCAAAATAACTGACCTATTTTTGACTTTGGGTACTATTCATATGATCTACTTTGACTATATTTTCCCACTAATATACATATGCAAATATTATCATATGAGATGTTTGATTTGTCTCGATGAATATTTCAAAATATATAATTTTTATAATTTTTAATAAAATATAATTTAAAATATTAACAATTAAAGTTGTACATTGGCAAACGTGTCAGTGATCAACTAAATCAGTTATTTTGGGACGGATGGAGTAATTTATTATCGGTTGTTTTGATATTGTGAGGCCTGAATTCTCTAATCAAAATGCAGGATGAAAATGTGGAGGGAGGAAGAGACTCGTGGTATTTCGACTTTCGTGAACATTGGGGAACTCGTGAAGAAAAACCAATAGAAAAAGAAAAGAAAAAGTAAAGAAAGAAAAATGGGATGGGACAATAAATCATTATTGGTGTTTTGATAAATACGTATACATTTCTTTATTCTTTTTTTGACAATACATTTCTTTATTCTTATTTTTATCTTAAAAAACTTTTTAACTACTGCAAAAGTAAAAGGAAAAAAGTGAAAAAGCGAAAATCTCTCTCTACCGTCCTCCTCCTTTTTCTCACCAAACGAAGTCGCATAAAAGAACTCTGACAGAATATGCTTAATTTTATTTGTTTATTTATTTACTACTACTACTATGTCTTCACTCTTCATCCAGGACACGGTTATAGAAATTGAAAGTAGTAAATTTACATTAGGAAAAATAATTATGAAGATTTATTATTTTTTACAACTTTTTAATATTTGTTTCTTTAACAAATTTTTGCCTAGCAAGAAATATTATAATTAATCATTTTATATATTAAAAAAAGTTATAAATATTTCTATATAAATGTAACTCAGTCGGTAAGAACTTCACATTTTATATGTATGAGTTAAAATTTTGATTTTCAAATACTCTATTTATTTACATTAAAAGTGAAATTTTAGTCGTTACACTATTTAACAAACAAAGTTATAAATCAAAAAAAGAAGAGTAACAATTTTACCAAGTTAACCTCATTAACTATTGGTTGATTCTCATTATTATAAATGTAAAGTTAAAAAATGAACATGGTATTAATATTAAATTAAAGGATATAGTTGGAAAAAAAAGTAATTAATGTAACACCAGCAAGTGAATATGACAATTAGTTTAGGATGATTTTTTATTTATTTATAAATATGATAATTATTATGGGACGATGAGAGAATCTTAAAAGTAGTCTTTACTAATAGACTTAATTACACTTTTGGTTCCTTATCTTTATTTTAGGTTTCAAATTGGTCCCTTATCTTTTAAAAGTTTCAAGTTGGTCCCTTATCTTTATTTTAGGTTTCAAGTTAGTCCATTCCGTCAATTTTTTAACTATTTCCGTTAAATTTGGACACGTGGCAAACTAATTTGGACACGTGCCATACTTGGACAGATGACACGTGTCCAATTTTAACGGTAACAGTAAAAAAATTGAAGAATGAGACCAACTTGAAACCTAAAATAAAGATAAGGGACCAACTTGAAACTTTTAAAAGATAAATGACCAATTTGAAACCTAAAATAAAGATAAGAGACCAAAAGTGTAATTAAGCCTTAGTAATATTATAATTATATCGCGGTGTTAATTTTTTTTTTTTTAAGTTGTATGTTGCCTAAACTAGCTAGTAAACTAACAAATAATTGTGAGATTCCGGGTTCAAACTCAGGTCACGACGTCTGGACTAACAATTTCGACATTTTTACCGATTGAATTTTGGAGTCTAAATTCAAGCATTGCAATTTAAGGTCTTCTTTTTTAACTACAAGATAACATTTCTGACCACTACCACATTTTTTTAATGGCGAAGTATATATATATATATATATATATATATATATATATATATATGAGAATAATTGGGTTCATTAATTTCTGACATTTTTTTAATGACAGCTACCACATTTTTTTTGACAGATCATTCATATAGGCGTAGATGATCTGGTTTATGAGTCCAACATCCAGTTCCAAAACCCACAACATGAATTATTTCATAAGCATTTCTTGATATTTGGGAATACATTGAACTGTTGATGTTGGTTGAAAATATATATGTTGAAAAATCTCTTGTTAATGAGATTTGTGAAGATTGCCTTAAAATATGTTTCTGGAAGATTTTGTTTGTTTTAAATTGGATATATTTAAAAACAAAGGTTTATATTTTTGGCAAGATTCTGGTTGTTTTTAAAGCAGATTTGTTTCTATTATTTAGACATATATTTTTCTATAAATAGAGGGGTGTTTTATTCATAGAAAAATAAGAGAGTGAGCAAGATGTAGATGCAAGGATTAGGGTTTGCCACCACACAAGGGCTGGGGTTTTAGAGAGGAAAAGAAGTTTTCTCTTGGTACAACTCTAGGGGTGGGTGAACTATCTTTGTGGTACAACTTGGAAAGTCTAAATCATTGAGTCTCTTGGTCACGGAAGAGATTCGGGGAAAGGGTAGAATTAGGATCGAAGGCTAATTCTTGTAACTCTTTGGGAATTTCTTGTAAAGAAACTCAATGATATAGTGTTTATTCTCTGGTTGTCGGTTTTGACAACGGTCGTGGTTTTTTCTCCGGATTTGGAGTTTCCACGTTATATTCTTGTGTTGTGATTGTGTTCTTTTATTTTCTCTATGCCGGTTATTTCCCAACAACTGGTATCAGAGCTTTTGGTTTGATTCAGGGAGAGGGGGTTCCGCTGTGAAGTTTGGGCTAGAGAAAATTGATGGAAGAGTTGAAGCAATCAGGGTTACACAAGGTCAGCCTGGAGAGGCGGTGGTAAGAATACTTGACATCAGCCTGGAGAGGCGGTGGTAATAATACTCGACATCAGCCTGGAGAGGCGGTGCTAAAAATACTCAGGTTACGTCTGAAACAACAACTTTATTATGAGGATGCGAGGCGCTAGTGGAAGTTGGGAATTGGTGGAGTATTGAGTCATGGACTTTGGATGCTCCTATCACATGTGTTTGAAGAAGGAATACTTTGAAACGCTCGAGCTAGTTGAAGGTGGAGTCGTTCATCTTGGTTACGGGAAAGCTTAAGGTTCAAGGTATGGTTTCAGTTTGTCTTACAAGGTTTGACAATTGTGGGTTTCTTTTACACGATGTGAGGTATGTTCCTGGACTTTGATACAAATATAGTTGGTTCTACTATTGGTCATGCATCAGTTACTAGTGGTGATTCTCATGATATGGTTAAGTTGTGGGACTTCGGTTGGTACTTGTTAGTGACATGAGTTTAGTTGGACTAGTGAAACAAGATTTACTAGGTGGTGGAACTGAACTGGAATTGTTGGAGACTAACAATGACTTGAAGTATGTTTCAGAGTAGTTTAAAGAGAAATTGTCTAGGTGAATCAGGAGCAGTATGTGTCTTTATGATATTTCCGCTATATCATGGAAGAGGACAAGTTATTGCTAAGAGATTCAGAACAACACACGGGCATTGGTTGGCATTGATGCAAGGTGTGTGGTGAGTTATCTCGATGGCTGATGAACTTCCGGGAAAGCCAACATGGAAGTTGCACCATAAATTTTCAGCAAGATTTTGGGATGTTGAAATTCTTGGGATGATGTAGTTCCAAGTGAAGAAATTCTTGGGATGGTTTAGTTCCAAGTGAAGAAAAATCTTGGGATTGTTTAATTCCAAGTGAAGTATGCTCTTTATGGTGGAGTATGATAATTTAATTTGTCGGTGTTGACAATGAGAATTATGATTGTCGATGAAGACAATGATTGTCGGTATAGACAATGGAAGCGGAAGATGAAACTATGTATTATTTTCAATCAAGGTGGAGATTGTTGATGTTGGTTGAAAATATATATGTTGAAAAATCTCTTGTTAATGAGATTTGTGAAGATTGCCTTAAAATATGTTTCTGGAAGATTTTGTTTGTTTTAAATTGGATATATTTAAAAACAAAGGTTTATATTTTTGGCAAGATTCTGGTTGTTTTTAAAGCAGATTTGTTTATATTATTTAGACATATATTTTTCTATAAATAGAGGGGTGTTTTATTCATAGAAAAATAAGAGAGTGAGCAAGATGTAGATGCAAGGATTAGGGTTTGCCACCACACAAGGGCTAGGGTTTTAGAGAGGAAAAGAAGTTTTCTCTTGGTACAACTCTAGGGGTGGGTGAACTATCTTTGTGGTACAACTTGGAAAGTCTAAATCATTGAGTCTCTTGGTCACGGAAGAGATTCGGGGAAAGGGTAGAATTAGGATCGAAGGCTAATTCTTGTAACTCTTTGGGAATTTCTTGTAAAGAAACTCAATGATATAGTGTTTATTCTCTGGTTGTCGGTTTTGACAACGGCCGTGGTTTTTTCTCCGGATTTGGAGTTTCCACGTTATATTCTTGTGTTGTGATTGTGTTCTTTTATTTTCTCTATGCCGGTTATTTCCCAACATGAACACATACTTGAACTTCATGGTACGTGGTTCGATTCTTACGAAATGCAAAAACTCTATTAGAGAGAGGTGAAGAAGACATGAGGTGGCAGTGCTGAAACTAAAGTACAACTTCTAATAAGTATGAAAAAAATCGACAACGATCCCCACCATCGCGCATAAATGGAAATCAAGATTTAGGTGTAAAAAGAGATGATAGGTTGGTAAGATACGCTATGAACATCATAATATGAGTTTTTTCGGCAAAAGGGGAATTAAGTTTATGAAGATGTTATGTATGAAAAGTTAATCACTTCTAAAACTTAATGGAAGGCCAACCTATCCCTCACATTTCTGACATTAACTTCTCGTCGATTGACAAAGAAAGACGTATTCCCCATAATGACGATCACATGGTCACATAAGTTCAAATGTTCAATCGGAACATCAAAAGGATACTTTTAGACCCCGAAAGTTCAACATATATTGGGAAGCCTTTGAGGGTATGAACTCACTTTTGAGCATGTCCAACCATATTGAGTAACCTTGATCGAGTTCTTTGGCAAACAAGCACAAGTGAAGAGCTACATCACACTCAATACAATGTTTGACATAGGAAAATACACCAAAAGAATTAAAGTCAGATCAACGTTCAACTCTGTGAAAACCTTTTTGTCGACTCTTTACGTAACCATGAAATATCCCCTTGAAAATGATGAGGCGAGCGTAGTCAAAAGACACAAAGTTACCAAGACACCTCATGATCAAGTAGTTGAGTAAAGGTTCTATGTAAACGTGACACTTTTTTTTCCACTCAAGGAGTGTTTAATGAAGTTCACAATAATATCATTATCTTTCTAATTTTGTGATATAATCAAGCTAACATCTGACAAATCAATACTTATTAAGTTGGTTCCTAGTCAAAAGTCAAAGAAAGCCGCCACTTAAAGTTGAAGGGATTAAAAAGTCAAGAAAATACCAAGTTGGGACCTGTCCACAGCCGCACGGAGCTCACCACGGTTGTGGCAGGCAAGTCAGAGAGTAATTTCGCGATTTTAGATCTGTCGTGACCCGTGTGAAATTGGCCACGACCGTGTGGCATGCTGTGAAGAAGCAAAAATGGTTTTTGACCTTTCATTGCACTTTTAATGCTTATTATATGCAATGAAACTTCATTAACCATTGAAGTGCAAGAGATTTAAGTCCCTAGGACTGTAAATAGGACCTCAATTCTGTTGTAAGACGAAGCTTCACTCTTGTAAGTATTTTCAAGTTTCATTAAAAGTTTTTAGTTTTTTTTCCTTTTGTTCATAGTTTAGTTTCTATTTTCATTTAGTCTTTGGTGGCTGCTCAAACTTTCATGTGTGAGTAGTTTACCTCCATCTTGGAGTCATGGAGAGTAGTATATAACACGCTCCCTTGATCATGTGTTTCTGTTGATTGACATTACTAATAAGGTATACTATCATAATTCTCCACGAGTATCTCTTTAATTATCTTATGGCGTGAAAGCGAATGATCGAATAGAGAAGTTGATGTATGCACATATCGTAGAATATGATCATATGTAATGTCTCAAGAGTACTTTTGAAAAATTTCAATGTGTTTAGAGAGAACATTCCGTTAATTGCCTCTAACGGAAGACCTTTGTATTTTGTTTTTTCCAAACAGAATCAAATTAAATTTGAAACACTATAAATATGTCTACAAAATACATCTAATTTTACATATAAAAACAAAATTTAGCATTTTCCTAATACGGACCTATTGTTTATTTATTTATTTTTATTTGTAAACAAAATGACGGGTATTATTGAGCTCACATATAACTATAAGATTTTAAGTTTAAATTTGGTAAAATGTGTTTAATTTAAGAGCATCCACAATGGAGCTCACGTATTTTATTTTTTCATAATTTAATAAAAATTTCATTTTTTTTGTCAAATAATTTAATAACTAAATTAAAATACTTGAAATATGAAAAATTTAAGATTTAAAACTCAATTCTTTCACAGCTACCAACTGACCTTATTGAACTAATAAAGTTGGAGTTTATTCTCATAATTACTGATACTTTGCTTCTTGCTTTATTTTTACCACTACAATTTTTTTGGGTGAAGAAGCTTTGCTAGACTTTATTTTTGTTACAAGCTTGCTAGACTTATGACAACATTATGTGTAATGTGTGATAAAATTAAAAATAAAATAATTCACAATCATTGAAGTGGGTCCCACTGCGATCCATTATGTGGTGCAACGTTCACGATAAAAAATTAAAAACTATACTGGGAAATAGGCATTTCAAAAAATTAATTATTTTGTACTAACTCATTTACAGTATAAAGTGTGCTGGGCCCATCACAAAGCTCTTCTGTCAGAGTATGGGCCCCTCCTTCCTTCTCTTAAATAAATTTTAAATTGTTTGATTAATTAAAAGTATTTTCTTTGTAAATAAAATAAGAATTTAATTTATATAAGACATATGTATACATAGGTCTAATAATATATCAACACATCATATATTATGTCTAAAAATACATAATGTGTCATATTCATTAAGAATGATATGACAACACATTATTAGATATATGTATAAAAAAACTTTACACCAACAATACACAACAATTAAACTCATCAAATAATGTGATCCAAAAAATTCATAATCAGTTGTATTGTAGCACCTAAACTTAGATGTATGTATTTAGATTGTCTTATAAAAAAATAATTGATGCAAGAAAAATAAATTTTTATATTAATAATTTATAAATTTTTATTAACAAAAGTTATATTTTATAAGCAATTTTTTTACTACCTTGTTAAACTGACAAATTATATATAAAAATTTATTTATTTGGATTGGATAAACGATGTTACATAAGATCATAATAAATAAGTCAATTCAAATAAGTTTTTATATCAATTTCATTTACATTTGAGTTTACCTTTAAAACGTAGTAGCATTAAAAATTTAAATGAAAATTTTTGTAATTCATTGTAATTTTATCCAAAATATTAGTCTATATAATTGCATGCAGAAGATATCCACTTTACAAACAAAAACAAAAGGTAATGATAATAGAGACATGAAAGTAACACCAAAACTCTAGTGACACTCTCTTTGTTTTAATTTTACATATATATATATATATAGATTGAATAACTAGTGTTTTTAGATTTTAATATACGCTAAATATATCAATTATTTAATAAATTTAAAAAATATTTTTTTATTTATAATTAATTAATGTCGTAAGAAGCTAAGTACTTTTTATCTTCTCAATAGTATAAGAGAAAATTAAATTAATATATAAAAGTAATGAAAATAATTTAAAATTGGACAAAGTGTATCAATTTTTATTAATTTAATTTTTTTTTATATTTAGTAAACAGAACTCTTTTTTTTTTTTTTTTTATAATAGTAAAGAGAACTCTTATTTAGAATTGGAACGAGTAAAATTATTATTAAAATAATAATATTTGGTCTAACATTTATTACCTATTGATTGAGAGACATTATTTGATTTTTATGGAGCTTGCCCAAGCCACACGAAAACCATCATGTTTATCCCACCCTCATGGTAAGCACTTGTTTGTGAGGGTCTTTTTATTTTTCCTACTTGTTAACTAGTTATCTCGTGTATTAATTATTATTTGTCTTTTTTTTTTTTCTTCTTTTGACAATGATAATGTAATAGTGATTAATTAATTAATGTATATTAAAAAAATCATAATGCAGTTTGCACCCTCTTTTTCTTTTTTGACAAGCTTGTGTGAAAGTATGCACCCTAACCCTTTATGGAGTATTTTTTTTTTTTATAAGCACCCTTTATGGAGTGTGGCACAAATGTTGAGGAATGAATCTCATAAACAGAGAGAGAATGAGTGGGAGTTTCAGGAAAAAGAAAACAAAGTGTGGAGACTTTATCCAATAGTGATTGGACATGTCTCCTTTGTTATGTCTTTTCCTTTTTTTATTGTAATTAGTAATACCACTTTTTTGGAATTATTTGGAATGACATTATCATTGTCAAAATAAGCGTTTTGAACACTAGATCAACAATTAAAAAAATACATTAAAAATTGTATTTTTTATAGTATTTTAAAAATATTAACTACACAAATTTTAAAATAATTTTATTATATTAATTTTGTTAACTGATGTGAAGGTAAAAAAAAAAATACATAAAGGGTGTAGAATTGTATTAACTTTTCTTAATTTTTTTAAAGAAAACTTCACTCATCAGCTTTTGAAGTAGTTCAAAGTATGGTCAAGTTTTTGTTTTGACAAGATCTTGTAACTGATTCAAAAGTTAAGAGAAAGAGAGAAAACAACACAACAATTTTATACTAGTTCCTTTTACAAATTAAGAGTAGTCTAGTTTCCTTACACTTTCAAGTGATTTCACTAAAATCACTAAGATTACAATTGTTGAAGTACTAAGCAAGAGACTTCCTTTGCTCAATCACCTAGAAAGAGACTTATGTGCTCAAGCACCTAACAAAAAACTTCCCCTTGCTCAAACACTAAGAGACTTCCAAATGCTCAAATACAAATGACAAGAGACTTCCAAATGTTAAGCTTTCAACAAGAGACTTATCACAACTAACTCAAACAAATATAGTTAGAGGTGTTTTTGTACTTGATATACAATCAGTGGTACAATCAATACATTGCAAACTCAAGACTCAATACCCTGAGAATTTCTAACATACAACTTTGATGAGAAATTCTAAGTGTCAAATTGTAATAAGATTTAGACAGAGTTTTGGTTCTTTCAAATAAGCTCAGAATCTTAATCTTTCCTCAAATCATCATCTCCTTATATAAACATACATAAGAGATACGTTTGAGAAGACTTTGCACAATTCTTGAGTCTCTGCGAAGCTTCAATAAGGACGTGAGAATGTTGTCTCAAATGGATAATGTCCTTGCTAAGACATTTGAAATCCATTCTTGAATATAGAATAGTAATTGTTCATTCCCTTTGTCCAATAAGGTCTTTGGTCGTTCTGCACAAGATCGGTAGAAGACAAACTTGACTCTGACTTGACAGTGACAGTTTAGAGGCCTTTGATGCTGACGTGTCATTCAGACTTGTTTTCAGGTTCTAAGACCTCAGAAGCCAAGACTTCAGAGTCTTATGGCTTCAGGTTATGATATTCAGATTCTGACCTTCAAGACTTTAGCTTCTTTTTTACAAATTGCTTTATGCCCTTTATGTGTTCTGTTGTGAACAGTTGAACATACATTAGCAAATTCAATTTGTACTTTTAATACTTTGTTATCATCAAAACCCAAAAGGTTGTTCACAACCCAATTTTTTTTCCAACGTAGTGTTCTGAGAGTACTAATTAACATTTTTCTTATTTTTTTGGCTTAATGGTACTCGTATTTTTATAATTTTATACAGAATTGGTCTCTATTTTAAAATTTGACAGTTTTAGTCCATTCATAATAAATTTGACAGAATTGTGATATGTTTTAAACTACGTGATATATGATCTGACAATATGAAATACCAACATTGATGAATTTATAAAAAAAAATCATATATAAATTTAAATCATCTAAAATTGTCAAATTTTAAAATACTGGGATAAATTTTACAAAATAGTAAAAACATGTACAAAAAATTACTCCATCTGTACTCACTCATAAAATTGGTCACCTCATTTAAAAACACTTAATTTTTTTTATCTCTTCATCAAATTTTTATACTTCAAAATGATAATTTAACGATATTGAGGATTCATTCAAGTGGATTAATTATTTACATTCCATTAATTAATAATATGTCATCTCTTATTTTTAGAAAGAAAAAAAATACTACTACAAACCATTAGTCCAATATTACTTAATTATTAAATTATTTTGAAAATATCATTGGAACATATTATGGGGTAAGAAAATTAATTTTTAAATAGCTTATAGCTAACCAATTTTTAATAGCCATCAGCTTGCTTTTACATTTGGTTTACGTGTTAATGTGGCAATGACTATTGGACATTATATAATAGAAGACTCTTTCTCTTATTAGAAGACTTTTTCAAGGTGAAATCCAAGGTGTTCATCTCAAGGTTTATCTTTGCATTGCTTCCAATATATAATTCCAATATAATGGTTTCTCCAAAGTATAAAGCAAAAGAAAAGGAAAGAACTAACTTCAAATTCTAAGAGTAATTAAGGAGACTATTGATTCTTAGAATTTGGTTTAATTATATTTAACTCAATTCCATAAAATTAATTTGTAGCATCATTAATTCACATATAAATACTTTTTAAGTCATATTTAATTATCTTTCATTTATAATTTTTTTTAATCATATGATCAATATTGTATGCTTAGCAATCATTTCCATTTTTTCTTTTTTGAATCAAGCAATCATTTCCATTATATATGTAAATAAGCAAGGGCACAAAATGTGTTGTTCAAAGTTCATGATAATCCAAAACTAAATTTTGGACTTATCGTGTGCCACTTGCTACTTGCACAAATTAAACTACAAGACATTTTCCTATTATTAGGACTTGTAACAATAGAATTCTTCTAATTCAATTCTTTTACATTATTAGTACTAGTATACAATTTTAAAAAATGAATTCTTGTACATTTATTGCGTCAAGCAAACACATTAGTAATATTTATATCCAACCATGTACGATCTAATCTTATATATAAAATTGGGGTGATTGATATGTCAATAGGTTGCTTGCATCAAGAAATAAAATACCGCAGCTTAATTGTTGGTCACGCACTTATTTATGTATATATTGTTATGATCATTTTAGGATCTAGGTTCCAAACTTGATGACCACTCATCATGATATTTTGTACATTTATTAATATTAACGACAAAATGTTGTTATCCTATGAGGATTTTTTTTAGGCTATAGTTCTTAGTAGGAATTTATTACTATAAGTTGATGATAGATCTCTCTTATAAGCAAAATCAACATATTGTTGACTTTTCCATTAATCAGGATAAACCAGCTATTAAATTACCAATAGGCATAGGCATAACAATATAACCCAAATCTGTGGGTATCCGTCCGCCCCGCTCCGATTTTGACAAGAAAAAACCGTTTTGACTGAGTTTGAGTTTGGACTTTTCCCGAATTTAAAAGACGGGGTGGGGCGAGTAATGTGAACATTGATATCCACTCCAAATCCGTCCCCGAACCCGCCCCGCGTATATCTAATTATATTTTACATCTCTTAAATTATAAACCCTTGAACAACGTCTTAAACTATATTCATATTTTTGTTTTTATTTTGAAGTTGAGTATCAAATAAAGTTGTTTTTTCTATTTATATTTTTTGTTTGAAAAAATCATATTGTCGAAACAAATTTTTTTTCGACTTTTACCTCATTTTTGGATAAAAAAACACTAAAATTTAACGCAAGTTCATATCGAGGTGAGGCGGAATGAGGATACCCGAACTCCGTTGGGTATGAGTTTGAGGTTCTACTTTTCATACCCGTTGAGAATTGAGACGGGTTTGGAGAAACCCGAACTTTATGATTTTGGATTTGGGAAAGGCAAAATCCGTCTCCGCCTCGCCCCATTGCCATGCCTAATTACCAATAATAAATTTGTGCGACTTACGTAAGTGATAAAAGGTTTGATTTAGTTGCGATAAATTTAGGTAATATATTAGAGGTTTTGGATTTGATCCTCAGCTCCATTATAGATAAATAAATAAAAAAATCCAACTCCTGAATTTTTGTATACATAGAAAATTTGATTGAAAAGATAAAACATATCTTGTGTATATATGTCCCACATATTCTTTGACGTAGATTAATTATCGGTGAATGGAAGCAAATACTTCAATCCTAAAAGCTATACCATGTAACAAGAAAAACCATTTATTTATAATAATGGAAATTACAAGATGCACCAAACACATAGCTTTACCATAAACCGTAATAAGTTTTTTTACAGGATAAACCATACTAGCTAATTTATTTTGTTATGTTAATAGTTCCATTAATGAAGTTCAAAAAGAAAAAGCAACCATAATACTTAACATATTGTTGACTTGGTCTCTAAGTTTTCATATTTCAAAAGAAAATTGTAGAAATACAACTCTCGCAATCAAGTTCAAAAATCATGACAGAAAAAAGCTAAGTTAAAAAATCAACTTAATGACCCTACACAAACAAAATGTTCTAATCAATGTCTTATATAATATATTAATACTATAGTATAAAATTACAAATGTCACTTCATTAATTTGGGTTGAAAATCACCTCTCTTGTTACTATTATTTTTTGTTCTTATCATCACCTATCTTATTTGTTAGGATTATTATTATACATATTTTGATTCTTGTGGGGTGAATAATTTATGATTGGTCCACTCTTGTTGTATTAAGACCACAAGATGCAAACCCATTTTACTAATGAATGTTACTGGGTAACCAGAACTGACTCATTGAATTGTATGTGATAATGTGACAAAATTGATGACAAATTGGAGAAAGAGACTTCTTCCTTCAATTGAATATTCATTATCAAGGACGATCATATTAATGTTATTCCACCCCACCTCTAACGTAAAATTAATGCTAACATATTATATTACTATTATTTTCTTAAAAAAAATCTTATATTATATTATATAAATATTATGTCCGCATGCAGGCGAAGTGATAATTACCACTGCAAAAATAAGCACGCGCAATTGCGAAGTTTTGCATTCGAATTTGAGTGAAAGTGTCAAATATAACAACATTGATATTTGTCAGTTGAGTTAGGTCTTACAGATTCTTTATATTATTATTTTAATTTAATTTCTCTTTTTTTATATACAGATTGTTTTTCCATTATATATTAAGCCAAAAAACCGTTCGAAATGGTTAAAAGGAAAAAAAGGTTTTATGCGGAAAACCACAATTGACAAAACCACTAAACCAATGAAATTAAAATTTGGTAAAATGTTGCTATCTAAAATGTAAGCATATATAAAGATAAAATGAAAGAAAGTAAAATGTTGTTTTCATTAAAATAAATAAATAATTGATGATTAGACAAAAATGGACACTGTAAATATTTACATACACTATAACTTAATGTTACCCCTATGAGGAAATTAAATGCTTTAAGTTTATCTTTCATACTATTGGGTCATGAGCTATGTATGTGGAGTTAGTGTGGGGAAACAATATACAATCAACATCAATAAAAAAAATAGGCATAAAATTCATTAATCTAATGAATATAGGACAGCTTGCATCACTTCTTTTGGAAAATATTTATTTATTTGAATGGAATCAGAAATAGGCAGAGAAATTTGTTACAAAAATTAAATTAGCCTTAGGATTAGGATCATGAGGCTCTGCTTCTACATATAATGCTTGCCTTCAATGTTCTGCTGCCATAGCTATAGGAATCCTAGAAACCAGTTGTTTGATATGATCCTAATAATATAGTACTTCATTTTTAAATATTGGACCATCTTTAAAATTTTATTTTTATTTTTAAATATTGGACCATCTGAAAAAGAAAAAACTAAACAATAATTAGTTTACGGCTCATTATTTTCGTAACATTAACTAAAATTAAATAACTAAGGCAGATAGGACATTGTTTATGGATAATCAAAGTAGGTTCTCCTGATCCCGTGTTTATAACGACATCAACAAAAAATTGGTTTCGCGGTGAACATACACATTGACCTTATAATCAACAATAAGTTGTCTTCGAATTTTTGGAGTTAATCTCCAACCAATAACACTCTATTCTCTGTCGTTTTTTAAAGTGTTAAAAATGTCAATCAATTGATATACTATCAGTTCTCTCAAAGCTCGACTCACTAGCAAGCTGCAACCCCTCAAAAACATTCCACCAAGACAATACCATAAATTAAGTTATTGAAATTAAATAACTAATAAACTTCAATTTAAGAACGACTTATTGAAGAGAATTCAATCTCAAATTCAAGTTAGAACAATCTTTTATAAAACTTTACTTGCTCATATCTCAACCAATTAGCAAGGTTTCATTCTCCGAAAATTGAACAATTAAGACAAAACATATTTTTAAACCATCATCTTTGTTAACAAATTTAATATCACAATTCAAATAAACTTTTATAATTTTTATGATTTAACCAACTAGATCATATATTTAAATACAAATAAAAGTCTTAATAAAATAAAAGGTTTTTCACTTTTGAATTTTGATTCCTTTACATATATTTTGTTCAAGAGTCTCTTTCTGTGTCCTATATAGTGGTAGTGCTTCCCTAGTAATTGTCTCAACTCTCAATGCCTTTAAACATGTTTGCCATAATGAAATAAGCATTATCTTGATGTTATCATTTTCATAGTTTAGGACCATTTTCCTTTTATGAATCCAATTGGGATTATTTAGAATCTATTTTCAGCTACAAAGAATATGCCAAAGAAGGAGTCATGTCACATTGACATAGACTAGAATTACTCTCCAGCTCCTATTATGTTATGTTGTTTAGTTGCCTTTTCAGGTACACTGGCAGTGTAGCCAGTGCTACTGGGATTTCATTGTTTACAAAGGTTAAGTACCCCACATATTGAAATATTAATTAAATCATATTTAATTAATAATTCTTAATTGGTTAAGCTTCTAATTTGTCACAAGTTAGACCTTATCTTATAATGGATATTCTATAATTTGTTTTCTATTAACATTATACAATTAACCCTTGATTTCCATAAAAAAATTAAAAATTATGCAACTCTTGAAATGATAAAGAGATAAAAATTGGCAGATGGGTTGATCTGGTTAATATATTCTGCTCATATTCTATGAAGATATGATTTGAATTTCATTATCGATGTGATGATCTCGTAAATAATTAAATAATAAAATTTGATTTGCAAAAAAAAAACTCTTAAATTATTAATACTTTAAAATTGTCCACGAATTTAAAATATTTAGTGAATGAGGTTCGATAATCTAAAGTTTGGCTGTGAGGTAAATAAAATCTGTCTAAAAATTATTCTCATCCGAAATTGAACTCGTATATTAGTCCATGTCTTGGTTAATCTTTAGTTATATTAGTCTCTACAATAAAAAAATGTGACTATCTTGAAACAAAAAAAACCTAATGTGTGACTAATAATTTTGAAATTCAGGTCTTAAAAAAAACAACTAAAAATTAAAGTATGTTCAAAAATTGTTTTCACCAGAAATCAAACTCGGACATTAGTCTTGGTTAATTTTTAGTGATAATAGTCTCTATACAAAATGTGATTATCTTGAAAGAAAAACTAATGTGTGATTAATAATTTTGAAGGTCTTAAAAAATCAACTAAATTTAGATTTCATTATAAAACTTAGATAGAGACCAAAATGACAATTTTCTACAAATTCAAAGACTAAAAAGCCTTAATAAAAGAAGACTAAACTGGTAATTTATTCTACAAGGTAATTAAGAGAAAGAAAAAAAAAAGTCAAGTGAAAAATAAAAGTGCTTAGAGAGGGAAGCTTAGGGTAAGAAAACTGACCAAAGACTATGGTGTATGACCTTAATAATAATTGACTAATTGTACATGAAATTACTACGACTATCTTTTGAGATGAAATATGGTTGAAACTATAGCCTAAAAAGTATTGGTTAAGTTATCACTATCAGATAACGCTATGTTATGTGAGTTGGTTGAGCCAATTATTCAACATTAAAATGACATTGAAGTAAAGTTCTAGATGGATTTGAATTTCCTTAGAAAGACCACTAATTGGGTGAGAAGAAATTTCTAACTTATTTTATTTTATTTATTTGATTGAAAGGGATTTACAAAGACATTGGAATCAACTCTTTATAATATGTTCTCGTCGTTGTTGAACAGGTGGAGATTGAAATATAAATTAATTTTTTTTTTCCTTCCATATATGTGTGGTTGAACCTCCTCCTCACATTTATTTAGTAAAATAATAATAACAAAATAAAGCCCCACAATCATATAAATTGTTTTGTTTCCTAGCACTATTTATATATGTAACGTTGGTGTATATGTACTAACAAAAAACTATGATATTGGGTTGTAAAATAGAGAAGCTTATTCATACTTTATATAGTTTCATGGGATAATAAAAGAAATTTGGAACCAACACATAAATGGTAGATATTTGAGTCCCTTAACTATTTGGTTCTGGGTTTGATTTTCGGCCGGTGCGTATAGAGAAACATTTGTTGGGAGAGACCAACCCCTTAAATGGATCTCAGTTATCTCGAGGAGATTAATCTCTGCAGTTGCGCGCGGATGATACCTTTAGTTTACAAAAAAGAAATCTGGAAATATGAAAAAATTCCCATGTTTTGATCCCTTGCCATTTTAGATGAGTTTTTGTAGTCGATTATCTTCAACAAAATAATTTCCATAGTTTTTTCAACTTATGTTTTAGTTTAACTTTAGTCAATGTTTAAAAATCAGATTGAAGATCAAATAAGCTAGACATTTTGAGTCATAATTTAATTCATTAATTAATTGGTTCAATTGTTTAAACTAAAGTTCAACCATAATTCAACTTTAGTTCAATTGCGATTCAATAAAATTCAACCCAAATCAATCTCTTCATTTAATTGACAAACTAGTTGGTTCAACTCCAATTTTTAAAACATTGGCTTCAATTATAACTTCAAATTTTATTTTATTTTTTATCATCGTCATATTTTTTTTATTACAATGTTATTATCTTTACTACAATTAATTAGTACCCTACCATCACACTTACAAGTCTAAAAAACAGATATAGATAAGAACAAAAAAGTTCACATCTTCTTTAATAATAGGTAAAAATCATTATGAGGAATTATTAACAACAAAAGTTTAGGGATATGCATGAAGTAACAATGAAAGTTAGTAACACCTAATGTGTCACAAGACAAGGAGGGTCAAGGAAAGTGCCTTTTACAAAAACAGCAATCAACAATACATGCTTGGAAAAACACAAGTTATTATATTAGTATAACTAGAGGGCCCATAATAGAAGCTAGTTGGTAAGGGTTCATCATATATCATGATTAATAAGAAAGATATAAACAAATTTAAATTTTTTAGCGCATTAAAAAAGTGATGTATGTGATTTATATTATGATTCAAATAGATCACTTTTTAATATATAAAAAAAATTAAATTTACTTATAACAGTGATCGAATACAATATATTGTATAATATGAATGACATTGTATTTAGCAATATAAATATTAACAAATGCTAATAATTGGCCCAATGCAAAAAAGATATTGGCTTTAATGCAGTTTTGATCCCCCTATTTTGAAAAACCTGAACTTTTGATCCCCTTATTTTAAAAACCAACTTTTTGATCCCCTATTTTGAAAAACTTGAACTTTTGATCCCCCAACTCACTTTGGTCAAATTTTTGCTGATGTGTCAAGCTTGTTGATGATGTGGGAGTGTCCATGTTGACATGTCATATTCCATGTCATCAAATTTTTTTTTGGATACTTCATTGATTTTTTTTAAATAAAATATTTTTATTTTTTTTTACAATAAATCAATATTTTTATTTTTTTTGACAAAAAATCAATTTTTTTTTATAATAAATCAAATAATTTGTTGGATACTACATTATATATATATAACTAAAAATCAATAATTAGTAATAAAAAAATAAAGTACGCAGTAATAAAAAAACATAGTGGGAACACAAAGTTGGTTCCCAAATCATGGAACCCTTAGAAGTGCAAAATCAGTAATAAGTAAATTAACATCGACCCATTTTGTTCTCTCTCTCTCAATCATTGATCGACTTTGTTTTCTCCCTCTCAATTGGCGTTTGATTCATCATCACTTCGTCGATTCATCATTCGTGAACACTTCTTCAACGACGCTCGCGTGAACAATTCTTCATCAATAAGAAAATTTGTAAGCATCTTATGAATATTACTAGTGTTTTGGTATCAAAGTAATCTACATATGAGATGCTTGATAATACTACTAGTGTTTTGGTATTTTGAATTCTACATGAGATGCACACAGTGCAATCAAACCTAATGCTTTGAAGAATTTTGGTATTTTGTTATGTTGTAATCAACATAACAGATGGCCAATTTATGTGTAATTTAGTGATTTTTAATTATTTATTTAGGTAATTTATTGACTTTTAATTATATATTTAAGTAATTTAGTGATTTTTAATTATATATTTGGATAATTTAGTGATTTTTTAATTATATATTTGGATAAATTAGTGATTTTTAATTATATATTGTGTAATTTATTGATTTTTAATAATATATTTGGGTAATTTATTGATTTTTAATCATATATATATATTTTATTTACTGAGTAATATATATATATATATATATATATATATGTTAATTTTAATTATTTAATTACTTATTTAATCATTTTATACCTTTAAAACATAATATTTGATTTAAATAAAATAAATAATGACATGGAATATGAGGTTGACATATAAACACTGCCACATCATCAATGAGGTTGACACATCAACAAAACTTTGACCAAAATGAGTTGGGGGATCAAAAGTTCAAGTTTTTCAAAATAGGGGATTAAAAGTTCAGATTTTTCAAAATAGGGGGATCAAAACTGCATTAAAGCCATGTTTATGTTTCCTTCATTAATTCTCCAAATTAGTAGCTGTCAGGACAGTTCTCATAAGAAAATGATGGAAAGCAACAAGAAATTTCTATTATGTGAATAAAAAGACCTCATAGACTCTTTGAAGCAATGTCTATAAATGGTGTCAAAACAAATTTAGGACAATTTTTTTAACTATTATGTGAAATTTCTATTATGTGATATTAATATTTACACCGATAATAATTTTAAAAAATAAACTATTTGTGTAATTGTAAATGGTGTCGAACAATAAACACCTTTTTTCGAATCTTAATAATCTATTTGTTCGTCTTTAAAAATAGTGAAATTTTATCCATTAAATTATTTGACTACACAAATACTACATAAATAAGGTTAAAAAACTAAGGACCTACCATTAAAACTTATAGGAATAATTATGATGAATTGCAATTTTATGGCCATATAAGCAAAAACCTAAGGAGCCAGAGTGGTAACATTTTGTGGTCCTTTTTGGACTCAAAGAACTCTACCTTACACACTGACTCTACATGCCTAGTTGGCTAGCTATTTTGTCATTTAGTCAGTAACTATAGACGTGGTGTCTGCTTTAACCTCAATCATTTACTAGAGAATATTTCAGAATACATAGTCCAAAAAAATTCAAATTAAATAATTAATTAAAATCTATAGTAAAGGATAACATCAATAATTATTATTAATAATTTAATACAAATGGAAACAACTAGAGGATAAACTAAAGGAAATTGTGCTAAGTTTAGTTTATACATTTATAAAATCAAGCATTACCTTAAAACATGCTTTATACTAATAATTTGTTGTACATTTTTTCAACTTGTAAAGAAAAAAGTAACACATGATGTAGGTCCTCTATGATCAAGTTCCTTAGCAAAAACCTTAAATTTCTAGTTGTGGATTTCTTGAATTTTTTGAACCACAAGTTTGTTGGTTTGGCTTTGTAGCCATAAGTTAGTTGTAAATGTCCATTTTCCCTTTTTTCTATCTAACTCAAACCAAACCACCCAAACCATTTAACTTATGTTTATGTTTAGTATTATAGTGAATATCTCAAAATCTAATCACCGTAATTATGCCATAAATGATACTATACATACACTTATACTAGCTGCTAAAACTAATTAACACTAGTGTAGTAGTGTTTATAATAATTAGTTTTTTTTTTATTTATAAAAAAACCAACAAAATTTCATTTTCTCTAAACTATTTAGAGTAGATGATGCGTGTAGTTATGTTTAATCGTATTATTTTAAGAGTTTAATTATTGTGCATGGTCAATGTAAAGTTATTTTACACATACATCAAATAATGTATTGTCACATTATTTAATGATAATACATCATGTATTTTAAAAAAAACTACATAATATGTCAATATATTATTGGAAGTATGTGTAATATAACTTTATATTAACGGTGTACAAATTAAATTCTTATTTTAAACATGAAATTTAATTTTGGCATTCCTCTTGATTGGTCAAATTTTTTTATGACTTGGTTGTCCAATCTTTTGACAAATAATGGAAACATCTAGGACACCATAGAAATATCTTATATTAAAATGATTTTTATCACATATACTATATGATTTATGTTGTTTATTTTTTATTTATTTATATATAGATGTGGAGTATATCATTTTGAAGGTCGGGATTCTGAAAAAGCTTGATTATAGACAAGTTGGTGTCCACATCCATGAATTCAACTTCAATCGGAAAAATTAAAAATTATGATATCTTGTTCAATTATAATCAATCAAACAGTTGAGGCAACATAAGGTCCACATCCATGATCCCACTTCATTATTAGTATGGTAGGATTATTCCATAAATAAATAGTCAGGTAAGATTAATGTCCACTATTCAATCATCTAATTCAATAAAAAAACTATTCAATCATCTAGTTTAGTCTTGAATATTATTATTATTTTGTTTAAAAGAAGCGGATCATGAATTAGGGGCTGAATATATTTTCTCAAGTTGGGCCCAATATATTTTTAGGGCCTAAGTGAAATTTTAAGCAACAACATTGGTAGAGTAATAAAAAAATTATTTTGCAAAAATAAACCATAAAAATATATTATTATAAAAAATTAATTAATTAATTACTCGCATATGTTAAAATAAATTATCCTATAAATATAACCCAGTTGTAAGTTGTAGGGACATTGATTTGTAGTAGTTCAAGTTTGAACTCGATATCTCACAATTCTCCGCATTTGAAAATGTGAGACTAGCCACTAAACTGCTAGGATGAAGAAAATTAAACACTCAATTTGGTTTTCATTAGGAAAATGAAAACATAAGGGTTGGGATGTGTAATTTACAATAAAAGAATAAAGTATGATCTATCAACATTCATCAAGAAAGAGAGAAATATGAAAAATTTAGATAAAGTCAGTTTTTTTTTTTGACAAATAGATAAAGTCAGTTTAAATGTTGATAGATCACACTTTAATATCACATGTATAAATTATACATAAAAGGATCCATTCTCATATTGAGGTAAAATTTATACGACTATGATATTTGAACACCTTTCATTCTTTCACATACATTCAACATCACATTTTATCACTATCTCCAAATCTAAGTGTAGTTAAGAATCATTTAACCTACTGCACTTTTTTTCGTTATAACTAGAAATATGTGACTAATTCGGCGAGACTTCTCACAAAATATTAATTTTAATTCTAACTGTGTTTAATTCTAATGCTAAATACGCCTTAATTTTTTTGTATAAATACGTGCTTTTTTGTAGACTCATTGGGTATGTCCCCCCCAGTTTTTGTGTGTATACAATATATACACACACATATTCTTTTTAATATAATAAGATTATATAGGCAAGAGATGAGGGCGAAACCTGTTTTGTACCGTAATGTCTAGATGCTCTCTGTCTTATAAAACAAATTCTAATTGTATAATCACTAATATATTAATATGAATAATAATGATACTAAATAACAAATGTTTTGATAGCACAAAAAGGGAAAAGAAAATTATGACAATGGTACAAAAGTGTTGACAAAATTAGGAAATTATCACAATTATAGGGGTATATGAGGTAAATTATTCTAGTAAGAATATTTTAAGTACAAAAGTGACAAAATTATATGGGCCTGATCCGCACCAACCCAAAACAAAGCCCAGCAAAGACCCAAAGAAATCAAAATCGAAATTGCATAAAAAAACCCCAAAATCAAATTCAAATCCCTAAAAAGAGAAATATGCAGAAGAGAGACCAAAGCAAGGCCGGTGGCGCCACCGGCGGTGGATCAGCAACACCGGCAAAGAGAGGCCGTCCTTTTGGTAGCGGCAACAACAGTGCAGCTGCTGCCGCAGCCGCCGCTGATTCGGCTGCTCCGTCGACCCTTCTTGGTCCTTCTCTTCACGTTCATAGTGCCTTTGCCGGTTAGTTCACAACTTCTTCTTTTTCCATTGTTTTGATTTTTTTGAAATTGTTTGGTGTTTCTGTTTGTACTGAATTTTCTGCTTAACAATGTTATTCTTTTCATTGCTGAAACTTAGGAATATAGTGATCAATTTTTTTTAACAGTAATTGGTTGTAGTTTTAATAGGAGTAAACTGTGAGAAGTAACTGGCTTGAGAGTTAATCTTAAAGAATATGAGGTAATTGCTAAACGAGTTTATAGCTGATGAACTTATAGGTATTCACTTATAAGCTAGCTTATAACTGATAAGGTAGCTGATTGTATTTGTAGGGTTTGGTGAAATTAGTGGATAAACTAGCTTATAAATATGAAATGACATAAAAATGATATGTTTAATTAATATCTAAGTTTTTTCAAGTAAGAATGTAAGATGATAGGGGTAGAATTGAGAGAAAAAATAATAAGCTGTCAGATTTAAGCTAGTAAAAATACGCTCTAAGCTCGCGATAAAAAATGTTACTTAACGGGTCTTTTTTGTCATACAAGTGTATCCGCTATAATCTATAAGCTCAAAATTTTGCATTGCCAAACAGAGGCCAAGGTCTTGTTTGGATTAACAGCTTAATTAAGTGTTTATAGCATAAGTGCTTTTTTATGCAAAAATTATTTTTTATAACAAAAGATAGAATAAAAGAAAATATTTTCATATAAGCTATAAGTTGTTTCCAATTTTTATAATCTCTTCCAAATAGTCTCACAAGTGCTTATGTCTGTAGATGAATTCAAATAAGCCAATTTAATCTGACCCCAAAAAGGGATCAATTTTGGCAAGCTAGTAGTTAGTTCGGTTGTTCACTTGACGGACCACTTAATTTTATGTTACAAGAGGCTCGAGGTGTATTAGTATTAGCATCATTAATGCAAACTTAATAGAAAAAGAAGGAAGAGGCTGTCTTTTAGCTAGTGTATGCTATTTATTTATTTATTTATTTTTGTATGGATAATATTGATTTATAATTAGACTCCGACATATTATTGTTTGGATTAGCTTCTAGCTTATAGGAGTTTCTTATCTGTAAAGTATTTAGTTTCTAACTCATAAAAACCCTTGTATTGATTTAAAAAATTAAAAAACCCATTATAAGCTCAGAGTTATTTATAGGACGCTAAATGTGAGAGCTTGGTAAAAAGTTGGGACACAGAGTTGCTTTCAATTTCAACTTATGATATTATTTAGAATACTTATAGTTGTTTCAAGATCATTTTGAAGTTTATTTTCTAGAAGTGCTTGTGAAAAAGCTTGTCCAAACTGGCTCTAAATGGTCATTTTTTAATTTTTGCAGATCAAAACAATAAAAGAATTGTTTTGGCCCTTCAAAGTGGTCTGAAGAGTGAGCTGTTCTGGGCGATAAATACTCTTACAATTCTCTCTTTTAAAGAAAAGGATGACATGCGCAAGGATGCAACTCCTCTAACAAAAATCCCTGGTTTGCTTGATGCACTTCTTCAAGTTGTATGTGCTACCAATCTTGTTTTACTCTACCAGTTGCATTTATCTTTGTTGTGTATGTAGAGATATTTTATTAATTGCCTTTGAAATATTATGTGATGATATTTTTCTTATAGATATTTTGTTGTAACAAAATAGGATAGATTTAGATCAGATTAGAGATTGTTTTTATCTATCTTAGGTTGTACATTTTAGTATAAATATACATATAAAGTATCGAGAGTCAATCTCTCAAGTAATTCAAATGAATTCTTTTTGCAGTATCAAGTTAGTATCAAAACTCACATACTCGGGGCTGATATAAAGGAACGCAAGCCTGAAAGTCCCAAATAAGAAACCCTAGCCATATAGTCGTGTTGTTAACCAGCCACATTCATGGTTTGGCCACTTACACTATGTTCAGAGGCCACCACTCTGCCATACATTAGAACCTTGCCGCCATTGAAACATCCATGTGTTATAGTGCACGCAAGTAGAATCGGAGCTTTGCCGGCTCATGTAGTTCATCCTTTTTCCTTATTGGGGGGTCAACCGCCCAACTCACTTTCGGTGTCATTGATTATCAGGCATGTCTTCTCTGTTCGCCTCATTTTGTTGGTTATGTTTCTGTGCACTTATGTCCTGTGCTCAACTTTTAGGACTTATTTTTGTGTCACATCTGGTTTTTATCTTTGTCTGTCTATGGTTATTCTTGTCTTTAATGTCAAATTCTGGAGTCATCGGTTCTAATGCTGCCACCTCCAAAAACATATCTGCATTGTCTTGTGTTCTTGGGCAAAGCCCTCTATTATATCAGAGAAACTCATAGGGAAGAACTACATGTCTGTTTTGAGTCCTTCATCTAGAGGTTATGTTAGGAATTACTCTCAACAAGGTTTAGAATCTTTGCATTTTCTAGTTGAACACGGAGGTCATGTTTGTAGTAAAGGAAGGTTTCTTCTGCTTTATTCATGCAAAGGTTGTTTTGGTGAGGTCATTACATCTTTTGTGAACTCTAATTAATGACCAGCTGACGAATATCTTCATGAAATCACTTAGGGTGTGAGTGCCTGGTTGGTTGAGGAGAATAAGAAATTGTTGGAAAACATAAAAGCTAAGGAAGAAGCATGCATTGAATCCGAACCCGTTGAGGTTTGGATCGAAACGGGTTTCAACTTCTGATATGGGTAGAGATGGATTGAGACTAGGTTTTTGGTACTGAGGAAAGAAGGGAAAATCAGAGAGCATGCAGGGGAACCTATTTTGTGTTTTTTAAGTTTTTATTTTAATTACTAATATGCACTTTGGAATATGACAAGGATGAGAGATCAATGAAAGTGGCCAAGTCAGCACAAAATTGGATGGGGGACTACAAAATCAGAAATGGGGTAAATGTCGGGCCAAAATTGCTCAATAAACTAGGGGGGCCAAAATCGCACAATTGAGAAACTTGGGGGGCCAAAACTGCAATTAAGCCTATTAAGTAATATAAATAGTCTAAGATTATAAGTTGATCCTAAGAAATAAACTAATATATTCTGAAATATAATATCAAAGATATTAGATATTTTCTTACTTTAGCAGTGCTTGAAAATTTTCAAAGAAGATCTGTTTAAGGTGCTTCATGCTAAAGTTCTTTCTACATTGTCAAAATTATTACCACATTTGATACTCTGTCATGTTATAAAACAAAACAGATAGATGACTGGCGTGACATAGCACTTCCAAAGGAACTAGTCAGGGCGTCGAGGGTCAGGTCGTTAGGTTCAAATTCTGTTGCAACTGGATTTGGAAATGAGTATCAGGGATTGAGCTCTACTGGTCCTCTCCACCGTTCTAGGTAAATATGTTCTCAAATGTCGTTTTTTTAGTTTCCAAATTTCCACGGGTTATATGTTTCATTTCGAAAATGGGGTATCCGGCAGAGAGAATGAGTCACATTGTAGGATTATGCTCTTAATGCAGCCTAGGATCTGGCTCTGCTAGTACAGAATCAACACAGCAGAATGGCACGACAAAACCTCGTTTTTCAGAGTTGCGGTTTGATGAAGATGGCCTATTTAATTTAGACGACGAAGGGCGAGCAGAAAAACAGATATGTGCTGTTGCTGCTTCAAATATCATTAGGAACTTCTCTTTCATGCCAGATAATGAAGTAATAATGGCCCAAAATCGTCATTGTATGGAAACAGCCTTCCAATGCATTGAAGATCACACTGCAGGTTAGAATTTTTGCTGGTCGAATCTAACCTTTTCATTTTCAGTTTTGCACAAATTATTGATGATTATAAATTATAATAGTAATAATCCCTACATAGATTTGTTATAATCTGTTTTGGTTTAGTCTTAGTTTTTACTGTTACCAGTTCAACTGAAATGATGTTTTTTAATGAAATGATTTTCCTTCAAGTATAACAGTTTACAAATATCTCTTTGATTCACAAAATTGATAATTAATTTATTAGTTTTTTTTGACATAGTTTAATTTATTAGTTAAACAAAACTGTATTGAAACCCTTTAATTTGTCAATCATTTGGTGCATAGAAGCTCCCTAATTATAATTTAAATTTGGTGCATTTATTGGTTGGAGAAAAACGCAGGTCCTATTATCTTGCCCGCTAGTCTTCTGAACCTTTTCAAAACTTGAATAGTTGAACTAATCCATTTGATGAACAAAACAAACTAACCAAAACCCATTTGGTTTATTTTTTATATCCTAGAGATAATTGGTGTTGGGGACAAAACCAACTTTGAGTTTGACTCTTGTTAGAACCAGTTTCATCTGAGACTCTTTAGATAATTGCCATCTTTTGAGAATTTAATTGTTTATCGAGCTTATATTTAAACATCCCCATGGTAGCAAATTTTCTAATTTCTGGTAGTTGTCATAAACTTTCTAAATATCTTATTGAAGTGTGAAGTTTTTATTTCTCTTCACATTATCATCCAATTATGTATTGCCACATCATTTATATTATATTTTGTATTGATAGAGGATGAAGAACTTGTCACAAATGCTCTAGAGACAATTGTTAACTTGGCTCCATTACTGGATCTTCGAATATTCAGCTCATCCAAGCCTTCATTTATTAAAATAACGTAAGTGACTAATCCACCTTCAATTGTTGTTCTTGCATGCCAATTATGCCATTGTAATTCTCTGTAACTGGTTGAATGGCTGCATTAATTACAGAGAGAAACGTGCAGTTCAGGCCATCATGGGGATATTGAATTCTCCTGTCAAAGCCTGGCATTGTGCTGCTGCTGAATTACTTGGGCGTTTGATCATTAATCCTGACAATGAACCTTTCTTGGTTCCATTTTTTCCACAGGTAAAACTTCTATTTATGCATGTTTTACCTTGTTAATTTCTCGGTTTAAACATATTTTCCGTTAGTGCAAATATACCATCATTTTTTTTGGTAGTCCCTATACTTTTTATTGTTTTACTTCCTGTAATATTTGGCCCATATTGCATTTACTGAAAGTGAAATATACAGTACATTGACAAATTGAGGTATTTTGGTACATGTGATATATTTTTATGTATAAATGTTTTTTTTATAGGGAGTTAAAATAAAAGTGGTATATTTATATGGATGAAAAAGATATTTATGCCTAATTTATTTTATGCTGCAAAAATATGATCATTGATTTGGTTAATGCAGATACACAAACGTTTAATCGACCTTATCAGCTTGCCCGCAACTGATGCACAGGCAGCTGCTATAGGTGCACTCTATAACCTTGCTGAAGTTAATATGGACTGCAGGTTGAAGATTGCCAGCGAACGATGGTAATCTACTAATTTTTTTTTGTTGTCTTCTATAAAATATATATTTGTGGCTCTGTGAAAAGATAAAATCATCGTAGGATAGTTTACTTTAAATTGCGCCAAGAAATTGTAATTCTAATTGATTAGAATTCCTCAATTTCAGGGCCATAGATCGATTACTCAAAGTGATAAAGGCACCACATCCTGTTCCAGAAGTTTGTCGGAAAGCTGCCATGATATTGGAGAGTCTTGTTTCTGAACCGCAGAACAGAATTTTGTTGCTTGCCTATGAGAATGCTTTTGCAGAGATACTTTTCACAGATAACAGATATTCTGATTCGTTCGCGAGGATATTGTATGAACTAACATCTCGACCAGGTAACAAAGTGGCATCAGCACGTGGCATCTGGGGTATGTAACTCCTAACCCTGTAATTGTCGGTCTTTGATGTGGTTTCAATTAGTGATATATATAGCTCTAGGTTTGGCAACTTGGATAGCTCTTTAACAGCTGATTCATTTGAAGTTTCAAAATGTATATTTATGCTATTCTATGTCTATGATTGTACCATATTGAGTGTAATCAAAAGTTGTATGATGACAAGCTTTTCACTTTCCCACTGTGGCCTGACGCAAAATGACCGTGACTTTCTGAAGCTACAAACTATTGCTTTACATTCGCTGCACGTTTTATGTACTGCTACGTTGAAAACAAACAAGACATCAGTTTGCAATTTGTGTTGTATCTTCTCAAGTTGATGCGAAGATTAGAAACTTAAGTTATTAGATGTGTTGATAGAAAGGCCGTTTACCCAATGCATTGAATGAGTATTGTTAATTTTTTCTTTAGCAAAACTGAATTTTGTGCTTCACAACTTGGAAGATAATATGAAATATCTACCTGCACTTTTCTTTCTGTTCGATTTATTATTTGATTTCTAATGGGTAGCTGATTTTTAAGCTGAGTAGCTGTCATCTAAGCGAATTGTTCACTAATAAGTCATTCATGTATTCTCTTATGGTAATTGATACTTTAAGACGTTTATCAAATTGAGATTCAATTTTTTCAAACAGGAAGATTTTATTTTTCAAATTGTGAGTCAAAATCTTATTATGAATCGTGTAATACATTGCCAATAACGGAAATCGAAGCTAAGATGTATGTCATATATGAATCCCAAAACAATTCAAAATTCAAATCATATATGAAATGAGCTGAAGTCTTTTAAGTCATTTTATATTGTTTAATTTTTTATTAATTAAACATTCTTTTAAGTCATTTTAGTTTTGTAACTAAGTGCAAGTGTTAATTTTATCAAATAATACCTGCGTTGCCTAGGTGCGGGTACGGTACCCGATACGGGTACCGGTACGAGGTATGACATTTTTAGAAAAACTAATACATGTGTATGAACATAAATTTGTTGTGACAAGTGTGAGTGTTAAGTCCCACATTGCTTAAAATAGTGAAGGTTGAACACTTTATAAGTAAGAGGACCCATAAACCTAACGCCTTAAGGTTTTGGGTAAGAGTGTGGTGTCCAACTTACTTGTAGAGTTGTTCTTAGACCCAATGTGGATGATCCCCCTGGCTGCCCCCTCCTGATGACCCAACAGTGGTATCAGAGCCGATGGTTCGACAAAGGGTTCGACCGGCTCCTTGTATCAAAAGTCTTCCTGACAAAGGTGGTCAGACGGCGTGTCCCGTGTGCAGTGTGGCAACGGCGGTGCAAGTGTAGTGTTGCTAAAGAAGCTTCCGCTTGAGGGGGAGCATATCCTGGTATGGATGGACTCACACTTGAGGGGGAGATTGTTGTGACAAGTGTGAGTGTTAAGTCCCACATTGCTTAAAATAGTGAAGGTTGAACACTTTATAAGTAAGAGGACCCATAAACCTAACGCCTTAAGGTTTTGGGTAAGAGTGTGGTGTCCAACTTACTTGTAGAGTTGTTCTTAGACCCAATGTGGATGATCCCCCTGGCTGCCCCCTCCTGATGACCCAACAAAATTAAGGTACAGATATGTACCTGGTACGAGTACGTATCCGGTACTGGTACTTTTCCTCAAACGGAGTACCCGTGCATCATAGAACAATACAAATTCAATAAGCTAACTTATCATCTACTTTTAGGAAAAGAGCTGAAGTCTCTCAACTCATAGTGTTTTTTTTCTTGTCGTTTTATACTTGATGAATTACTGTTATTTTTCCCCAACAAAATCTACTGTTTTTCTTAGTTTGCGTGAAGTGGTTTGTGGTTGGGAGAAAGAGGTGCTAATAAAGGAATGGGGTAGGAGAGAGGGTGGGGGGTAGGGCACTAGAGAGGGTGGGAGTTAAAGGGTTGGGCTTAGAGGGAATGGGAGGAATATAGGGGAGGTGGGGGTAGACAAAAGTCCTTATAGTACACCACTACTGTAGTGCTACATGTTATTCCCTACCTACATAGATAAAAATGTATCTTGATCCTATGCGGACTGTGTTCAGTTGTGCAGTCACACATTTACAACCGTCCAATGCGACTTAAAATTTAAATATTGAACCTTTATTTTTTGTAAAATCAAAATAAATCTTTTGAAAGTGAACTTTATCATCCATCACAGTCCTATACAATGTGATGGATTAGTCTCAATTATTGCGCGCACATGATATTCAGTTCACATTAAAAATACGACAAAAGAGATCAAATGATAATAATGATTTTAAAAGATAAACATTATATATCTTATAAATTTAATCTGAAAATAAATAAATTATAGTATTAATTTTGTTTGGATTGAAAATTGTGGTATTATTTGATCTAACCAAAAAATGTGCATGGTTATTGTGGAGCATATGAATATGCAATCAATTCCAATACATTCTTATTTTCCCACCAATTTTACTCTCACCCTATCAAATCACCACCATTGATCATGATGTGGAAAGGGTCAATTAGTCATTTTAGGAGGGTTTATTCACATTGCACCTTCAAATCAAGATGGTCTACTCTAACCAACCATTGCCAGTTAACTGATCTAATAATTTAATTGAAATAAAACTTAGCTATTACTATTATACAGTATATTGTACTTAATATTTCTTGTCATTCAATCAAACCTAAGTCAGGTGAATGATGGTAGTAACTTTGAATTGTCCAAACATTATATGAACTTGGGTTTGGTAATAAACGAAAACAATAAAGGTTGGAAAACATCTTTTATGATATGTTTTTTAGACTGATATGTGATTCAAATTTTAATAAGAGTTTTAGATCAAGTGAGTAGTGACCACCTTAATATGAATCAAATTTTGTATATGTAGGAAGCTAGCTCAATTTTCACGAGGGGACACAATATAAAGAGTAAACAAAATATATATTAAAATTAATATGTTAAATATTCACAATATTTTTACAGTTTAATTGTAGTTTTGACCCACATATTTTTATTATTTTGTAGATTTAGTCCCTATATTTTAAAATATGACTATTTTGGTCCCTCCATCATAATTTTTAATAAATTAACGATTGTGCTATGTTTAAATGACGTGACATATGATCTGATAATGAAAAAATTCCAATATCGATGAAATTGCAAAAAAACCTTTATAATGTTAATTTAAAACTTGTTGTATCTATTGTAAAAAAAAAACTTGTTGTATCACCATATTTTAGACAAAATATGTGTTAGAGGACAAAAATCTGTCAAATTTTAAATAGAGGAACCAATTTCTACATAATGGTAAAAATAGGAGATCAAACACTGCAATTAAATCTATTTTTACTAATACAACATGTGCTAGAGATCTCCTATTTAATTGCAAAAATAGATTGATAAATGATATCAAATTATCACCTTTTTAATTAATTTTATCGTTGAATTATTAATGTTGTATATGAGTTGCATAATTTTTTTTCATTGAAGCAAAATATGAGCTAGTCACATAAATATATCATGATATTGAAGAGACCAATTATTAATAGTACATAAAATTTAAAGTGAGTTCTTTGCAGAATGACTTGGAGATGCTCAAACAACATTGAAGCTTTATACCAAACAAAAAAGTGCATTGATGTTTATAACTTTAAGTAGATTTATTAAAATTATGAATATATAACAATAGGAGTTGTGTCTAGTAGAAAACGTTAAACTCCTACAACGTGACAAATTAAATTTCAAATTATAGTCGAAAGAGTTATTCATATTTATTGTCTGACACGTAATATGATTATATTCGATACAAGAAACCAATGAGAAAACGACATATATTTTTTATTTGATACTCAAGATAGAAAGGAATAGACAATAAGCTTGACAAGCAAACCTTGAAAATTAATTACATCACATTAACAAGTCAATTGTTACAAACAAAAACAAATGACCAACATGAACAATAATTGTATGCACAAAGCAAGAACCTACATAATACAAATTGGCAAAGTTCTACTCTTCTAGATAAGCATAACAACATAGATAAATTTCATTCATTTAAACAAACACCTTCCTTAGTATACATAAAAAAACAAGAAAAGATTGACAATTAAGAATCAATTACTTTTGACACTTTAGGCACATGAACAGGAAACTCATGAATCTCATCAATCCAAGGATTCTTTTCCTTAGCAGGATTAATAGTCTTCAAAGCTTTCCAAACAGCACTATTACATTTAAAACCAGAACCAAATGCAATTTGCCATGTTCTATCACCTTTTTTAATCCTTCCTTTAGCTTCAGTATAAGCCAATTCATACCACAATGAACTACTAGAAGTGTTGCCAAATCTATAAAGTGTCATCCTTGATGGTTCCATATGCCAATCACTTAAGTCAAGATTTTTTTCCAGTTCATCCAAAACAGCCCTGCCTCCGGCATGAATACAAAAATGCTCAAAAGCTAATTTAAAATCAGGAATGTAGGGTTTTATTTTCATCTTGAAGATTTTTCGCGCAACCAATGTGGCAAAAAATAAGAGTTGTTCTGACATAGGAAGGACTAATGGTCCTAATGTTGTGATGTTTGTTTTGAGTGCTTCTCCCGCGACAGCCATTAGGTCTTTTGAGAGTGATACACCGATTCTCTTTGTGTCATCTTCTTCTTGAAAGACGCAGCCGTAGGATTTGTCATCCGCACCTTTGTGTGTACGAACAGTGTGAACTAGTTGATATTTGGCTCGACGGCGGTCACGAGATTTGTTGGAGAGGAGGATCGCCGCTCCTCCCATTCTGAAGAGACAATTTGAGACAAGCATTGATCTGTTGTTGCCGAAATACCAGTTTAGTGTTATGTTCTCCATGCTTACTACCAAGGCATATGAGTTTGGATGTACCTATATAATTGATTATCATAGCATAGTTAGTAATTTAATTTTGATGTAGAGAAATCTTATTTATACATATGAATAAAAAAAATAATATATTGGATCATGCTAATTGGTAATTGGTATCTCCAGGATAATAATTAAAAACATTTTTATATATACCTGACTATTATATAAAATGGATTTGTATATTGACAAGATTTAAGGAAATATATAGTCCCAAAATATAAGCAAAAGGTGGTCAATATTTTTATGTTGACAATGTTGACCACTTTTTTGCTTATATGTTAGGACGGAGGGAATATTTAATACTTGTAATTGGGTGATTATTGAATCTGCGGTCATTATATGAATTTGTACCACCTGATTTGATCAAACGGCTGTCATTAGTTGACTTGTATTGTGGGGGAATGAAGGTCACAATCAACATAGAGAAAGGACCATAAATTAACTATGGGATAAATATGGATGGATGCATGGGATTAGGCCATTAGGGAGGGTATTAATTAGGTTGGCAGAGCCAACAAAAATCTGCCAACAACCCAAATAGTGTGCATATTGGATCACTTGTCCAATCACTTTTAAGTCGCATCCAATAAAAAAGATGCCATAAAAATCGATTCTAGTCCCCTTAGGTGGCATAATAAACTATATCCACAAGTGGAAGCTAACTAAAATCTTACATGCACGTACTAGTTTCGTACACGTTTGCTAAATTGCAAAAAATAAAAATTTATATATGTAAATTTAAACGTGTGAAATATGGTTTGGCTATAGTAAAAATTTCTATATGCATAGTACCAAGTACCTATGTTTCCATGATAGAGTTAGGATATATCGTATACTATAAACCAAGAAGGTATATATGATTAGATTAGACTTAGTTATTGTAATGCAAATGATTCATACAAATGATTCATGTCAAGGAATCCTCTATAGTCGCGAGTTTGTGATTATTAAACCTAATTGTTGTGATGCAGATGATTCATGTCAGACTCCTCTACGGTTTGAATTAGGTTTAGTCCAATTCGTTGGGTTTGATTGAATTAAATCAAATAGCTGCATTACAGAGGAGTCATATCAAAGAATCATTTGCGGTCTAGAATAGGTTTAGTCCAATTGCAGATCGTTGGCTGCTATTGGACTAAACATAATTGTCTGTAGAGGATTTAAGTCAAATAATCTTTTACTATCAAAAACACATTTAGTCCATTTATAGCCAATGATTGAAATTGAATTACACCTAATTGTTGTATAGAAGATTCAAGATAAACAACAAATAGTAATCACTTTTGAAGTTTTAAAATTCGGAAGAAATAAACCGGTAAAAACAAGTGTGTGCAAAGTGCAAACCTGTAGGAGCTGTTTGGCAAGGTCAATAGAGATAAGACCGGCACTACAACCCATACCACCAAGATTATAACTCAACACATTCCCTCTCAAATTATAATGATTCACAATCATGGCAGATAATGAAGGTGTTGGATTAAACAAACTACAATTCACAACCAAAATCCCAATATCCTTAGCCTTCACACCACTTTTCTCCAAAACCTCATCAATAGCACCAAACATAACCTCTTCAGCTTCTTTCCTTGCTTCAGCCATACATGGATTTGGTGGGACCCTCAATATAGCTTCTGGCAAATATGTCTTTTGTCCTAAACCTGACCTCTCAAGTATCTTCTTTTGAAACAACAGATTTTCTTCAGTAAATGCTTTTGTTAAACCTGACCTTTCCACAAAAATTTCCCTTGTGCATGTCAAATCTTGTGGTGGTTTATAACATGCAAAATCAACTAAATAAATGCCTCTTGGACGTGACATGAAATAAAGGGTAGCAAGAAATACTATTAAACTTGAACCTAGTGTCATTGACACAAAGTTGAATTTGAGATTTTCATATAATTGGATTAAATCATTGATTGAAAATGTTGACAAATGAGCTGATGCTACTCCAAGAAGTGGTATTAAAATAAGGTACATAGCATTAGAAATTAAATAGTGGTAACCAAGTTTCACATATTTAAGTTTCACGGATATTAAAAAATTTGGAAGTTTTTTTCTATCAAAAGAAATACTTCTAGAATAATGATTTTGATTTTTTTGTTCTTCTTCCATTATGGGCATGCACAAAATGAGTACTACTAATTATGCAAAAAAAAAAAGGACACAAAATATGTTTAAAGGGTGTTTGTGTGTGGATTATTTTTTGGAGTTATAAAATGGGAAAAGTTTAAGGTAAAGAAGTGGAGTTTGGAAACAAAAGGGAGAAGTGAAGATCATTGAGTTGTGAAAATTTTGTTAAGATGAGAAAAGGATTATAAAGGGGTGAAAGTTGGAAGAGATTGGGTAGTGGATGCAACTACCCCAACGAACATTTAATTTAATTCATATCAATGTTGTAACATTAATTGGAAATTTTTGCCAACCGAAAATATTGCGCGTTTCTTATTCTTTAGTAGTATTATTTATTAAATTTATGTACATTCAAACAATTTAATTATTTTTTTTTGTATTGAAGGTTGTTTTTTTGACTAATGTATTTATTGAAGGTTGTTGCGCAGTACATATGTAAGTGTTTCTTTTTATTTATTTTGACAATAATATATGTACTTATTTTAATAAAAAATAAAAATATATGTACTTATTTTCAAGATTTATTCTTACTTATTCTTTCATAAATCTTGCAAGTGAGATTAAATCTCGAAATTTTTTTGCCATCCGGAGTTCGAACTATTAAACTTCACCTTAAATTTTTTTGCCAACCTTGCTAAAGCCATAATAAACTCACATATACACGTGAGATTTGCAGAGTTCGACCCGATTATGACGTTTGACCTAACAATTTCGATAAATTTTTGTCGGTTAAACTATGATATGATTTGTGGCTGATTATGATGGCTTTGTCATATCATATATGTACCCAATTTTTTTTTTTTATTAAGCGGTAAATAAATTTTTTACCAAATACTTTTTTACTTAAAATTTACACTAATTTTTTTTCGAAAAATTTATTATTTATTAAAGTTTATCAACTACTTAAATCAATTACTTGATCTATCAAATTTGATTCCAGTAATAGAAAAAATTGTTAACTAAGATGACTATGTTAAGCTAACTTTCTTTTTAATTGTTATTGTTGGTGTATCAATTCCCATTCTAGTAAGAAAACGAGCAAATGCATGATTGGCAGATAGATAGATTGGTATGACCAACATATTTTGGGTCAAAACCATAAGTTTCTTTTTTGACTGAGTCAAAACCACAAGCTGGTGCTTGGTGTGTACTAGAAGAATTTTTTATTCTGGGACATGGGTAGGATTTATTCTAATAAGAGTAGTATTTTGCTTATCATGCATGGAACAATATTTAATTGGAATATTTTTACAATAAAATTATTTCGAAGAGTCGGATAAAAGCCGACGCTAAATAGCAAAAAATAGACATTATCAGTAAAGATGACAAAAACATTCGTACTTGCAGATATTCGTAGATAAAATCTGCCACGAATATTGAGTGGATAGTCTAATGAATATCTGGGGTAAGATAGATGGATATTTCGACTATCTATTATTTAATGGATATATATGCGAATTTAATGGTATTCGTATCTACGGATATCCGTATCCGTTAGTAAATAAGAAAATTTTATAATTACTCTTAGTTATCAAATATAAAAGAGCCTTTTAAATTTTTAGAACTTTGTAACAAACTTTATTTTGATTAGAAATGAAATATATCGATTGTTTTCCTTAAGAGAAATGTATGAATATTATTATATTTTTTATGTAAAGAAGGAAAATGAATGTTTTGACTTTTGTTGTTAAATTAAGAGTAATGTATGAATATCACTATATGTTAATACTTTTTTTTTTCTTGTTTCTTTAAAAGAAGATAAACAAATTTCAAGTAATTAAAATAAAATTTCTTTACAAAAATCACAATTTTTTTAAAAAATGATTATCCACATATATCTGTAAATATATGCGGCACCTCAAAATCCAGAAATTATCCGCTTAGCAAATAATCAACGGAACAAATATGAATATCGTATTTATCCAACAGAGTGAAGGCGAATATCATATTATCTGTCACATGAATATCCATTTACATCCATAGCTTCAAGTTTCTTAGCGTCAAATGTTCCTTATTATTGCCATTTAAAAAAAAAAAGTTGTTACTTGATGTTCTAAACAATTCTTTGGGATTGACGTTTTGATGGTAACAAAGTTGTTCAACTCATCATTTGGTATAAACACTAAAGAAGTCTTCACACCATCAAGCTTAATGACAAATCTTGGTTGAAAGTATTTGAAAGTACAGTTGAATTTCAGTAACAAAATGCTAAAGACAAAAACAATTCTTGTACAAACGAAATGGATTATTATGACATTTGGTCATCAACACAATTTTAAAGTCAAATCATCTTATTGACACGCTAAAGAACAAATTATTTGAAAGTAGTAATTTCAAAAAAGTACCAATGACTAGTTATAACTCTCTGAATTGAAGTACAAAAAACATATATATACATCTTATCGTGTCAAGCAACTAGTTGTACAAACTCTCAAATGGATACAAAGCTTCCCAACAACTATAATTTCTTCATGTATAAAAGGTAGTCCTTTTAATTGAAGAAGTTGACCTCATTTTGGTAAATGTTTTTACGACATCATGTAAACAATAAAATAAATTAAAATTTCCTATGTTTATCTTGTAACAAGATGACAATATTATCATATTTTTTATATCGCGCTAAACCACACAAATCGAACCAACCCTACGCATTGATTTGATTTAATTTAAATGACTTTTATGCTCAAAGTTGAATCAACCCGCACTGTAAATACCCTACTGACCCATTCAAAGTCTATACGAGGGAGGGAATGAACAAAAATTAATTGAATATCCAATGAATTGAGTCACAATGAAAATGTTAATTTTAACATTCATGAAAGAGAGAAAAGAAACAAAGAAAGAAAAAATGCACGTTCAAATAAAATGTCATATTGATCAGAAGAGTTAAATATATTTTTGATGTCTATAAAATTAAAAAAATTTATTTTTGGTTTTTATAAAAAAGTGACATGTTTTAGTTCATATAAAGATTATTATGCATGTAATTTCAACCCCTATTATTAAATTAATTTGTATGTTTTTAATGATTATTTTAGAGACATGTTTAGAATATTATAAAGTTTCTCGAACAATAAAGGCTCAAAATTCAATTTCTAAGTTGAAATTTTCGTTACTTTTATCTTTATTTTTTGATTTTTTTTAAAAAAAATCATATTTAAATAAATAAAGTAACTATGGTTTATGCAATGTACTATTTTTTATTTTTTTTTAGGATTTTCACATCTAAATTTAGGATTTTCATATTTAAATAAATTTTTACGGATCAAATTTTAGAATTCAAATATATAAAATATTCATGTGTTAAAGCTAGTGATGCACGGGTACTCCATTTTAGAGAGAGTACCGGTACGCGTACCGTACTCTTATGGTACGCACCGAAGCCGTACCATTTTTTTATTTATTTTTTCATATAGGGTACACGTGGGATACACGAGGGGTACACCAAACACAAAATATGCATTTTTTCCTTGAATTTTTAATTGAGAAAAAACAAAATTTATAATGAAGGAACGGCAAAAATGTAGGATATTGGTGGATATGAACGTGATCTTCAATGGAGTTATAATTCTTGAAATCGCTAATCTTTCTCTCGATGAACATGAACTGGAGACCGCTCTTTTCGAGCAAATTGCTTTTAATTTTGATCTTTTGTTGTCATTTGAACAATTTGAAATATTTTTAAAGTATGGTTGTTATTTTATGTTTAATTATTTGTTTTAACAATGTAATTTTATTTATATAATTACATTAAAAAAAATTATTCAGACGTACCCATACCTTAATTTTTCTAAAAATGCCGTATTCTGTACCGGTACTGGTACCGTACTCGTACCTAGCCAACGTAAGTTAAAGCCTTGAAAATAACATGTTACACGTTTTATTTTAAAATTTGAAGGGGTACATAATTTCAATTGCCTTGAAATAATCCGCTGTCCCTAGGGTGGCCCGGCTGGGCCACGGTCCACTATAAAAATTTGGAAATTACATATACCCATATATATATATATATATATGAGAATTTTTAAGTGAGAGGAGTTTTATTGTGAGAGAATCACAGCCCTTGGATCAAAACAAATGATATTTAATTTTTACAATCTAACATAGACAATTAGTCTCTTTGTCTTCGTCCCTCTCTCTGCATCGACTTCTCCACTTCTTGTGCAAGGTCATGACTTTTGAATCTTTTGAGCCAAACAGAAATAAAATATGCGAGAAGAAGATGAAAAAACACCACCCATAAAAGAAAATATATGAAACCATGAAAAACCCAGAAGTGAAGAAAGCAAAAACAAACGGTGATCATGCCATAGGAGAACGATTAATTGATTATGGATCTTATAAAACAAAATAAAAATCATTACTTTACTTTACTTGAATTAAAAAAAAATTATGTGGTTGAATGAAACCCCAAAATTTGATGAAGCGGTGGAGATAAAAAATCAATAATTCCAAACATGGGAGGTCTTTCCAATGAATGAAGGCCTTGAATGAGTTTAGTGTTTTAAGGGGTCCAAATTAATCAATTGAATTGAATTCTAATCCTTTAACATCTTTCCAATTTTATTCATTTGCTAATAACATTTAATTTCAACTCAATTCATTAAATAAATTTCAATATTCAAGCAACAACAATTTAAATCAACAACAAAAAAGAATAGGAACAGGGAGAAAATTGTTAGAGATCCAGAGGATTGGATTTGAGACTTGAGAGATTGAGTTTTGAGAAAATTAAGTAATCTTTGTCATTCAACATAACATCGTTTCAGAACTTCTGTTTTTTGGTTGAGGTTTTCCGAATCCAGAAGACGAGAAAGCGAGAGAGAGACGAAGTAGAAAAGTCAATTTTGAATAATTGTGTGTGTGCATGTGTAAAAAAATATAAGCATTTAAATTGATCTAAGGGTTATGATTTAACCCTCTTATCCTCTCACATTAACACTCATCTCACTTGAAAGTTCCCCTATATATATATATATATTACTGCATGAAAAATATGTAGTTAACCTAGCGGTTGGTGAGCATACATGTAGCTAAAGTGCCTGAGTCCAAGTCCTGCTGGGTTTCAGTTTTTCAATTTTTATTTTTCTCTAACAAAATTAATTGTGTTAAGGGTGCGTTGTTTATCTTCCTGGATGTGTTTTTTTCAACTTTACCTACAAAAATACTACTATTAGCACCACCAACATCATTGAATTGTGTTAGACAGATTTTTAATTTTGATTTTTTTTTTGTTTTCTTTACAATAATCAATTTCATTGTGTAAAGTGAGTTTCAAATCCACGTCTACCAAGACAATTTTTTGTGCGAATAAATCATAATTTTTTACCAATTAAGAATAATCATTCTCTTTTTAGTATAAATGTATTAATATAATAAAAAAAATTGATGACCAAATTTTTTTTACACGAGCAAATTTATGATCGATATTTTATCTCAATCGGCCAACTTTGTACTTATTACAACTTCAATTGTTACATGAAATATATTTTTCGTATTTAATTTATATGTTATATTTTTTTAACGGCCCACCCAATATTTTTTCCTGGCTCCGCCTCACCACAATCAACTTGAAAGTTTTGCTTGATCCGTATATTCTATTTTCCAAAAACAAAAAATCTATTCGATGTTTTTCTAGGAAAAGGATTTCCTGCTGTAACTGTCTGATCAATAGCTCAAATTATTTTACTGTGTAAGCGATCTAGACTGTCTGATCGTTAATGAACTCTCTAGATTTAGTACTGAATGAAACAACATGAATTATTTACAGCAGGCAATCCTAGTCCGTTTTTCTATAACCCCACATACACTAGAGTTTCGTTTGAATTGATATTTGAGCTTATGTAAAATAGTTTATAAATAAACTTTTATGTATTATTTATAAGTTTGTTAAGATAATTTATGAAAAAATAGCTCACAAAGATACAATATTTGCTAATGTGAACTTATGAATTAACATAAAAGTTTTATTTATTTGCATAAACTATTTTTCATAATCTCAAAAATAAGTTAACATCTTTGACTCATCGAGACCCAACCACCGAAGAATATCATACCAAACTGGTGAGATTTGGTTATAAGAGCTGAATAAGTGATCAATTAATTGATTCAGATCCTAATATATAGCTCACACATAGAAGCACTAACATTCTCAATGACACCCCTAACAGAGATTTTGACGTGTCAACAACCTATATCGATAAGAACGTATAACAATAAGTTGAAAATAATGTATAAACAATGTCATAAATTATTTTTATACATCATTTTTATAACACCCCAACTAATTTATCTAAAATATTAGCCGAGACATAAATAAAAAGATCACAATACATTAGAATTACTTAATTAAACTCGTTGTATATGCTCATAAAACATAAATGTATTGTCATTAAATGCTCTATTTGCCTTGTTCCCTTTATGCTCTTCACTCAATCATTTTAAAATCTTATGAATAATTCCTGCGATACTAGTATCACTTGAGTATAATATGTTGGGTTGTTATAGTGTTTCTATGATGTGCAAATTTGTACATGTTAAAAAGTTTAAAACAGTAAATTTGTATTAAAATTTGTACATTTTACATTAAATATATAATTTTTAATAAATAATTATTTTTTCAATAAATAATTTTTATAAATTATCCCATAAAGTTTCACAAAACTTATATAATAAAATAAGATCAAATAACTTTTCGGGCATGCATAAAATAACCTTAAGTCCTGTTTTTATCTTTTGTCTTTAAACTCTTTGTGATTTCAATTTCTTCATAAAATCTTTTCTTTAACAATGTAATACACCTAAAAACTAACTAAAATAATATAAAATTATAATTAAAAATACTAATATGATTGAATGTCATCAAAATAATTTAACTTAGACATTGACATGAACATACAATGTCATTATGGATAAAAAAACCGAATTTTAGAAGTACAAAAATATTTCTTTTTTTATTTATTTATAATTTTTAAGGAATAAAATCATAATTCGTTATATTGAAAAATAGTATAAATAATTGGAGTGAAGGACACATTGAAAATTGATAACAAAGTGAAGGTCCGAATGTGATTGATTGTGTGCATAAAGTAGAAGAATTATTGTTGATTTGATTGGAGATGTGTTACACTTTAATAATGGGTGATTTTTGTGTGCACATAGAGGAAGAGCAGCAGTTGAACTTCCCAATGGATGTGGTCTAGGGAAGTCAATTTGCATCTGTCAAAGCGGATCCTTGCAGAGATTATTAGAATTTGAGAGGCCTATACTCAACCATAAAAGTTACCTTGAGAGTTTGAGGTTTGCACTACATTATAAAGATTATATTTGCCATATCTCTAGCCAATGTGAGACTTCTAACAGACATTGCTCTGTTCGAAGATCCAAAAACGAAGATTTTTTCTCCGTGGGGACAGGGATGGAGGCAAAATCCTCCCGCGAACACTTCGGGCGGGAATCGGGGATTAAACATCCGTCTTCGCGGATTCCCCGAATCCGTCCATATATATTATTACTTAAACATATATGGCGATGAAGACCTTTCAAGGAAACTCATAAAGCTAACATGGGGATGTGCATGAAGTTAAAAATTCTCCCGCGGACACTTTGGGGCGGGATACAGAGAAGCTTCCTCCGCACATTCCCCGCCCCATTAACATCCCTATATGGCTACTTGTTTAAGTAATCATGAGCAAATTTGCATATATAATATTGGTCACATGAATTATTTGCATCCCACTACATTTGATTTTATGGTTTTTAGTACTTTAGGAGACTTGTGGGGAATTTTTGTCCAATACAATATTATTTTATTGATAAATATAAGATATAATTCTTATAAATCTATTAATATAAAATGTAAAAAATACTATGTTTTATAAAATTATATAAATATTTTAAAATTTATGACAATATAGTATGATAAATTAATTTTATTTTATGAAATTATTAATATATATATATATTGATAATTTATGAAATTTAATTTTATATTTATTAATTATTTATTATGACGGTCTAACCGGTTCAATAATTGTTGAACCGGTCCAACCGATTAACCATGACCAAAATCCGGTTCGACCTCTGGTTCGGTTTTTAAAACATTCATATTGTCACTAATAGAACAATGCATAATAAGCAACATAATTCCATAACATGACTAAAAGGAAATCCACAACGAATTATCGGTTATGTATTTTGAAGAACAAACTAAAGGGTGACTAGTTTCCATAAAACACAGGTTTTGATTACATGCAAGAAGTGAAACACATTTAAATCATCCATAAGATCAGGACCATCAGACTAATCATCATTTCAACTATGTAAATTATAAAGAACAAAATATATTTTAGATGTCGATTGTTAAAAAACCTATGAATTTTAGTATTGTGAGAAGAAAAATGGAGGCTATAGATGACTCTGGTTATAATAACGTGCGGGAGATATATGTTGATGTAAGGCTAATTTTTAGGAATGCAACGAAATACAATACCGAAAAGATTCATATGTGCAATTAGTTGAAGATCTTGCTAAATTGTGTTAGATGCAACCACCTCATTACTACAATGTTTTTTAGATGCAACCACCTCATATTTTGTGTTGTGTTTCACAAACATAATAATATCATCAATTGGATGTTTTTTCATATTCAACCACCTCATCTTTGTGATGTATTAAAGAATAAAGATGAATCCACTTCATAGTTGTGCCTTGTTTCAGATGCAACCATCACATATCTAAGTTGCATTTCAAATGCAACCATTCCCTCATTGATGTGTTGCGCTTAAGATAAAACTACCACTTAATCATTTTGTTGCACTTCAAAGATAATGACCTCCCCATTGTTTTTCTTTGTTTCAGAAACAATCATAGCCTCATTGTTTTATTGTGTTTCAGATACAACCACACTATTAATTATATTCACTTTAGAGTTAACCACATATTATTTGATATTACATCAAAATGAGCACTGGGTTGTTGGGCAGTGCCTCAGGGGAAGATTTCTTGTCAAGAGTAGCTTCAAAACCAACAAGATGATTTCCAGGTGCAACTTCATAGTTGTCCGTCATCGCATTAAGTCTTTCCTCCAAATAAATTAGTTAAGTGTCTTTTGGGACACCAACACTGGCAACCTGGTTGTTAGGTAATGATTCAAAATTCTCCAGCCCACTATCCTACAAATTTGCACCACCACGAGTAACATGATTTTCAGATGTAAAAATTTCTTCACTAGGATGTACTTCAGAGTTGCAAAGATCCTTCATGGATCATGATTTCAAATTTTCCCTATTATTGTTTGACAAAAATTTAGAATTTTCAAGATCAATGCGAGGTTCATAGTCGGTACTCTATGCTTGTGTTTTACATCACGAGTCACCACTAATTTGTCTTTTTCAATGACAACCAACATTTCAATATTGATCGACTCATCATTTACATCAGGAGTCTCTACTACTTTACCAACTTCAAGGGTAACCATCTTTTCAGTATATGTCTTTTACAATCATGTGTCAATTGAATCAGATTGTGGAAATGCGACTCCGCCGTGTGACGTAAGCATATATTGACTTGATGGCTACCCTTAAAGAAGGTGAAGTGGTAGCGACCTCTGATGTAAATGTTGAGTCGATCAATGCCGACAACATGGATTTCATTGAAGAAGACACATTAGTAGTAACCTATAATGTGAAACACAAGTTACACAGTATTAACTTTGAACCTAGCAATGATCTTGAAAATTCTAAATTTTTTTCTAACAATAATGTGTAATATTTGAAGTTTACAACCCATATAAAGGATCTATGTAACTCCAAAGCACATCCTAATGAAGAAGTTTCTACATTTGAAACTCATGCTATTGGCAGTGGTGATGCAAATGTGTTGGAGAACACCAAAAACATGTCAGAATTGTAGGCCAAAGAATTCTGAATCACTACCTAACAACTAGGTTGCCAATATTGGTGCCCTATAAGACACTCAACCAATTGAATTGTAAGAAACACTTGACACTATGATGGAAAACTCCGAAGTTGCACTCGATGATCAACTTGTTGGTTCCGAAGCTACTCTTAACATGAAGTCTTCCCCTGAGGCACTGCCCAACAACTAGGTGCTTATTTTGAGTTAATGCTAAATAATTGCGTGGTTAATTCTGAAATGAATATAACAAATGGTGTGGTGTATCTGAAACACAGCAAAGCAATGAAGCTATGATTGTTTCTAGAACAAAGAAAAACATTGAGGAGGTAGTAAATTTGAAGTGCAACACAATGATGAAGTGGTAGTTTTATCTGAAGCGCAACACATCAATGACAAAATGGTTGCATTTGAAACATAACTCAGAGATGAGATGGTTGCATATGAAACACGACACAACTCTGAGGTAGTTTCATCTAAAATATATTACAAAGATGAGGTGGTTGCATCTGAAAAAACATCCAAGTGATAATATTATTGTTCATGTCATTTTGAGCCATCACATCCATATCATTCTTTTCATTGTTTTATTTAATTGGATTCCTAAAAAGCAGCCTACATAGCTCCCACACTTTATTATAACTAGAGTCATTCCATAGCCAACATTTTTCTTCTAATGGTACTAAAATCAGTAAGATTTTCAATGATCTAGGGTAAAAAAAACAAACAAATTGTTTTCAGTAGAAGAGTTAGCAGAGTAATCTATTATAGTACATAGTTAACAAGCTGTAGAGCCATTAGGAACAGAACCATATTGAGCAAGCAAATAAAATAGGCAAACCATTTCTTAAAACTTATTCAAGTTTCAAATGTCACTGATGTAATTAAGATAATTATAGTCCAATTCAAAAGAAAATCCTTAAAATGAAATGAAGAGAAAATTACCTAATAATAGTTATAGAGTTGTGCTACATGGCACGACAGCCTCGCTCCTCCAATATGCACGACCGTGTATTTTTTTTCTTATTAAATGGTTTCATGCTATTAGTAAATACCAAAACTAAATACTACCAAAACAAAAAAGTAAATACTACCAATACTCTTTAATTGCATGAGGTACGTATCAAACCGAATGTCAATTTTTTTTTTTGACAGCAAAATGTCAATTTGTTAATAGGGTAAATAATTACCTGTAGAAAAAACAAGATATTGTAATTGGTAGGATTTACTTGGACTTGGAGTACTGCCAACACCATCACCACCACAAGAGAGATGTTTGTGTTCCTGATTTCAATTAAAAATGCAAGACAAACAAAACCAAAACCAATCATTTCATTTTGAGTCAAATAAAAGAGAGAAATCAAATTTGAAAGCATGCCGTGCAATTACGACGACGAAACTTGTCGTACCTTTTATCATTTTCCATAGTTATATATAGCCCAATATCTTCAAAATTTGTAGGTTTCGAAAAATGGAAACGCATTTCTGCTGAGTTATGCAAGGAAAAAAATGTATCACTTATAAGATTATATCCGTTTAATTTATGAATATTCATAAAGGATAAATCACAAAATTTCGCATGATAAAATTATCAGGGCGTTTATTCTGGATACAAATCTATATTTCTTCTGATTATGGAAAATATGCATTCACGCGGTCAAGAGATCACATTTGAATATCTATTTTGTTTAGGCATGGCAACGGGGCGGGGCGGGGGCGGATTTTGCCATCCCCAAACCCAAACCCATAAAGTTCGGGTTTCCCCAAACCCATCCCAATTCCATGCGGGGATAAAAAATATAACCCCAAACCCCTACCCAACGGGGATCGGGTATCCCCAACGGGGTTCGGGTATCCCCGTTACGCCTCTTTCCACATGAATTATGATTGTATTTTAGTATTTTTTTTATTAAAAAAAAGGTTAAAAGTCTAAAATTATTTTGTTTTAACAATATTTTTTTAAATAAATAAAAGAAATAGAGAAAAAATCATTTGTTTATTACTCAAATTAAAAATTAAAAATAAACATATGAATATAATTTTAGAGATTGTTTAAGAGTTTCTAATTTTAAAGAGGTAAAATATAATTTTAACATAAGCGGGGCGGGTTCGGGGACGGGTTCGGGGTGGGTAACAATGTCCCTGTTACCCGCCCCAAACCCATCTTTTGAAATCGGGGAAAACCCATACCCAAACCCAAACCCAGTCAACTCGGGTTTTCCCCGTCAAAGCGGGTAGGGTTTGGGCGGGTACCCGCGGGTATGGGTTTTATTGCCATGCCTAATTTTGTTACAATATGATACAAACATTACGGAAAAAAGGAAGTGAGTGTTGAAATCAATCAACTTGCCATTCTTGATATTCCCCTCCTATGCCCAAATTAATTGTAACTCCAATTCGGGAGGAAGAACTGGTAAGAGACATAAAACCATCCATTCTGGTTCTATATTTGAAAGGATAAAATGCTTAGCTAATTCCATGCGTCGAACCAAAAAATTCTTTCTTCTTCCAACTTTTCGATCTTCCCACTCATTTTCATTGTTAGTGGATCCCTCTTCTCCTAATTCTTTCCATTCTACCAACGAGGAATCCATAATAATTCTTAAATCCAGATCAACTAATTGTTCTCATAAACAAAAATTTATGAATAAATTGATGAAAATAAAACTCCAAGAAATTGCATGAAAATAGGACAAAACATAGAATTTAAACTTAACACTCCCAAGTGAGTTTAATTTTGATCTGTAACATTCCAAAATCTCTTATAAAATTTTATCCATTTAATTTACGAATATTCATAAAAGATAAATCAAAAAAATTTCGGATGATAAAATTTTCTGGTTTATTCTAGATAAGGACCTAGATTCCTTCCAATTATGAAAGACATGCATTCACGCGGTTAGGAGATTGCAATGGATGAAGATCGAACAAATCTTAATTTAATTTAACCAAATCTAGTTTCAAATATATACATCTCAAAACATGAGTTGTAAGCCATTTTACTGTCATGAGATCACATCGCATGAAGATCAAACAAATTGTTATTTCGCTTCACCAAATAAAAAATAAAATACCTAGAATTATACGTTTCTTTCTTACAGAACATAAAATTATGAGTTGGATTTAACTAGCTAAACCCAACTCATGTCTCTAGACCTTTTTTCATCAAATGTGAGAATTTTAACACACACCTCTCATGCCCGAGACCAAATATCCAGAACATGATCTAAGTGGAACTTGGATATATACTAATACCATATTAGAATTTGAGTTAAACCTAACTCAACGAACAGTAAGTTAAAGACGACCTCTACTAATAAATTCATGGGCAGATCTTATCTTATCTAGGTGCTGGACTCTTAAAGAGCTGAAATCCAATTTTATATTGAGAAAAAGAAACATTAACAATAGAATAATTAGAATAATTATGAATAAAAAATAATCAACATAAAATTTACAATATCATCCAAACCACAAATAGAGCAATAAAGACATGGCAATAATAAAGATGGTGAAAACGGAACAAAACAATAATGAAAACACAATGTGATGAAAATAAATAAATGAGCAACAATATTAAATTATGAAAAGAAAAGAGACTCACGTTATCGTCATAACTAATTAATGTGCGCCATTGTTATAGCGATTAGGGATGTCAAATTCCAATCTATGGAATTCAATAGTTTTGAAACGATAAAAGTTTCATATAAAACAATACAAGTTCTATCGATTGGTAAAAAGCTTATATATAGATTGCAATGTTGTGGTAAGTATTAAAATTTCTCCTTCTTCTATGATTTTATATTTGACTGTCTTTTTGACTTTTTAAAATTATAACATGTTTATCAATTTTTTCTTAATTTGTTTGGTCAATTTTTTTGACTTTTTAAAATTACTATATATGTTTCCTTTTTTTCTAAATTTGTTTAGCCTATTTTGAATTTTCTCTCTAATTAAAATATTATTACACATTTAACATTTCATAGTAATTATTAAATAGGTTCCTACACTAAAATATTTTATCTGCTAAAAGAGTGTTGGTCAATTGTTGGTAAAAACTTAACTTATTTGTAGTTTATAAAAAGGTCCTTAAATTAATTTACATTTTGTAAATAGGTTCCTGACTAATTTAATCACATGAAAACTAATTTGACATATACGTATAATATATAATAATTATTATTATTATCATTGAAGTTTGTTGGAATAATCATTTGAACTTGGTTGGTTGTGACCACGCTTTGCTATGAGCTATGAAACCCGGATACGTGACATGATACCGATACGATACCGATACAGCGATACGAGAAAATTTTCAAAATCCCCGATACGATACTGCCGCGATACGTTATTTAAAAATTAAGTTTAAAATTAAATATATAAATGCACAATATATAAACATAACAAAAATCGAAAATGATAATAAATTAAAATTCAAATTACTCAAACTGAGCAAACAATTGACGATTACATATTGAGCAAACAAGTGACGATTACATATCTTAAGTTAAGTAAGTACTAACAAAAAATAACATAACTAGTACTATCCAAAAAAAACATCAAAAGTATCACACAAAGAACATCATCCCCTAACATTAACTATTTAAGAGGAAACACATATTGTATTAGTATGATGTCCTATAATTCTATCATCATAGGACATTAGTTGTCCGATACTTCTCTAATACGTGTATCGAGAAGTATCCGACACGTATCGGTGATTTTTTCTTTAAAAAAATAATATTAATTGTCTGATACTCTCCGATACGAGTATCGGTATCGAATACGTATCGGACACGATACTTTGCCATTTTTGAAGTATCGAGGTTTCATAGGCTGTGAGTATTTAATGTAGTAGAGACAAAATGCCTAGAGAAGTCTAAGGATGTTGACATTCTTAGGAAGAGGACAACTTGTGTCAGTCAATGAGACAAGGTCTTCAGAAAGTACGGTACTTGACAGTGTCACTTTAGAATCTTGTGTGAATCTTAAGTTCCTCAAAGTATTCACTTCAGATCTGAACTTGTCTGCATATTCTTCTTTATGAGACTATATCTTTATCAGAGTTTGTCTTCATCATAGTTGACTTTATTGATTTAGAGTTGACTTTAAAAGCAGAACTTGTTCTTGAGACTCTTGAAGCGTCTTGATCAAAACTTTTACTTTTGTTGACTTTGGATAAAATCGTATGACTGGACACTAATGCCAAGACTTTTCAAAGGGGAGAATCGTATGACTGTACACTAAAGCCAACAATAAGGTCATTATTACACCCATATTTGTTGTAGAGAGAATTACACCAAAGGTCACTTGAATTTTTAATTAAATTCCAAAGCATCTTCATCAAAAAAGCTTCATTCATATATTGAACTTGCCGAATACCAAGACACTTATTATCTCATTCAAGTACTTCCACGGTAAATTATGGTATATATATTAGTTGTTATAAATAACTAGTATGTGTAAAAAAACTTAAAGGACCTATCTGATACAAACGTAAAACTTAAATGACCTATCTAATATTTAAAAAACGTAAAGGACCTATCTGATTTTAGTGTTTTTTAAAAATAAATCCGAACTAAACTCATCAATTTGGTTCGAATACTTTAATCGGTTTTACAACACATTTTTCCCGGATGTATTTCATGCTATTATTGTTTTTCCCGATATATTTTTTTTCCATAAGTTCATCAAATACAAAATACAATTCTTTTATCATAAGTTCATCAAATAAGTTCTTTTACCATAAAAATCGTTTTTTATTTCCAGTTTGGATTGTCGGTTCCATAACAGCGAAAACTTGAATGCACAACGTTTGAGATGAATATTTCTACATTAAGTTGTTTATCATGTATTCTTAGGGCACATGTTAATATTTGCCATAAAAGTAACATGAAAAGATTGATATTGAAGAATCAATTTAATGTTGCTACTTTAGGCACATGAACAGGAAACTCATGAATCGCATCAATCCATGGATTCTTCTCCTTAGTAGGATTAATAGTCTTTAAAGCTTTCCAAACAACACTATTACACTTAAAACCAGAACCAAATGCAATTTGCCATGTTCTATCACCTTTTTTAATCCTTCCTTTAGCTTCAGTATAAGCCAATTCATACCACAATGAACTACTAGAAGTGTTGCCAAATCTATAAAATGTCATTCTTGATGGTTCCATATGCCAATCACTTAATACAAGATTTTTTTGCACTTTATCCAAAACTGCCTCCTGAATGAATACAAAAATGCTCAAAAGCTAATTTAAAATCAGGAATGTATGGATTTATTTTCATCTTTAAGATTTTTCGGGCAACCAATGTGGCGAATAATAAGATTTGTTCGGACATAGGAAGGACCAATGGACCTAATGTTGTGATGTTTGTTTTGAGTGCCTCTCCGGCAAGATCCACTAGATCTTTTGAGAGTGATACTCCGATTTTCTCCGCGTCATCTTCTTGTTGAAAGGCACAAACATAGGATTTGTCATCTGAGGCTTTGTGCGTTCGGATAGTGTGAATGAGTTGGTATTTGGCACGACGACGTTCGTTGGGTTTGTTGGTGAGAAGGATTGCAGCTCCTCCCATTCTGAAGAGACAATTTGAGACAAGCATTGATTTGTTGTTGCCCAGGTACCAATTTAGTGTTATATTCTCCGTGGACACTTCTAATCCGTATGAGTTTGGATGTACCTATATAATTATTATTTTTGTTAAATTGGCAAATACAACTATATATGGGTTTGCTACAATAAACCCACATGATGGAGGAATATGAGTAAAGATAAATGTGTGTAAGGTGCAAATCTGTAGGAGCTGTTTGGCAAGATCGATAGAGATAAGACGGGCACTGCGACCCATACCACCAAGATTATAACTCAACACATTCCCTCTCAAATTATAATGATTCACAATCATGGCAGATAATGAAGGTGTTGGATTAAACAAACTACAATTCACAACCAAAATCCCAATATCCTTAGCCTTCACACCACTTTTCTCAAGAACTTCATAATAGCACCAAACATAACCTCTTTAGCTTCTTTCCTTGCTTCATCCATACATGGATTTGGTGGGAACCTTCTAAATGCTGGAGGAAAATATGTCTTTTGTCCTAAACCTGACCTTTCAAGTATCTTCTTTTGAAACAAAAGATTTTCTTGTGTAAATGCTTTTGTTAAATTTGACCCTTCCACAAAAGCTTCTTTTGTGGCTGTCAAATTTTGTTGGGGTTTATAGCATGCAAAATCAACTAAATAAATGCCTCTTGGACGTGACATGAAATAAAGGGTAGCAAGAAATACTATTAAACTTGAACCTAGTGTCATTGACACAAAGTTGAATTTGAGATTTTCATATAATTGGATTAAATCATTCATTGAAAATGTTGATAAATGAGCTAAAGCTACTCCAAGAAGTGGTATTAAAATAAGGTAGATAGCATTAGAAATTAAATAGTGGTAACCTAGTTTCAAGGATATTAAAAAATTGGGAACTTTTTTCATTTCAAATGAAATGCTTGTAGAATAATCATTTTGTTTAGTTGTTTGCTCTTGCATGAAGGGCACAAAATGAATACTAACTAGTAGTATAGCTAGGCTTAGTTTATTGGGTTTGATTATATAATGCTAAAAAAGGGCACAAAATGTTTATAGTGAGTTGTGAAAATTTGGAAGATGAGAAAAGGTATTTAAAGGGGGTGTCAATGCGGACTACCCTAACTGAACATTTAATTCATTAGAAAAGAACAGAGGTCAGCTGACAATACATATGATGTGTGTTCACATAAATCTGTTGCTAAGAATCTTATAGCTAGCATACCCTATATCTTTAGGAACTTTGCTTTGTAAATACTACTAAATACGTAGATAGTATTGGATCCATATAATTTTTAGATGTATACATTTATGAACTTGCTACATATCAAATTATATTGTCACTCTATTATGAGGAAATTGTCTCATTTTATACTCCGTTCGTTTTGTCATTTTAAAGTTGTTTATACATATATATTAAAAAGCTAATAAATGATGTTATTTTTTTCAATAATTAATTGTTGTTTAATTATAATACCTTTAACTATTTTGGTGTCAATAATTAATCTTTGCGACTCAGGTTTTTTTTTATTTTTTTATAAGCAAATATATTATTAAAAGGGAGTACAAGGAGTACTCAATCCCTTACAATACAAAGCAAATTATGGTTTGAGGACGTTTCAATGTCTACCCTGCTTTGACGGTTGATCATTTTCTTCTCTTTGATGGGAGTCGGGTCTTTTCGTGGTTAGTTTTTGGCGTCATCTCTCTTTGCTCGTGGAGTTTATGTGTGGTATTTTATTTTTACATCTCATTTTATTTTTACCTCTCATTTTATTTTGCCTTCGCTTTTTATTTAGACGGTGATTATCTGATTGTGTGTACTTCTGGTACCAATTTGTATTTGAACTCAGTCTTGTTTTATTTCGTATATAATATAATATACTATATTTGTCATTCAAAAACAAATATTTCTTTATATTATCTTATTTCACATTTTTCTCATTATATGCAATAAATAATAAGAGATAATGTTGACAAAACAGTAACTAATACAACTTTAAAATTTAAAAACCACAATTAAAGAGAAACTAAAAATTGAAAAAATTGACACTTAAAAAAAATGGATGGGGTGTATCACATTATAGGCTTTGTCTTTTTTTTTTTAACGGTAAATTAATATTATATATAAAATAACGACAAAAGTATAATAAAATATTCAATATATAAGGGGTACTTGAAGTACACTCCACCAACATCTAACAAACTATAATACATGTAAGCAAATGACACAACATAAAAAATAAACACCTCTAACCTCCGACCACATGAAGATCCAAAACCCCATCGAGAGAGGGTCAAAGATCAACCACCACCAAGAGGACAAACCTTTATAGGCTTTGTCTAACATGCAAGTGGTGCATAGTGCGCAAATTAACAATTATACTATAACGAATATGAATTTTACAAAATTTACCGTTTGGATTGAAAGTTTATATCATATAGATCATTCATGAAAATTTTAAAAGAAATGAAAAATATTTGATGTGTTATTGAGAATCATCAAGATTAACGATATTCAATAAAAACTCATAAACCGTTAATCTCGGATCTCAATACCATATCTGGTTTGAAATGAATATCTTTTACAATAAGATCGTTTCTATTATTGTTTGTTCATTGTGACTTTATTGTGAGGAGCCTTTTCTATTGGTTTTGCTACAGGCCTGCATGCATATTTTCTGTTTTGAACTTCTTATTGGCATTTGTTGTTGGCGGTGCCTTTGTCTATGGATCTGCCTTCTGACTTTTTTGTGGTTGGAAATTGGAATTTATTAATAACCATTATGGTACGTTGCTGTAGTAGAGGTGTTAGTGAATAGTGAGGAGGTTTTTGTTTTATAAATTTGCTGCTTTTACCTTCTTTTTCCCTGCAGTTTTGTTTTCGGTATTGGCTTGTTTGTTAAGGCATGTCAGTTGTGTTTATGTGGTTCTGCTAAGAAATAGTAAAAGATCAGACATAACAATTTTGTTTATACTGCATTTGATTTTAAACTTATTTTTGGGATCGGATAAATTGGGACCAGAATTTGCTGCTGTTATAAAAGAACATAGTAGCACCTAGTAATTTTTTATTTTTTTTTATAACTAAATGAATTGAATTATAAGAAATACAAGGGGTACTCGTCCCTTACAATTCAAGCAAAATCACTTTAGATGTTTTGAAAACACACTAAAGGATTGTTATACTAAGAAGAGAAATCTAGATCGACCTTAAAATTACGACCTATGAACCAAAACCATGAAATAAATATGATTTGGTCTACTAAAGTAGAAACATTTACATGATCTCCTCTAAATAAGACATTATTACGAATGCGCCAAATGCACCACGTCGTAGCCAACCAAATTAAATTACAGATTCAGTTGCTAGAACCACCATGACAAAAGTCTCCAAAAGAGATAAAGTGTTGAGGCACAGTAATAGGTGTGATGCAATCCTTGTTCATCCAACTAAATATATGTTTCCATACTAATTGAGTTACTTGGCAATGAAAAAATAAATGATGAGTATCCTCAATCTCCCTAGAGCATAGAACACAATACCTGACCATAGGATTGTTGAGAATGCCTTTGTTGAAAAGAGCCTCTCTAGTTGGAAGCTTGTCTAATAACAACCTCCATCCAAAAATGATGACTTTTGATGGTGCGTTGTTTTTCCAAAGCCGTTTCAAAGCTGACGAAGTAAATGAGTCTAAATCCGTCAAAACCATTCTAATTTGCAAGGCAGTATAAGCGGATTTGACCGAAAAACACCAACCGTGTTTGGTATCCACCTGCGTCTATCTTCTCCTTCCCTACAAGGCTGCACCTGTTCCAACAATAAATAAAATTCAGCATCAGCTGCTGCCTCCGATTCGGATTCGGTAAACGGTGCTGACCATTCAACCTTCCAATGCCAAGAGTTGTTTTCCCAAGTGCCCATGGTAGATACAGTAGCACGCAGTAATTGCTCCCATCCAATGATTTCACATTAGACAACTTAAAATCACATGCATCAAAAGAATCTGGACCGTTCATTAAATTGGACGACTGATACTGTAACTACGTTAACGCAGTTACCGCATGGATATGTTTCCGATAAATTGAGATCAAGGGACTAGACAAACACTGAAATTTTTATTTCTTATTAAACTACCAGACAACTTTTTGTCTTCTATATAAGTTGTTTAAAATTCAAAAATAATTTTTGTCCACCAAATATCATGCAAGAAACAATTTGTTCAATATATTAAAAATTTGTCATTTGTTATTTTGTCTTATATTGTTTTGTCCAATACTTATATCTTGGAGATCAATCGGACCCTTGAGCTTGTTCTATTATTTATAAATTTTATTTGCGGTTGAAAAACAAAAGTCTATGAAAAAAAACAAAATGTTTATTCTTTTAAAAAAACTGGTCAAGGAGAAATTATTACTATTTAATAATTGTGACATTAAGAGTAATTTTTTGGCTATCTCAAGATTTTTTTTTAATTAGACAAAATAACAATAGTTATTAAAAATAAAAGATTTAACTGGCCTTTATATCGATTGTCTAAAAGTAAAATATCAAATATTATAAAAAAAAGTAAAATATCAAAATAATGTTTTGTCCACCAAATATAGTGCAAGATAAAATTTGTTCAATACCTTAAATATTTGTTGTGTATTGTTTTGTCCAATACTTATATTTTGAAGATCAATTGGACCCTTGAGTTTGTTCTGTTTGAGTTGATTGTCAAGTCTCACATCGCCCAATTTCTTAAATAAAGAAGAAGGTTAAAAATTAGCTATTGGAGAAGTCACACATCGCTTAGTTTGGTGAAGTAATGGGGAGAGCAATGCTATATATTGGACCAAGATTCTTTGTTTTTAGATGCACCACTCAGTAGCACTTTAAGCTTATATCTGATTTCTTGTTTTTCTCTTGTACTATTGTACTAGAGTGTTGTGAGATGTAGTTAGATATTTGCTTTGAAGAGTATGAGTGTACTGGGGCCATGCGAAGGTTGAGGGTAGTCCAGTTATCTGCTCTGCACTTGGCTACCCAGCGTTTACCGTTGGCACGATAACTGGCACACCAGAGGTGCGTCCTTCCAGGTCCTGTTGTAACAATTTTCACATACGTTTAGACAACGACCGTGTTTTTTTTTTTTTTTCGGTTTTGGAGTTTCCACGTTATATTCTTGTGTTGTGATTGTATTCTTTTATTTTCTCTATGCCTGTTATTTCCCAACATGTTCTACTATTTATAAATTTTATTTGCGGTAGAAAAAACTAAGTCTATAAAAAACAAAAAAAGTGTTTATTGTTAAAAAAATGGTTAAGGAGAAATTATTACTATTAAATAATTGTGACATTAAGAGTCATTTTCTGCTATCTATAATGATATTTTATTTTTCTTATTCAGATGAAATAACAAATTATTAAAAACTCAAGCACATAAACTAAAACAATTTTGTCATTTTAATTATAAATGATCATTTGAAATTTTGGATTAGGTAAAAAGTATAGTAATTCAAATATTATAATGTCATGTAAATCAACTTCAAAAAAATGTCATGTAAATCTAACCACTAAACTATTTTTAAAGAACAGAAAAAGAAATATTATCCGTATCACTTTTAATTACATTTATTACGTGGTTATAATAATAATTTTTTTCATCTACTGAATTATCAAGAAGCAAGATTTGAAGATTACACTTCAGCATTTTTTTTTTGTTGTTGCCCTATTTTACAAATTCTCAAATCCCAACTTGTACAAACCTGTTGTCTCTTTGTTTTAGACCACGGTTTAGTTACCTCAAGGAATTCGTTGTAAAAACTTGGTATTTTTCAATTACAATTTTATGGAAGATTTCGAACGATAATTCATCATTGTTGAAAAAATTGGAGTAAACAAAGCGAAAACGAAATACCAAACCATAAAAATTCCGGTTTCATCTCTTTAACCTTTCTATCTTTACTTTCCTTGTTAAAATTTATTAAGTGTGAAATAGTTTTTATGATGATTTGTTAATTTTATCCAAATGAATTGATCTATATATATATGGAACAAAAAATTTTATTTGATTTTTTTTATTGAAATTGTATAGATCAATCTTTTGATAAAATTCCAATTTGCATTTTTTTAATGGCAATGATATATATATATATATATATATATATATATATATATAATAACAAAAAATGAATCGGTCATTACAATATATAAAAACTAAAAATAGTAAAAAAAAGAAAAAGGAAAAAAAAGAGAAGTTGTGTGTAGTTAAAAAGTACAAAGATTGCACACCACCCAAACACCTAAACAAGCTACCACTATAGATAAGAGTCGGTCAAACATCAGACCAAACTATCAAACTTACACCATAGACATCTAATTACGGAGAAGATAATAAGTGAGGAAGAAAGGCAGGATCAGACCACCCATCAACCGAAGTTAACAAAACCCATCACCAATCCCACCAACCTGTATTGCATTCAACAAAAGATAGGTTGCACCTCCCATTTGAAGACCTTATTCTTTACACCCCAAGACTCTTGGATGACAAGTTTAGATAGAAGAGGCTTCCAAGTACTTTTCCTTTAGGGTTAGCCCCCATTGGTAAACTGACAGCACTAAAATATGCATAATATTTAGTAGCACTTTATTTAAATAAATCACAATATTTGGTTAAGTTTTTTTTAGAAGTTTATACTACTTTTTCTTAGTTTTACATTTGTAGGACTTAATGCTTGAAATATGAAGAAATGAGAGTTTTTTTATGCATATTTTGGTGATTTACTAGCTAAGGCTTCACTTGATGATAGTGGCCGGGAGACATTCCTTAATAAAGGATAAGTGGAAATTAAATGAACAAGGCTTATTGTCATGGTTTAAGGACAAGGAAACCGTCACAAAAGGCTAGGAGATGTAAAAAGTCAAGAAATAGTAGTCTAGCACCTGTCCACGACCATGACTGGCTGGCCACAGCCATGCCACGCTTCACAGAAGCCTTTTTACATGCCTTGAAACCCTACAAACTATGTCTGGCTAGTCACAGCCGTGGCAGGCTTTGTTAAGAGGAGGACCGATTTTGGCTCTCTATTTTCCCTTTTTTTGTTCACTAATTATATTAAATCATCTATCCATTGGTATTCCACAAAAGTTGAACTTCTTAAGGCTATATATATGGCCTCTATCACTTGTAAAATCATGAAGACATCTCTTGTATACATTCCTACATTATCAATAAAGTTCTTTCTTTTATTTTGTCTTGGTTTTTAGTTTGGTTTAATATATCTCTTTTTGTGGTTGCTCACCATGAGGTGAGTAGTCCACTTTGTCTTGGAGTTGCAAGGAGTTTCTTGGTAGAGGTTATGTAATTTCTATCCTTACTCTATGTTATATAGCATCTTGTTTTGACTGATATAGTCTTATACATAATTTTATCTTGTAAGCATGATGATCGTATGTTTGAGATAGAGATCGAAGAACCGAGAGGTGAAGGTTAATATCGGACAAATAAGACTAACAAGGGGTTGAAGCATGAGAATAGAAAAGGGTTCTCGAGGCAATAGGGGAAAGGAGATTAATAAAAATTAGAGCTTAATGGGTTTACCAACCTTCTCACCATGAGAGTAGGAGATAGTTTTGGGCTAGGACACGCCTATGTGGACCATTCCGTTAAATAACCCAAGAGGGAACTTAGGAAAAATCAGTATCCCGTCTTTAATCATTCAAGATTGCTTTTTGGTGATGAAAGGATAACATTACCGAAATCATTGTGACAAATTACGATTCTAAGGTGTTTAGATTATAATCGTTTATTCCCTATTATTTCTCGTCTTCGCAAAACCAATCTTATAATTTTTGCACCATATACCTCTTATCTCACAAGTTATTGTGGATTCGATACTATTTTTATTACGATGATATAATCGTTCACTTGTGAGCGTATCATAAACCAAGATAGGTAAAACGTAGGGAGCCCACACTACAATGAAGGAATTAACTCCCATGAAACTACTCTTAAGAAAATTAACTTTAAGGTTAGAAGAAAGCTCAAAACTCCAAAGGATTGCTTTTAACGACTATAGGTTCTCCGCTTTAGCTTCCCCCTCAACTACTAACAAATGAATAAAATGAGCGAGTGAATCCCCTTGATTTAGACCCCACTAATAATACATGTGTTTACCAAGACAACTAATTAAATTACCACTAGTAATACTTCATTTTTTAATCTCAATCTTTATTTCGACCATACCTTTGGAACAACTGAATTTCCTTACGCCTCATATGATCCCACAAATTTGCAAAAGCCTTATGTCATGGTAATAATTCTGCCAACATATCAAAATTCTTAATCTCTTCCACTATAAGGTCAATCCGTCGATCCAAATTCTATATTGATTTCAATTTTAACTGTTAATAGTTGATTTTCATGTGTGGTGTGGCAATCAAAGTTTAATATGGATTGTTGTATATTCAACTTAATTTAGTCTTGATCATGTTGTTAAACATAAAACATCAAAATTCTTATTCTAAAATATAATTCTCTTACAATCGTGAGTTGGTACAAATAAAAACAAATAACCAATATCAATAATAATTATATGCACAGTAATACAAATAACATAATACAAATAATTGACAAATATATTCTCTTCTATTCTTCCACATCTCCCTAAGAAATAACAACAACCAACATAGACAAGCTTTGTCCCATTTAAGCAAACAACTTCCTTGAAAGATTGACATTTAAGAATCAATAACTTTTACCACTTTAGACACATGAACAGGAAACTCGTGAATCTCATCAATCCAAGGATTTTTCTCCTTAGCAGGATTAATAGTTTTTAAAGATTTCCAAACAGCACTATTACACTTAAAACCAGAACCAAATGCAATTTGCCATGTTCTATCACCTTTTTTAATCCTCCCTTTAGCTTCAGAATAAGCCAATTCATACCACAAAGAACCACTAGAAGTGTTGCCAAATCTATAAAGTGTCATCCTTGATGGTTCCATATCCCATTCATTCAAGTTAAGATTTTTTTCCATTTCATCCAAAACTGCCTTGCCTCCAGAATGAATACAAAAATGTTCAAAAGCTAATTTAAAATCAGGAATGTATGGCTTTATTTTCATCTTAAAGATTTTTCGTGCAACCAATGTGGCCAAAAATAAGAGTTGTTCTGACATTGGAAGGACTAATGGACCTAATGTTGTGATGTTTGTTTTTAGTGCTTCTCCGGCGACAGCCATTAGGTCTTTTGAGAGTGAGACGCCGATTCTCTTTGTGTCATCTTCTTCTTGAAAGGCGCAACCATAGGATTTGTCATCTGCACCTTTGTGCGTTCGGACGGTGTGAACTAGTTCGTATTTGGCTTGACGGCGATCACAAGACTTGTTCGAGAGAAGGATTGCCGCTCCTCCCATTCTGAAGAGACAATTCGAGACTAGCATTGATCTGTTGTTGCCCATATACCAATTGAGTGTTATATTCTCCATGCTCACTACTAAGGCATATGAGTTTGGATGCACCTTTATAATTTATTGTCAAAGTTATCAACAATTAGAAAAACTTGTCAGCAAGTATGATTATTAGCGATGGTATTTATTTGAAGACAAATTTTAAAACTAAATACCTACACGTGAGTGCACATTATTGTATATAACGGTGAACAATATTTTTCTTGATGAACAAAGTAATGAAAGTGATTTTCTTGATCAACAATATTTATTGGTTAATGACTTGTATTTTCTTGATCAACAAAGTAATGAAAGTGGTTACAAAAAATTTAATGTTTAAAAAATTAATCACACGTTTGTCAAAAAAAATAAAATTAATTACACAAATTCTGAAAAAATAAATTTATAGTAGACTTCTTAATTAACAAGTACCTTTAAAATATATTTTAGCATTTTTCATAATATAACAGTCCTCTAAAGTTTGTTCACATAGATTAAGAAAAATAACAAATGAGTTATTAAGCTGACTGTTAGAGGCATTCCTCATGCCATTTTAATAAATTCCTCTTTGCCTTTTGAGAAAAAAAAAGTGTAAATTTTATAGAAATATTCCTATTAATTATTTGTTATTCACAATTATCATAAATTCATAGTAGAAATATATAACACATATATTAAACACGGTTAAATATAGGGTACATGTTAATATAATTCGTATTAGGTAGTCCTCCGTAGGATAATTCCAAGTTACTTTAATTATAAATTTAGACTAGTTATTTTAATCATTTTACATAAATTTAGAGTAGTTTTGTATTGAAAAGAAGAATTATGAGTAGTTTTACAAAATTATCTTTTATTAATAATGTGAAAAAGGTAAATCAAAGAAATGAAAGGAGAGGGTAATAAGAGACTAATAAGAGTATTAAGGCATAAGAGAAAAACTATCATTATTAAATAATTTAAAATGGAGAGAGTAATTGGTTGCAGTAGAATGTGATGTGTGACTCTGACTCCATATGAATAACACATGTCAACATAAGGGTCATAACTATTGGAAGCTGTGATGCATAGTACTTGCCTACTTGGAAGCCAACAAAAAACTAGCGAAAACCTGACAAACTGCCCAACTGGTAGGGTGCCGACATGACAAAATGTCAAATAACCGATTATCCTAAAAGTTTAAGCTGTTAGGATAGAGCTACATCAATGATTTTATATTATTTCGAACATAAGATATCTTTTGGCAAAGGGTGATTAGAGATAATGGATATACTTTATGTGTGTTTTGCATAGAGTTAGAAGATTCGATTGATTATTTGTTCATTACTTGTAATGTTATTATTTTTGTTTGACATAAGATTTTTTTGTGGTTGGGACTTCAAAGTTGGGTATCCTGGTAGCACTAGTAGTATTTTACATATTTTTCTGGGTCTAAGAGTGGGCAAGAAGAATAAGTCAGTGAGATTGTTAGTTTGACATGTTGTATGTGTTATCTAAAACTCTCAGAATGATTTAATATTTTCGAGGGATATTGTTCCCGTCGACTCTTTAGTTAAAAAGGTAAAACTTTCATCTTGTAGGAAGTGGTATCTTACTAAAAATCCTAGTACTTTCCACTCCTTCTACAAGTGGGAGGTGCAACCTGTCTTATGCTAGATTCGACAGAGGTTTAGTTCACTTTTAACAATTAGCTGAAATTTTAACCGTCAAGTATAAAATATTAAATAAGTAAAGACAAGGGTATACAAACCTGTAGGAGCTGTTTGGCAACATCGATAGAGATAAGACTGGCACTGCAACCCATACCACCAAGATTATAGCTCAACACATTCCCTCTCAAATTATAATGATTCACAATCATGGCAGATAATGAAGGTGTTGGATTAAACAAACTACAATTCACAACCAAAATCCCAATATCCTTAGCCTTAACACCACTTTTCTGAAGAACTTCATCAATAGCACCAAACATAACCTCTTCAGCTTCTTTCCTTGCTTCATCCATACATGGATTTGGTGGGAACCTCCTAATTGCTGGAGGAAAATATGTCTTTTGTCCTAAACCTGACCTCTCAAGTATCTTCTTTTGAAACAAAATATTTTCCTCAGTAAAAGCTTTTGTTATAATTGATCTTTCCACAAAAGTTTCTCTTGTGCATGATAATTCTTGTGGTGGTTTATAGCATGCAAAATCAACTAAGTATACATTTCTTGGACGTGACATGAAAAAAAGTGTAGCAAGAAATACAATTAAACTTGAACATAGTGATATTGACACAAAGTTGAATTTGAGATTTTCATGCAATTGGATTAAATCATTGATTGAAAATGTTGATAAATGAGTTAATGCAACTCCAAGAAGTGGTATTAAAATAAGGTACATAGCATTAGAAATTAAATAGTGGTAACCAAGTTTCACATATTTAAGTTTCACGGATAATAAAATATTGGGAAGTTTTTTTCTTTCAAATGAAATTCTTCTAGTAGAATAAGGGTTATGTTTTTTATTATTTTGTTCTTCCATGATGAAGGGCAGAAAATGATTATTAATTATTATAGCTAGGCTTAGTTTATTGGTTATCTAATGCATAAAAAGGAAGCAAAATGTGTGCATGTGAATTATTTTGTGGTTATAAATGGAAAAAGTTTAAGGTAAAGAAGTGGAGTAATAGAGGAAAGAAACAAAAGGGAGAAAGAATATGATTGAGTTGTGAAAATTTTGGAAGATGATAGAAAGAATTTAAAGGGGTGTCAATGCAACTACCCAAATGAAAATTTAATTCATCACATACTGTGACATTAATTCAATATTTTTGCCAGCATGGTTAATTGTGCGTTCCTTTTTTTTTTGCCCAGCATGGTAACTAGTGTGAGTAGAAATCCTCTTCATACTAAAGTTTAAAGATATAAATATTTAAATAATATCAATTATTCTAAAAAAACGTGCATTTATATTTTTGATTTACATCAAAACTATAGTAATTGCATTTGTCATTTCTTTGAAGAAATTGAGTGGATTCCAACTCAACTAGTGTCTCTACAATACTTACCGGTTCAATGAAACAAAATAAGTAAATTTTCTATTGAAAATATATAACATACGGAAACTTATTTTATATTTTGAAAATGTTGAATATATAAATTTCAAAATAACTTTACCATATTTAGTTATTTAACTAGTACTATCTTCAGTCATTTTTATAAGAAACAGTTGATTTTTCAGATTTATTAAATAATTAATGTATTTGATCTTTACTATAGATTGTATATATCAATTATTTAATAAATATAAAAAATGAGTGGTTTATTATAAAAAAGACTAGATGAAGTATTTTTATTTTGTCCTACAATAAATGTTATCCATTATTTATACTACATTCGTCCTTAAATAAACGACTCCATAAAAAATTACAGAGATTAAAAAATTTAATTGTGGTAAAACTAATGTGAACATTTATACGACAGAGTTCACTATTCTGCATATGCCACAATGTGCATCCGCCACGATGTGCATCCGCCATACCATGAATATATGAGCTTATAATTGCCCTCTCAAATCTTATACAAATGCAGCAAATATTACATATCATCAAGCATGCATATGTAATATCAACACCTATACAATGAGTTATAATCATTAATCAAGAAAATTAATCAAACATAGGCAGTTCATATAGTATTTTTCATCAAATCATATGAAAACATACATTTATCAAATACATCAACACATTGATTAATATATACAAAAACAACTCAACAAAACATACATGCATTAATTCAATTGTATATAAAATAGTATTCTTTATGATTGTAGGTGACGACAATTCTCTATCTTTAAAATTTGTATAAGATTTTCGGATCAGTTAGAAAAATGAAATATTTTCAAAAAAATTCCAAAATATTTTGCAACACCTCATATCTCGTCTCAGTTGAAGTTATCAATGAAAATCATGCCAACTTATGTTTTCATAAACATTTTTTAAAATGACTTTCTATTTAAAATTCTTAAAAGACTTTAAATCATTCAATGATCTTAAAGTTGATAAGCTAATTCTTAAGAAAATATTTTTAATCAAAGACTTTCACAAAATTTATTTCGAAATTCTTTCCAATTTCAAATTTCCAAAAAAATAAAATTATTTCCAAAGCGCTTAAGCAAAAACTTTTTCCGCAAAGTTTTTGACAGAGTTTTCTCTATGTCTGCCGTTTATCCAAACTTCATGTTTAGAAAATATGTACAATTACCATAGACTAAAAATTTTAATTTTCGATGATGGTACACTCTATTATGTTTCAACTAACGAATAATTTTTTTTTTTTTCAATTCACAATTTCAGCACAAAAATAGTCATAACTTAAAATGACTTTAACTCTGAAGTTTTGTCTGAATCTCGGAATCATATATCCATTTTCATTGTCTCTAAAAGCCGGACCCATGGTTCACATTTTTTGGATAAGATGTCAACTTAAAATGGACGAAATACCCTCCTAATTTCACTAATGGGGTATTTATTCTCTCTCGCGGGGTTCTCAATCTAAAACTTACAAAATAAATCCAACTTTAATATTTTTTTTTATAGAAAATCATTCACATAGTACAAGAAATTGCTTATTTAGTGGCAGCAAAATTCCCCCACAAAGTGCTAATTTCCGCCAGTAAGTTCAAATTTACTGGCGGAATTGGTCTGCCAGTAAATCACTTGCCAGTAAATTTACTGAGGGAAAATTCCGCCAATAAATTCGTCAAAAAGTTGAAGAAAAGAATCTGCACAGTTAGTGGCGGAAAATTCCGCCAGTAAGCATGTGTCAGAATTTTAAACTTAGTGGCGGAAAAATCCGCCAGTAAATGATTCGGTTTTTAAAAAAAAATATTTTACTTTTTGTTTTTAGAATATACTAATTAAAACAGTAGCAGGCCAAACCTCAGTTCACCGACAGATCTAAACTTCTAAACATTGTGGATCTAGTGATAAAGGATAAAATGAATCTCAAGCATTTATACCAGGTTTATACAATGGATCTCAAGCATTTAAACGAGATATACAAGGATACAAAGGAGGATTTGTGTTTCACTAGTATAATAAACAATTGAAGTTTATTTTATTTTTACTATTTTGGCACTACAAATTAAATTAAATGAAAGCATGTCAAGAAAACATAAATTCTTAAAATCTAGTGAATTTCTCACTTTTCTTAACACACAAAAAAAGTGAGTTTCTCACTTATCCCTGTAAAGTGAATTGCCCAATGACTCTTCTCCTTCTGAACTTGTTAGTCGGTCCACTTTTGCACCCTAGCAGCAGCTTCCCCAACAACAACAATCTCTTTTTCTTCAATGAGTTATGAGTTCATGAGTGATGAAGATGAAGAAGCCATGATTGGAGAAGGGGGATAGTGGAATTGGAAGTTGCGGTGAGAGAGAAAGGGATTGGAGATTTGATTTGGAATATAATGTTTGAAAATCAAAGATTTCATATTTTAATGAATATGAATGAATGAAAAAATAATGAAAGAGAGATGTTGATGAATGAATGAAAGAGATAAAGAAGATGAAACAAAGTCACAGTAAAAAAGAAACAAATTTGCTTTTTCCCCTTTCCTAGATGGCCACAGCTTGTAAGACTATGTACAATGGTCACCAACATTCAACACCCTTCAACACCCACTTTTTCACTCCACATCATTTTCTCTTTCATCAACATAATCATTCAATACCACATTCAACTTTTACCCTCTCCAATAGTTTTTTCATTCAACACTCTACCCGACCACTTTCTCTACCCCACCACTTTCTATTTCATATTCTTATTTAAATTTAAATTTTTATGATTAAATAAAATTATAATTATCGATTAAAATTAAATTAAAATTATACGATACAAATAATCGATTAAAATTATAATTATCGATTAAAATTAAATTAAACTCCCGATGACAATTTTAATAAAAACAAAATTTATTTAAATAATTGATACAATACAATCATCTTAACTTAATTTAAAATACGACACACAAGAAACGTAGTTAAAACGATACAAATAATTTAAAATGCAATATAACACACAAGCAACGTAAGAAATACGATACAAATCATCTTCAGCCACGTCCCATTCCAAACTTTGTCCAAATGTGTTTCACTAGATCTGCTTGCAATTCGTTATGACCTTTTTTATCACGAAGCTCGGATCTAGCACGCACATGATTTGCAAAAGCGGGTAATACCTCGGTTGAAAATGGTTGCGGTGCACTAGATCCACTTTCCCCATACTGCTCAAAATCGGTCCAACGTTGAGCATATGAATCTCGTTCATCCTCAACAATCATATTATGTAATATGATGCAAGACCTCATGATGATACTCAGATCGGCTATGTCCCACAAGCGAGCTGGTTCACGGATGATTTTAAATCGAGCTTGAAGCACTCCAAATGCACGTTCGATGTCCTTCCGACATCCCTCCTGATGTTGAGCAAATAACTTATCGGGTTCACTTTGAGGAAGTCTAATTGATTTGACGAAAGTTGGATAAGAAGGATAAATACCATCAGCTAGATAGTATGTCATATCATAGGGACGTTGATTCACGTAGAAATTCACACTTGGAGTCTTTCCCTGTTCCACATCATCAAAAACTGGTGAACGATCTAGAACGTTTATGTCGTTCAATGTTCCCGGACATCCAAAAAAGGCATGCCAGATCCATAGATCATGAGTTGCAACGGCTTCAAGAATAACTGAGGTGGTTCCCTTATCCCCCCTAGTAAATTGACCTTCCCATGCTTTAGGACAATTTTTCCATTCCCAGTGCATGCAGTCAATACTCCCAATCATCCCTGGAAACCCCCGCATTTCACTAACATGTAGTATTCTTTGCAGGTCATCTTGGGTTGGTGCTCTCAGATATACTTGCTCATACAATCGTATGATTCCATTACAGAATCTACGTAAGCACTGCAATGCTGTACTACCTCCTATTTTGATGTACTCATCAACTGCATCTGCTGCCACACCATATGCTAACATTCGCATTGCTGTGGTACATTTTGCTAAGGGTGATATACCTTCTTTGTTGGTTGCATCAACTCGCTGGGTGAAGTAGTTATCACTACTTGAAAGGTCCCCAACGATTCGAAGGAAAACATGTTTTTGCATGCGGTACCGACGACGGAACATTGCATCGTCATATGTAGGCTCATTGGCAAAGTAGTCGTCAATTAGTCTTTGGTTTGCCGCTGCATGATCTCTATTTAGATATTTTCTAGTGCGAGGTGCACTATCTTCCAATATTTTTTTTCTACGCTCTCTAAATCGTTTGAGTACATAAGTTTCTTCAACTTCACGATTTTGCATGTACTTAGCGAGATCAAACTCACCGGTTGATGGATCCATTGTGATATTGGAAGTATATTGGATGAGATTTAGGATATTGGATGAATATTTAATTAGATTTTGGATATTGATACATAAATGAATGAATCCATATATATAGATTCAATTTTATCCACTGACGGATTTCAATAATTATTGTATAGAGTTAATTATCAGATAAGGCTTGGGTGGGTGACGGATTTCAAATAATTATTGTATAGAGTTAATTTGGACACAATAATTAAAGCACGTTGGGTGGTGGACACAATAATTAAAGCAAAGACACTGACATATCACAATAATGAAAGCAAAGACATTACACTGACATATTTTACAATAATGAAGCAAAGACATTACATTACACTGACATATTACAATAATGAAGCAAACACTACATTGATTAAAATTAATTATGGAAACAGTTCTTTGGCCAACGTCTCCATCATGGCTTTCTTCACGTCATCGAGATTCTCATCATAACTTAACTTCATATACATTTCCATTTTCTTAATTTTGTTTGTCTCTTGTTGATTGGAAAGTAACATTTGTTGATTGGAAAGTAACATTGACAATTGTTCACTCTCTTTCTCCTTCATTTTGATGTAATTATCCCATTCTTTGTCCACCATCTCTGTGGATGTGGAAGCTTTCTTTTTTCCCTTCTTTTTGGCTGCATCCCTACCTATAGGGCGAGCACTGGATCCTACAGAGTTTGCATCACTGTCACGAGATCTCTTAGATCCACTACTTCCCGAGCCAACATTTCCTTCTGCTTGACTTCTAAAACGTGGTTCATCACGGACAGCTTGCCATTCTTCCATCAAAGTGAATTGAACATTTTTCCCACATGCATATAGTTCCTGAGCTTTTGCCAACACATCATTATCCGACCAACCGCTTGCTTGCATACGCTTAGCTCCATCATAAGCGCCAATCCATTTATTCAGTATTTTGTTCATGTAATTAAAACGGTTTCGGCATGAAATCATATCACGCGGAGGATCGAATGAGCAGTGCTCATTACAATACTCAGCAATTTTACCCCAATATGTTTCGGCTCTCTGGTTTCTCCCGACAATACTGTTTGTTCCAAATTTAATCCAACCACTAATTAAAACCAAATTTTGTGCAGTGTTCCATGCTGGTTGATGGTTTTTCTTGGTCTTAGGAGTTGAATCATCTGAACTTGGAATGACTTCATTAGCAGCTGTCATGGCACCAATAGTTAGTTGTGTTGAAAATTCGGGAAATTCATGAGCACCGCTACTTGGAAAATTTTCATTAACCATTGGCATATAACCATTAAACATGGGTGGTTGATATGGATTTCTCATCATGGATCCATAATATGGATGAAAATTTTGAGGATATTGGTTGGAATTTGGTGGAAAACCAAAATTAGATGTGTTTTGAGGATGTTGGTTGGAAAATTGATTTGGATAATTGTTGGGATTTTGAAGATTTTGGTAGTTGTTGGGATTTGGATAATTGTTGGGATTATGATAATTATCGGGATAATTAGAAGAATTTTGGTGTTCAAAGGATTATTGGGATCCATTTCACTTAAAAAAAGACTAAAACTTCAAGATTAACACTAATAAAAAGATTAAGATAGTGAAAAAATGCGTTTTTTTTTTCTGTGACCAAATGAAATGAACCAAGTCTCTATTTATAGAGGAAAAAAAATCACGAATTTTGGTAAAAAAATAAAAAAATAAAAAATTAATTTTCAATGAGATAATTGAGTTTAAAGGATAAAAATCAAAAAAATCCGCAGGACCAATCACAGGCAACCACGTGGCTGCCTTTATCCAAAAGCTTCTTCTCTCTCCGCGTCCACTGACCGTTCACGCGCGCTGTCGGCGCGTGTGGCACACGCGCCAGATTTGGCCAAATCACAGCTTGCCACGCGTCCCTCCGTGTGCAGTTTCAACCTGTTGAATTCTTTCATCACTTCCCTCCTCCACATCATCTTCAACACCACCATTACACTACTAAAAACACATTCAACACCCATTCAACACCAATTTTTTTCCCCATTGCACTTGGTCTAACAAAGAAGAAAGATCGCCACAGCTGTCACGTGCTTCTTCTATGCGGAATAATTCTGCCACAAAATGGTATCTGTCAGGTTGAAATTTATTGGCGGATTAATCTGCCAATAACTCTTTCTGTTTTTATTTTTTTAATTCGTTTTTATACTTTCTGGCAGATAAATCCGTCAATAAGTATATAATTTATTTATTTATTTTTTGTTAAAGTTACTGGCAAATTTTAAATACTTTGTGGCGGAATTTTCTGCCAATAACTTTGTGGCGGATTTTTCCACCAATAAATGATTTTAAATTCTGTTTGTAATTGAAGGTTTTCTTGTAACAAAAAACTTATTACCATACTTATTATGTTTGCACAAAAACATAACATATTTAAACCGCACAATAATTAACCAAGTTCCAATTAAAATAGAAGATCGATTTAATTCAAAAGAAAATAATATTTCCTGTTGAAGTCGTCATCACTCAACTTAAAAAAACATAATGGGTTTTAAAATTCCTACATTGTTATGACATTTTATATAAAAAATCGTTGTCCATAAAGAAAATATCAAAACATTCATTTTAGACTCACAACACAAACACGGATACGAAAAAACACATTCATAAATAATTAAAAGTCAACAAAAAAGCTCTATATTAGTTGTTGCTAAATTATAGGTCTTACACCACGCACCTCCCTAATGAGGCAGACTCGCGAGGCTATTGAGGCATATTCTCAAGATCTCTAAAAACATCTCTTTCTTTGCAAATGACCAAAATCTCAAATTCTTTTATAAAACCTTATTGAAAATAAACAAATCCTACCAAAAGTTGATTTAAATAAACCTAAAATTACTGTTTTGACCAGGAGCCATCACATACATCAAACTATGATACACAACAACCTGCACATTTTCTTTAGTTGTCTACGGTACCAAACACGGCTTCAAAAAGATCCATATCCATTTTCTGCATTAATATAAAGTAAAATAACCTAATATTAGAAGTATTTCCAAAGTTAATTTAAATAATCCAACATTAATCTTAACAAGTTAACTTACCGGATTAGTTGTAGCTGAGGTACTTGCTTCAGACATTTTGTCCACCATAAACATATCACATAGATCTCCATTTGAAAATTGTTCATTTCCTTGAAACTAGAAATCACATCACATAATAAACATTTTAGAAACATTCCATTGGTTCCTTAATAGATAATCTAGAGGAGGTGTCTTCAATTAATTGTAAATCATAAGAAATTGGAGTATATTAAAACAAGGGTTAAATAGATTTTTTTATATATTTAAATAGATTCTTATTATTCCTACAAAATTACGACCTAACAAGTTTAGTTGATCATATTAAATTTTAACGATAAACATTGTCCTTCATAAACTGTAGTTTATAAGCATAATCTTTATTTTAAATATTTTTTTTATAAAAAATAGGTGTTTTTATTTTATTTTTTTAATCAAAAAATAAATGTGTTTAGTCTTCAAAATAGTCTACATAAAATACAAATAAAAACTACAGGTAAATGTTTTTTTTTTAAGAGATTAAAAAAATATGACTTAATGTGACTCAAATCCTAAGGGGAAATGGAAGCTTTGTAAAAACATGTTTCAACAAGTATGAAAAAATGGAACTAATTACCTGATTAAAATTTTGGTCTACGCTCATTGGTGACTCATTCAACATACATGAATTGATTTCAGCGGGAGAAGAGATTACATCACCACCTAAATATAACTGTTGAAATGAATAAAGTTTTAGTCAAATACATACTTGTTATAAAAGAGAAGATATTTAATCATAAATTCATTCCTTTCCTATAAAAAAAATTAAGCTAGCTCTAAATTTATAAAATTTTACACAAAAATTTTGTACATTAAAACAATTGGACAATTTATCAATTTTTAGGGGGAGGAAACAAAAATAAAATATGCTTCAGCCAAAGTGTGTGAAAATCAATGAGACTTACCTGCATGGAGTTTTGATTTACACTTATGGGTGAGTACTCATTCAGCACACATGATGTGTTTCCAATTAGAGATGTATCACCACCACCATTATATAACTGGTGAAATGAGAATTTTTGAGTCAAATACTTGTAAAAAAGGTGCACATAAATATAAGAAATTTAATGACATAGATAACAATACCTGATCAAGGGGTTGCACATCTTGAATTGAATTAATAAGATCAGATTGCAAAAATGCACTTGCATCATTGTTCTCATTCATCTGATTTAAGACAAAAAATGTTAGTAATATTGAAAAAATTGTATAGTGCACACTATATATACATGAAATATTATAAACAATTGTATATTATTTATTTTTTTAATGGTAAATATTATATTAAAAAAGAGGTGAAAAGATTAATATCTAAATTATTGAATATCAAAATCACGTTCTCTAAAGTCTTCATACCTTATTAAGAAGATCCATGTCATAAGCCAACGAGAAGTTAGAATTGTTAAACCCCATTTGGTTGAACTCGGCCACATTGGTGGAAGTACCGCCATTATAGTTCTGTAGAGGAATTTCTCTGTTCTCATAAACATTTCCTTCTTTAAACAATTCTTCTTGAAATTCACTTCCAATCCCACTCCCACTCCCAACATAAGAAAGAGAACCAAAACCTTCTTGAACCAAACCAAAGTTTTCATACCCTAAAGATCCAAAATTCACATTTGCATTTTGACCCCCAACATTTAGCCCAAAGTTATTGCTATTTGCATTATCATCCCTTATACCCATACTTTCAAACCATCTTTGATTCATAGTTCCAGTTCCACCCATTTCAGATCTGTTATTGATTTGTATTCCAAAAGGATTATTATTTCTTGCATCACAAGTAACATTCTTTGCCAAAGTGCTAGAGTTGTTCAAAGCTTCCAAGTTCCAATTTTTAACACCATGATTAATATGATTAAAATAATCATTTCCAATTGAACCATAATTATGGTAACTAGTTTCACCAAAATTAAAATCCCCTGTTAAAAAATTTGGAGAAGAGGAAGAAGAAGCGGCCATCAATCCTTGTCTATAAGAAAATTTAGCTCCTATTTGATATAATGTAGAGGCAAGGAGTTTGTTTGTTCTAATTTCATTAATCTCTTTGATCACTGAGATTGGAAGATTCGACGCAAACGTTGACTTTAGAACTCTATACGACGTGTCTCCCATAATTTCTTTCTCAGCAGCATTTTCCAAAAATGATCGATATTTCTACAATTTTTATGTTCATATAAAAAAAATTAACAAATGGAAATTAGACATATAAACAAATGAAATTGGTCATCAAATTTGACGTCCCTAATATATATACTTCTAATCTAAGATATATTTTATAAGAATACAATCCAATAAGATATTAAAACCAAAACAAATATTTTGTTTTGATTTTCTTAAAAAAAATTGTATTGGGTTTACTAAGGAAATCTCAGTGCAATCTCAATCCAATCCCATTCAAACAAACATATATAATATTCATCGTGATCACTACTTAAAATAACGTTTGGAACAATGACAAAGAAGATAACCTATGATGATCCACAAAATTAAACATATAATGGTTTATGGTCATACAATATATAAATATTGAGAAAAAAGTTTAAGATAAATAATTAATACATAATTTAGAACATATCTTCCAATAATTATAATATGATTATTAAAAAAAAAGGCATATATATATATATTAGAGAATTGTTAAAATTCTACAATATTATCAAAATATATCAAGTAAATTGAGAAGACAAACCTGCAAATGACTGGCTACATTGTCCCTTGTCAAGTCAGGTATGTTCATGAGTTGTAGAATTTTCATTGGAACAGCTTCTGAATGAGAGAAAAAAAAAATAACAAGAAGAAAACTCATATTAATTAGCTATTAATAAATAAAATCAATAGACATAAGGAACCTCTCTGTTCTGGTCAATGAGAGCCCAACTGAAGAAATTAATATCTAAAGAGGGATAAAGCAAGGGGATCCTCTAGCCCCTTTTTTGTTTCTTCTAGTGGTGGAAGGGTTGAGTGGAGCTGTTATGAGTGCTAAGGAGCGTAATTTGTATAAGGGTTTTTGGGTGGGAAATACAGAATTGCCAATATCCCATTTTCAGTATGCTGATGACAACCTTTTCCTTGGGGAAGCCATTGTCGCGAATCTTTGGACGCTTAAAGAAATTCTACGAAGCTTTGAACTAGCCTCAGGTCTTAAGGTCAATTTCGCTAAAAGTAGTGTTATGGGTGTTAATGTCAACAGTGACTTCTTGGGTGTGGCTGAGCATTTTCTCCATTGTCGAGTAGGTTCGTTACCATTCATGTATCTTGGATTACCAGTGGGAGCTAATCCGCGGAAGGAGAGAACCTGGAAGCCTCTTTTAGATACTCTTGCCAAAAGACTAGGTGACTGGAATTTTAGGTATGTCAGTTTGGGAGGTAGGGTCATCCTTTTAAACTCGGTGCTTAACTCTATACCCATCTTTTATCTCTTTTTCATGAAGAAGCCTGTAAAGATTTGGAAGCAGATAGTCAAACTGCAAAGACGGTTTTTATGGGGAAGTACAGTTAGGGAGAAGAAGATCCCTTGGGTTAGTTGGGCTAATGTTTGCAAAACCAAAGCTAACGGGGGGCTAGGGATTAGGGACCTTAGAGTGGTGAACCTTGCCCTCATCTTGGGGGTCGCCCCGTGGGTGTTAGGGGAACTTCTTCTTGGTGGAAAGATGTCTCCCTTCTTGGGGCCCAATTGATTCTAGCTCGGATTGGTTTTCTGAGGGAATTGGGAAGAAAGTTGGTAATGGTCTTTTGGCACCCTTTTGGTTTGAACAGTAGATTGGGGATACCCCCTTATGATGAAGTATTAGAGACTTTTCCAAATCTCGGAGCAAAGTCACAGTAAGGTGGGCGAGATGGGTATCTGGGTGGGTGGGGAGTGGGTGTGGGACCTCAAGTGGAGGAGGGACGTTGTTTGTTTGGGAGGCGGATTTGTACAAAAATTAATAACTATTCAGATTGAGGAAACAAAAATACTTACTTTCCAATCCAATTTTATTAACAGCATCAAGAAATATTTTGTGAAGCTCATGTGTCCAAACAAGCCTTGATGCTTTTCTAACAAGTTGATATTTTTGTTTTCCTGCAGACTCAACAATACTCTTTTTCTTGCCATCTTCTTTCTTTTTGTTTCGCTGCTCAGTTGACTCTTCTTCACTTATTGTAAATAAATTTTCAATAAATAATTTATGTTCCTTTGCTTCAATAACATACTCCCAAATGTCTTTGAAGTCTTCAGCACAAACAGGTTTCACAATAAAATGTGTTGCTCCGTTTTCTAATGTCTTAGATATTACATGTTGTCGATTGTCTTTAGACATCACTGTTTGAAACAAGAGAAAGAATTCAAATATTTAAATATACTTCATACTCTCTGTTGTAATATATAAGAAAAAGTTCGTCAACAAAAATTGATGTATTTTGTGTAAAGTTTTGACCACATACATTAATTTTTATTGACTCATTTTTTATATATTTTAGGACGGAAAGAGTACCTTATACTTTGTAACTAATGCAGAAGAATTATTTTTAACAAATATATTATATCCATATGTTCACGCTAGTGATATTTTATGCACTTGAATAATGGAAAACTTTAGATGCCAAACTACAATTTAGTGATCAATGGCAATAGTAAGAATGATATAAATATAGTTATGATATATTGATCAAAATGAGTTTGTAATAGTATTCAAAAAGCTTAAGGAATTGCTTTTTTTTTTTTTTCGACAAAAACTTAAGGAATTGTTTAGATTTGTTTGCTGGAACTTAGTTATGACATAAATACTTGTGAGATTGCTTAAAGAAATTATGAAAATAATTTATATAATGTACATAACCATTTTCAACATATTCATAAGATTGATGTTATTTTATCATAGAAATAGACTATACATGCACGGGCACTTATAGTATAATCATAACTACCCTTAATTAATTAAGTTGTTTATTCAAATATAAGCTTCGTTTTGACCTTGCTTATTTTCTATGTTTCTACTTCTCCTTAAAAGGAGTAACGAAGTATAAAATTGTGTTCGACCCTATTTCTCTGTAAAAGAAGTAGAGAAATAAAGTAAAGAAATAGAAAATTATGAGAACTAGGGTCAAACAATTTTTTTTTTACTTCTCCACTTTTTTTAAGGAGAAATAGAAAAGTAAAAAATAAGTAGAATCATAGTCATATGTCCAAATGACACAAATACGGTCTCTCTTTTTTTTTTTCTAAAACAAATACCGTGTTTTATTTATTAGTATTTTAGTCAAAAAATAATTATTAGTATTTTAGTGGAAAAAAAAGTTTAATCCTCATAATAAAGCTGATTATTTTTCCTCATATATATATATATATTAATCCTCACAATCTTAGAGAGTATTCAAAGCATTCAAACAGAAAAAATCTATACATGCCAAAGTAACAAAAGCAAAAAAAGATTGCATGGTTGATAGTAATGTAATATCTAAGAATGAAACTTACTTATTACAGGAATTTGAAATTGATCTTGAATGTGCTTTTGAAAATCAAAGCCATTCATTCCTAATACATGGAACTCTGTAATGATGATATCAATCAAGCCTTCATTATTTCTAAGAGTGACCAAAGCATCATGAGCATTTTTGGCAGTTTGAACTGAAATTTAAAATTAAATAAAAGAAATTAGCTCACTGAAATTTGTAAAATCCAATTAAATGTTAGCCACCATGAAATATATTTTTTGTCCTTGATTATAATAATAAATAAAAAGTCAATGATGCGTTAGAATGTTTTTTGACTCAAAATTAATTATTATTTTTTTGGTCAAGACTCAAAATTTATTCAAACAAAGTAATATTGAAAAAATACACTGTTGGATTAGAACATAATATATTTAATTATAAGGAAAAAGTTAAAATTACGGATTGATACAACCGAAAAGGTTCAGTCAACTGCTAGATTAATGAAATGAATTAAAATTTTATTTTTTTTAATGAAATAGAAAACCAATTTTTATTAAATACATTGTACACAAATTTTTTGTATGAATTCCCATCAAACATATATAATTTTTTCACTTCATATTTACTCTTTAAAAAATAATAACAAAACTATGTAAATATCCTGCGTATGTATTAACATTCATATGAATTGAATGAATTCATATAAGAGAATCAAACATAAAATCGTGTCATTATTAACACAATATTTGTAAAAATATTTAGCATCATATATATACATTGAACTCGATCTAGTAGAACTCTAATTCATATTTTTGTTGCAATTATTACTTTTGAGAATTTACTTGACTCCGGATAATTTTTACTTGACTCCTGATTCAGGAGTCAGTCTTATTATCAAGTGGTTTCAGCGTCTCCGATCGTAGTTGATAGGGATTGGACTGTGGCCATCTCTATTAAGTTCAGTACTAATACCACTGGACCGACTAACGATCGGTGACTCCAGATCAAATCATAGATATGTTATCTTAGGAATCGAATTAAGCAATTAAAAATAACACAATAATACTCATTAACATAAGTACATGTTATTCAACAAACATGCATATTTGAACACCTACACAAGGATCGAAAAAAAGCATTGATATACATATTTTTGTTGTGGTTATTTTTAAATTTTGACCAAATTATAATTGAAAAAGGTCCAAATCCATAAAATCCCTATAAAATAAAATACTTCAATTATGCAATGGTTAATTAAACTAGAGACATGTACCTTTATATTGCCGTTCCATGAGTATATTAGCAACAAATGCCAAAGACTCTTCATCATGGTCCACAACCAAAATTGTGATGCTAGAATTTTCACAATCCATTTTCTCTTGTAATTTTTTTTATTATGTAAGCACTCTAAGAAGTGTGAGTATATATAGGCACATTGGATTAAGGGTGTAATTCATTTGCAATTAATTAAATAAAAAGAAAAAGGATTATATGGTAAATTGTCATTTGTTAAAATTTTTAATTAACCATGGGCGTGTTCCATTTATAGAAGATTTAACAATATTCCGTAGACCAAAATAAATAAAAAATTCTTTCATATCTCTTTATTCTTGAATGACACTTTTAATCAATTCTTTGAAAATGAGCGGAAAATCCCTGCAACTGTAATCAGAAGGGGACAGGAACCACTTTTTTTTTTTGAATGGCAAAATAAATATATATATATATAAGAGTAAAAGAATACATCTAAGAGAGTCCACAAAAGGGGTACAAGAAGTACAAAGTCCCCAAAGAAAAAAGGAAAAAATACAATGAAAACAAATATATGAAACTCCTAAGGCGTCCTCGGACTAGACCAATAGCCACAATCCCCAAAATACCAGAAGGTCAAAAAGTAGAGAAAGAACATTAAACAAAGAAAAGAAATACAAAAGCAAGCTCATATTCCACCAAGACCACCAGTTCCCAGAATCATCACCACGCACGACTCTAATGGTTCCAGCACAAAATAGGTTGCACCTCCCACTCATAAAGAGAACATGGGCTAGCAGGGTTTTTGATCAGATACCACTTCCAAGAAAAAAAATTTCACCCTATCAACTATGTATTCAACCGATGAAGATCCCCCTGTAAAGATTAAGTCATTCCAGGAAAGCCAAATCGACCAAATAACATGCCAGATTAACAACCACTGTAAATGAGCTCTCATACTAGCACTCATCCTTACCATAACCTCAAATAAGCCTATAATCCCCCCAGACAAGACACACTGAAAACCTAACCACCTAAAAATAGAATACCACAACGTAGAATTGATTCCCGAACCATATTAAATTGGTGGTGAAAACAAAACAAAAATGAACATAAAATAAAATGTTTGAATATTCGATGGTGGTTTTATTAATTGTATTTACTTTTATTTTTAAAGATAAAATAAAGAATTAATTAATCAATTGATAAAAAACAATCTCATCGTTTATTATATTTATTTTCGTTCCAAGCCAATAATAATCTATTTTTTTAACCATTTAAATATAATTATTATTTTGACAATATCATTTAAATATTGTTTTCCTTGTTTTATTTTCAATAAAATAATGATTATTTTATTCATAATTAAAGTTCTTTAAAAATCTCTTTTAACAGGGATCAAATTGTGATTATCCATATTTTGACATAGTATATTACAATTTTTTATAAACAAGTAAAAGACCGTTTATATATATGTAGAAATAAATTTTTATCTTTTGTTGATTTGTAATTGATATATAAAATCAATATCATAAAATTTTAAACATTTGTTAGTATTTTCATATATTACTTATTTATTTTATAAGAAAAAAATCGTTAATATTTGCACTGTGTGCATTGCAAATTTTATATTCACTGTATGCAGATCGAAACAAATTTTTATGTCCCTAAATGATTAAGTTGTGATAAAGTTTTGAAGGCTCATTGATATTTTCAAAATAGTAACAACAATGTAGTATTTTTTTTCCCAAAAAGAGTAGTAGAAAATTGCTAATGACTATATATATATCAGAAAAGTAGAGAGATATACAAAAATGGAAGGGGACTAGACCAAAACCTCCAAACATCTTAACATAGTCTAAAATTAGGTTTTTCCAATCTATTATCAACAAAATAACTCCTAATTTGAGTAGGTACATCGTACTAAATAGTAAATCTATCTATGCCAAGACCTATATTAGCGAGACCATCCGCACATTGGTTCCCTTCCCTTAACACATGAGAAACCATAAAATTCAAGTTTCTAGTAAGCTTCAAACAATTCAACCATCTATTACTGAAAACCCTAGGCACTAAAGTAGAGGAACTGAAAGCCTTAACTACAAGAGTGGAATCAGACTCTAACAAAAAATTCTTCAAATTTTTACTGTGAGCTATTTCAATAGCTCTCATAACTCCTCAAAGCTTAGCCATGTAAACAGATATCATACCTGTATTTTCAATAAATCTACAAAGATACTCAGCATTGGAATTTCTAAAAATTACACCACAAGAAGTAGTGTTATTTGAAGCACCATCTGTATTGCATTTTACCCAAAAATCCATAGGAGGATGCCACAAAACTTCTTTAAGGACCGGCCCCTTTGGAGGGTGAATGGTAACATTCAATCTTTTAACAATAAAAAAAATTTGTGATGGAAGAAGAGGCAACACATTGGACTTGTTACCTGCAAGTGCAGTGGAAGAAATAATCCACGCAATAGCTGATTTCCAATGAGTAGCTTTACTATTAAATCAGCAATATTTCTTGCAGACCAAATAGCATTCAAAGAGTTAATAATAGTAGCTTTAATAGTGAGATTGCACTGCAGACACTGAGCTCTTTCACAAAGCTTCCAAATATCATCAATACTTTGAAAATATATGCAAAGTTAAGTCAAAAACAGAAGCTAACCAACACCAAAGGGTAAAAGGAAAGCTGCATTCAAAAAAGAGATGGAAAGTAGTCTCAGCGTGACTATGATAGAGGGAACACAGAGATGGAATGTAGTATTTTAATAAAATATTTATTTATTATATATATATGCAAAATTCGTTCAACATTTTTACCGTACTCGTTGCAGATTTTATGTCCTAATATAATAAAATAGATATGACCAAATTTTTAAAAACTCGTGAATATTCTTTAAAATACCAACATTAAACTATACCAAAAATATACCAACATTAATTTAGTATTTCTATCAAATATTTATTTACAATATATATATATATATATATATATATATATATAATCCCATTAAATGTTTGCATTGCGCCGGTTGAAGATTTAGGTGCACTATATATGCAGAAACTAAGATTATGTACCGGAATGATATAGTTGATTGATATGATAAAATTCTAAATTTTTACCTCTCTCATTGCGGAGTTTATGTATTTTTTTTTTGTCAAGTAGTCTAGCAGTTAGAAATTCCACCCTTAAGGTGGATAAGATGGATGACCGGGATTCGAATCCCGATCTCTTGTATATATTGGATTTTTATGTCCAAACATAATAAAGTAGGCGATGAACGCTTTGGTCTCCTGGAGTTTATGTATTTTTTTTTTTTTTTGAATCACTGGAGTTTATGTATATGCATAAAATGGATTTTTATGTTCAAATTCAAACATAATAAAGTAGGCGATGAACACCATGGTATCCCGGAGTTTAGTTGGATATCAATACTCAATGCTGAAAATTCAATGTCATGTCATCTTTTATATTAATTTATATTAAAATAAATTTAAATTTCAAATGAACTTTTTCTTCGGGGTACCGATACCTAACCAAAATTAAATGTACCGAAGAATTTACCTAAAGTAGATATGAAAATATTTTGAAAACTCGTGAGTCTTTTCAAAATACCAAAATTAATATAGTATTTCTATAAAAAAAAAATTACACTGTATTTTATATGCAAAAAACCTGTAAATATTAACACCGCACCGGTTGCGGATATTATGTGCACTTATCCGTGTGGAAACAAATTTTTATGTCCTAGAATGACGAAGTTGATATGTATTATTTTATAAAATTGTGAAAAGTCATGTGTATTTTCAAAATATTAGAATTAATGTAATATTTTGTAAAATATTTGTGTATTTTGTTGCAAAGATCAAATTTTATATTATTATATTGCGAAAACATATTTTTATGAAAAAAATATAATGAATAGAAAGAATATAATAGAAATTTTGTAAAGAATGGAGACGAAAGAATTATTAATGGAGAAATGTAAGGTGAAATTTTAGATTCAATGTAGAATTAATGTATTTAGACAATAATATTGTCTACATACATCAATTTTACAATGAATTTAAAAAGTCAATTTTATCTTATATTATATTATAAAAAAGATAATTTAAATGTGAAAGAGTAAGAAGAAAAGTTGAATGAGAGAAAAATTGGAAAGTAAGAGAAATGAAAAAAAGAAGAAAGGAAAAAATAATAAATTATAAAAAAAGTAAAAAAGACAATAAGTAGAAAGAGAAAAGTAGTAAAACGTTGAAAAAGTAAGAAATAGAAAATATTATAAAAATTAGAAGACTTGTTTTTCCTTAAAAAGAGTTGATTTTAATTAGGCTTAATTATATGAAGGAAGGATAGTAATGTAATTTTATAGGTAATCATAAACGGAAACGATGCCTATTTAAAATTAATCGAAAGAAAAAATAAGAGAAATTATAAAGGGATTTGGTCAAAACCCAATATAAACCGTCAAAAACATAAACATCGAGGTCATTTTAAGAATTGTAATAAAAATTTCACATATAATTAACCATGACAAAAAAATAACTTCTTAATAAGTGAGCAAATTGATATATTATTTGTTTAAAAAAGAGGCCGGAGGCAGTATGAAAAACGGAAGGAAACAGATTGAATAACAAAACTAATTTTTTTCAATAAAGTAATCTAATAACAAAATATTCATTATTAAATGGAGTACTTGAAGTTCGGACGTCGGCCCTTATATATATATACATATAGAGGAGGGATCCGTTGACTCCAGGAGTAAGTCTCCATTGACTTACTCCGCTTAATAACTCGATATCGGCATTATATTACTTCAATCCAACCGTTGAATTCAAAGATCTCATTGAGTAGATCAACTCCACAAATTTTTATAAAAAATCAAAATCGTTTGATACTTTTTCTAATAACTTCAATTGAACGTACGACAAATTTTTAAAAAAACCGTTGAATTTCAATAGTCTAAATACATAACTAAATTTTTTGGATTTTTATAAAAATTTGTAGAGTTGATCTACTCAATGAGATCTTTGAATTCAACGGTTGGATTGAAGTAATATAATGTCAATATCGAGTTATTAAGCGGAGTAAGTCAATGGAGACTTACTCCTGGAGTCAACGGATCCCTCCTCATATATATATATATTGTGATTTCATTCAAACAACATTAATGAGTGGATTTAAGAGACACAAAAACATTGCTATGGACATTTTTTTTTTCTTACAACACTCTATTGTAGAATTTTATAATTTTGACTTTCTAATTCAATTGTAAGCCGTGTGAGCTTTCTTTGATATAGTTTTTTTTCTTCTCTATCTCAATAAATTGATAATTAAGAATTCTAAAATTATATATATATATATATATATATATATATATATATATATATGAGGTTTGCTAACTTAAACCACCTAAAAACATGAAGGTCTAAGTTAGCAAGGTGCACATTTTCACTTTGGACAAAAAAACCATTCATATTTATTATTTTTTATTATATAAAACTAGTAACTTGAGGGATAGTTTTGTAACTTTCATTTAAAATGTTCCTTAATGTGCACCCACTTTGCTAATTTACACTCACTTTATTTTAAAAAGGGACACATGGCTTAACATGGAACACTTGATTTATCGGACAGAGGAAGTTGCTTGAAAGACACAGACTTTCCCACTTCAATTAATTATTTTCTTTAATTAATTAAGTGACATTGACATAATTACCCTTCTATTTATAACATGTTTGAGTAGTGGTAATTGATTTTTTGTCCAAAGTGAAAATGTGCACCTTACTAACTTAGACCTTCATACTTTTAGGTGGATCTAAGTTAGCAAACCTCATATATATATATATATATATATAGCTAGAAATTCAATTAGACCGACATAGAGTGAGATGAGATGGTGGCAAAGGCTATGGAGAAAGGTATGAGGAAACATGGGCCATCAATAAAGGGGCATAACGGAGATGATGGAGAATGAGGTAGAAAGGAAAGGGAGTGAGAAATATTTGGATATGGTGGGTGCATTACTGAATTTGGGGATGGGCAAAACTATTTTTTATACTCAACTCAATGAAAAACTTTGTTTCTAATTAATTTTTCAAATGACTTTAATTAAATTTAACATTATTAGAGATCATGTTGTTTGATCAATAATGAATTGAGCTAAATAGTAAGGATTTTAGGACTCTTAAGCAAACGGCAGGGATTCGATTCGTGACTCCTACATATGAAAATAATTCAATTTGGGAAGGAGAATCTACTTTGTGTGCTCTACAGATCTTTCGGCGAAGATTAGTCATTGCTAACGATGATGAAAACTCCACATCTATATTATAGTAACCCAAAAATATGGAAATTCAATGTCAACTTTATCATGCACTTTGTCATGTACTTACTTTGTTAACTAAGACCATTAGTTAAACAAACGGTACTCTACTTTTGTTTTTCTGTCCTTACTTTTTTCAAGAACAAGTATTGGGTTCGAGTCTTACAATAAAAAATATGTCGTTAAGAGAGGAGGCTCTCACTAAAAGTCGTCATCTAGATTTCCGGTAGAGTATAATTATCGGCAAAATCGATAGATACTTTATATGGTTGAAAATGCAATTAATGTCCCTTTAACTAGACCCAAACCTTTTGAAAATGCTGTGTGAACATATAAAATGGCTGCACGTTTAATTTGTATAACCCCTATCTATATTAATTTGAATGATACAGATAATCTTGCTCAATAGGGCATGTCTACAATATGCTTAGCTGTCTTGCTAAAAATCCTTAATTATGGAGCTATTTCACATGAGAACTTTGGCACTATATATACTGTTCCATCCACTTACCTTTGATGTAACCATACTTAAATGCTTGCTAATCTTTGTTTGAACTTTTAATATTGTTACTACTTAGCTTTCCATTTGGGTCACTCTAGTACCTTATTAAAGGGACTTGGTTACTTGTTATTGCTGACTTTATATACCATCTTGTGATTTCATGTACTGTGTACAGAAATTCTGGGTCAGTATGCAAAAGTTTTAAAGTAATTTAATAGTGCAGAAATTGTTAAGATTAGTATAATAAAAAAATTCCAACATTTTCCTGTTAATAAATACTCCCTCTATCTTTAATTATAAGCAAAAATTTACTTCTTAGATTCATGGAATATATGATGTATTTGGTCGATATTACAGTCCAGATACATCAATTATTCAATGAATTTGAAAAGTTAACTTTTGCTTGTAATTAAGGATGAAAGGAGTAAGATGGACTATTCGGCAAAAAAAAAAAAAAAATATAAGATGGACTATCTTAGGTTGGAATGTTGGATACAGAATCTTAAAAAAAAAAAAAAAAAATATGAATAATCCGTTCAGTTTTAATAAAAAAATTTTTTTTAAGAACTTCTTTCAACAATGATAACTGTTACAAGTATTATCAATAATATTTTATTTTTTTTTTGTTACAATATCAATAATATTTTACAATACACACATTTGAAAAGAAATCTAAAATTTTGATATATCTTAGTACTTGGAGTGTTAGTTTTTTATGTTAATACTTTTCTTAGTACTTCAAAAATAAATCAAAATCATCAGAGTATTCATTAATTAACACCTAATTGGTAATTAAGTTTTCCATTCTAGTTGATTCTATTTTGTCAACCTTTCATTGTGACTTTGGTAGTAAACTTGTTATGCTTGTCATAAAACTATCTAGTATTTATATTTATATTTATGTAGTAGTATATTTTTACATTTGTACTAAAAAACTAGGACCTAAGATATATAGGTTCTATTTTTATATACAACTTAGCCAATAGTACAAGCATGCTTACGTATAAGTTTACGTATAAGTTATTTTTATAGCAAAAGATAAAATAAAGATAAACTGTTTTATGTATGCTAAGAGCTATTTTTATAAGCTATATTGGAGAAATTATGTAAATAAGCTGGAAAAAACTTATGAAAATTATCATAACTTGTTTATACAAGTTCCCTCAATCTCACAAAACTTATACGGACAAGTTCAAATAAATCAATTCAAACATCCCTATATAGCTTATAGTATCATATATAGAAAAAGTTACGTACAACTTATCTATCTCTAAGACATAAAATTTGGTTTAATGGTAAGCAACACTTTTTTTTTGTGTTCTAAGCAACACTTTTCAATTGAGTAATACAGAGAAGTGACATATATATTGCTAGATATGACCAAGTGAAATGCAGATATGAAATAACAGGGTTAATTGGCAATTACAAATAGATTAAAAAGTAGTATATAAGTGTAAAAGATTTTGAAGCAAATTATGTTCTAACTTCTTACTTATAAGCGTAGATTTCACTAACTGCGGTGATTGAAGATGACGACGACCTTGACCTCGAATAGCGTTCAAGCAATGACAGTACCCTTGCAGCCTTTCTCCTTAAGTGGCCATCACCATATACATTCATGCCGGTAAGACCAAATAGACGTAATCTAGCCGTTGATCCATAGTAATCAACCATTTCCTTTGAGACAAACACCTTCTCCAAGAGTCCTAGAGCTTCTGCCTTGAGAGAATCACTTCCCCAGTTCAAAATTTTCAATAATGGTCTCATTGCATTCGACTCGTGCAAGACACGAGCTCCTCTCTGAGGAAAGTCTTCTAAAACCAATGTGGAAAGTGTTTGTATAGCCTCATAAGCAGTTGCATGAACTTCCTCCTGTAAAAGCCTTATCAAACCAGGCAAAGCATTTGCTTCCAACAGACAAAATGTGGAATTCACATTGCAAATGCTTCCATGTGCCGAACATAAAGAAGCTTGAGATGATCTAAAACACCAGGGAAAGGTTGATTTTGAGGCAACTGTGAGCTTTGGAGTGCTCATGGAAAGATCACCGATGAATGCTGCTGCTCTCGCCTTTGCTGTCACTGAACCAGTATTGAGAAAATTTACTAGCAAAGGATATATTCCCCGTTTGACCAAATCACGCTGTGACTCAATATCTGTTGGATCTGTGAACCTAAAGAGTGCACTGAGAGCGTTTTCTTTTGCGTCCATTGTACCATTTTTCAAAATGTTGATGATTGCATCAAGGCCACCCAAATTGATTAATTGCATAGTGAGTTTTCGTTCGGATTTAGGAAGGTTGGCAAGTAAACCAGCAGCAGCCACTTGTACATCCTTATTTTCATCATTCTCAAGAAACCCAACTAAAGCTTCGAGTCTTCTCGGCCTGAAGAGGTATTCAACAACTCCTTCTGGTTCATGTTGTGAGAAAAGAAAGAGAAGACATATGGCAGTTTCCCTGATTTCCGAGTTAGGGTCATCAAGAAGGGGAAGAATTTGCGATACACCATTCGCTGCCAAAACCGCCTTCTTAACTAAACCTGTTTCAAACTTACAAATGCCAAGAAGAGCGCGCAATGCAGGCTTACGGAAATAGTGAACTGAGTTAGGAAGCTGCTGTAGAGCTAGCAAATCGGTGATAATGTTATCTAACTCGAGTTGTTTCCCTTCTCCATCAATAAAGAAATCAATTCCATCATCATCAGATGAAAGCTTCTCAAGGATTTCAAAGCATTTAATTGTAATGAACGCTCGTGTCCTGCGAGAGAACATTAACTCTAGAACAAGAGGGACACCACCATATGTGGCAATAATTCCCTTATTGGCATGAACTCCTGCTAGTTTGACCAAGGCTGATAATGACAATTCTTTCAATTCAATGCTTCCAGATAGCATTTCTAGCAAAGGAGGTATAACTCCTTGCTCACCAAGGAATTTCAAGTTTGATTCTTCCGATTCCAAATTAATCATGGCTTTAACCATTGAGATTCTTGAAGACTCCGATCCTGAAGAATACGAATAAGGAAAAATAATTTGATCAGTAAATTATAGGACTGCAATCTCATAGACACGAATGCTTCATTCTGTGATAAACCATAAAGAAAAGAAGATTTCCAATATGTTTATCATTGATTTATCATAAACGCCAAGGATACAACATTGTTTATCATTGGTTTTACTGTGTTTATAGTTTATCTTAAAATATTATAGATGTCGATTGTCGACAATAGAAGATATTCAGTATTTTCTCTATCTATATACATGTGTTTAATGTAATTGCATTGCCGTTAATATCTATAATTGAATATGCGCATTGCATGAACGTAACACAACAAAGACGAGCTAAAAGACAATGTCTTGCTACCTTGAATAATGCGATCAATAAGATCTTTGTACCAGCCAAACTTAGCTGCACAAGAAACATTGTCCTCATCTATTTCAAAAAGCTCCATCAAAATCTTTTCTGCAATCCCAGTTGAATCACTGACAGGTTCCTTTAGAATGGTAACAAGGTAAAGAATTGCGCTCGGATGCTCAGAAAGCCTTTTGCAGAAACTTCTATTCCAGCCAGAACGGTCTTGAAGTAACTCATATAGCAAATCAATTGCTTCCTTTGAAATTCTAGAGCCATTCTGTAAGCAGGAAATAATGTAACCCCACCCTTGAGATTCAACCACTTTTTCCTATAAAATATTATGCAAACATCGAGTTTAAATTGGTGTTCTTGACCTCAAGTATATAAATAAGAATTTAAGATTCAGGAATAGCAGCATCGACATAAAAATTGGTACCACGGAAGCAGTGAACCAAAATGAACAACAGGTAATTCCTTAAAAATACTATGCTAAAGAAGATATAACCGGTAGCATATCGAAGGAACAACATGCACATTTGTCTCACAATTTTTGATTAAAAAAGTGCAGCGACCAAAACTGCAAAGTATAATATGCGGGAACCAAATTCGTGAAAAATGAAATAGGGTGGCCAAAACAGTATTTAAGCAACAACAAAAAAAAAACTAGTAGAAGGCTGTTTTCATCTTGATGTATCATGTGTAAACTTTTAATGCTCGGTTTATGTAAAAAATACAGCTTGCTTACCTTGTTTCTTGCGTGCCCCTCTACAGCATCCTTCAAAGTAATCAAGATCTTCATCTTGACATCTGAGGAATCAGAGTTCCCAAGGATAGAGATAATAGTATCAGTAAGCTCTCCTATTGAAATCCAATCCTTGTTAATTGAGTTCTCTCTTATGAGAGCCTGCATCTGGCTCAAGGACTCTTTCAACAATAAGTCAGAATTCGATAATAAGTTTTCCTTGATAGACTTTATTCTAAAACAGTAATTAAGTTCTCTCCACTCTACTATGGATTCTCTTAATCGAACATTCGATCTTAAGGTAGTATCTTCAAGAACCTCTTCTGTTTTAGGGTCAGCCATGTTTCCATCCTCAAACCAAACTTCGACAGCAGATCTCTCACATGTAGTACCAGTGCAAAGACTCACAGGATCTACCATAACTTCTCCGGTTATCGAACAAAGGAAAGAATTAAGCGGTGGAATATATTTTTCCCTCGATCCATATCGCTCTATTACCTGAACCCTTTTAAAGTATTGTTTCTTAACTTCTTCATAATCCCTTGCAGCGTCAGCTTGAGAAAGTAGCAAAATGATCTGCTCCAAGAAAATAACTTCTGCTCTTTCTTTCCTGTTAGAAGCTTCTTCTTTTTCCCATCTAATGCTGGCTATCTCTTTGTTGATCTCTAAAGGCTCCACTGGCACCCCAACTGCCCTTGCTATCTCCTCAAGCATATGGTTTGCAAAAGCTTGATCTAATTTTTGCTCCTTAATTCCATGGTTCAACTTATCAACAATGTCAAGCTGAGACTGTGAAGCTTCAAACTCCGCCCTTTGCATCTCGATCTGTAATCTGTTGACTTGATCAGAAATTCTAGATAGGACTTCGGTATTTGCGAGTGACAGTGCAGCCAGAGAACTTCCAATATCCCTAATGACTTGTTCAACCTCCTTGACTATGTGTCGACACATCATAAGTAAGTAAAAACGGCCGCGGTTTCTATACTTCTCGACCAAATTACTTGCTTTTTTTACATCTGATTCAAGAGACTCCAGAGCAACCCTTGCAGCTTGTGACTCATTCAATTCTTGAAGCTGTAATTCCTTTAGGACTGGTGCAATATCAAGAAGGTGTTTTGAAAGGACATTAAAACTTTCTTTGTCGACAAGAACATCAATTGCTGCATTCGCTGTTTTCACAACCTGACTGGTTAGAACAACTAAAATTGTACCTATCGGTATGAGTTCCATTCCAACCATGGTAAACAGTTTGTAGTCTCTTAAATGTTTTGCTCTAACCGAGTTTCTACTATTGCGCAGACGATGGAAGTTAAAACCAGAACAACAAATAATTGCTTCCCTTTTTCCTTGCAATCAAAATTCCTCTCAATCAATCCTCTTTTATTGAGCGTAAAAAAGTAGCACATTAATTTTAGAATATGGCATTGAACTGAAAGAAGGAAACGATACAAGTGTCATGCCAGATAAACCAGTGTAACAGCAGAAATAAACAAAGTTTAAGAACCAATACTCCTCAACGAAAACAAACAGAAAATTGCATCTAAGCTGCAGCTACTACGACTCTAACATGCAGAAAACGAAGGTGTTCACATTGCAACACAAATAAAAAGAAGAGTAACAAAAAAAAGGAATTTGAAAACTTAAAACCATCACAGATTCACATATATCAAGTAAATAAAGAAGAGTTCAATATATAGATATAAAACCTTTGTAATAAAGATCCAAGTCTTTTTAAGACACAAACAATGAACAACAACAATTTTGTCTTTCACAGAAATCCAAACCTCAAACCTTCCCCGTCATTAAAGACAGAATGAACCAAAAATTCTTACCATTGCTCACCTGTGAAGCACAGACACCGAACAAAAGCTTAGAAGTCAGGTCAGTCACAGTGTTGTCAATCACAAAAAATAGTAGTTTGATCAACAGTGTTATAAATAAGTTTTATTCAATGGCCAAAAAGGTCAAGGAAGGACCATAAATAAAGTAAAAATATAAGAAAAAATGGTGAAGATGTAGTTGCCTCTCAGAAGAAATACTAAACACAGTTATCCATTTCATTACTATATATGATCAATGGCCACAACAATGTATATGGGAAGTGTAGAAAACGACTTGAGTAAGTCAATGTTGTCTGGTTTCCAGGAAAGTTTCTTTGTCCAAGAATTCTACCATTGATATTGATTGAAACACATTTTTTAATGTATATAGTACATAACCATGCGATGTAGAATTGGTTTTTCATGTTATAATGAAATTGATAACGTTGACTAGTTTATTTAACAATATGTTTCTTTTACTGCAGAAATTTCATAAGAAAACAAAAGAAACAATTGAAAGAACCCAACATTCGTGGTTGACACGGTTTCCATCACAAATGTTTACTATTTTCTAAACGTATTGAATACACATTTCAAACAAGTTTTGTTGAAATAACTTCTTGAGAATAATAAAGCAATATATACTTCATTCACAAAAGAAAATGTTGCTGCTACATTTATACACATAGAAGTGACATTTTCTCATCTTTAATTTTTTCCGATAGATACTTTCTAGCAGAAAAAATAAATAAAAACTACTCATAAACTCCCTTTGTTTTTTAATAGATTGAATTAAAAGAACGTTAATGCTTTCTTCGTGTATGACACTTCAATTCACTCTTATATGAAAAATAATAATTCAAATTAGTTTGAATTATACAATTGCTTTGAATTTGAATGCTATCTTTGCAGTCTGTTGCTAAACTCATTGACAATAACTTATTGTACGATATAAAATCAATTTTAAAATTATTATTATTATTATTATTATTATTATTATTACATATATATTGAGATTTAAATATCATTAACTATAAATAAACCAATAATATGTTTACAACTTAAGGATTTTGCAGATAAGTCAAATAAAAACAAAACTTTTATTTTTAGTTGTTCATTCATCATTATACATGACAACAGCATATTTAACTGTATAATAAAGTGATACAGATACTAGTACATAACTACTAAAGCACAACCAAACCACAAGGAGCGTCAAGGGTTGTTCCTTTTGCGAGCTAGTTCCCTCGCCATCTCCCTAAGTTCCTCTGGTGGTGGTGGCTTTTGTGTATCCTTGGGATATTCAACGTATGATTTCTGCAACATGATAGCCAGAAAATACAGTTTAGTAGATAGATATATACAACAGACAAGATAATTCTATATATTTATGATCAGAATGATAAGAATTCAAAGCCAAAAAGCAATGACGACTAATTTTGCAAGGAAATTGTACTGATAACCAGAATAGATAACTTCTATTACAAGTATGTCAAAATCTAAGTAGTCAATCGCAGCCAATAGCAGCGCAATCACGGCGGTATGGAGCGGCTATCTGGGATTGACTACCTAGATCAAAAGAATTAAATCTAACTACCTATTCTAAAAAAGACACCCTCCAATGAAAGAAGTGTTGTCAGTATCAGATTGCGGAAAATAGCAGTGTGTTCAAGTTCCCCTATGCTATAGTGCCATAGTGCTCCTATAGCCGCAATTTGACTACACTTTGTACTAAATAGCGTAACATTGAACGATAGTGATTTGTTCGGATTCTACTATATTATAGCTCTGCTATAGCCACTATTTGACAATAATGAATAACAGGTGGCAAATTTCAGAAAAGAGAAATTGATGTAATGAACTATTATTATGAATTTGATATCTGTTTGATACAATGCAAAATGATATTATAACTTGTATGTATATCTAAATAGTTCAAACTTCAAAATAGAAACTAAGTCCACTAAAGCATCTTTTAACAAAGGAAAAAACTATAAGAACCCACGTAAGACCCAAAACGGACAATACCTTTGACTCTGATACTCCACTGATAACACCTATTCAGTACACCGCTTTTCTGAGGTAATGTTCGTTTTGGGTTTTAATTTTTAAAAGGCGTAAGTGGGCAGAGAATTATAAACTACGCTTAACCTTGATTCCTAAGTAATGTGAAACTTTTTAGTTTACCCAAACAAATACCATCATCATAATTCATAAAGAACTGAAAAACATAATGCCAAGAATTCTAGACTTGCAACAACATCTAGTAGTTTATACTCTAATAGCTTCTTAACTAAGGTAAGTATTCTCTCTAATGATTCTCACGGGGCGGAAATTTACCCCTTTGTTTTCCACATCCGTGCAATCTTGTTAAAAAAGATAAGATACAAACCAAGTAATTGAGCTCAAGTAGTTAATGAGCTCCTCCATAGGACAAATTGTTCGGAAGAACCCGAGTTCTGGTGAGACTTTACTTATCTCACAGCGGATTAACATAACTCATTTCAATTTCAATTAATTGAGATGCAAAATCATTTCAATTTTTTCAATTTAATACTTTTGAGAACTGATTGTTAGCAAGTTTAATCATACCAAATCATTAACAACTATTATTAGTAGTAACATAACTCCTGAAATTAAAACCCTTAACAAAGTAGATGAATAAACAAGAAAAAAAAAAAAAGAGATAGAAATTACTTTTCCGATGAACTTGTGGAGGGTATTATCGGTATTGCTAGCATAAACGTACATAAGAACAATTGGTACAGTAACGTAAACACCAAACTTTGCAATCTCTAAAATCCCCTTCGATGTTCCCAGTGACGACATCTTTGATTGAAGAAACAGATAAACAGCATGAAAACTCAGATATCAAATCAACGCATAGAATAGACTAATCTCTCTTAAATGGGCCTGCTGGGCCAAAAAATACTCACTTTTATTTACTGACCTTTTCTTTTCGCACCCCCTGAAAGTCGGATTCCGATCCTCGACTGCGTTTTGTCTTCTGCGCTATCTCCTGTTCCATTTTCTACGTCAGATTAATCTATTGGCTTATAAACAATAGTATTAGAAGGAAAGGAAAAAAAAAAGCAGATTGAGCTCAATTCAATAGACATGTTTGGTAATTAGCTTTTTTAATTAGATTTTGTATTTACAACGGTTAAATTTGTCAAACACTTTAATTTTATTTTACAAACTTTTCTAGTATAAGTTACCAGCTATAAGTTAACTTATCAACTATAAAGTAGCTTATAGCATATTTTTGCCGATCAAGGCCTCACTTCCTATGTTGCAAGAGGAATATAATTGAAAGGTTGGGAGCACGTGCAAAGACTCCAACGAAAAAAAAGGAATCTTATTTTGTTTTGATTAATTTACACCCAATGTCATTCAATTATATCGAGATTACAAATCCTAGCACGACTGCCAAAATATCAAAATTGCTAGTGTTGAATGTCATGATCGGGGTTCGAACCATGATCTATCCACTTTATGTGTGAGTTTTTAATGTCTTTGTCATTTTATCTATTTATCAACAAAAAATTAGTTAATTACCTACAATATATTGGTCTAACCGGTAAGGATCTTTGATCTTTTAAGTGAGTGGTCAAGGGTTGGATACTTTGATTCACGACTCCTACATATGAAAAGAATTAAGTTGAGAGGAGAGAATGCATCTTATGTGTTTCACATGTTCTTCAATAGAGATTAATCATCAATAACAACGGTAGGAACTAAAAAAGTTAGTTATGCCTCACCAATAAAAAGTCGTTAAAGTAAAAACATATGTAGTTAATTTTTACTCGAAAAATTATTAGTTACTTTGCAAAATTATCATTCATTAAGGAAATGGCAAAAAGAAAAAATAGTACTCCTTCAGTTCATTTTTTAATTGTCGTTTGAGAATCGTGTAACATTATTCATATATTCTACTTTGGTTATAAAGGAGCAGATGATCGAATCCAGGACCTCATGCATACAACTTAAACCCATCATCACCAGACCAAACTTAGTGGCTTATATAATCTTTTTTTTTTACACAAAATTATGTAATATTATAAGAATCTATTTTTAAAAAATCTATAACAAACTGACCCTATAATAACAGCTTTTTTTGGTACCTCGGATTCTTTTTGTCCGCCCTGCAAAATGTAAAAAATATCCTTGTCTAGTAGTTAACACGTGAACCCAATTTGTTATATGAGTAGCTGATGAGAAAAAAATATTCAAATACAAGAACATTTAAGATTTCATTCCCTCTAGATATTTCTGCTGGCAAAAGTTGAACTTTTTGTCATCTGTTAGCTAAGTAGCAAAATCTCTGATACATATAAACAAAGAAAAAATAGGATTTACATTGCAACTTTATTTAATAGGAATTTTTATTGATTTCGTTACAACAAAAAATAAAATTACATTAGATAGAAAATGTACATAAAAAATCTCTCTTGGAGTAAAAAGGAATCGGGACAGATGCTTCTCGGTTACTCAAAACAATTTCAAAGAACGTGGCAAATATATATATATATATATAAAAGCAGTGGCGGAGCCAGAAATAATATTAAGCCTGAGCGCAATTTTAACTGTAAATGTATAAATATTTATTGGTTTAAAGTTTTCGGATCGGGGTTCAATCAGATTGGACAGTTTTTAACTAATAATATATGTATATTATTTATATACTGAAATTATAATAAAAGTAATTAATTTTAAGGATTTAATCTAAATATTTGATTCATAATAACTAGATAAGTAGAAATCATAAAGTCTCCCACAATATGAAAGAAAGTAGAATTACAATGTATTAACACCAAAGGAATCAAACATATGTTTTTAGTATTTTGGGTTATAATTATTTTTTATAAGAGTATTTTGGGTTATATTTAAGCATGAGGTAAAAAATTAAAAACATATTTTACCATATATATATTTTTGAAATTTTTAGATATTTTTAATAATGTATATAAACAAATAAAAGAAAATGAAGTAAAAAAACAAAAGGATACAAAAATAAAGGAAGAAGTCTAGATTTGACCCCAAGATCTCTTGGTACTAAACCAAATGCACAAACTCTAGGTCATCACGCGCCTGATGATTTAAAACAGCCCAAATAATATATGTACTAAACATGCTCGCCTGGTTATTTAGTGTACATCGTCTTCATCCTTTCAACAACCCTCAAAAAATCGTTTTTTTCAATTTTGCATAAAATTGGACATGTATATATACCATTTTGCTCAGAATTTCATCAGGATTATGAATATACACTTAAATTTCACTAATATTTACTCAAATATTCAAATTTTTATATTAAAAGAAGAACCCTAAATAGGTGGATTCTAGGATGAGGGTTCTATCAAGTCCCTCACCGGTGGACCACTTCATACGATTGTTAAGAGCCATTAGATTGATCAACTTTACATATGGTATTATACACTGGATCACACACTTCTTCTTCTTCGTTTTATATTTGTTTTTCACTTTTTTGTTGAATAAACTGTTTTTTCTTTTCTCTTTCTCCTATTTTGTTCCCAAACTCTTCAATATATGCACACATAATCCCTACCTCCTCTGTGTAGGCCGAGATAATCCTGTTCTTGTGTTGCCGAGATAATCCTGTTTAATTCTAAAGCCCTTAAAATTCATGCTTATATATTTTCCTCAAAGCTAAAGCAAAGTACAACCATAATCTCATTTAAATCATAAATCTTTTATTCTCTAACTTCAAACATAAATTAAAATTTGAGGAAAATTATAATTTGCAGTATTTTACAAACATATTGATTTACATGCAAGTAATTTTTAATTTCTCTCTTTCACAACAATATATTGATGGAACGTGTGAAATTGTTGCAAGGGAGAGGTTTTCAAGTTTTCTTTCGGATCTAAAGATTCTTCCTTTCCCTTAATAATTAGTTTTTTTGTTTTAAATTAGCAAATCAATTGCCAGATTGGATGAAATCACGGTGTTCTTTCGAATCAACGGCTTTTGGAACAAAAGCCAGATGAGAATGGGAGAAAAGGGATTGGGATTAGAGCTTATGTGTGAAAAGATATACATGTTCTCACTTTTACTTCTAACTCATCGAAATTAGGGTTTTGTTCAGGGAGATGGGTTGTTCTTGTGGTTGTTGCAGATCAATGAATCGATGACATGGGTTTGAGTAGTCACTGATGAACAAGAAACAAACGGAGAGAACATTGTAAACATATAATACAAAATTAGGAAATATATTAAGGATAAAATTAAATATGGATAACTATTGGTGTTCTCCTTTTTATTTTAAAAGATATCAACCATCCATTTGATCTAATGGTGTTTTTTAAATGCCTCACCGGTGAGGGACTTAATAGCTCCCTCACTTTAGACTTCACCCCCTAAATATATATAAAAAAAAAGTTGGATTTGGTGGAGCCTGGACACATGCTCAGGCATGCTGGGCGGTGGATCCGCCCCTGTATATAAGAGAAGAAAAATTATAGTATATAGAAGGAAAACCAGAAAAACACCAAAGAAATACACAAGAGAAAAAAAAATCAATAGTACCACAATTGTCCGCGGGACACCCAAAAACTCTCCACATAAGACCATGAAGTACAAGAGAGAATCTGGGAACGGAATCCTGACAAAGACTTCTCGGCCGAGATCCTGAAGAGACAGATAAAACAGCCCTACCACACCATATCATACCCATTACAAAAGAAGATGCATATCCCACACATAAGAAGAATAAGAGCTAGTAGGGTTTTTACTTGGAAACATTTCCAAGAGATGAGTTTTACTCTATCCACCAACCTCTCAATCAAAGAGGACCCGCTGGCAAAAATACACTCATTCCGAGAGGTCAAGTTCCAGGAGTCCAAATAAACCACACAATAAAACTTCCCAGATTGAGTGTATCTTTGTAGGTAGGTCCTCTTCGATTGGGAGGTTGGTTGATAGGGTAAAACTCATCCCCTGAAAATAGTTGTTAGGCAAAAATCCTACTAGGTCATATTCTTTTTATGAGTGGGATTTGCATCCTCTTTTGTGTTGGGTCTGATAAGTTGTGGTAGGGCCATTTTACCTGTCTCTTTCGAGGTCCCGGATGAGAAGTCTCTGTCGAGGTGCTTTTTGTCACCGTTCCGTTCCAGATTCTCTCTTGTACTTAATGGTCTTATGTGGGGAGTTTTTAGGTGTCCCAGTGACAGTTGTGGAACTATTGTTTTTTCTTCTTCTTTCTATTATGTATTTCTCTATTGTGTTTTTCTAGTTTTCCTCCTATGTACTATAATCTTGTTATTTTCTTTATATGTGTATGTGTACATATTTATTTGTCATCCCAAAAACAAAAAGAGTGCAATAAGAACAATGTAGGAGTGATAGGCGTAGCGGTAGCACCGGGTGTACCAACAGTCATAGGCGCAACAACAGAAGCAAGTGAGACCGAATAGGAGACATGCACGGCAAAATGTGGATGACTGCCGATGTTGGTGTTCTTTATGCCCCCAAACTCTTATAGCCTATTTAGTACCAATGAGCACAAAGAATTATGAATTTGAAGTACTTGCATTATTAGTAACAATCAATCTCATCAAATTCTACTAATTATAAGAATGCTAGCATACCATATAAGCAACAATGGCCTTGAAAATCTGCACAATACACGTGATGTCGATTTTACACGTTTTTCATAATAATTTAAAGTAGTTTTCGTTGTTATTTACAATCAATCTCATCAAATTCTAGATCTGAAATTATAAACTGAAATCCATATGTGACCACATATATTTAGGAGACACGTCAAATTCTACCACATCTGAAAATCTATATCAAATTCTAAATCGAGTTCTACTAGATCTAGAAATATAAATCAAAGAAAATCTCATAATCAAAGCGTTAGGTTTGAGGAAACAAAAATCCACTTAACAATTCAAAAAGGAAAATGACAATCGGAAATTGCAAACAATTTTATATCAAATTCTAATTCGAATTCCACTAGATCTGAAAAAACAAACAAAATTTCAAAATCAATTTAAAGAGCTAGGTTTAAGGAAACAAAAATCGACCTAGCAATCCAAGAAGAAGAAAAACAATCGTGAATTGCAAATACTAACCTAACAATTCATAATTGATGAGATAAAACGAGATCGAAGCTAGGGTTGTTGGGGTTTTTCTAGAGAAAGACTATTAAAACTCTTTTAATATCATACTCTAGAACGGAATAAACATGTTACCATGGACCCCGCAAGCACCAAATTTCACTAAAAGATGCATGTGTTTACCTCTTGAAGCGCAGTACCGTTGATAGTCGAAACCAAGGTGGTTGATCACAAGCACCGCTTGTTTGGCAGAACCTCTACTCAATCCACACGAACATAATTCTTTTAGTAACAGTGCTAGCTGCTATGAATGAAGGCTTAGAGAGAGGGGTTGTATTAAGTTTAAGAAAACTAGGGTTTCTGAAAAGTAGAAAATAGGTCAAGTATCTCTACTTTAGCACAAGAGATTTATTTATAGAACCTCTTGTGTGTTCTGCAAGTAGTTACTTATGGGCTTCTGCAAACTAAGTCATTACTTATGGGCTTTGCAGTTCCACTAAACACACCCCCAAATAAATAAGTCTTATTTATTTAATTACTAATAAGTCTCATTTATTAATTTATAAATAAGTCTTACTTATTTAGTTATTTATTTTTCTCATCTATCCGTCCTATGTGTGTGACCCTATAGGTTCTCGTAACGTTGACAATAATATTAAATCACATATTTAATATTATAAACAGTGAGCAGTATCTAGCAACACATCACTGCTACCCAAGTGACGAGAATGTCACTTGATTTGACAAACCTTTTTCGTGATAATGATTATGTGTATAATTACCTTTTTTCCCTTCATGTCTATATTGAACACAAGACATAGTGTGTCATCCTTGTCCAATTCAATATTGAGCCCTTGGACATTTCTCCAGTTATGAAGGATGGGCAAATTCCATCTAGGTTACTCATGTCCGTCAGTACGATTTGTGGAGTACTCATAAACTGACTTATGGTTATCCTGTTAAGGACAACGTTTGAACGACAACAAAGTACTCGACTCCTACATTTATGGTACATAGTGGTTTCAGGTCGAAGGGTACACCACTATCACTATGAGAATAACTTATGACACTTACATAACATTCTGTGTAGTATTCTCATGGCGGATCAATCCAATATAAATATTACTCCTAATATTTATATCTATGTGAAGACTTGATAACACTTTATCCAAAGGATTTGAATTTTGTTTATTGAAATTTTAGGGTCAAATTCTCACTACAGAACTGACACTCTTTCTTTACAAGTACAAACAACTAAGTAAGTAAATGGGAAAGAGCCGCGATGGACATTTAGAAAAAAGAAAAGAAGAAAAAAAATGAAGGAGTGATAATTCCCTAACCTAAATTTGGAATTTGTTTTTCTTTATAGTACAAAATCTTTTAATACGGGAGAACTCACAAACATATACATGAAGATCTTAGGTTTAGATAATTTCTTCAAATTCTTCAAACCTATATATATATATATATATATATATATATATATAGTAGAATAAGACTGAAATTTAAAGTCTATTAAAAAGGGCAACAAATTGGACAAAAATTTTAATTTTTGTTTATCACAAAAGCAACATAATTTTTTACCCACTAAACATTGTATAAAATATAAAATATTGCTCAATATTTTAAAATTATGTTTTGTACTATTTTATTATACATTATTCTGTCAAATTTTTATCTTTTATTAATCAAACACACATATGAGTCAATAAATCACCAATAATTCTTATCTTATGCGGCTCAATCTCAATCAAAAGGTCACATGACCCTTTTTTTTTTATTTTAGCTATTAATTTGTTGTGCCTTGTTTGCATAAAATTTCTCCATTAATTCTCGTCTTCTAGTTCATAATGAAGCTAGGCGATTAAATTAAGTAATGACATGGAAATAGACATAATCTAATACTCAATTCTTGATGGTTGAAAGTATCTAATAATATCTTCCTATTGGGTTAACTTTACTAAGACTTCTAATTAAATCATTCCAAGCAACATGACAGGTTCCACTTCACCTCTCAATAATGAAATCTCATTTGTCTTTCGTTTATTATTTTTTTAATCTAACTTAGTGCAAATGCCACTTTCTTTATTGTAGATATTTTAAACTTTGATGTTGAAATGTGGCCTAAGATAACTACTACTTCCAATGACAAGCGACACTAAACATTTTTTTTATAGGAAAGCGACATTAAACCTTGTTGAAACAACATTAGTTTAAGAATGAAACAACATTAGTTAATTATTATTAGTAATATACTAATATTGATTCATATATTTAATTTGACCTGGCTAATTTGTCACTAGTATGGAGGGAATCAGAAATTATGAACCGTTTTATATTGGTTTGAGAATCGTATATTGTTATTTTATTTTATTTTTTGACGAGGTATATTGTTATTATTTTGCCAAAATTAAAAATATGTAATCATTTAGTCAAAAATGGCATGTGTAGGATTTTCGTGGTTGATGAGAGGACACGTGTATTTTTTAATTAATAGAATAATATGAGTTTTTTTTTTTTTTTTAACAAAATATAGGAGTTCTTTTTTATCAATGAGAAACAAAGGGCCAAGTTGAAAAATTCAAAATCAAATAAATAAATGAGAAATAAAGACGGGCAACAATAGAAAATTAATTATCAATCAGCAAATAGTTTTCAAGTTATTTCTTTTTCTATAAGTGATTGCATTGAGAGAAAAACTACGTTCTTTAACCATAAATTTTTAATTACTCTAAAGAGTGTTAAGTATGGCGTGCGAAGATTTTAAACTACTAATGTAAAATTAATCGTTAATTGGGTTAAGTGGCGATTGCGATCAGAGAGCGCTGATGACCATAAAGTGTAACAACTTCCTCCCATTGTGTCTTCTGCAATTCTAACCCTCTATGATTATGGCAACCATGATAGACCTCAATATACAGACTCTAGAAAGATTTGGCTCCCTCATGTTTGACTATGTTTATACCTGCTAACAAATTTTTTTCCATCCATTGATCGTCTATTTTGTCTATTTCAACGGATATATAATTTATTTTTAGGCATAAACATTATCAAATTAAACAAGAAGAAGGACAAACATAACACATTATCAACTCCCAAACAAGCGAGATTCTATAGTTAACCATTTATTAGTTGTCATCTTTATTGATGTCTCATTATCACGAGGAATCAGAAAATAACTAATTAAACATTCTATCATTATTACAAACCACGTCATCATTTAATCATCATGAATTTAATTACGCTTTTAAATCGTAATACATATAATTCTAATGATTCTAGGATTTAAGGTTTAATTGTTTTAACAAGTTATTAAGCTTGAGTTTGTTGTAATTACTAATTAAATAAAATTTGGGGAAAATTAGTTTAGGACAGTATATAGGTCGGCATTAAGCTGAGCTATCATTGTTTAATTTATGTGTATATATATTTGTCCCGCAAAATATAAAGCAAGTGTCATTTTACGTCTTGTTGAAGAGGGGAAAAAAATCTCATGATCACTTAGTTAATTATTGATCAATTAAGTACTGTAGACTGTAGTATTTTTTTAGGGAACGATCCTAAACGTTTCCTACCCGTGAGTTTTGCCTCTGCATACGTAGATATTTTTACCAATAATTTATATATATATTGGTATAAATTAGTAAAAATATCTTCCATCAGTAAAAATACATTAGCAACATATATAGTGTGAGACAGGTGGAATACTTGACCTCCTAACCGTTTGATCTTGGGTTAGACATCCCGCTGATGCGTATGAAAAAAAATTGTTAGATTTTAATTTGGGTGGTTTTGGTATCACACAATTTTTTTTTTTTTTTTGCATGGATTCTTTGGTCTTGACTTGAGTTAATATTTCTTAAAACTTTGTCGGACACATTTTTTATTTTTTTTTACTTTCATTTTTTATAAACTTTTAATATAATATAATTTACATATAACTATGCTATAATATGTTAAAATTTGCATATAATAACACTATTCTTTCAAAGATACGTGATATGACATATAATATCAATTACTATTAATATATATGGACACTCACGGCAAGGAAAGAACCGGTAGGTCTTAATCAAAAATGGCTTTTGGCTCATTGGTGGAATTTTTTTAATTATCAACAATAGTATATGATAATATGATATCAAACCTTACTTTATACACATTGACTAATTAAAAAGGAAAAATATAATGTAGTGGTGAGAAGTTCATTGCCTTATAAGCTGCTAGTTTAGTGGACTTATTTGGTCCCACTTGCAGCTATTATTTATACCACTAAGTGATGTCTTCCTAAAGCAAACGCCAATTGAATTCTGAAAACCAGTGAGCAAAGAAGAAAATAAAATATCTAATAATGATTGCAGGTTCAAAATCAAATATGAGCCCTTAATTAATTAAACGACGAATAAGTTGAATTTGAACCATTAGAAAAAAAATATTAGATTTTATTTATCTTTCTGTTTCATTTCTTATTTTATGACTAGATAAATATACACATTATTTAGTAGAATATTATATTATGGTGAGAACTACTTTACCTCTTTATAATATGAGAACATTTACCTATCAACCAATTCAATGAGAACAAGACACATAAATGAATTTATACGTGGTACATATAACTAACTTGTAACAAACTTTTGAGTTTGCATATATGACATATAACTTATTATTGGGTAAATACTTTTAAATTACGACGGGATAAATAAAAAAACCTGATTATTATATATGTAATGCAAGTGTTCGAATTTAGAATCTCTTATTTATCCATCTAAAAAGATGAATTTCTACTCATTAAATTACTTTAAAAAAAATACACACATCACGTCCTTAGTTTAATTTTGATACTTTAATTTTTTTTATAAAAAATAAAAAAAAATGGACACTTTAGTGGATAGTGTTGTTTGCTTGCTAAATGGCAAACAAGCTTTATTTCTCATTTACATTTTTGAGAATCAATAAGTGCACAAGACACGCAAAGAGCCTGCACAAAATTAAAAAGATCTTATATTTACTTCTTTTTTATAATCATTTCATAAACATAAAATATCTACTAATTAACGTTCTTATATTGTCACTTGTGATATGTCTATTGTCATCTCTATAGTGAAATTGTTGCTGCAATGTTAATTAAAATCAGCGGATAGCGTAGCACATTCTCCGCCGGTGCCGGTTGTAGAATATGTGAATGGCTCGTTCGACCTCTTTTTTTATAGGTATCGTTTGATCCAGCGTTTTTTTGGATCTAGAAGTTATCTCTTATATTATAAGCTTGTTCCGTTTTGCTATTCTTAACCCTAATTTTTTTCCCGCTCTTTTTCCCTCTCATTTTACCCTAAAATAGTTAAAATAAAATGTTAAAAAAAAGCCTCATCAAGAATCGAACCCGCAACATTTAAGATTTATTTTGTGTTTTTTGCCACTACACTACATCAATAAATTTGTTATTATTTTGCAATTAACATCTAATAAATATGGAATCTCTCACCATGTTAAATATTTATTATTATTATTATTAGCTTTCTATTATTGTTATTATATATAATAATAATTCTTGAATACGGGTAATATGTCTAATGTCTAAGGAAAAAAAAAACTTTTGAAATATATCTCATATTATTATTATTAATATATTTTATTATATATATACAACATAACAAACTCTCAAAAATTTACGATCACTTATTTGATATACATACACGATAGAACCAACTCTTTTGAAATATATCCCATATTATTATATTATATATACAACATAACAAACTCTCAAAAATTTACGATCACTTAATATACATACACAACATAACCAACTCTCCAAAATTTAGGCACACCACTTTTTAATATATATATATATATACACACACTCCACTCTAAGTTTCAATTGAAAATCTGATTGATTGCGGTATATATAGAAGAAGTATTCAAATTGAAAGTGTAATTTTTAACGGGTTTTTTGTTCAAAGATTGAGTTTTTATTCAATTTGTAACATGTTTTTTATCTGTTTTTTTTTTAGGTGTTGAACTTTGAAGTGAAATTTAATTGGAGGTGAAAATTGAAAGTTGGACTAATGAGTACATATAGTTAAGGTTAGTATGTTTTATTTCCTTTCAATAATATGTTTTGTCTCTTCACTGATCTTCCTTTTGTTCCTTCATTCTATTTATTTATTGACAGTCGAATAGCAGGTTTCAATTGGATGTCTCCTTATTTTGACAAGAAATCAAGTAGTTGGAAGAGTCTTATGTTTCTTAATTCATTGTTACAAAGATATGATGATGGTTGTTTGAACCTTTAACTTGATATGTATCATTGTGTTCATCGCACCAGTTTTAATTCTTTTGTTATCAAATCTTTATATAATAGTAAGTAACGATAACAATTTATATGGAAAAAAAATAGTATCAACGGGATAACGGCCCAATCATATATAATTCACTTTTTTTCTTCTTCTTTAAATTGCTAATGAATCAAATATATTATTAAGTAAATTAATATAGATTCTTTCTGTTGGTATTCTCTATGCATCCTATTTCCTATATAATTTGAATTTTAGGTTTTTGTTTGTTTGCTTTTAATTTTCGAGCAAATTAATAGTGACTAAATTCTATTGGTGTTCTTTATGAGGCCCACATATCTCAAGTGCATTTTATGTCTTTTATTTTGCTCATTAATCAGGATCTATTGATAATCTATATAAACTACCATATTTGCATATTAATAATCTATATAAATTACCTGGTATTTTTTTTTTTACATTTTTTGGTTTGTTATTTTTAAATAGAATTGTGGAGTATAAATTAAAGTAAGTTCTCTTTTATATATGAAAATTTGAAATCGTTACGAAATAAAATTTTCGCCTCAATATTTGATTTATTTGTTTTAAAATGTGGTGTTTGTTAGGCCAATAATTTTTTTATTTTTTTTGACAAATTGTTAGGCTAATAAGTTGATCGGAAAGATAATATATTTTTAATCTCTTTTTATTTTATTTTGTATAACTAATTTAGCTAATTGTTTGCAATTTATACAAATTTCTTAACCAATTCTGTCGTTTTCATGAAGCTAATTGTTTGGAAAGAATACATCTATTTTAAATTTTTGGTAGTCAATCTATATATAATATCTTATTATTTCAATTTCATTAAATTCATATTTTGATTTTTTTTTTACTTGCAATTTTTATTATAACAATTTTTTAATTTGTATATCTTACACTCCATAAAACCCGTGCAACGCACGGGTTGGAGTCTAGTTTTAACTATAAAGCTGAGAGAAATAACTTTTAACCTAAAATTAAAGTTGTTTGATAAATCATACTTTAAAAAAAAAAGTTGTTATTATTGTTATTATTATTATAATAAGGTTAAATGATATGTTTGATAATATATTATAATTTTTCTTAAAATATAGAAGCTGTTTTTTTCTTACTAGAACTTTTTAAAATTGTTGTTTGACATAGTTTCTTACTTTCTAAGGAAAAATAAGAGAGAGAAAAGTTAGGCCAAACGGAACCATAGTATTGGTGGTTGTCTGTTCGCCTAGTCCTTATTATGTGGTGGGATGCATATAGTTTCTCTGATATTGGTTGGTTTCAATATAGTATCAAGTTGTTTTTTTGTCACCATTTTAGACTTTTGTTTATTGTTGTGTATCACTGATTTTATTTTTATGTTTTTGGTTTGCTCTTTAATCTGTGTGTATCTCATGTGCTCTTTGTACTATCATTTTTCTATATATTATTTTTGTTATTAAAAAAAAAGGTTAATTAAAGCAAGTAGATTTTAGATAAAATAAGATATTAATATATAAATAAATAACTGATCAAATAAGTTTTATGTCTCTAAAAAATTAAAAAATTTAATTTTTTCCTCTAAGTAAAAGAAAAAGTGGCACTACAAAAAATACGCTATTTAGTCACGGTCAAAACCATAGCTAAAAGTCGCTCGGTTTTGACCATGGTTAATAAACTTTGCCACGGAAATTTTCCCTACAAAGTTTTTTTGCACATAGTTTTGATACCTATTGTTTTTTGGAGAATGAATTCTCTCCATTAAAAAAAAATTGAGGAAATAATGTTGCATCTAGACCAATGGGTTAAAACCATGTGATAATATTTTAATTAGAAAAAATGCAAAAAAGTTAGTTAATGGTTAAGATGTAACAATTGAGGAAAATTGATGAAAAAATTGAGAGGATCCTTCTCTGTTTTTTGCACATGATTTTAATACCTATTGTTTTTGGTCCGCTCTTTAATTTTTAATATAATTGTTTAAATTTTTGAATACTTTTTTTCTACAATGTTTTGAATATTATATAATATTTTTTACAAAATTTTATTTATTTTTTTAATTGAAATGAATTAAATATGAAAATCTTCAGTTAGAAATAAAAATTTGAGCCCCTTCTTTTTATAAATTTTTAATGTTGTAAATATATTTGCAAAATAGTCATTAAAAAAATACTAAGTACATATTCAATTAATAGCATTCGTCAGAAAAAATTATAAGGACAAAAACGTAACACTCTTTCATAAAGACCAAAAATCAAATTTTTTAATTGTTTAAAGACAAAAAAATTATTTAACTCATAAATAATTTCATATATACCACAATTATTTCTAGGATTCCAATCTTTTGGTTTTCCTTGGTTACTCGTTTTATACTTCACCTTTCTATTAAATATAAATATATGCAATTACTAAATTAAATATGGAGAAACAACCAAACCCAAAGAACCCACACAAAAATAAACTAAAGGAAAAGAAGCAAACCTAAAACACACGTATAGATTATCAAACCCAAAAGCGATTATGCTTATTAGATAAACATAAGACAAAGAACATAGTGAAGTGAGTAGATTAACTGATTTGAGCTGAAAGTTAGATGAGTTAAAGGTCTCAGATTCAAGTTCTGACGAATGTGAAAAATATTAAAACTAACAACTAATTATTACTTATTTTCCTATTTAAAAAAAACACATAAATAAAAAAGGAACATACATGAAAATTCAAATCCAAAATAATGTGCACCATCTTGGACTGCCCTCCATGCTCTTATCAGCATTCTCGTGTGAGTCGATTGTAATAAGTGGAATATATATTAGTATCTTTTTGACCGTCGAAATCCAATGAAATGTTTTCCTTATAGAGATGAGTACACACTTTATAGCTGTTGAGGATCTGCACATGAAATATGCAAAATAAATTTTCTCTAGAGTTTTCTCTATATATGTAAGAGTTATAGATCAAACTTATGAACACTTGTTAAATCTCTTACCAATTATCTATCTATAATAATAATAAACTCGAGTTTTTGGTATATGCACGTTTACATTTAATTAGTAATGTACTGTTATTTGTCTATAGTTTTTTTTTAATGGAAAATAATATTATATATAATAAGCAAACAAAACAAGAGAGAATTTAGAATACAAAAAGGGTATCATAAGTATATCCCGCCAACACCTAATAATCTGTAAAAAAACACAAACCTTACAAGAAGGCACACAAAAAGTTAGATACTTCTAACCCACCACCACAAGAAGATTCAAGGATCCCTCAGAGAGAGAGGTAAGAATCAACCTGTCAAAATGGATAGACATAAGAGGCGACCAATCAACTAGACCTCACTAGGACCCAACTTAGTACCCCCAACAAACTCTATTGGTTCCAAAATAGGGTGCATACCCTACTCGTAAACGGAACAAGAGGAGCTAGAGTTTTTAGCTATATATGAATCATTTTGGAAGAAAGTTTCACTCTATCGACCATTCGCTCAGCAGAAAAAGTTTCTTGAAAACGTCATTTCGAAGTTTCAGAAAGTTCACACAATAGTTTTCAAAATTAACATCAACCTTAATATGTTTTTCCTACTCATACCCATGGAGTTTGATATTTCAAATATTATAATATCTACAATACTCGTCTTCCATATTTTTTTGAATTAAATTATTTTTGTTGGATATAAAATTATTCTTAAAGTGAAACTTTAATTCTTTATATACTCAAATTTTAAGTGTCACCGTAAATTTTCGTGTAAAAAACAATATGGTAATATTTTTTATTTACAAGGGTCTAATAAGATTAATATTAAATTAATTTTTTTAAAGGCTAAATAAATAATTATTAAAGCAACATCATAATCTTTGAAGAATCAAATTGATGAAAATCTAGCATTCTAGCTAATTTGGACAATATAGCATATGACATGCATGCATAAATGTTTAAATTAAACAAAATTACTAACACCTAAGTTTTGCGCTGGTCCAATAATAAAAAATGAAGCCATTAATTAAAAAATGATCAAGGTATTTGTCATTAATTATATATATAAAAATAAATAAGAATCAAAAACAATATAAAAAAAAAAAAAATAGGAAAACCATGTATGTTTGCATGCGTAATATATATATATGATGTAATCATGTAAGGGTTTGATACTGACCTTTAATTATTTCATATAATTCATTTTAATCGATTATGATTCATAGTGAGTTCTAGAAAAATTAGGTCAACTTACATTTTCTTCACGTGGCATTTTTGTGACCGTGATAAATATGAAACATTATAGCATATGTATATAATTTGCTTGTGTTATGTTCTAACTGTGTTCGTTGGTACGTACACAAGTAGTTAGAATACCACACAAATAATACAAACACAAAGACATCCTCACACTTGGGAATATTCTTGATGTATGGTGGTGGGACTCTCTTACTATTATTACCTACCAATGGTCGACCCTCAAATGCATCCACCATTCATATATACGATTTTGATGCTTTTTTTTGTCCTTAATTAACTTAATATACGTATACGTACCATGTTATACAACGTTAATTAGTATATTGATCTAGTATTGTTGATCATATTAATTGGTCCTATATGAGCAAAAATACCAACTTATAATTAGGTTGGTATAAGCCTTTTAAAAAAACAGTTAGGTTGGTCCAAACAAGGGTACAACATAGTTCTAAGTTGTTTCGAAAGATTAATCTTCATTTATATGTGTGTGTACACGTGTTAGTTTATCTTTTGATTTTACGTGATTGATTGAGAGTAATGTCCAAGCCGGAACAACGTCTGTCATAATATGAAGGTGAGGTGATATACATCTATAAATACATACTCTGACATTCAAGTCAGTAAAAGACTAAAAGGCGAGGTTTTGTAGGATTAAAATTGTGTACCTTGGAGATGACAATGAATTAGACATTTTTTTGATTTAGGACATCTTAAAAATGATGCGAAAAGAGTTTGAAATCATAGATTTCCACACTTTTTATCATTATAGTGCAAACAATCTTAACGTTAAAAAGATTGTATAGTTGAGTTTAATTTCCTAAATTTGTAATGTAATTTTTTTTTTGTTAATTGCATTAGTGGTTTGACAACTTGTTTGATTGTTGAAATTAAAAGGTCTTCAAGTAATTTTGCTCTTGAAATTTTGACTCTTGTGAATAAAAATTTAATTGAAATATTAGAACTATTTGTGTATTTTGTTTGAGAAGCTAACATATAAGTAATAAAAAAAATCTTTTAAGCATAAGGCGTGCTGAAAAAATAAAAAAGTTGAAAATATAATGCAACAAGAAGCGCAAAAAACAATCACAAAATACATCACAAGATTGTATATTCTAAACAAGTAGGAGAATTAGACAACCAAATAATAAACTTGAACTTTTTTTTTTATACAAACGTTAAACTTGAACTCCCTTTTTTTTTACCAAATATTAAACTTGAACTTTATTCACAACCAAACTTTTTAATTTTATCAATCAATTTTTCTTGAGGTAACCTCTTTTGGTTAAAAACTTAATTGTTTCTCTCCTTTCAAATGATCCAACAATAGACCAACCAAATCATACAAATACAAACTGAAATATCTATGCGAAAAGAGTGAACCCCCGCATATAGATCCAACATTATTAAGAAAAGGGCAAAACACACATTTAACTAGTTAAGAGTAGCCCTCCATACAATGTCAAGAAACTCACAACTTACTACAAATAATTAACATCTTCAACAAATAAGTCTTCCCCAAAGATTAAATAGTTGCAGATTTTATTTTAAATATACAAATGAGATAAGTCTTACATCCTGTACAAATTTATTTTTACTATTATAAATTATCACTTATCATTAAATCAAATGAAATATAATACAACGTATTAATTTAATAGTAAAAATAAACTTGTACATGGTGCAAAATTTATCTTACCATTGACTTAACCATAATTGTGAATACTTCGTATCTATAACATAAATTAAGAAAAGGAAAAAGACAAATTAATGTAATGGTTGTTGTAAAGCTACAAGATATAGCACATGACCGTGGGCACTCTCGAATGGACCTTTATAAGTTGCAATATTCGTGAGTTTGACCACCCAATTATTAAATATTAAACTATTAAAACAAACAAAAAAATGAAATTAGATACCTCAAACTCAAAGATGCAAATTAATTTCTCCACGAAAACACAAACATGAATTCACAATGAATCCGTGAATGTTCCTAGAAATTATTAATACTAAAAGTAAAACTTGTTAGTGCTACTAGTTTAGTTTCATTGATAGCCGCTACTTTTATAGTCAACTTGTAGAGCAATATTCAAAAAGGTTGGTTTGGTTGGTTTCATATTGTTTAGTGATCATTTAATTTAGAGGGTACGTAAAATACTATATATTAAGCCAGCTAACCTTATGCTTTGCATATTCTAACTCCAGATTGTAACACGTTTTTTGAAAACTCGTCATCATCATGCATGCCTACAACAAAAATATTCACAACTCAACATTCGTAGAGGACACGGCTTCATTAATTATTAGATAGAGCTAATGAAATTGGCTATAGTAAAATTATTACTAGTAACATATTTATGAGGCGGCTATGGGGTGTCCTATAAATGGGTGTGCTTATGACCTGGTCATGACCTATAAGTCCAACTTGGAGCATTTTGTTGTGAGCATGAGGTAAACAAAACGAAGATGAGTTGAAATATGACTAAGGTTTTTTTTCAAGTATATGTCTTTTAAGTTTTACGTTTATATGTTTATATCAGATGGATTTTTTAAGTTTTTTAAGTATCAGATATGTCCTTTAAGTCTTTTAAGTATCAGATAGATCCTTTAAGTTTACGTTTGTATCAAATATATCCATTAAATTTTAAGTTTGTATTAAATAGGTCCTTAAGAAATAGGACTTCTTTGATATAAACTTAAAACTTAAAGGACCTATTTGATACTTAAAAAACTTAAAAGACCTATCTGATACAACTATAAAACTTAAATGACCTATTTGATACTTAAAAAACTTAAAAGGTCATATTAATACAATCGTAAAACTTAAAGGACATATAAATATAAATGTGTGTCTATTAAAAATCAAATAAGTTATATAGAAAAGAGGTAGCCAAAGCTACTCCGTATTAACAGTACCTTGTGCCCTCAATCTCGTTCTTCACGTTTTATGGACTTTAGGAAAATCATGAAACTTTTTTTTTAGGATCAGATAAATATTTTTTAGTCAACATCTTAAATTGAAATAGTAATAGAAATTTAGAATGTGGATTGAAAATTAGAGTAGAAACTTTTTAGGTTCCGTTTGGTGCACATGATAGGATAGAGACACAATAGTATAAGAAGCTGAATAGGAAAGGATATGATAGTGATATGATAGACATATATCCTATTATGTGTTTGGTGCACCGTGCACATATGATATCAACATGATAATATATATATATATATATATATATATATATATATATATATATATATATATATATATATATATATATTATCATGTTTAAATGACAAAATTAACCAAAACACATATATAATAATTTTTAAAAATATTATTTGACATTAAAAACAATGATTTTAGAAAACAACAAACCTAAGTATTATAAAAAAAACACCTAACAAAAAAAAAAAATAGAAAACAACAAACCATCATAAAAAAAAATTATTATTGCTATCCGGTTGTTTAACCTACCAAAAACTAAGGAAAAGAATAACAAAGAGCCAACAGGGTATGTAGGTTAACTTTATTCTTTCTTATTGGTGCACCAAACAACGGATAACAACATGATAGGTTAATTTTATGCTAGCAGTATGACAATAGCCTAGGGCTAACCGTCTATATAGGAGAATGTTAATAAGTGTTTTAAAATCATTGATTAAGAAATATTAAAAAAATAGAAATTTTGTATAAAAAATCGGTGAAATTACAAACATTGATAAAAATAACAACAATTATGTTGGAGAATTGCCTTTGAATTGATGGAGAAAATGTTGCTTCTTGTGGCAGCGTCATTGATCCTGCGCGTCGTGCAATGTGCTGCTGTGTTGTTGCTAGTTTGTTCAGTTGTTGGCGCGTCGTGCAACCTTCCCTGCGCGCCGCGCAAGTGCGCGAGCCTGTATATAGTCTGTGCGTTTTCTGATGTGTTAAGGTGTTTATTAGGGTTTCTAAGGCCAACAAAAGACTATGGTTAATATAGTAACATTTAGGGAAGACTCTAGGGTTGGAGAAACATTCTATCACCTTGGAAACACTTGTAATTGAATTTCTTGGTCAGGGAAGAAATTCGGGATTTGGGTAGAATTAGTGTATTTCTAATTCTTGTAACTCTTGTGGTGAGAATTTCATTGTAATCAAGAACTTCATTGATAGTGGAACGGAGAGGGCTGCCCTCCCCCAGAGTAGGTTCATTAACACCGAACTGGATAAACAATACGCTTGTGTTCTTTACGTTTTCGCGATTTACTTTTGTTATTATTATTATTATTGTCGGTCCTGCTTGTTTGATTGTTTTAATCGTTTTGCTCCACACACTAAAAGTTATTGGGTGTGATTTAATCGAATTCACAACAAATTATATTGTCATTTCAAAATAAAATTTCTTTTTATGGAACATGTATATCACCGCTCTTATGCAGTTGATTAGTAACTGACCCTTCGATATATACATATGAAATGAGTTTGGACTTCGGATTATTCAATAATAATTATTGGTTACACTTTACTTATTTTATTTTTACATTATGAGTTATTCAATTGCTTTTTTTCTTCCTATTTTTACTCCATCAACATTTAGATTTTTTTTTTTTTTTGGTAAATGGATTTAGAATTATTAGTTACATTAGATATATCAAATGTGAAATAAAAAAAGAATAATATTTCAAATGTTCAGTCAATGCATTAAATATAAATATTAGGAAAGTATAAAAATTTATGAATTATACATATTATTATACCAATGTAATTATTGACCCAAATAGTAGTACATTGTAATGGCAGATACATTATATATTGGAGGACCGGAGTTTGAATCCGGTCATTTCACTTATTTACTTTTTATTTTTTCCATTAGTTTACTCTAGTTCGGGAATCGATTCTGACATCAAGTGATCAATTCGGATATTAATTAAGAATATAAATTTTTATATTATTTATTAATAGCAATTATATAGTCTAATAGGCCAATTCATTCTATCATATGAAAGATTAAAACATTTTTATTACAAATATTAAGTGACATTGTCTATTATTTTATTTTATTTTATTTTTTAGTCGAATAATCTAATGGCTTCAAATGAGAGACAATTTATTTAAAATGAGAAACCGAAATAATGTGATTCTCCATAAATGAAAAACAAACAAAGGGAACAGACATGCCAGAATCAATAATACAAAAAGGACATAATAGGAATTACGCAATTTGTATCTATATAAATATAAATACACACACAACGAACACAGACGCACACTCTCTTTCTTCTCTCTCAAATTCTTATTCTAAAAAAAATTCACAAAAGAAATGGAACGGCGGCAACAATCGCCACCGTCTCCACCACCATCACCGCCGTCACGAATCATCCTTGGTAAATACCAACTAACTAAGTTTCTCGGACGCGGAAACTTCGCTAAAGTATACCAAGCACGTTCACTCATCGACGGTTCAACCGTCGCCGTAAAAGTTATCGACAAATCCAAAACCGTCGATGCATCAATGGAGCCACGAATTGTTCGAGAAATCGATGCTATGCGTCGGCTTCAAAATCATCAAAATATTCTCAAGATCCATGAAGTTTTAGCTACTAAAACTAAGATCTATCTCATCGTTGATTTCGCCGGCGGCGGTGAACTTTTCAACAAACTTTCCCGACGAGGTAGGTTCCCGGAGTCATTAGCTCGTCGCTACTTTCAACAACTTGTTTCCGCTCTTTGTTTCTGCCACAAAAACGGCGTCGCTCACCGTGATCTTAAACCGCAGAATCTTCTCCTTGACGCCGACGGTAATCTTAAGGTTTCCGATTTCGGTCTCTCAGCGTTACCGGAGCAGCTAAAGAACGGTCTACTTCATACCGCTTGTGGTACGCCGGCGTACACCGCACCGGAGATTCTCGGTCGGATCGGTTACGACGGATCTAAAGCTGATGCCTGGTCGTGCGGTGTAATTCTCTACGTTCTTCTCGCCGGTCATCTTCCGTTCGATGATTCAAATATTCCGGCGATGTGTAAGAGAATTACGCGCCGGGATTATCAGTTTCCGGCGTGGATTTCGAAACCAGCACGTTACTTGATTTATCAATTACTTGACCCGAATCCGAAAACACGAATTAGGTTAGAAAACTTAATTGGAAACACGTGGTTTAAGAAATCGTTAAGAGAAGAACCTGAAGAGAAAGTTTTTGAATCTGATTTATACAACAAATACTGTTGTGAAAGTAAGAAAGTTGAATTTGGGATGAATGCTTTCGATATAATATCGATGTCGTCGGGTTTAGATTTGAGTGGTTTGTTCGAAACGGCGTCGTTAAGGAGTGAAAAGAGGTTTACTTCTAGTGAAGAAGTTGGTGCGGTGGAAGAGAAAGTGAAGGAAATTGGAGTGAGATTAGGGTTTAGAGTTGAGATTGGGAAAAATGGTACAATTGGGTTAGGGAAAGGGAAAGTTACTATGGTTGTTGAGGTTTTTAAGATTGTGGATGATTTGTTGTTAGTTGCTCTTAAATTGGAAAGTGGTGGATTGGAATTTGAAGATCTTCACTGGAATGATTGGAAAATTGGGCTTCAAGATGTTGTTCTTTCTTGGCATAATCATGAATCCAACTTGAAAATATGTAATGTTGTTGATTCTTGAAGAAAGACACATGTGTTAGATGTTCGATATTCGATCTCTGACTTGTGTGTATAGAAAACATATGTTGAGGTGAAATGGTTCGAGGCATTAATCTCTGCAATTATGCGGTTAACTGCAGAGATGCTTTCGCGGATACAAAGAAGAATTAGTTATCTTTGTTATTTACTCACACGCAAGATGATAAAAAAGTGCAAGGGTTATCATGCATGTAGTCTCTAATACACACTTTTTTGTTTGATTTTTTAGGTGTTAGTGAGTGAATTTTTTTATGTTGTTTTGTAGTTTCTTGTGAGGGGATAGTCTTCACTTTTGTACATGGAAATAGTGGCTAGTGTTTATGTTGTTCCATCTTCTTGAATCAATAATTACTGGTAGATTTTATATTTTTATGTCTTATTGTTCCATCTTCTTGATATGGATCTTTGATCCCACTACTTTGATATTTCATTCTAGCTTTGAGTAGTTAACATGAAGCTTATTAATGTTCCAAGTCAATTCATATATATATATATATATACACACACACACACACACAAGTAATTGATATAAAATTTTGATTCATATATATAGGGTTTGGTGAATTGATTCATGTCTCTTCTAGTTTAATAAAATATTTTGAGTTTGAATTCAGTTCTAAAAATTCAACGGTTAAAACTTTTGAGAGAAACTTTTATCGCTTATTATAGTCCTATTCAACTCAAGATTATTTTATGCCGTTGTGCAAAGAATATACTCTATTTACACGAAAATATCAACATTAAGATTATTTTATGCTGAGCATTTAATAATAGTTTTATATTGAATAATTTTACATGGTAAATCTTGATCATTTTGTTACGATTTACTCTTTTTATTTTTGACCAATTTTAATATATTCATACAAAAAAAATTACACATTCACAAAAGGTAGACGGGCAACAAGTTGCGCCGTTAATTCTTTTTGAATAGCAAAACTCAATCTTTGAAAAACTACATCCCTAGACTTAGGCGTCACAACATTACAAATTACAATGCATAACCTTTTGAACTCTTTTCAAAAGGTTTACAGCCTCTAGTGTTAGAAATGCAAAAGTGTTGAAAGCAAAAGGTATAAAAACGTGTTGATTTACTCTAAAATACTGAATTGGTTTACTTTTATTCTAAAAGTAAGTTTCATATATTAAACAGAGATTGATTCATTTTAATTATTTTCTTGACAAAAAAAAATAGAACAAATTATCAAAAATAACAAAAGCAGTTTCTATCAAAAAGAAGGAAAAAACGAACGGTTGATCTATATCGGTAAAAACAACGTGTTAAAAATGAGAGTATTTATGATAAAAGAGATAGGATAAGGCTCAATACTCTACTTCTTTGCTTTCAATGAAGATCCTGGGAATAAACAATAACCTGATGTTGATCTCCTTGTGTAGACACACTTTCCCCAATTAACATATGCATATCCCAATATTTCAACTTCAAAATTTCTAGGGAATAATAATCATGATCCTGGATTTTGCTTGAGATACCTTAAAATTCTACAAGCTGCATTAAATTGTGAGATAATGAGAGCATGTGCGAGAGTGATGTCAAGTCTAATAGTATTATGATACAAGAGATTTCCTATTAATCTTATATATTGTGTGATGTCTTGATAAGGTTCCCTATTATCATGATGTAACTTTCTAAAAGAATCAAAAGGTGTAGCAATATGTTTTCATTCCAACATCCGAATGTCTTCTAATGGGTTTAAACAATATTTTCTTTGAGATATAGTAATACCTTGAGTAGAGTGAGAAACCTCTAATCTCGGACAATATTTAAGTGCGTCAAGGACTTTGATCTTAAAATTTGATATGAGGTATTGGAACTAGATGGTTCCTCCGGTGAGATAAAATGTAATCTAATGGTGGCTGCAAGCTTCAGACACGATGCAGAAGGGTACCTACAATAATGTAGCACTTCAACGCTTAAGTCAGTAACAACTCGATATGAGTGTGTATGAATTGGGTGAAATGTGTGTACCTTAAGAGTAAATGCATATACATATTTGTAGGAGTGGATATGCATTACAACCTTGTAGGCCTTATTACGTGAGTGGAATTGAGGTATGAATCTTCCACGCAGGGTGTCATTTATAAATATGGATGAGCTGTCATGGACCTTAGGACGTGTTGGGCCATCAAACATTGCGGTCTTTATTCTAGTCTGAAACAGTTGTCCCTCAAATTCTTACTATGAATATAGTGAGGATTTGAATCTTATTGTAGTCTAAAACCAGAAAACATGGGATCTCGTCTTACTAACATGACATTGGATGCGTTTGTTGACTGAAACTGACTCGCAGGTGTTGTTCCATCAAGACGGATCAAGTTAGGACAAAATGGTTGGAAATACGCAAATTGTCTCAAACTCTTCTTCTGATGATTTCAACCCTTGTGAGTTTGACTGGGTTGTGCCCTATATTTTTTAAGCTAAATCTATTTACTCCAAATCGAAGGATTTAGAAGGGGTTTTTATTAAGGTTGCAGCTCCGAATAACTGGGGAGTGTGTCCTATTAAAAATTCGGTGAGAATTTATTACCGTTTACTTATATGCGCCTTACGAATGTATGAAATCGTCTTTGCGTCTATGCGTATTACTCTTCCTTTTTAAAATTAATAAGCTACTACCTCCGTACCAAATTATATGTCACTTTGAGGAAAAAATTTGTACCAAATTATATGTCACTTTACATTACCAAGGAAGCATTTAATGCAACTTTTCCTATTATACCCTTAACTATTTATTACTCTCTCTTCTTTCAATTCTTCAATTTATTTTTTCAATACCATAAATGAAGGACAATTTTGTAAATCAACTCATAATTTCTCTTTTCCATACAACAATGATTACATTTCTTAATATGTGTAAAAGTGTCAAAGTGACATATATTGTGGTACGGAGGGAGTAGTTTGTTAGAAATTAAATGCGTTTTGAATTAAAGAAATCAATCATAAAAAATTGCATGTGAAAAAATGTACTACTATATTATCCATAAAGAGCGGTTATTGGGAATATTCTTGGAGTGACATGATCATTCATATACACATACTATTATACTCCCTCCGTCCCATATTATAAGGGAAAAATGACCATTTTTTTGTCCCAAGTTATAAGGGAAAAAACAACTTTCAAGAATGTTTTTTACTTATTCTTATAAAATTAAATGCAAATTGCATTTAATTTTTTCTCTCTCTCATTTTCTCAATAAACAACAACTAATCAAATTTGTTTTTATATCTTCCTATGCAACTTATTTCAAGAAAAACCCACAAATCCATATTTCAAATTCTCAAGTTTTGATTTTCTTAATAAGTGTGTTTTTTTTCCTTATAATATGGGACGGATGGAGTATATGACGATGCCTTCCAACTTTCATGGGCTTCATAAAGTATGCATAATTATATTTCAGTAATCAAATGACTTAGCTAAATCCTAATTTTAGACAGGACCATCATATCATTATTTCTATCTTGAATACAATTAAATAGCCTAAAAGATTCGTTCCTCCAGCATTTTCAAGTTCAATTTTATGATTAATGTGCTGTAGACTTGTCGGTATAGACATGGAAAATAGTACTAGTAGTATTGAATAATCTTATTTTGGGAGTTAATTAAAGAGAAATAACTCTTCAAAAGGTACTATAGTTTATATCATGGGATTGTATTTGTACGTTAAATACATGGTTAACTTGCTCTAGTTAACATAATACTATTAATTAATGAACATAAATATTTTTTAAATAACAACAACAATAATAATCAATTAACATTGGACTCAACTACTTAATGTATGAGTTTCACCAAAAAGACAAATCATTCGGAAGAAATCAAATTCAATTCATGAGTAAACAATTTCAGCGAGTCACGTTGTGAATCTCTCAACGGTTTTAACTAATTTTCAGCCAATTCTCCTAGAACTCTATCTATAAAAGGACACTTGCATAAGTAGAAAGGTAAACATTCTATTTTATGAAACTTCTCATCCAACTCACTTAAAGACTGGCTCACCAATTCTGATCACCAAATCTTGGTCGATCTCAAATCAATAACCAACTATATATAGTGTCTTGGCTTAAAAAGCACCTACTTGGCTACTTCTTCATCACTTACTATTCAAGTGTACTTATGAGATTGTTATAATCTTTTTACAACTTAATGATAAGTTTGATTGTGTGCAGTCTTGTCCACACAGATAACATGCAAGTGTACAAATTTTACAATAGATTTAATTGGTACGAATGTTAATATAATTTTTTTTAACAAACAACTATTTTAGTCGCTAAATATGAGAAACGTAGTTGTATTTAGCTACTAAAATAGGCGTTAATTTGTTCAAAAAATTATATTAGATGTTTAATTATATCCCCTTAAATGTATCAACATTCCACACTTATTCCAAACTTACTTAGTCTAATTTTCTGTTTTTATGGTTGTTTTTCTTTTGTTATTTTTTAGTGTTCGACCGTTAGTTATTTGTGTGTTAGGTTGTTTAGTATTTTTCCCTTTCCTATAAAAAAAATCTATCTTCTCTTTTAATAAAATAATTACATTGAAAAACTTCCAATTATTTATGAGGTATATTAGTTTTATTTTCTTCCAATTCTCATATTAGTAGATATTTTTAGTGTCTCTTTTGTTAATAATTTTGTGGATTAAATTGAGAAACTAAAAATACATTCATGAACTAAAACAAATTTGAAAACTAAAATCTAATTATAAAATGACTAATAAAGAAAAGATTAGTGGATGTAATCGCAATTTTGATGCATTAATCTTTTTTTTTTTATTTTTTGTCGAATAATCTAATAGTTATAATTTCATCTTTTAAGATGAATAAATAAAAAATTATGAACTTATTATAAAAAAAAATTATGAGCTTAATTAAAATTTATTATTTTTTTTAAAATTTACAAATGCATCAAATTATATGTTATCGATAATTATTAATGTGATTTGATGTACGCTTAAAAACAAAAATATTGAGAGTGCAAACATCAATTAATTTTAATTCAAAAGAAGGTTGTTCTAAGACACGTAGCACTTAAGACTTGAATTCACACCACAAAATTAATTCCTTGTTCTTGGACAGAATTTTTGTACCGCTTGATTTGAGTATAACCAACATCTTGCTGACACATACTAAGCCTTATATTGAATTCATATGCTCATATTTTAATGATATTGACATATTTTGCCTCAAAATAGAAAATGACGTGACATATCAATTTCACACTATTTGAAATCTATAGAAATTCTTCAATTGGTGTAACTAATCAAAATGCTACGTATCCAATCACCAGGTACTTGTTAGTTATCATGTCACAATCTACCAAAATAAATGCAACCAATTAAAAACAAAAAATAAAAACAAACATCCATTCGATAGTATGTATTTTTTCAGATCTTATATATAAGTAAAAATTGACATTTTAGATTAATTGAAAAAACAATGTATCCATTCTATAAAGAATAGATATATTACTTTTTCAATAAATTTAAAATATCAATTTTTGTTTAAATATGAAATTAGAAAAAGTAATGTATATGACGAACCAAATTATCACATGTGAATGATGTGATATGTTTGGAAACACACATGACAAATAACTGATGAATGGAACAATTAATCAAGCTTTGATTGCTACATTCTAACTGATAGGCCCTTAAGAAGTTTTTTCTTTGCAACTTATTGTGATTGTTCCATTTGTTGGTTGAAGTTTTGAAGACTAATTATTAGCCTTGAAATGATTTTAGGATTGTTTTTATCCAATTCATTTTGTGTATCAACCACATACGCTAGTGATATTGTTTGCATAAACTTGAATACATATATAAGGTTTAATAGAATTTTAAGGTTTTCAAATGTTTATCAATTATTAATTAGAATAAAGTTTCAAGTGTATGGCATGAAAAATTATTGAGCTGCTAATATATTACCTCAAATGTTGTATTTAGAGAAATGTGTCAAATTTTAAGAAAGGGAAAGATTTGAATAATGTATATATACTACATGTGAAAAATTTAGTAATTTTATTGTTAGGGGATTTGATAAATAATAGGAGTTTGTGTGATGTAATGAGGGCTGGAACTTGGAATTCTAAGATTTTGAGTTTGTGTAATGTATACATGTGACATTTATTTGCAAAGAATTATTGGCTACTACTGACATTGAAGTTTGTAATTCTACCATATTTTGTTTAATTTTTCTTTGGATTCTTTTCTTTTATGATTAGAGCTCTATTCGATGTTTGTTATTTCGTCAATTTGCATATTTATTTCTAACAAAATTTTCATATTAAAAATGTGATTCATATTATGTTATATGTAAAATTTGAATTCTGGAGTTTCTGAATTAAGATAGTCAACAAGAAATTTGAAAACTTTTTTGAAAAAGTGAGTTCGAATAAGAATATTATTCAAATCAAAACTACACATTAATGTGTGGTTGTAAAGCTCGAAATACTAACCCATACTTAAAAAAAAATGCAGATGTGTGCAAGAGAAGTTTGGAAGTTAAACTGGAAATTAACATGAAACCACTTTTGAAGACTAGAAGAAGACTTGTGAAAGAAGTTTCAAGTTAATCAAAAGACTTTGCCATAAAAAAAAAAAAGGTTAATCAAAAGACATGTGACATGCATGCAAACAAGAGGATAATTTCTTAGTTTTCTGTATAAATAAATGGGGAACTATTTCTCCAATTTAAGGAGTTTATTTACATTTTAAAAAATTGAACACAAAGAATTGAACATTTTTGTGGATCCATTTCTTAGGTTACAAGTCATATCTTTAACTGCTATATACAGAAAAAAGGTTAATATATATATATATATATATCATGTAAAAAAAATTACATTCCGTAAAAAAAAAATTAAAAAAGTAAAAAAAAAAATGTTATGCGCATTTGAACCGGTCGATTTGCATAAACGGCCGGTTCACCGGTTTTTCCAATTTCGTCCGGTTCCGACCGGTTTGAACATAGGCGGTCTGACAATCAGACTAGATCGGTTATTCCTCCGGTTTTTTAAACACTTATTGAGGTGTCAAAATGAGTATTAAAATGTAAGTTATCTACTTTTAATATAATAAAATGGATTACTACCAAATTTATTAATTTATCCATTTTAGTTTAACCATATTCCAAATTTTGTATCTTTTATTGTAATTTCACTAAAAAAAATATTGAAATAATATAAGATAAATACAATAAAAAGATAATATGCTTAAAAATAAGAATAAAACGGATCATAGATAGAAACAAAATAGAACAATCTTCCTTGTAATTTCACTAAAAAAAATATAAAAGTATCTATTTCTATAATATAATAAAATTGATTACTATCAAATTTACTAGTAATAATGTTAATTACTATCAAATTTACTAAATTACCCTACTTCAATTTTTTTACTAAATTACCCTATTTTTTTTTTGAAAACTCGGTATTCGGCCTTAGGACCGACCAACTCGAGGGGACAAATTCCCCCGTCCACTTGTGGTGCCCATTTAAAGTCAGAGTTTTTTGATCTGAATGGACTAGCCCGCCAAAGTTAGCATGAGAGGGAATTGAACCTGAAACCTTGAGAGGAGCATACTCCAAGGACCCAAACCAACACCACTAGGCCAACCCTAAATATTCCTAATCAAATTTCTAATTTTTTTATTAAACTATATAGACAGACAGTTATTTGTCATTGATACATACAAAATTGAATAAATGTTTGTCATTGATAATTATAATTAAATTTATTCATTTAATAAATTTTACAAGAAATAACACAATAATTTTACTTATATTTTAACAATACTATATATATATAACAAATTTTTAAATATTTTATTATAAATAAATTTTCTACCTCAATATAATTACAAACTTAAATATCGAATAAAAATCATTCGCATGGGTCATTATACTAGTAAACTTATAAAAATTAAACAAAAGATTAAAAGGCAAATTATTTTTACTACGAAACAAATAACAAACTCTATAATACGTAGAAGGTAAATTAACTCTATACTACATAGTTATAAGAATTGTATATTATTCAGAATAAAAAAATTATCCCTTCAATTATTCAGAGAAAACATTTTTAGTAATTTGAAAATAGAAGTTAAGAAAAATACAACAACTATATAATGTTCAAATTTCTCCTTGATAATTTTTTGTGAGATCTAAACTACCCCTTGATAAAGACTTCGAGTACAAACACCAGAACAACAACTATAAAATTTTAACTAAAGAGAAAAAACTAAGAATAAATCTCGGTCTTAATTCTCTATTCAACTCTTGCAAGTTGTGTGTTTTGAAATGTAAGAATTGACACCTATTTATACTGTTTTCAAGCTACCAGGAATTCGTTCTAAGCGATGTGGGACTTGTTGTCCGGACGTGGCGAGGGACTATATGTTCATATGGAAGGGTATCTCTACACTTGGTTTAAGAGTCTTGGTACTGTTCGCGCAGTAGAGGAGAGACTTGATATAGAGCTCTTGCAAATGATGCATGGTTTCAAAAATTTCCTAATGCTATATTGGAAAACTTACTTGCACCAACATTTGATCACTATCCTATCATGCTAGTTCGTGACCCTGATACTAGTAGAAGAAGAGTCTGATCCCGCTTCAAGTTCGAAAATGCTTGGCTTGTCGAACCTGAGTTCAGCGAGTTTGTAAACGAACAGTGGCTCTCTTATGGTGACAAACAGATTTCACATAAGTTGGACATGTGTGCATCAGACCTTACCTTTTGGAACATGAATCATTTTAAGCGGCTCAATTAGGTATGAATTATCTAGTATTCAAAATTGATTTGTTAATTTAAATTAGTAAAATATTGATAATTTTTTATACTTTCTTTAATTAATATTCATAACATTTAAATTTCTAAATTAAAAATAAAATTCTTAATTTTAAATTAATTTAAAAACTAAATTATCAATTACGAGTATATAAGTTTGATCAATAGTCTGAAATATAACTTTATAAAAAACTTAGGTTTTTCTACACTATCCATTGATAATGTGAGGGTATTTATCCAACAACGAACGAAAACAAGTCATATGCACCGAAAGTAAAAGTTGGTTATAAGATGATTGTGGATACCACATGCAAATTTTCGTATGTGGCTTGTTCTCGTTAATTGTTAGATATATAGATAGATACCTTTAAAATATCTAGTAGCGCAATTGGTAGTGGGAATGGATTGAACATGTACTTGAACCCCATGGTACATGGTTCGATTCCCACGGAAGACAAAAACTCCATTTGAGAGGGGAGTGGAGAAGATCGTGAGGTGGCACCTCCGGGATCGCCAAGATCGGGCCCGGGGGCTGTTACAAAAAAGACGCCTTTATTCAGGTGTTTGTACTCGAAGTCTTTATTTATTTTGTTTTCTTTATTGCTGTCTTGTTTATTTGTTTGTTTTATGTTAATTTTTCCTGCCTATTATTTATTTTCCCTTTAGTTTTAATTATGTCTAGCTAATTTAATATTGTTAGGATGTGTAATTATAAGCTAATAGGGATTTGGTAATTAGTTTGTGCGCCTGCTTTTAACGAGTTTTCTTAAGCAGTTTTTAATTAAACGATGACTATAATTTGTCACGAGAGTGAAAATTAATTAAAGTAAAAATCAATAGAGCGAGAGCGTGAGATTTCTACTAGATAGTAAAAACTGAACATTAACTCTAATCAGCAACGAGAGTTGGGATTAGAGTTAATGAAATTATATTGGTTTTCAAAATGTATTTTATTAGCGGATGTGAGGACGAGAGTTAAGCATCACCGTTATATTATACAATACTAGTCAAGATTTGCGAGAGCTGAGATTAATATTTTTAAATCGATATAGTTTCGAAAACTAATCCTTTTATCTAACACGAATTAAGTATTGAATCCTCTAAAGCAACCAAGATCGCATCCTAGTAATACTTATTCTTATTTTGAAAATCTAAAAATATTTTACAATTTAAGACCCTCTTATTTAATCTTTAGCCTTAGATTTACAAAGTAATATTAGATAACGGTAGTACAACTATTGGTCTCTTGGGTTCGATAATCTTTTAAAACTACACGACACGACTGTATACTTGCAGTCACGTTGTCGTCCCGATCAAGTTTTATGTACGTGTGCAAAAAGGTTCTAAGCTTCCATTTTGATGAACATATAGTTGTTGGTGTTATTTGTTATTAAAATGCATGACTATAGTCACATTTAATTATTGAGAAAACCATAGAACCATTTTGACGAACCTTTTTGCACACGTAAATAAAAATAAGAGACATTGTTAGAAACACATAAATATGAAAATGTTATTTATCTAACTATTAATGTATCTCCTTGGTTCTTTTGTTCCCTGTTATAAACAAAAATTCATTCACTTATCATTAAATAATTGATGTATTTGGTTTATAATATAAATTAGATACATCATTTATTCAATGAATTAAAAAATAATTTTTTTGTCTTATAAAAATTAAGGTTCTTAGGAACAGTAAAAAAAAAAGGTTCGTAGGGAAATATGAGATTTAAAAAAAAAAAACAAAAATTGCCTTATAAATTAGATACATGTTTATTCAATACATCGTCCCCTTTGAAGATCAGGATCTTGAGCTTACTTCGGCAACCCTGGTACCTAACTTTATTACCCTCATTTTGCGCCGGTCTTAGACGCCATTCCCATGATACCATGCTACCCTCACTTCCGTCATCCATCCTCCAAAGGAGACAATCTCCAATGTGGCCTTCCTTGCCTTTGTCGAGGTCGATTTTGCTCCTATAGTAACAAACGAACTTGATGCAAAGTAGTTTCAACATTACCCATCCTCTGTTCTAATATATCAGCTTTCATAACTTCCATTGTTGGCGATAAAGATCAACCATAACCAAGGCTCTTGATACCAAAATTGATAGGATCAATTTTGTAACAATGACATAAACCAATAAAACACTAGACAAATTGGTAAAACAGAGTATGTTTATTTTAGTAAAATATGTAGATGAAGTTCATATGGGTTCAACCAGGTAGTACAGAGATAAAAAGGAAAAAATGTAATGAATCTATGTTTACTCTACATATATGACAAAATATCTTAATGCATTCTTCCCAATTATTGGCTCCATAGTTATAACCTCTAGATCTATTTTCTCTCTCTGCCACTGAGATAGTCATGTCAAAACTATTTTTTTCTTAGCTTAATTAGTCTACAGGTCCCTTAAACATATTTTAAGTTCCATTTTGGTCCTTAAAGAAAAAAAGGTCCGGATCAGTCCCTTATTGATATCTCTGTTAGTCACAATGATCCATTCCGTTAATTTTTGTTATTGTGGACCAATATATATAGTGGTCCACCATAAACATCAATGAAATTTTAAATTTTAACCGTTTGATCATTTTGTCAAAATCTAAACCATTGAATCTTGTAGAGTCTATGGTATCTAACGGTGAATCACCAACACCTAACTTTTTCTCCTTTTCTTCATCTTTTCTATCCATCTTCATCACCATCTTCACAAAGAAAAATACACAAAATTAAAAATCAAAACTCAAACCCCTCTTCATAAACATTCATCATCTTCTCTCTTTCTGAAGAAAAATCGAGCAATCTCCACACCACAACAAGAATCAGTGACATCATCTTCCACTCCTTTGTGATTTTTTGTTATGGTTGTGGATCTAAACTCTATATTTCTTTACTTTTGAATCCAATAGATTTGAGTTGAAAATATAATCCTTATATGATAAAAACATTAATTATAACAAGTTATGCACAAAATGTAATTCTTATTTGAGTTAACACTTGACAACATATAAGCTTTTGGGTCAAATGTTTGTTTGAAATTTATTCAGAACAAAGCTTCACCTCCAAATGAAATTATAAGACATTGAGACTACTGAGACTATAACCCCAGCATGGAAGTTGAACTAATAACAACAACATATGCTTCTTAGATGTATCAATTACTAAATGGGTGAATGATTTATGGGTTTGTGAGTTTTTGGGTTATGGGTTGTAAAATGTTGTTGTTGTTGTTGTTTCCAATTCATTGTTGTTGAGCCTAAGAGGATGATGAATGTTGTTGTTGTTATTCTCAAATTTGTTTCTCTCATTCCTGAAGATGTGAATGAACTAGGGTTATTTTGTCCCCTTTTAAATTGTTGTACGGTTGTACCAGAGAAAGAGAGATGGAGATGAACAAAAATTCAACCTGCTTTTTGTAATTCAATAATGAAATTTTGCATTTTGATGAATTTTTTATGAATATCCTGAAGATGATGAAGATGAAGAAGGAGAATAGAGAAGAAGATGAAGAAATAGAAACAAAAATTAGTTGGTGATGGTGCATTGTAAGATCCGGTGGACATATACAATCTAATGGTTTCTTTTTCTTCAAAAAGATCCAATGGTTAAGATTAAGAAACATATTGAGATTTATGGTGGACCACCTACAATGTTGTTCCACCTAATACATTTAGGGTTGATAAATTAACGGAATGAACCATTATGACTAACGGAGATGTCTTTAAGAGATCAATCCGAACATTTTTTTCTTTAAGGGACCAAAATGGAACTTAAAATATCTTTAAGGGACCTGTAGACCAATTAAGTCTTTTTTCTTTTATTACCAGTTTAATCTGGTTTGGAGATTAGTTTTGACATCAAGTAGTTCCATCCCTCTGCCAATCGCAGTTGTGGGGATCAAACTGTAGTCCTCCCTATCAAGTTTAGAGTCAATCATTGGTGAACCAAAACTATGTGTTGGTTACTATCATTTAGCTATCATTTAGGAGTGATTCCCTACTCCTCTCTTACTGTGTTCCCGGGTATACACTATGTCATATTTATCACATCATTAAATAAAAAACAACAGATGGTACAAGAAAGGACGTAAACTTTGATATGAAAGGCAACTTGCCTCAGTCATGTAGCAACACTATTTGCAAATTACAGAATAAACCACAAAGCAAATAGACTTCAACTTGAAAGAGCCATTAGCTAGCCTCAGTGTCCACATTTGCAAATCACATAAACTATAGTTCAAAATCTACTATGCTACTATGTTGTTGCACCACTATTTTGACTAGGGACGGAGCCGGAAATTAAGTCTAGGAGGACCGAAAATAAAAGTATAATTTAGCAAAGAAAAAATTGAATTTTCAAAGCATAACATTTATAAGAAATTATAAGATAAATCTAATGTTAATATTGTGAATATGCACTCTATGAGCCACTTTTTTTAATTAAATATTTTGCCCCTCTATTTTTCCATTTATTGAAATTTTGACCCTAACTCATGTATTTTTCCATAAAAATTGTGATTTTTGCATTAAAAAAAAGGTGAATTTTAATCTAAAAAAAAGATATTTTGTTTTTTTTTTTACTAAAAAATAAAAGATATTCATTCATTCAAATTGATAGAGTACATCGATGCAATACAAATTCGCTAAAAACAAAAAGGATAAATCTGCGAACAAACTCACAGTATCCGTGTTAATAGCATAAAATAAAACGAATTTAAAGATATTTCGATATTAAATTCAGTATTAGTGCAATAAATAGAGATAAAATTTATGAGATAAAATTTAGGAAAGAAACCATTTTATGAGATAAAATTTATAACAAATGTTTAAATAGGGTCCAAAAGGTTGAATTAAAAAAGGTAGACCATTTTCGTGAGTTTAATAAAATAGAGAGATCAAAAATGAAATTAAACTAATAATAATAATATGATTGATTAAAAGATAGATACATGCATTATGAAGCTGCAGTACATAAGAAACAGATTAGTAAATTCCCATGAGCTAAGTTAGTGAAATTATTGATCCAAACAACACTATAACTAGATCCTGAAAATTCTTACCTGGACTTTATCTCAACTAACGACCAATAATATTCAAGAACAGCACTCTTTCAAGATTTGACAGCAAAAGAAGGCAAACCTACCTCGAAAGCAAGGATATGTGTTGATATCATATTAATTAGTTCATATGACAGATAATGGACTCTAAATTTCTATTTCTAATCAAAAATTTTAAAGTCTAACAAATATAGAAGATTATTCCAATTAAACTCATGAATGAATCATTATGCCTCTATATATCCCCCCTTTTCCTCTCTATCTTGCTAGACCATTTTCAATCATCAATTGAGTCATGAATCCTAAAGATCTAGTTGAATCCTGAGTTTTCGATGTGATCAAAACCGCAAAGTGAGGAGGAATTTAACAAAGTAGATGACAAGAACTTACCAGCGTAGAGCGGACACTCAGGCCTCGGTGAAAACACCATTCCGTCTGCCAAGATATCTTACATTTGATCTGTCCATTAAGATGATTGAGTTAAGACAAGTTCAACTTAGCAAACCAGTTTTTTCTTGATCTGACAGCATACATCACGCGGAAAAAGTACAGATTACACAAAATGAATGAACCTTCTTAAATGGAATTACATGAAAAACTTTAACAATCAAGCTAAAGTTGGCTCATATTTCATTCAAATTCAACCTAGCAGAAACAAGTGGAATGAACCACTGACTGAACTAATTTGTAAATAACTAACATAGAAATGATAGTTTTTGGCCTTTGCGTAATTTTATTGCACATATGCTTGTTGAATCAAACATATAGGAAACATATGAAATTAGAAAACTTTAGTTTGCCTATGTGTAGTGCTCACTAGACTTGATGCAACAAAGGCATTTGTTGGTATTACAAGAAGGCTTCAACTAGATTTGAAATGGAATCGATCAAATAAAACACATTGCAAAAAGTTGGAGAAATGTATGATCTCCATAAACTAGATTTGGTCTCCATTGCTGTAGGGGATTGAGTTTTCTTAGATTCATGCCAAATTTGTGGTTCATTTCTGCAATAATCCAATGTTGTGTTTTGCGGTCATGAAAAGCGGGGTGCAGGCATCCCCTACAGAATTGTATGTGATCATTTTAATTTGTGGACAAACCAAGGCAGTAATGCAGAGGGGCATAATGAGAAAAGGTTGGATAGAGCAGTGGTCAATGAAGCTTGATTTCTTTAACCCGCGTATATTCTAGCTCAAAAGTTGAAAAATCTTAAGCTGAAGTTTAATTTCCAGATGTTCTGAAATGGGCCTAGCATTAGACCCGATCCGCTATTGGACGGGTGGCCCAATGCATATGGATCCGCCCATCCACATCAGCATGCGCCTAGCCCAGTGGTCCTCTCCTTATGAGCATGTGGTCAACTAGACTTATCCACTACTCCTTGACATGTGGAACAACTCACCCACGATGAGGGCTAAGTAACGGCTTCTCCCCCTTTTTCAGGGGAAAGTCCTGGCAGACACTCTTAATGGGCTGCTTAACACAACCCATTAAGAGGACCATTGGCCCAGCGCTGGGGGCACTTGTATTCTGCTCTTTCTCTGATCCTTAAACTGACTTAAGCATCGGAGCACCTGCAGGTACAAACCCCTCTCCGGTGGATCAACTGACTGCACAATAGAGCTTTGGCATAACTTTGAATTATAAAATGCAATTGATTTTGCAGAAAATGAAAAAAAATCCATAATTCATTACTTGAGATGAAAGTTTATATACAAATTGATTACAACATAATTGACAAAGCAGAAAAATTACAAACCTAACTGTCATAACTAACTGAATAGAGAATATAAATATACAACAGAAATCAAGTTGCGGAGTCTAATAATTTGCACATCGATATCATTCAGGGTCAGTCCTGCTGTCACACATATCTCCGATAAACTATGAGATGGGTTTAGTTGGAGCGTATGTTTGACAAATTTTTTAAAGATGCAATGTAATAGTTTTAGTTTGATTGTGTTTCTCTAATTATGTTCAACTTTCCCTTACTCTTACTCTTATCCTCATTCTCAATATCAAATTACTTCTGTCATCAAAATGAACTGAAGGGTATAAAGTTCCTATAGTTCCAAAGTTGAAGAGATCTCAACAATCTGATTCCCCTTACAAACCTTCAAGGAATACTCACTAAAGGAGTCAAAACATGTTCCCATCCCAGAATCCTGCAAAACAAGAGACACAAGTAGTAATAATTGGGTAAGAATTCATATTCATCTCTTTTAATATGTGTAGAACAATATCATATTAATATCACATTGTCTTATTATCATATTTCAGATATCCTAATATTTTTAAGCACGACCATCCAAACTACGAAGCCAGAAAATAACATGTTACTCCCACAGTTTAATTTTAAATGTCGTTTTTTTAGAAATTTTTGTTCCTTTTTATTTATCATTTTCAAAGTTCAAAGTAGTATTGAACTATGATTTTGTCAGAATTATCCCCAACTATTTATTGCAGAGAGAAAAATTATAGGAAAAAGACAAACAATTCTATCAAAAGTAACGAATTTTATGGTTATTCTTAGTATGTATAAATAATCTTAAAACGGCAACGAAAAAGAAATGGATGTAGTATTATTGAAATTACCAGTGGTGATTCTAGATGCCATAACTGAAATGTTCAAATTTAGCCTCAGACATGTTGCTAGCCAGCTCCTGATAAAGCCAAACTAGGAAGCTCCATCCATGAGTAACCACTTCTATTAATCAATGTAATCATATCCACCAAGCAAGCGTGAAAGTGCCACCATCCATGCTTGGAAGCCACGAGGAGCATCCCTCTTCACCATTACTTCTAGCCTGCCAATACTTTGCTTTGAAACACCAAAATTCAGCAAAAGTTGCCCAAGAGCTCTGAACGTAAAATCGTCTGGCTGAATTCCAGATTCTATCATCTCCTTGAAAGTCTCTTTAGCTTCCCTTAGTCTCCTATCCATTGAGTACAAGCCAAGCACATTATTATAACTCAATAAATCACTCAAGAGTCCAAGTTTTCTCATCTGTTTTGCAATTTGAGTGGCTTCATCCAATCTTCCAATTTTCTTATACATACATAGCATCATTGCATATGAAAACTCATTTGCAATGCTGTTTTTCTTCAAACTCTCAAATATTTCTTTTGCTTGTTCAATCATAAGTCGCTCAGTATAAAGATCGATCATACAATTAGAAGAAAATACCGAAGGACCTTGATCAGATAATTGAAGCAACTTGTATGTTTCTTGTGCATCTTTCAGGTAGCCTACTTTAGTATACAACTTTATCAAAGAGTTATGTATGGCATAGTTCCCAGGCAAGCCTGCCTGCCTCATTTGATCTAAATAATTGGTAGCCTTTTTAACATTTCCAGAATCGGCAAAAGCATTGATTAATACGCCGTAAATAATAACATCAGGCTGCACAGCATATCCAATCATCTCAGTGTATAACTCTTCTGCTGCATCCAATTGACCGGACTTTGCAAAGTTTGATATGACAGCACAATATGGAACGCAATCACTTACCACTCCTGCCTCCTGCATTTTTTTCAGATAATGTTTTGCAATGTGTGGCTTGTCAGCACTGGCCAAAATATGTATGAGAGAACTGTAGCTGCATTCATTTGCAACAATACCAAATTTCTCCATATAATCAAATAGTTGGCATGCTTTATCATAGTATTTCCCTATCCCATAAGCTTTAATCATCACATTAAATACAAGGACACTAAGCTTCTCCCTTTCTTTGCAGCACAAAAAGACTTTCTCTGCTTCTAAGGTGTACCCTCTTTCGCCATACGCATCAATGCTGGCAGAATAACAGCTTGAAGTGATATTCCCAGCTAGGTGAAACCGCATGAACCATAACCATGATTTCCCCAGCATATCTGATTCTACATACATCCTAGTCAACGCAGATTGGGTGAATTCATCAATCTTAAGACCTCTTTCATCCATCTCCCGTATGAGCTCTTCAGCTTCTTGGACCATTTTCCTGGTTGAGTACGCATACAAGAGGGTTCGATAACTCACTAGATCTGGCTCAAGGAAGGCCTCTTTCATTTTTGCAAGGTATTTTCCTGCCAAATTGATATTATTATGTTTAACACAAACAGAAATAAGGATATTATACGTCCAAGTGTCAGGTGGACATTGAAGCTCTTCCATTCTCTGAAACAACAAACTTACTTGCCGTATACGTCCATGGTTTCCATACAAGTGAATCATTGTATTAAACGTCACCGTAGTCGGCACTACACCTTGTTTGACCATCTTAGCAAAAATTTCATACACCGCTCGAATTTGACCAGCCTTTCCATATGTGTCAATCAAGGCATTATACGTCTGCGAGTTTAAACAAACATTCACATGTGATACCCCATTGCAAACATGACGAGTATCAAATGTATTATGATCAATCTCTACTCTCAAAGGTTCACCTCTTGACCATTTCCTAAAAAAATCTTCCGCTTTTCGGAACTCTCCCACCCTCTTGTACAACTGAACAACAACCCCCATCGTAACCTCATCAGGTTCCATCCCTTTACTTTGCATCTTTTGAAGCCAACCAAGCGCTTCTTCTTTGAATCCACCTTTACTATAAACATCAATCAATGTTCCATACGTTGAATTCACAGGCACAACCCCATTTACATTCATTTCACTCCACAAACTCTCCACAAGTCTCCATTTCCTCCCTCTTCCAAGAATCCAAAACATGATATTATAATGAATCACATTCAATTCATAACAACCCTTTTTCCTAAACCACTCAAAAATCTCAAAAGCCCTCCCCCAACAAACTTGTTCCTTCAATATAATACTCATTTCCTTATTGCTAAGTCTCTCTTCCCAAGGTCTAAGAGCCTTATCCAAATCATGAATGGTATTCAAATTATGTAGAATCGCCGGAATGCGTCCATTGTAACGTACCCATTTCGTCGAACACTTGGTGTGCACATTTTTTTCCCTCAAAACAAAACCATTCTTGTTACCTCTTTTTTCAGTATTTTTCTGCAAATTGAATTTCTTGAATCGAGATTCTGGGTGAGTGTCATTGGGTGAATGAGGAAGGGGTTGTTGTTGAGTGGTTTTAGTGGGAATTGAAATGGGTAGAGAGTTTTCGCGTGGAGCAGCAACAAGTGCAAGTGTGTTGGTTTCAAGATTCAAAAGCATTGGCTTTTCAGAGGATTAACGCAGAATAGGATGAGAAGAATTAACAACGGTTTTGAAAGTGTGTATGGTTTTCGCATTCAGCCATTCGCTATCGAATACGATTTTCATTTTTTCCATTTTATCTTCAACTTTTTCCTTCTGTTATCTTGTTATGCAAATCTAACTGACAAGTAATTTTGTCAAGTACGAGTAAAAGTAAAAGATTACCCTATCTGCCGGCTTACATTGTTGGGTACTATTACTCTCTCTCAAGATAAAATTCAATTTTATCCTATTTTTATATTGATTTATATTAAAATAAAATTGAAATTTTAAATAATTTTTTCTAAAACCATATAAGTTGGCTATCAGAAAATTGTTGTTATTTCTAATATATAAAGATAAATGTTAGTAATATATAAAATATTCAACTTATCTCAACAAATATTTTTAAAACATCATCTTTTTATTATTTTTGTCGGTAGATACTTAAAATTATTAATGGTTAAAGTTGTGTATCATCATGTGTGAAAATCAAATTCCAACAATTATTTTAGTATGGAGAGAGCAATGAGTTATTAAGAATTAGAAAAATGATTTCGATGAGAAATTATCAAAATTAAAATTGCAACCGTCAAAAAGAGAATACTAACCATTAAGATAATTTAATGGAGGAAAGTCCAAGCGTCATAATTTCAGTTGTAAATTTGATATCCTTGTAACCTTGTTATCCTCTAATTGTCAATCTCTCTTTTCTTTTTTTTTTTTGCGAACTTTCTACTCTCTGCATACAACTGCAGAAACTAATCTCTCAACCTTGTAGAAACCAAACAGACAAAAAACTCTCCCTAAGAGTTTTAATGTTGCTGCATGTCCAAGTTAAGAATCGAATTCAAGATCATGGTTAAGCTAAAAGAAACTTGTATCATCTCGTCCAAATTATTGTCAATCTCTTCAAAAAGCCAAATAAAGAAAAACAATTTAGCTATTCGAGGGTCGCTATTTGAGGATAGGGTTTTTGTGTGTAAAAATGGAGGTAAGTTTTTTTTTTTTTATAAACAAAAGTGAAGGTATTTTTGTGTTTAATTGGGAGAGGCGATGGTTTCACAAATATTTGATCCACGACATCAAAGATCTTCTCAATCAAAATTGGCAGGCTTGCATCGTTCAACCCTCTAGAAGGAAATAATTGTGATGACTTTCTTGCTAAACTTGGCCCCTCCTCGAGCATTACTAGATTGATCCATCCTTCCCCTTTGCCCAGCCTCATGGAGCTCCTCTCTGCAAACTCTTCTGGAATTTGGTTCCGTAGAGCATAGTTTTTCCTTTTCCTTTTAGTCTTTTCTTTATCTTTGTAACCAAAAAATATGTAAAATTGGGAGAGTGGGATATATCAAAATTTTGAAGAAAAAAGGAGTATTAAAAAAATCTGCAGTTGGCTACAATATATTTTTCTTATTTAAAATACAGTCTGCAACATAACACAGCTACACAAGAATATCCAGGATATGATTGGATCACTCATCACTGGTATCTGAATATGCAACTCATTTGCAATACTTGTTGAACCAGGCAGCAATGCTAAGGAAGCTTTCAAAGTCGGATTGTGGCCTGCACATAAGTAAACCAAACAAGTTCATCAATTACAATTCTATTGTAGACCTAACTGCGATTTTTATGAAAGATTTGTGTACCTTTCAATTCCATGAACATCATTTGGAAATAGGATGACTTTAACCGGAACTCCTTTCTCCTTTAAAGCCCGAGCATACTACAGATTTGAACAATATGGTTTTCTCCATCATATGGTTCTTAATTTAAAAGGTAATGCAATTCTTAAGTTGAGAATTAAAATCTTACTTGCAGGCCAGTTGAAATTGGGACGCGAAGATCTTGGGCACCTAAAAGAAAAACTGTTGGTGTTTTTACCTGCAAAAATGAAAATATAAATTTGTAATGCCAGGATTTTACACGTACGAAATATTAAAAATAATCTTATAAAATACTGTAGGTTATGAAATGGTGGACGCATTGAAATTGAGACTAGTTATCTGCACTCTGCACGGTATAACTTTTGTCAACCAATCAGAAGGAATGACATTAAAAACTCGATAAACTGGAATGAGAGGAAAAAAGTATGAAATACAATAAAATTCTATGCAAGTACTGATAAAAATAAAATAGCTGATGCAGTTTGCTTAAAATACTATACCCGCTATCCCTTGATGTCATAATTTCATACTTGTAGCAATTATTGCTACAAGTATTTGTGCAATTGTAAATTACTAGACTTTTGGAGTGTGCTTAAAATACCGAGCATTATTAATACAATTCAATATGTCAAAAGCTTATTTTGATGTACAGACCTTTGCAACGTGGGCAATAGGAGACTTGCTATAAAATAGAGTTAGATCATCTGCTGAAGGTGCTTCAGTAATCCTATCTCTTCCTTTGATTCCATAGCTCTCAACATAGCACCAATCAGGGATATCAGTTGTACCAACCATCAGTGCAAGGTTACAAACAGGATTTCTTGCAGCTGCTGCAACAAACTTCTCTGGTGCCTACAACAACCAGAAAGAAAAGATAAAACTGTGAACAATGTTAAAACAGAACTGATAAATAAACATCTTCTGTGAGGTTTGTATATAAAATTCATACTTCATTTCTTTTTTACTATTATCTAATTTAATTACTTAGAGGAATCTGGTGCTATAAGGTTTCCACAGATCTGCTACAGTGGGATCCATCCAAGGTTAGATCCATTGTGGGTCCCATTTAAGCAGCTTTACCATATATTTTTGAGAGACTGATTCCACAACTCAATTGTGTGACCTCCTAGTTACATGGAAGCAAACCTAATTGTTGTGTCAAGGCTCTCCTTCATAGTATTTAACTTCTCCAACTTTTTACTACCACTGATAAATTACACCAAAAGCAACTCAAATTTGAATTAGCATCAAATGATCCACTACTGTTAATGAAGTCTACTTGATGCAATAGTTGAGCAACATTGGAAGGCATATAAGCCCAGTTTCTTGAAGATGATCAAATAATTCAGGAGTCAGAACATCAATAAAATTTCGGAATAAAACCCCATTTTCAGGTGCATCAGTGATATAATAATAAGTTTTACTATTGTATTATTGATGCTGTCGTAATATAATTAATCAACTAATAAAAATAATGACTGCCAGTAAAAAAACAATTTCGTGACTGTACAATTTATAGCATTACATACAAAAGCCCTTTATAGCCCTTTATAATAAATCCAAGACTCCAATCACACAAAAAATTAGGGATTAGACTTGAAAAATTGACATATAAAAGAATTCCATACTAAAATATGTGCATCAGATGTCAAAAAATCATAGTGTGAACTTATTGCACCTGGCCAATCAAGTGGGTTGTCAAAAAGCCACCATGTGAACCACCAAGCACTGCAATTTTTGATGGACTTGCAAGTCCCAAGTCTATGACATGATCAATAGCTGTGAGTACATCATTGACATCCTGCATATGACAAACTAAGTTCAAAATTCATCCTAAACAAATGAAGGCCATAATATAATTTTTGAACTTGGTTAGAAAGAGAGCTGTAGATAGATAACACGTCAACATGAAAATTTAGAAATCAGATATATAAAAACAACTAAGTACCTGAGATCCAACATTCCCCGGAAGAGATTGTAAGGCTTCCTCACCAAATCCCAATGAACCTCTAAGAAAAATTGTCAAGTAAGAAACTTATATAAGCACTAGTCCAATACATTTGTTCAATCAAGTCATATTATTACTCATATTATCCTCTTTTACTACCACAAGGTCCACAATGCTATAATGTTACATATTTATAAACAATATTATTAAAGAAATATGAAGCTAAAATGGTGAATGATCCAGTGGAAGAAAAACAAATGTTGAATACATAATAGCTACAAGAAAGGGGATATTGATCAAATACTAAATAAAATTGAACAGGATGGAATATGATCCGACACATCAAACTAGTAATGAATTTTGATTATGAGATACTAAGAGGCATATTATTTACCTGTAGTTGACAATCAACAAGCTATATCCAAGTGAAGAAAGAAAAGCATGTGACTTTGAAAAGCTTGACAACGAGACAGAGTGTGGTCCCCCATGAAGGACCACAATTAGTGGATCACATGTGTCACTTTTCTTAATTTTTGATGACAAAAATATAGCTTCATAGGGTTTACGAGAACCTGAAATTGTCATAAAAATGGAAATAAAAATCATTTTTTCAGGAAACATTTGAGTATAACTCAACTCAGCTGCCAATTTTATAGTATTAGCCACAATCAAGATCATCTAACTTCAATAATGATTTTGTTTACGTTTAATCCTTGCAAGTATAGTCATACTTATGAATGTTTTTAAACAAAAAAAATTATCAGACACAAGTTTATCATTCTTCATTTTTTGTTGTTTTCTACCTAGGGTTTCATTTTTCTAAATTTCCATTTCATCATCTTTATACAGGTGATCCTTTTATTTAGTAGAGTTTAGCTTATATCTATCATCTTTATGCAACAGCACATTCACATTTCATCTGCTCTTGATGGAGGGCAGTAGGAACTACAAAGGGACAGCAGAATGAATAAATATCTTATTTGCCACACGACACAACTGTAGACAACCAAGAAACATTAATTTGTGTGGTTAATTGTTTCTGCTGCAGAACAATTAACAGATGCCAAGCCCCAAATAATGGTATAGGCTGTTTACTCTCACAATTTGTGGTAATCAGGAAATAAAAGTTGCATTGAGATAAACCTGTGCATTTAATCAATCCTAAAAACCCAAAGTAAGCCATATACCTTTAGTTGAGTTCTCAGAAGCATCCTTGACTGAGATCTTCAATACACTGAACGTAAGAGAGGACAACAAAGAACTTACCTGCAGGAAATTCCAATGATGCACTTTTAGCTTACAACATTGTTTTAATTTGCAAAAATAATCCACATAAATAATACCAAGGAAGATTGACCAAAACCTTGTCAGAGCATTTATATATGGGATTTGATACATCTGACCAACTCCATTCATTATTACCAGCTTCCTTCTCCACAAAGGTTCCATACTTGACTTGAGGAATATCTACTGGACTGCTAGAAACTGCATGAAGTTGAACAATTTAGAATGAAGTAACACATATCACACACAGTCCAGTACAACAGATCAAAGATAAAATGAGCATCTAATGTTACCATCAAAATACTAATTCCGCGTGTTTCATTGATTTAAAAATAATGAAGTCAATTTGTGATATAAATGGTTTTGTTTATAATTGACCAAAAAATTGACCATTACATTATTTTTAAATCAATGAAACAGATGTCCCGTGCATGCATGGGTAAGTTACTCGTGTAGAAATGAACACCATATCACACAAACACGCACGCGCACACACACACACATACACACACACACACACACACACAGTCACACACACACACAGTCACACACACACACACACAACACACACACACACACACACACACAAAACAATACTACAAATCAAATATAACATGAGCATGTAATTACCAGCAAATATATTGTTCCCGTGCAATGTAAGGAGACTCCATGAGAAATTTGAGCCATCAGGAGTGATCCGTTTTATTTGTCCGCTATATTTGATGAAAATGCACAGAGTTTGGTCAGGATGATTTGTGTAATGGTCAATAAAAAGCATTCCTAATGTTATAATTACCTTACCTCAACACATCGACAGAAAGTAAAACTTGACTGCTGTGCCAGACAGAGGGTATAACCAAAGTGTGGCCATCAGAAAGCCATGGATTGTTAAGGATACTTGAAAAGTAAAGCCCAGGAAAGCCATCATCCTCAGCACACAGCACAACTGGTATCTTATAAAAAGTAATACAAAAAAGTCTCAATAACTTTACTAAAAAGTGTGACAAAAAATTAACCACTCGCCATGTGGCGAACAAAAACAAAATGAGAATTACAATGCTCATTTTATAACTTGTTTCGGAAAAATATACCATAAAGCTCCAAGGCAATTGTTTGAATTAGAGTTGAAGTGGTTGTAAGAAAAAGCTTACCACGTCATGAACTTTTGCAGATTGATCAAACTTCACATCCTTGGGCCAGTCAATTCTATGAAGTGAATTTGTAGCAGAATGGGCTCCAGAATCAACTGAACTTCTTGCTGATAAGAATACAAGAAACTTTCCATCTGGGCTGGTAGAAATTTCATGTATTAGAATCAAAACTGTAGAAACCACGTTCCGACATTTATTACTAGTAACTCATTGAACCAGATCATAAGATGAAAACTGATAGCATATATAGATTTAGGTAATTCTGTGATGCTTTCAGGGAATATTAGTACCAAATATTATTTTTTATGTTCATCAAAATATTTGAACAATAGTCATTGAATTTGTTTCAAAAATATATAAAAAAACAAATAAATAAATTGTTAAAATGAAAATATTTTTTCCAAAGTTCTTCATTCTACTTTAGCCACTGTCGACATCACCCTCAAGAATGAATGCATGCATGGTATTGCTCTCTGAAATGTAAACCTTAACCTTCATCATTAGCCAACGTCCCTACTGTCTTGTCCTCAACCGATACATTACACGCATACCAAAACTATACCACTATAATAAGCTCTAAATAAGTTGTTGCTCCAGCATATGAAACAAGAGGCAATAATTGTCCTGACTCTGACATGCATTGGGAAAGTGCGTACCAGCTTACCTGAACCGTGGAAGGAAAGCACTACTTATGGTTTGAGTTAGGTTAAGCGCTTGAGCATCTTCAGCTGAGCTGCATCATCACACCTTTAATTTCAGCTCAGCATAATCAAACTTAATAAAACAAATTACTTTCAAAAGAAATAAAATTGAAGTGACTTACTGGATCTCATTTTCTTTACTTTTTGACTCGTGCGGCGCTTTAACAACATATAATGCACAAGGCCTGTTATAGCAGTACTTAATACCAAGTTTTCTTGTCTCAAATGACCATCCAACAAAGACTAAATATTGTGCAGAGCCTTCATTTGATGGAGCCCATACAACTTGGCCAACACTCAAAGATTTGTCAATTCCTTTGACAGCTTGAACCTCTCCACTGTAAAACCACTATCGTAATTAGGACTTTTATCCATAAATATAACTTTTACTAATTAGTGAATAAAAACTATACAAACCTAGTGATGTTTATAATAAAAAGTGCAGGCTGCCTCTTTCCCGCATATGTTTCACCCCAGTCTTCCTCCCAATCTCCTTGACCTTTCCAGCTGCTGGAATCCTTGTCATCAGAACCACTTTTCTTGTAGCCCTGATCATTGAATGTAGGCTTTGCAGGGGAAGGCTCTTCAGCAACATATGCTATAAGAGTTTCTTCCGAGTTCCAAGAGATTCCCTCAAACCTACAATATCAAAAGACAAGACACCCGAACATTAGCTGATTGGCATGCAGATGCAGAGAAGAAACAACAGCTAGAAAGCACAAAAACAACACGAGACACTTGAACCAGAATAAGGACATGAGAACACGGCCAAGTTTTTTAAATTATAAGACATGACTGTAATACAGCTGATAAAATAATAATAAAAATACAAAACTTTACAGTCACATGATCTAGAATGTCAAATCAAGAGAGAATGATTCACATTCTGATTTTAGTGAACCCAAGTCTAAAATACAAAGTCAACATATAAACCATCCGATCATAGTATAATTGTTCATACTGACAAATGTGTGACTGCATTAATGCTGGGAATCCAAATTCAAAATGTAGGATGCATCATTGTAAATATACTAAAAATACTTATGTATCAAATTATCATGACATGCACATTTGCATTGATATAAAAGTTTAAAATAAAACAGATGTTAAAATAAATAAATTGTAAAATAGAATTCAAAGTGTTCCTGATGTGTACAACATGGAAATGTGACACATGTATAACTATTATTCTGAAGTGCAAGTACTTTCGTGCATTGTCACAAACTTGAGATCCAAATCATGATTCAGTTCAGAGTCCTATTCTCAGAATCGTGAATTGAATCTTAATATATAAAAGCAATAAAAATGTCATTTTTAAGTAAAAACAAGTGACATAGCTAAACTCCTGGAATAAAAAAAAAGTGACATAGCTAAACTATGAGCTTATATATCATATGAAGGATAAGGATATGAATACTTATGATTCGTGTTTCATGAACTATGAAGCACAAACACTCATCAGATTAAGCATGTCCAGGTGTCATACACGTGTCAGACACTAACCCATATGATATGAGATATTGAATTATGTACTGTGAAATTATTATCGATGACAATGTGTCGGTGTCGAGAGTGTCTGGTGTCTATGTTCGTGCTTCATACTCCGTGAACAACAATGACAAGTGAAGTAATAATGACAATTTACCATCCATCAGTATACACAGAACCATGTTTGGATTGAGGTACATGAAACTCCCTTTCAAGACAAGAACCGCTCCAAATTTCAAACCTACAAGCACCATCACTCTCAGCATTTCGAACAATCAAAAGCTTCGAACCAGAAGGTGACGGAACCATAACGGAAACTCCAGACACTTCAACCGGAAACGGAGCCCACTGTAACGTAACGGAACCATCATCACTCCGTTTAGTAACCGTAGACGATAGAATAAACTTCCGTTTCTTGTTCGCTAGAAGATTCGGTTGACTCACAGAAAACATCACCTGTGAAGAAGAATCTATAACCGCAATAACAACAAAATCAACTTGAATCAAAAATCACAAATCGAAAATTGAAAGTGGAAAGTGGAATTAGATTTACCTTTGTTTGAATTGAAAATCCATGCCTTATCGATTGAAGAGATTGTGGAGAATTGTTGAAGTAAATTAGAGTGAAGTGAATATTGTTCTTCTGATTCTTCGTCTAATCCTAATGGAAAATCTTTTTTTGGATTATCCATTGCTGAAAATTTTCTGGTGAAGATTAAAGTTGAGTTAGATTAAATTGAGATTAAGTTAAATAAAATAGTGTAATTAATAGTAATAGAGAAGAAGAAAATGAAATGAGAAAAGTTAGTTACGTTTTTGTTGTGGTGGTGTTTCGGGTTGAAGTGGAAGGTGATGATAAATAGTAATGAAAAGAAGGAGAATGGTGAGATAGTGAAATAGAAAATGGTTTTTGAGGGAAACGGGTTGACGCTAGAGATAATGCAAGGGGTGACACTGATAGAATAATACTACACCCCATTAACAATTGCAAAAGGTTGCATGCTCGTGGGACTATTCATATCATATTATTTTTCTAAATCATTTCATAGTAGTATAATATTTTTTTTTATTGACGAAATGAAAAAGCTATTGAAAACTCACATACACAAAGTGGAATAATCGGAGTCGGAACCTCGGTCGTGACCCTTCCGACACTAGCAATTTCAACATCGTAGTTCAGTTGAGCTACGATTTATAAACTATAATATATTTTTTTAATCAACCAAAAAACCAATCATTTCATATCTACCAAAAAAAAATCAATAATTCATTTTCACCAAACCAAAATCAAATATAAATAATACATCTTATGTCATTACTTTGATACTTTTTTTTATAGAACTGGAGAATAGATCATTTGTCGTACATATTTTCTCATGTGTAATCTTAACCCTTTATTAAAAAATAAAATAAAATAAAAAAACATAAAAGGATAAAGTGTGAATGGTGTGGATGCTAACCGCACTCCCTCTAGTTAATTTAGGAATTGAGAGGATCTGCTCTCATAGACTTGACACTTTCTCCTTAATATTTTATTTCATCCTATGATTAATTTATAATTATTTTTTCATATACTTAATTAAGTATAATTTTATTTTATCATAATTTATTTTACTAAATTTTTTAACATTTTTTCAAATTCAATATTTTTGTCATTTTGAAATTTATTCTTAATATTTTTTGTTTTTTATTTTCTCAATTTTTTGTTTTCATAATAGAAAATATTAAGAATAAATGTGAAAACCAAACTTTTTTTGACAAAGGAAAACAAAATTATTTTAATTTGTCATAAATATACCGACGTACATTTTATTTATATTTGTTTAATGTTATTTAATTAATTTTATTATAATTCATTCCAATAAATTTATTATTTTTTAATATCTCTTAAATTTTCAATATTTTTTATCTTTAAAACCAAATTTATAAAATTATTTAAATTATTTGTTACTTCTTTATCTTTTAGCGCCATATTCTAAAAAAAAAAAACTCAAATATTGCTCAAGTTAGAAATCAAATTTGAATAACCTTGATTGTAAATTTAATTTTGAAAATGTTGCAAATTTTAATTAAAAAAATTATGAAAACACAAATTATATACCATAGGGGTGGAAATGAACCGAACCAACTCGAAGAAAGTTCGAGACTCGATTCGACAATTGATTCGTTGAACTTGGTTCATGAACCAAATGAGCTGAATTTCAGCTAAATATTAAGTTCGTTAATTAAATGAGCTGAACTTGAGCTATATATAGTTCGGCTCGTTTGGTTCACGAGCTGGCTCGATTATATATATAACACTTCAAAATATATTTTTAAATAACACTTCAAGAATATATATATATATATATATATATATATATATATATATATTCAAAAATAAATTTTACAAAATAAAAGACATTAGCATTATATCTCTTTGGAATCATAAGTGATACTTGTTTCTTTGATACTTCACAATTTATGCACTAACACTAAGTCTCACATCGGTTAAGTTATCTAGCATTGAAAGAAAACTTGTTATAAATAGGTGGTGTACTACATGTCTTTGAATCAAAACAAAATGCTTATGGTGAGTTTGTTATTGTTTCACATTTTCCTAAGTGTGATATTACTCCTAAATATGACTGACAATGAACCGAACCAACTCGAAAATAGTTCGAGACTTGATTCGATTCGATAATTAACTCGTTGAACTTGGTTCATGAACCAAATGAGTCGAACTTGAGTTGCAAATTAAGCTCGTTAAATAAATGAGTCGAACTTGAGCTTAAGCAAGTTCGACTCGACTCATTTCCAGCCCTAAATTATACCATAACATTTAATTTTTTTTAATATTAGATAAATAATACTCCCTCCGTTCCTTTTATTTGTCGTTTTAGAAAAAAATATTTGTTTAAAATTATTTGTCGTTTTGATAGTATAAGGTTATACTTTGTCTATTATACCCTCCTTCCTTTTTTTTTTATTTACTAAATTTTATATAATTTTTTTATTGTATTTTTTTTACTAAATTTTTTCATATAATCTTTTTATTGTTTTCGTTTTGTTCCTATATTTTTGTTTGTTTTTGTTTTTTTCCTATTTTTTTGTACATGATATATTCCAAAAAATAAAATAAAATTCTGGTATAATAGGAAGATAAGGTACAAAAATACACTTTTTTAATTTATAGTAAATTTTCTAAAACGACGAATAAAAAGGAACGGAGGGAGTATACAATTTGTTTTCACTCACTTTTATGTGTTAAATATGACTCTTAAAGTCAGACATATCAATTACCAAAAACACCATCAACCAATCACATGCATGACACCACCAACCAATTATGAAGTTTAAATTATAAAAAAAAAAATTTAATATTAATAAATTATACACAATTATTTCATTTTCATGTATTAAATATGATTTTTTTGAGTCATGTATATCAATCATCAAAAAACACTCACAATCAATTATTAAATGCATAACACCATCAATAGAATTCATTCCCCTTATTTATTTATTTTTATGTAATACAATATGCATAATTATTTCTTTTTATATTTTCTTTTGTATTTTTATCTTTTGTGTCCTTTCTTCTTTTTTGTATATATATTTGTAAAAATAAAAGACGATTGTGTAAACTTACGGAGTACATTTGCTACTACAAAACTTTAGGAATCACTATTTTTACAAAAGTATATATCATATAACAATTTACAATACTATTAAAATACATTTATGTTCATCCAATATTTATACATAATATATGTATTACTAAAAAAAAATATCGTGTGCCTCTTTAAATATGGGACTCTGGGCAGTTGTCTATCAAGAACCGTGTTAAGGGCCACTATTATTTACGGACATTTACTATATAAGTTTATTTTTTTCTTGTTTTTATTAAGTTTTTTGTCGCGCGCTTATAATGTATTTTATCCATAGTCATGACTAGCTACCGTGACTATGAATTAATTTTATGATTTTTTTATCTATTTATTATTGTATATATCGAAATACTTTATAATCTTTAAAAAAAATTATGAGAATCTTTAATTCTATTTGAAGTCTAAAACATCAATAATTAATAATCAAGACATTTCATATCATAGCATAATAAAAAGGATATTTGAATGAGCGAATTAAGGATGTTTGGGTTTGAACTCCGGTTACTCTGATAACTCCCAGTTATTACATGCAAAAAAGTGATTAATTCAAAGGTATTTTAGATGGTTTTGGAGTATTATTGTGCAAGTTTAGTAGGAATTAATTTCATGGTAAGTGTGGATTGTGATTGAAAAAATGGTGCACTTTTGAAGATAATGTCCGTTAAATTTGCCCGAGGCGGAGTATGTTGGCTTGGGGCGAAAAATTGAGTATATTATGGAGAGGATTCTCTGTCAAGTTCGCCTAAGGCGAACTAATCTCGCCTAACATGAATCATCAATGACGTGTGCTGTTTTGAATTCTATAAAAGGGAAGCTTCATCATCTGTAGCTAATGAAGCTTTATCTCTAGTGTAAATGTTGGTTCCTCTTATGCAAAAACTATCATGTCCACCATTATTGAAACTTGGAGCTGAATATCTTATATCTTGATGCAAGATTATCCCAATTCTTCTCGATTCTATACCATGTATTCAATTTCCTTCACTATTGTATCTTCAATTGCAAGTATGAGTAGCTAAATTCTTTCAATCGTTAAGATGAATTATTTTCCTTTTATTTGAACAATGTAATTTGTTATTAATCTGAATGGATTATGAATTTGTGTTAATCAAATAGTTGTGTGTTTAATGCTTCTCTTATTTTGATCACATTGGAGTTTATTAATTGTTCGATTTACTATAAGAATGAAAATTTGATCTTGATCTAGGTTATTTGAGCACTTGTTAATTTGATATTGAATTAATTGAGTGTGATTTTCAGATTAATGTTCTTAAACCTCAATTAATCATGGAATTACCTAAGAGATTTGGAATCCATGGTTAATAGAGAGGATGAAAATCCAAGAGACTGAAATTCGTCATTTTGTTAAATCTATCTTAGCACAAAGGATTATTTTCTTAGGATTCATCCTGTTACCAGGTACTGTGGATTATGAGGATTCCACGAGGTTCAATAAGTTTTGTTAATTGTTTTGATACTTGTTTTTACCTTCGATTCTAAATTTCAAGTGTTAAATTGTAGAAATTCTTAGTAATCCAAAAAACCTTCCCCCTTATGTGTTCATCTTGCTTAGTAAAAGTTCTTCTTGCCTTTTGTTGAATCGTTGCAATCCTAGAGGGATTGACATTTTATATACTATTTGATACGACTAGTGCACTTGCTAAAAAATATCAACACACTTTATTTTGTGTGTATGAGTTTTCAATTACTTATCATTTTATTTATGTAAAAAAAAAGGGTTAGAAGTCAAATCATACCTGCAATCAACTAGACCTCATCAAAATAAGACAACCAATTACAATCATTCAACTAGACAACCATGCATTTAAAATAGGCAGTAGCAATGCAATCATACACCAATTACATGGGGATCATCCACATTGAGCTTAAGAACAACTCTACAAGTGAGTTGGACACCACACTTTAACCAAAAACCTTAAGGTGTTAGGTTTATGAGTCCTCTCACTTATAAAATGTTCAACCTCCACTTTTCTAAGCAATGTGAGACTTAACTCACTCACATTTGCCACAACAATCTCTCCCTCAAGTGTGAGTCCATCCATTCTAGGATATACTACCCCTCAAGCAGAAGTTTTTTCAGCTACACTACACTTGCACCGCTGTTATGGTAGCAGAAGTTTCGATACAAGGAGTCGGTCGAACCCTTCGTCGAACCATCGGCTCTGATACCACTGTTGGGTCACGAGGGGGCAACCGGGAAATCATCCACATTGAACTTAACAACTAGAAGATCAACAATTAAATTCGTAGGATTTTGGCTTGTTAAAAAAAATATTTAAATTCGCAGGTGATTGTGTTACATGGATAATTGATAAATTGTGACATCTTATTATATTCCTAAACCATCTAATTAACCACATGTTTGAACATTTCTATCCATCTAATTTGTTGAGAGAATTATATATCCATTGAGAAAATAATACAACTCTTGAAAGTATGGTGGATATAGTCATATAGCCAATAGTAGTTCAGGTTCAGTGGAACCAATCCTCTTTCCACTACTTCAATTTTTAGGAAGTACTGTGACACACTTATTTGCAATATTTGTTGAACCACATCACAATGTTAAGCAAACATTCCCATTCAGATTGGGACCTGCAAAGATATTAAAAGAGAACTTATTTATTTAAACGTTTTAAAATAAGTTCACCAACTAAAAAAATTGTAGTTGGATCTCTGAATTTGTTAATAATTTGTAATTAAGTTCCTAAATTTCAAAATAGCTTGTTATCTGATCCAAAATTGAGGGACCTAATTACAAATTATTTAAATGTTCAAGGACCCAATTAAAAATTGTTTAGTTAAGGAGCCTAATTAAAAATTCTAAATAAGTAAAATTCAATTACAAAGGTATATAGTTTAGAGGGTTATTTAAAAATCCCAAAATAGTTCAAGACTTGTATTAAAATTTAAATCTATGATTGTGATTATCTATGCAATAGGAAGGGAAATTAAGGGGATTATGTTGGACTTGTCTACCTTTTGAGTGCATGAACATCATTTTGAAACATGATGATTTTGGTATCTACTCCTTTCTCTCTTAAAGCTCGAGCATACTGGTCATTTAAACATCAGTTATGTTATTTGAACATCAAAATACAAACATCGTATGTGACATTTTATATATATATATATATATATCTTATTTTTAATCTTCTATAACTTACACGCATTTCAAAAATACTAAAAAAGACATTGTATTTGCAATCAACGAAAGTTCCACCGTTATACAATATGAAATAAAGAAAATCATGAGAGTTTAAGCAAACTACTCCTAAAGATATGCATGCGTACTTACTTGCAGTCCATCGAAGATTGGAACACGAAGATCTTGAGCACCTAAAAGGAAAAGTGTTGGTGTTTTTACCTGCGGAATTCATCAAAAGATATAATGCTGAAAATCAACTGTATGGAGGAGGATATTTCGAAATCATTATCATTAACCAATACTTGGATTGATTCACGACGTATAATCTACCATCATGAAATTTAATTATATGAAATGGGGTTCTGGGAGGTCGCTCATCCCAACTATGCCCAAGGTCACCACCGAATATAATAAGCTTTCATTAAATGCTCTTGTAATATCAGTGCAATTCAAGCTAAAAATATTTGGTTTCAGTGTAAGACCTTTGAAACATGTGAAATAGGTGACTTGCTATAGAAGAGAGTCAAATCTTCTTCTGACGGTGCTTCGATATAGCGATTTCTGGCATTGGTTCCAAAGGCCTCTACATAGCACCAATCAGGAATATCAGTTGTACCGACCATCAGTGCAAAGTTACAAACAGGATTGATTGCGGCCGCTGCCACAAACTTCTCGGGTGCCTGCAGAAATTAGAAACCAAACAATACACTACGATCAATAAAAGCCACCAACATTTCAATAAATTCACAAAAATCAGTCTCGCACTTGAGAAAATTTTCTTTCGTTAAAGTAGACATTATTGTTTTTGTAAACCATACGAACTGCTTTAGTATATCAACATGCGTTAGGCTTCTAATCTCTCCCTATATACAGGACCCTCTGGAGATTTTTCCTCGTCGTTTTTTATAGGACCCATTTCAAATTTTCAACTGCATTAATCATTTCTTTACTAGCATACCCTTAATTATGTTACATTTTTCTGGCAACGTGTAATAAATACTATGATGAAAACATAAACTACTCTCTTCTAAAGGGTAAACTTGTAAAACAATATCAATTGTCAGACAAACATAAAGTTCACATGTTAACCGAGAAATCGAGAATTGGCGGCATTGCAAGATGAGAGTTAATAAAAATGTGAATAGAAGATATATGGATATGTCAAAGTAATTGGACGCATAGCACCTGACCAATCAAATGAGTCGACAAAAAACCGCCATGTGAAATTCCCATCACCGTAATCTTGGACGGACTAGCAAGACCTAAGTTGATCACATGATCTATCGCAGAGAGGACATCGTTGACATCCTACAGATGAAAAAATAATATAAAGATCTAACAAGAAAACCAAGTATAGTTATGCAACGAGCTTATAAAGCATATGTTTTTCTCAGATAGTGTAACGAAACTTTATTCGAATGTAGAAAACAATAAATAAATACTAACCTGAGATCCAACTTTCCCTGGAAGAGATTGTAATGCTTCTTCACCAAATCCTAATGAACCTCTGAGAAACATAATAAGGTGTCAGAAACCTTAAAATAGAGAATCCTACAAACCTCTAACTGTATTTTAAGCTAGTTAAGTCAACTAAGCTTATTTTTCATAATAAATTATAGCCTTAAGTTCCATTATATAAGAGTTAAATCAATAATCTCTAACTGTATTTTAGGAGCATGTAATACCTGTAATTTACAATCAGCAAGCTGTATCCAACTGAAGATAGAAACGCCCAAGACTTCGAGAAGTGTGACAAAGACACGTCCTGTGGCCCTCCGTGAAGGATTACAATTAATGGATCAAATACATCCTTGTTCTTGGTTTTCGATGACACAAATATAGCTTCAAAAGGTTTAGCAGCACCTGAAATTAAAACATGTTTCAAATCTCATTAAGTCGTTCAACTTAGTGTTGCATATCCACGAGTAAGAAATTAAACGAACTTAATGACCTTTTGTTGGATCATTAAAAGCATCTGTGACGAAGATCTTCAGTATACTGCACTGGAGAGAGGACATCAAAGAATTAACCTGCAAACAAAATCCCGTGATTCGCGTCTAAACATATATAGAATAATATACTTTTGAGACAATATTTCCATTAATATCTCAAAAGAAATAGATGAGAAACCTTGTCGGAGCATTTGAATATGGGACTCGATATCTTAGACCAACTCCATGTAGTATTTCTCTTCTCCTTCTCAATGACAATTCCATACATAATTTGAGGAACATTGACTGGATTACTGGAAACTGCACAACGATTGACAAGCAAAAGGTATAGAATCATAAAACATGCTTCTCCAGTTTAGAAGACCAAAGTATAAATAAATTGAGAATTTGTTCTTACTGGCAAGAACATTGTTCCCATCAAGTGTAAGAAGATTCCACGAGAAAGTCGAGTCTGCTGGTGTGATACGTAATACTTCCCCACTATAATGACAAAAAATAGTTGATCATTAAAGAACACAAACATAGTTATCAGTATCTTACGATACATGGGAGTCATATCTCAATTTGGATACAAAATTGAACTTAATCGATACGCACCGCCTACTTTTATATACTTACCTCAACACATTCACAGAGAGTAGAACTTCACAGCTGTGCCAGATGGATGATATGATCATTGTGCAGTTATCGGTAAGCCAAGGATTATTATGGATAGTTGTACAATAGAGCCCGGGGAAAAAACCCTCCTCGGCACACATTACAATAGGAATCTTCATAATTGATTGAAAAAACAAGAGTTATTTATTAACTGACAAAACATGCATACACTATGAATTCTGCAAAGATCACACATTGTAAGTAAAAATAGGTTCTCTGATGATTAGCATGTCACCAAATCAGTCTCTTAAATTCAAATATACCGAACATTTATGAAATCCATCATTTTCTATCACCACTTTGGCCCTAAGAATGAATGTATGACGTTTTAGATTGTTGACAAACTTATTTGGTGAAAAGTATTTGGAAGACTAATATGACGACACCGTAATTTTTGGAAGACTAATTTAGGAGTTTAAAAGTCTAATGCAATCAAACCAATACATCCAAATTATGCTGGCCACAAGAAGAGCTTACGATGTCATAAATTTTGGCAGATTGGTATAGTTTTCTATCAGTTGGCCAATCAATTCTATGAAGTGAATTTGTAGCATTGTGCACTCCAGAATCCACAGCACTTTTTGCAGATAAAAATACAAGGAACTCTCCATTTGGACTGGTAGAAAATTCATGAATAAGGGTTAGTGATATAGCGATTTGGGACACCACACACATACCAATATTTCTTAAGTATTTAAACACAATTATCTGACTCCACCACTAGCTTACCTGAATCGCGGAAAAAGCGCACTGCTAATTGTTGGAGTTAGGTTCAGTGCATGCAATTCTTCGGTTGAACTACATGTAAAATATTAATTTCATAATTCTTTTCAGAAATGACCAAACTTAGCAACAAGTTGTATCTTCTTCAGTTGCGGAAACATGGAGAGTTAAGAATTTCTTACTAAAGTGACTCACTGGTGCTCTGGTTCATCGGATTTTGACTCGTGATACAGTGCTTTAACAGCATACAATGCACACGGCCTGTTAGAGCAGTACTTCATACCAAGCTTTCTTGTCTCAGATGACCACCCGACAAAAACAAGATATTGTTCCAAGCCTTCGGTAAATGGAGCCCACACAACTTGGCCAACACTCAAAGATTTGTCGATTCCTTTGACAGCTTGTACCTCTCCACTGCAAAAACACTAGTTAAACTAAGGTTTACTCAATGCTGTCAATCGCGAATCGCAGAAAATAGTAGTTTGTTCTAAGTCCCCTATGCTACAAACCTACAATGCTATAGCACCACTGCTATAGCTGCTATTTGACAACACTTTGTATTAAATTCAGCTATGCTATAGCGTAATAGCGCAACTATTGCCGCTATTTGACAACAATGGATTTACAATCTTACTATATACAAATAATATCCGACATTAATATGATTATATGAATGATGAAAAACCTATTGATGTTGATAACAAAAAGTGTAGGCCGTCTCTTTGCAGAATATGTTTCTCCCCAGTCATCCTCCCAGTCTCCTTGAGCTTTCCAGCTACCAAAATCTTTCTCAGCACAACCACCTTTCTTGTAGCCCATATTATTAAATACTGGCTTTGTAGGAGGGGGCTCTTCTGCTACATATGCTATCAATGTTTCATCCGAGTTCCATGAGACACCCTCAAACCTAAACCGCAGTAAAAAAAAATTAGCGTTAAAGAAATTGTTTAGTGCAGCAACAGCCACTAGATTAACTTTACAACTCAAATTCTGAGAACATTTGAAATCGGGCCACTGTTACCAGATGCTAATGAGCTAAAATTAGAATCATGCTTACAGTGGCAGTTGCAAATACTGAAATTGTAACTAAATGCTGCCATGATTTCTGTCAACTAGCTGTGAAAACTTCTAAAACTACGATTCTACGCTGTTAGTTGCAGGATCGGTCTGCTATTTGAAACCTATCAGTTTAATATTGAATGGTTATTCGCTACAAGAAAATAGCAAATGACCGATGAAAATGTAAATAAAATCCCTGACCGCCCATCATTATATAAAGAGTCACGCAGTAACGAACTCCAAATCTCAAAGGGTGAAGTGAACATTCAAATTAAACAACTGATACTAGTCTCCAACAAGCTAAAAGTAGTATGGTTTTAAATTGCAGTTGAGATTGCATTTCAATTATACATGCAGTGAATATTGCTCCTTGATATCATGAAAAATCACAAACAAATGCAGCTAAAATCGATGTAATAGTCATTGGGAAGTTCAAGAAAACCTCGATGTCGTAGGCGCATTTGTGGTTGTGGGCGAAAACATAAAACCGTTAAAAATAGTAATAGTCTATGGATGCAATTGCAGTTGTGTTATGAATGCCGAAATTGTGGGCAAATGTAGTTGCAAAATGAGGCAGTCACACACAAAACAACAATTCAAAAACCATTGCAACTCTGCTCACACCCAAAACTTTCAACTAAGAACTAATCACTGTCGTTGTGTCATGTGTGTGGCTGCCAGCCTTTACAAGTTACAACCATGGTTTGTCTTAAAATTGAGAGTTGAGTCTAACTCATCCCTACAAAACCGGCTTGTACGGTGAGGATTGCCCTCACTTATAAACATATATTCAGGTCATCTCGTCACCGATGTGGAACTTCTTAACGCACCCCCCCCCCTCCACCCCCGCACCCAGCACTATTGAGTTTAGTGTGCAGATATAAATAGTGGATGACCCGATCGAAAATCTAATCGCAAGCGGCCCAGTGAATTGTGGAGGAGGCTCTAAACTGCCTACAGCAGCCACATTTGCGGCCCCAATATAACGGATTTTGAGGTCTTTGCAATGGCATCACATCCTCAATTTTGCGCAATATAAAAAGTCATATTCCCAGCATAACTGCAACCACAATTTAAAACCATGGATACAACTTACAACCAATTGAGCTAAGAGGGTTGGTTCCATAGCTACTCTTTACCATTGAATATTGTGAAAAATCATCACAAGATTTATAATAAAAATGTAAATACTTGTCAATCTCATAAATCATCATTACTAACCATCCATCATTGTACACTGATCCATGCATTGATTGAGGGATATGAAACTCCTTCTCCAAGCAAGAACAACTCCAAATCTCAAAACAACAAGAAACCACTCCTTCCTTCTCCTCATTCCGAATCACAAAAAGCTTTGAACCAGAAGGAGAAGGAACAATCATAGAAACAACACCACACATCTCAATTGGAAACGGAGCCCACAGAAACTCAACAACAGAACCATCATTTTCTTGTTTAACAATATTACAGGACAGAATCAAAGTCTTGGTTTTGTTTGTTAAAAGATCAGGTTGGGTAATAGAAAACATTCCTAGTGTGTTTGAGTTGAAAAACCATGCTTTGTTAATGTTGGGTATATTTGTGAAGTGTGGAAGTAAGTTGGAGAAAGAAGCATAGTGTTCTTCCTCAGTGGTTGCCATTTCTAGCACCTTTGTGTGTTGTTTGTAAGTAGAACAATTGGGGATTATGTGACTGTTTGACTTTTTGGATTTGGTTGGAAAGGAATTTTAGTTTCATGGTTTTAAACTCTTAATTTTTTTTTGACACAAAACTCTTAATCAGTTTAGGGTCTGTTTGACCTAGTTTTGTTTAGCTCTTAGAAGTTATCTAAAATCTAGAAGTTAAAATAAGAACTAAAAAAAAAAAAAAAAAAGTTGTTTGGTAAAATATATTTTTTAAAAAAAGATTTGCACCAAAAAAAATAAATTAAAAAAAAGATAATAACAACTAATAATATTTAAATGAAAAAAATATTAAAAAGAGTCATCAGCAGGAATCAAAGCGGGATCATTGCAAAAAAAAACTCCGATTTTGTTTTTCAAAAGTAGGTTTCAACCTCTTTTTTCTTAGAAGCTCATTTAATTCAATTTTGCACATAAATCTTTTTTTTGCTTTTAATGGTTAAGAGCTTTATTAAAAACGTGTTTGACCCAATTTTTGATTAAAAAGAGAATAAAAAGCTAAAAAGACTCGGGCCAAACGGTACCTTAGTAACATAGTTTCACTGCATTTACGGATTGTTCCTAATCGAACTAATTATTATTATTATTTTTTCTAAATTACACTTTTACACTCTAAATCTTACTAATTTTTACAAACTTGCAATTTTGAGACCTCTAACTTTTATAAAAGCGACTTTGCCCTTCTAACTTTAGCTTTTATTGCAAAAGGCAGACCCCACTAATTTTGACTATGTAAATACATGTGGATGATGGCTCACATACCACATCAGCATGTCTTGCAACATAGACTGATGTGACATGTGAGTCACTGTGCACGTTGCAAGACATGTTGACGTGACATGTGAGTCACTGCTTACATGTACATTTACTTGAATAAAATTAGCTAGATCAACCTTTTGCATAAAGGTTAAAGTTAGCGGGTCAAAAGTGTAATTTAACTTTTTTTTACCATGTTATGATGTTTCTTCTCTCTTTTTGGTGGTAATTAATATCTACCAAAATATAGTTATTGTGAATTTTCTCTCTCAACTAATGTGGCCCTAAAGGGCTGGATGTACTTCCAGTTGGCCGGCCTCGACCAAGTTCACCACTTCTCTTTTTTTATTGGTAAGTCACTTCTCTTTGTTTACGATTGATCTCTGGTTCGATCTCTTTTTATGACCTACTATTTGGCCCGACTTTTTTAGGTCTCAAAAGCTGACCGAAAGCTAAAAGCGAAAATAAGAACTTTAAAAAAAAGAGTAAAAGTTGTTTGGTAATTGTTGTTTTTTTTAGCTTCAAAGTTATTTTTAATATAAAATTTGTTTGGTAAAATATATTTTATTTAAAAAGATTTGTACAAAAAAAATCAAATTTAAAAAAAGATAATAACAACTAATAATATTTAAATGAAAACAAAATAAAAAATGAAAAAAATAATAAAAATAGCTTCGAGTAGGATTCGAAGCGTGATCATTGCAAAAAAAGCTCCGGATTTTTTTTTCAAAAGTAGGTTTCAACCTCTTTTCCTAGAAGCTCATTTAATCCAATTTTGCACATTGAAAAAAATCTGCTTTTAACGGTTAAGAGCTTTATTAAAAATGTGTTTGGCCCAACTTTTGGTTAAAAAAAGAATAAAAAGCTAAAAAAAGCCGGATCAAACGGAGCCATAGTAAAAATATTTACGAGTAAAAATATTTTTAGTAATTTTGCAGTGTTTTTAGATTCTCATATTTTTAAAATATTTAAGAGTAATTTACCAAAACTCTAAAAAAAATTGTAATATTTTTTACATCATGAAATTATTTCATTAGTAGTACTTTGATAATTTAATCAATATAAATTCCAAAAAAAATCCAATAAGTGGATCAAATTTGTTGGGTGATACACAGACAAAACAAAAAAAATGTAGGGTGATAAAAGGTGGAGATAACAAAAGAGAACCAACCAAGTCCAACACATGGCGTTTTGTTCCTCACTCTCACTTATCCCTCCCATAATCACTTCTCCATCCAAACTCACTTCCAAATCCTTCTCATCTCCAACACCATCCAACTTTCATGGCATATTCACAAAGAGTAACAACAATTCAACAAAGTTCTTGTTGAATGCTGGTTTTAATCTCATTGAGCCTGACCTTAATGAAGATCCTAGAGACCAATTTGCCACTAATGGCGTTGCACCTGTATAAATTTGTTATTTTTTATTTGGTTAACTCTTTTTATGGCATTCTTTTGTTTTTGTGATTGAGTTTGTTTGTTTTGTGTGAATTTTAGGAAGATTTTGAGTATGGAATATTTGATGGTCATCATACTTTCTATGAAGGAGAAGAAAAAACAGGTATTTGTTTGTTCAATAATGCTTACTTTAATTCTTAGTTTAAATTTCTTTTTTCACTTTTAGTTTTTAATGGAAATTGGAGCATTTGGTACGGATTTAGATTACCGGTAAAAAAGAAAAACACACAGTTTCACACTGTTTTGTATCTTAAATTTTGACAATTGATTATTAGATCAAACGGATTAGATTAACTCATTTATAAAATTACTGAAAATGAATTTTGTCTCTTGAAATTACGGCGTCAAACTTTTATCAGAAAGCTCCTCATGAATAAATAATTGATAAAGATGTGGGCTATAGATATATTGATATTTCAATTTATGGACATTATTACTTGGTGTTTGTTATTTTCGGCTGTAAATTTGAAGTCAATTTGTCAAATTCATAAGAGTAGAATCTATATCTTTTGTTAGCAATATATAGTTAAAATTTATCAGGAAAAGAAAAAATGCTCTGAATAAATGTGAATTTGTTTTCCTAACAAAGTTAATGATGAATTTTAATTTCAGGAACATTTTGGGGTGCTATTATGGATGATGTAATAGCAGTAGGACCTCCCACTGGATTTCAAGGTATGTTTTCCATTCACCATTTTCTAACTTGTATTACAAGTAATGTTTTAAAAATTGTATTGGAGATTGAACCGGTAAAATCTCCAAATTATGATTCAATTAGTTCAAAAGGTTGGTCTGAATGACTAGTAAATAAATAAGCCGTGGTTGTGATGCAATTAAGGTTTGAATTACTTGATGCTAGAACTGATCTCCGAACCAGATTAGGCGATCCAATGAGTCAGATACTAGTGGTAAAAAAAAGAAGGTGTTTAAACAAATATGTTTGCTACCTCGATTGCCACATCAACAATATCAACGTTTTTTGGTTGCTACAACTACATTGCAACTGTATCGGCCACATTTGACCACAAATTTCTACAGTATCAAAGCTTGCGACTTGAGCCGGCCCTTGATCGCAATTTTGACTATAATGTGGATTTTGATTATTGATTACATCTAATTTTGATTCTCATGCAGGGCTTATTTCATGGCTCTTCCCACCAGCCATTGCTGCAGGGGTATTCTTCGATGTTCCGGTAATTCTAAATGATAATTAACATTGATTTATAAAAAAAGGCACAATTAATTAGGATTTCAGTGTTCATATTTCAAGTGAGTTGAGTCTCCCATTGAATGGAAAAATCGATCTTAAACACTTTATAAATGAGTTGACTTATAAACTTAATGCCTTAATGATTTGGGCATGGTTGATCTTGGTCCAATGTGGATGATCTCCCTGACTGCCCCCATCATAACCCAACAGTAGTATCAGAGCAAATGATTGAGTTCGCTCTTTTAGGACACAACCTAGACATCAATTGGCTGCTTTGTTTTGATAAATCCTATGTTGTCTTTCAGGGGGAGTACTTGTTCATTGGAGCAGGCATATTTACAATTGTATTTTGCATTATTGAAATGGATAAACCTGATCAACCTCATCACTTTGAACCTCAAATATACAATATGGAAAGAAGAGCTAGAGACAAGTTGATAAATGACTATAATACCATGAGCATATGGGATTTCAATGAAAAATATGGAGACGTTTGGGATTTTACAATCCCCAAGGATGCCAATGATATAATGAAGAGATAACTAATTGTTTCAAGTTCTTCTTTGTCTATAATGTAGATGATATTTTAATATTTAAAATATAATGAACATGTGAAGCACGCTTATAATTTTTCTAATTTTCATGATTTTATGTTGAATCTAGATGTGTGTATATTCCCCCTATTTCAATAGTAAACAGAAATTTCAGAATGTTACTCCTTGTCCAAAAATATGTGTTGACATCAGCTTTTGAATTATATAAAATTATATTAATTATTAGTCGATTAATGACTGTGAGGATAAAAAAAATTAGTTTTACTTTTATATGAAAAAAATGACATCTTTTTATTATTATAGTAAAAACTCCCTTCCATGGAAACCCTAACCCTAATCTTCCTAGCCAATGATGTTATGCCATTCTAACCAATCTCTACATGACATATATTCATCTATGTGTCATCCATGCAAGGCTTCCTTCTTTATGTTCTCATTAAATGCTCTTGACATGCATTGGCCATCATCTTCTATATAAGATCTCTTTTTCCAATCCTCCAACCACCGACCGTTCTACCTCAAACTCCTCCATTTTTTTTATCTCTCTTCTTTCTATCCTCCAACCACCATTCTACCCCAAATTCGTTTCAAGGTAGATTTTAAATGGGCCTATGATATGGTGAATTGGAACTTTTTAGAATATATGTTGTCTAGAATGGGCTTCGCCAAAGGATGGTGTCGGTGGATTCACGCTTGAGTGTTCCAAATTTCTACGTCGGTGTTGGTAAATGGCAGCACAACAGAAGATTTCACTGTTGGTAAGGGCTTACGACAAGGAGACCCTCTCTCTATTGTTCTCTTCTTGACTGAAGTTGAAGGTCTAACCGGTCTTATGCGTAGTGCGGTGGACGGTAACCTCTTCCAAGGTTACAAGGTTAGTAATAATATCTCTTTTCATACTCTCCAATTTGCTGATGATACGATTATTGTGGGAGAAGGCAATCGGGATAATCTTTGGATCATAAAAACTGTATTAAGGAGTTTTGAGTTAGTTTCCGGTTTGAAAGTTAATTTTTACAAGAACAAATTATATAATATTAATATTGAGGAACGCTTTTTAAGAGTTTCTTCATCTTTCTTGAATTGTGAAGTGGAGTCCGTTCCTTTTCGATTTCTTGGAATACCGGTAGGATCTAATCCAAGAAGAAGAGCCACTTGGGCACCAATAGTAGATACCATGAAAAAAAGACTATTTGCGTGGGCGTAATCTTTCTATAGGCGGTAGAGTAACTCTTATCAACTCCGTTCTTTCAAGTCTACCTCTTTATTTCTTTTCCTTCTATAAGGCACCGACTTGTGTGATAAAAGACTTGATAAGTATCCAAAGAAACTTTTTGTGGGGAGGAGGCGCAGATAACAGAAAAAGTTTGTTGGGTGAGTTGGGAACGTATTTGTCATCCAAAGGATAAAGGAGGCTTGGGTATAAAAAATTTGGAGTTTTTTAATTCCTCTATCTTATGCAAATGGAAGTGAAGATGTTTGAATGAATCAGTAGCACCTTGGAAAGACCTTTTATTTTTTAGATATGGATCCTTTTCCGCTAACTTCTTGTACGGTGAAGGGACGAAAGGTCTTAAAAATGCTTCAATTTGGTGGCGTGATATTTGGAGTTTGGGTGGCGTATGGGAAGGTAATTGGTTCGGTAATAATGCTAGTAGTGTACTCGGAGAAGGAAAAGACATTAGTTTTTGGAAAGAAAACATGGAACCATTATGTAATTTATATCCTTCCTAGTTCGTAAAAACAACTCACCAGCATGCTAATGTCTCGTATATGGGGACGTGGAATAACCTTTTTTGGTCATGGAAGTTTGATTGGACAACCACTCTACCAACACCGAGACTGTAACCGCGACATAATTACATCAACTATTGGAACAGGTTCAGCCATGAAAGGATAGCGAAGACAGACGTAGGTGGATACCGAACACGAATGGCTTATTTTCGGTTATTAATTTTTAGATATGGTTCGTTAGTGGATAACTTCGTGTGTGGTGAAGGGCGGAATGGCCTTAAACATGCTTCAAATTGGTGGCGTCATTTATGGAGTAGGAAGCGAGGTTGAAGGGGGCTGGTTTGGAAATAACATTTGCAATTCTTGGCAATGGCAAAGAGATAAGATTTTGGAAAGAAAAATGGTTAAGAACGTCATCTCTTTGCATCATGTTTCCGACTCTAATCAGCAAATCTGGACAGCAAAATGGTATTATTTCAGCTATGGGATCTTGGGATAATGACACTCGGGTGTGGAACTTGAAGTGGACCGACGAACTCACCGATACGGAGGCCGAAACAGAAGCAGAACTGCTGCAGCAGATTCGTCCTAACAGCAGCAGCAGTGATAGGCACAAATAATATCCAAACACAACTAGTTTATTATCAGTAAAATTCGCGTATTTGCAGCTGTAAAACAGGTACGCGTTGGAGGACATAAATATTATTACAACAACAGCGCCAAGGAGTCTTTGGAAGAATAATTGTCCCATCGAAAGTTAGCATTTTCGGCTGGAGGTTATTGCTTGAAAACTACCAACTCGTGAGGTTTCGCAAAGGTGTCGTTACTATAACAACCACGAAAGGTGTTGCGTATCAAGTGTTGCAAATCTGCTAAAACTTGGCAACATATTCTCTCGTGGATGAAAGCAAGTTTTAATTCACCTTTATAGGTTCAACAACACTTTTCTATGTTTGGTAAATTAGCAAAAGGTAATATGCACAAGCAATTTCGGCATATCATTCGGTTGGCAATGACATGGAGCATTTGGCGTATGCGAAATAACATATTGTTTAGAGGTGAATGTATCAATGTACCTTCTATAGTGGATAAAATCATTTATATTTCATGGTTTTTGTTTGTAGGCCGATTAGGAAGCAATGCTAATTTAGCATTTTTTGATTGGTGTAGTAACCCTCTATCCTGCTTCCAATGTATTTAAGGCGCTGGTTCTTGAATTGTAAGGATTGAATACCCTTTGTACTCCTTATAATTCAATATTTGGTTATAAAAAAAAACTTCTACCTAGCACTTAAAAATTATGCATTTATTGTGGGGCTGAAGTATTGATTAATTGTGAGGTTGATTCATCTATTTTGCATCTTCCTCAATCAAAATCATTTATTCATTGTTTCATCAAAAATTTGACATTATCCGATATTATTTTTCTATATGCGCCAACACTACTTTGTGGCGCATAAGTTTATATTATTTGAGATGCACTAAACATGAGAAAATTAAATTAAGTATGCTCTTAGGAAAAAATTAAATTTTATATATGTCACGGGTCTTGAAAGCTCCACTATAAAATTCGGTATGATGCTTAACTTGATTCGCTTTATGATGGCGTTCACAATGGGACATCAACTTAGTTTATATTATTTGAGATGCATACGTAAACATGAGAAAATTAAATTAAATGTGCTCTTAGGCAAAAATTAAATTTTATACATAACACGAACCTTGAAAGCTCCACTATAAAATTCGATATGATGATTCACTTGATTTGTTTCAGTACTAATATAATACTAATCAGTGCTTAGGTCACTTAATTGTGTTTAATTTATATCATTCCCTTAATTTAAATCAACATATATTCATGATTGACAACATCCATGATTGACATATATATGGAGTTATGCCGAACTGGTGCAACGTACGGGTCATCGTCTAGTTTATTTAGAATATTTTATACAGGGAGGGGCTGAAACCACTTGATGCCAGAACTAACCCTCGAATGTTTTACACTATTTTTAATTTTATATCCTAAAACAGGCAGGAAAAAAATGTATTTGGATTCTCTACATTAAAAAATCCTAAATTCACCTACATTCACTTGCATTTAGTGTAAAAATACTAGGAGATAGAATGAAGAAAGATAGCATGGTAAGAGTAAAGACAAATTTAACCTTAAAAATAAACTAAATGTAGATGAATTTAAGATTTTTGAACGTAGAGAATCCAAATCCGAAAAAAAAAACTCCGTTTTGACTGCCACTCCCATATTGACAATTAAATGCTCCAAGAAAAATGTAGTAAATCATAGTCAAATGTCTGTATAATTAAAGACTGTGGGTCTAGTTAGTTATGATGGCATGGCGTCAAGTGATGCCTTGACCAGTTCTATTCTGGAAGCCATCTAGAAAATTCAACATCCCTGGTTTCAGTATTCCACTGAGCGTACACATTGGGGTGAGCTGCAGTTAGTTTTTAAATGGTAGAAGTTTTGCAATCGAGCTCAAGCTAGAAAAAATTTCATGTTGATCTCTTTAGTTGAGTTCCGAGTTGAAAAGAAACTGAACCTAAGGAGCCGAACTAAACAGTTCGTGAACTTTAAATGAACTGAACTCGAATTGGAAAAAGTTCGTATCAAACTCATGCCAAATTTCGAATTAAATGAGTTCTTATTAAGTCGAATCGAGCTCAGACAAGTTTGACTTGACTATAATCATTTTCAACTCTACGTTCTAGCTAGTGACTTTGCCGCACCACTAACCACTACAAAATCGCTCCCAATATAAGTTACTAAAACTCCTTATTTTCTCCAAAAGAGGATATGGTTTTCGAGGATTATGAGATCAAGAGATGCCATATTATAATATTTGCGAACATTTACATTAAATATGAGGGTTAAATATGTTTTTGCTCCTTATATATAGTTTCGCAGAATTTCGTTTTTAGTCTCTGAAGATTTTTTTCGCACTTTTTAGTCCCTAAAGTTTTTTCCATCAGTGCTTTTTAATTCCTACTTTTAATCAAACTCTTGTAAACTTTCACATTTTTGAATGGATTTTTGTATTTATGTTTATACTATTATAAGAAAATCTCCGATAGAATTTAGAATTTTTTAACATATATAAGTTGAATTATTTATGAATTTTTATGTGTAAAAAACTAAAAAAATCATATTTAATTCTCTTATTAAAAAAAGTTAAACTTTTGTAAGAGAGATTCATATAATGTACTAAACATGACCGCAGAAAAAAAAATTAAAATTTAAAATGATATGCACGAGTTGAACGACAAGTAGGGACTAAAAATGCTGGCGGAAAAAACTTCAGGGACTAAAAACGAAATTTTGCGAAATTATAGGGATCAAAAATATATTTAACCCTAAATATTATGCGATCAATGAGCTTTAGTAAGCACAACTCACACCCGAGGTTAAGCTTCACACCCACTATATCGATATTAAATTGTGTGCGGTGTGACATCCAGGGACGACCCAGAGTAATGTCAACCAGGGGCGGAGCCCTTTATGGGCTGGGAAGGGTCATGGCCCACCCCAGATTTTTTTTCTTCTCATATGTATACTATTTAGCGGCGGTTATAAACCCCCGCTAAACAGTCTGTGTAATTTGTTATTTTTTGGTTTGCGGGGGTTTCAAACCCCCTATATGGACACCCAGAATTCTCTATCGTGTATTAATAATTCAAACATCCTTTTTAATTTATTATTTGAAGCATTCCTTTGAATGCTTTATTGTTTATTAATTTATAGATGTTTTAAAATTGTAATTTATTTTGTCAAAGTATTCAAGTATAATTTTTGGAGAGAAAAGTACTCAACTTTTTATTTAAAATTGTGTTTGTATATAAAAATTCATGTTTGATCAATTTGTTAAAAGAAATTAAATTTTCATTAGAGAGATTCATATAATATTATAAACATAAGTACAATAACTAATTAAAAAGTATGGAGTTTACACATGAATTGACATAAAATTTATTTTTAATATTTATTTATTAAAAATGGTATTGGTCTACCTTTTGATTATTTTTTGAGATATCCATAGTAAATATACCTTCAATATGATATGTCTTTTTTTAGTAATTTTTTTTGTATATTCAATTTATATTTTAGCGGTCCGTCTCCATTTTTTGGACTAGCTCCGCCACTAACCTCAACATGACCTTTTGCCATAGCCTCATAAAATGGAGGGTTCAAAATTTTTAATTTGTTGTGTTTGTTGATAATGGTTAGTTATTAGTTAATTATAAAATAATATAGTTAATAGTATAGTGGTTGAGTTATTTGTGTTAAATGTCGTCTGTACTTATGGGTTCAATTCTTACAAATTGCATTTTTGTATTCTTATTTTCCTGTAATTTATTTTTGTTAAGTGTCCTATGTGTTTACATTTTTTGTATGTTTTTTTATATCAAGAGTTTAATTTTTTATTACCAAAGAATTAATAGAAATATTTTTACAAAATCATAGAAGTAAAAAAGAATTACCCCGGAAACCTCCAAATACGAAGAATTTTGATTCACTCCATTTACTTCGTACGAACAACATACTGTCAACTACATCTAAATTTATGAACTTTACTATGTTGGGTGTGAACATGTGACTACGTACAACTCCAAGTCCAACCCACCTTTATTTGCCCACACAATTTTAAATTTTAAAAAGTCATTAATTTTGTACCTAACAACATTACCTGCGTGTCGCATAAGCCAGTTGTGGAAAATTGAAAATCCCTGCCCAAACCCATCATTCATATATGCTGATTTCTAATTAAGAATTCAAGTTAAAAATTAAAGTACGGCTTTATTTTGTGTTTGAGAAATGTTAACAACATTCTATTTTTAATATTCATTATGATATATTTTTTTATTGGTTGGAATTGGAAATAGATTCTCTTCATTGGAAAACAAATTGAACAAATAATCGAAGATTTTAACCATTGATGTTTAAATTATCAATGGTCAAAATTTACCTATTGATTTTGACTATTAATAATACAAACATCAATCGTTAAAATCTCTATATTATTTTTCAATATTTTTTATTCAACGGAGAGAATCTCTATCTTTTTTATTGTGACTATGACACATTGGATATAGTCTATAGGTCCTATATAAAGTGGCAAGACACACATAAGTATGTTAGAGAGACTCTTGAAAAGAGAGTGTTTCTAACACTTTTCATTTGTGTTTTTCAAATTTATTATGTAATCATAGAGCATCTATATTAGACTCCATCCGTTTTAAATTATATGTTGTTTTTACCGTATCAGACAAATTTAAAAATGTAACTAATGTTATTTAAAAAGATAAATTATGAATTAGTTTACAAAATTAACCTTTATTAATGTTATGAGAAACAAAAATTAAAGAATCAAAAATTTCAAATTGTCCAATACCAAAAATTAAAATCAAATAGAAAGTTGTCCTCTCTAATCCCTTATTTTCAAATATCCGTCAAACTACTCCTTCATTTATGGATTTTATCCAAGGTATGAATTTTCAATTCAATATAAATATAAATTGATGCTTGATTAGAAACATAAGAAGTATGACTTGAATATTGACTAATGACTAGTCAGATCTCAAAGCCGACTCAATATAAACACATACAAAACCAAAAACTTAGAAATAACAGATCCAAAACAGAGCAAAAAAAAAACAATGAAAACTTTCAAACTCAACCACAATCACCACCATTTCTTCACCCTCCTTTTCTTCCTCCTTCTACCCTTCCTTAAATCTCAAACTACAAGACAACAAAACAACACAGGCTACACTTGCAGCAGCAACAACAACAACAATAACAAAAACCAAACAAAAATATATCCATGTCAAACCTATGCATACTACAGAGCAACACCACCAAATTACCTCGATTTAGCTACCATTTCAGACCTTTTTTCATTAAGTCGGTTAATGATCTCAAAACCAAGCAACATCTCTTCACCTTCATCTCCTTTAATCGCTAATCAACCCCTTTTAATCCCTTTAACTTGTTCTTGCAATTTCATCAACACCACTTTTGGTTCAATCTCTTACTCCAACATCACTTATAGTATAAAACCAAATGATACTTTTTTCCTTGTTTCAACTATAAACTATCAAAATCTCACTACTTATCCTTCTGTTGAAGTTGTTAATCCTAATCTGGTTGCTACTAATCTTTCTATTGGTGATAATGTTGTTTTTCCAATTTTTTGTAAGTGTCCTGATAAAACCAAAACAAATTCAAGTTTCATGATTTCTTATGTTGTTCAACCTTCTGATAGTGTTTCATCAATTGCTTCAATGTTTGGAACAACTGAAAAATCAATAACTGATGTTAATGGTGAAAATTTGTATAATTATGATACAATTTTTGTTCCTGTTAATAAATTACCTGTTTTGAAACAACCTAGTACTATTGCTCCTTCTCCTCCACCAAGTGGAAATTTTGATGATGGTGGTGATGATGATAAGAGTGGAACTGTTAAAGGGTTGGCTATTGGATTGGGAATTTTAGGGTTTTTGTTGATTTTGATTTTAGGGATTTGGTTTTATAGAGAGGTTTTGGTTAAGAAGGAAAAGAAAGGAAGAGATTTGTATTTGGGTGAGAAAGGGTATAAAGGGAATAATAATAATGATAAGAAGAAGAAACAAATGGATGTGAATTTTATGGCTAATGTTTCTGATTGTTTGGATAAGTATAGAGTTTTTGGATTTGATGAATTAGTTGATGCTACCAATGGGTTTGATGAAAGTTATTTGATTCAAGGAAGTGTTTATAAAGGTGAAATTGATGGACAAGTTTATGCAATTAAGAAGATGAAGTGGAATGCTTATGAGGAGCTCAAAATCTTGCAGAAGGTAATAATGCATTTACATTTGTATTTTTCATATCTTATACCTTTAATTATTTGTTGATGATTATTTTCTAGGGTCTATACTATGTTCAAAATGTTAGTGTTATTTTGCTTACATAAAAAAAAATAATGTAGAGTGAAGATTTATTTTAGTTCCCAAGAAAAAATTGAGATTTAATGTGGTTTCTAAGAAAAAAGTAAAGAAATTTAGTTACGGAGAAAAGTTTTTTTAAACAAACATCAAAATATTGAGTCTTTGTTTGGTATCATGGTGGATATGTCAGATCATAGTGATTTACTGTGATTTAGTAGTAGTTACAAAGTGTAGTTTCTGCAAAATCACGATAAATTACTGGAATTCTGACGTACAAATCATTTATTAATTTAGTAATGACGAAATTGTATCCTCCAATTTTTTGAGAGAGAGATTAAAATGAATCTTGTCTTATTTAAAACGAAATTGTATCTCCCAATTTTTTGAGAGAGATGAAAATGAATCTTGTCTTATTATTTAAAATTTAAAGTTGATGGATAAAACTCATGAAAGAATGGAAGATTCACAATCACCACATAATGGAGTTAGGATCCTCTCCATTCTCATTCTTTTCATTTCTTTCATTACTAAAGTTTTTAAATATTTTGGGGTATATAAAAGGAATTTAGGTTTACTCCATTTACTATCTCTCTATTTGTTCTCCATTTAGAGAGAGATAAACACAAATAAAACTAGTGGAACCCATTAAAAGTGGGTCCCACTAATTTTTATTTGTGTCTATCTCTCTAAATGGAAGACAAATGAAGGAATAATAAATTGAGGGAACTCAAACCCGTATGAAAGATATTTGGATCTACTTAATGTCACACTTTTATATTTATATTTCCAAAACTATATAATAATGGAGGAAATAGAAAGAATGAGAAATTGAGAGGATCCTAACTCCACATAATGGTGCATTGAAATTTAGGACAGGTCATAAGGTGTATGAGGGAGGAATGGATAGAATTTTTCTTTTTTTATCCATTAGCCTAGTGGCTAGAATTTCTCTTTTTTAAGATGAAATAGTGGGAGTATTGTCCGTGTATTTTATATATAATGTCTCAACCAAGTGAGATATGCTCACAGAACGATAGAAAACCTTTACTAGAAAAAATATGTTTTAAGTTAATAGTATCTTAATTGTTGATGATATTAGGTGAAGTGACACTGACATGTCTAATGAGATGATATCATTCGACCAATATTTTATAAATCAATACAAGAATTAAAAATAAAATTTATGTAACATTATCAAAACAAGGGTATAAACCTCTAGATTCCTAGATGATACAAATGTATTTTAACATTGGTCATTATTTAATGATGGTGGAACTATCCTCGAACTGTTTTTTTTTGCTTCTTAATCATTCATTAGCCATTATTTTTGTACTTGATTTTTTAGAAAAGTATCAAGATGAATAAAATATTAATTAGCAGTGGTTAATGGTTTTGTTGCTTGTGGTTATTTAATATATTGAAAGTTGTTTGTCTTATTTTTCAAATCTAAGGTTGAAATTATATAAAAATAAAAAATACATAAACAAATAATTCAAGGGTTAATGCTCATATAGCAAAGAAAAGGATAAATTAAAATAAGTAAAAAATAATATATGGTGTATTATTATTTTTTGTCCTTATCTATCTTTATAGTAGTTAGTTGTGAGTGTGGGCCTTTGCTACCAAAAACCGCACGCATTGTTTGAAAGCATGCATTTGGACTAATATTAGAGGTGGGAAAAGTACTAGTGTTCTAGTATTGACTTATTCTTTTATATTTATTTTTTTGAATTATGTCATGTTATGAATATACTCTTTAATCGATTGAAATTCAAATGAATTCTACTAAACTTATGTGTGACCTGCATAATTTAGTGTAACTCGTTTGAATTTCAATGATAAAAAAGTGTTAAAAAGAGTCGGGTAGAGAATATTCAACTAACACTCCTAAATATTTCAAACTTGTGTAATATATTTGGGCCTATTTCAATATTGTGAAAAAAATTCTCATTTATACACCTCCTATGCTTAGTCCCCTTACCCCACATTTTTCCAAAAATCTCATTTACCTTGATAATTTTTAAACACCTTTTTTTTTACAATGTTTATTTTTTGAGTAAAGTTGATAACAATATGTCTTTTTGTGTATTGAAGGTAAACCATGGGAATTTAGTGAAGTTGGAAGGATTTTGCATAGAACCAGAAGAATCAAATTGTTATCTAGTCTATGAATATGTTGAAAATGGATCTCTCTACTCATGGCTACATGAAGAGAAAAACCAAAAGTTGAATTGGATAACAAGGCTAAGAATAGCCATAGACATTGCCAATGGTTTATTATACATTCATGAACACACAAGACCAAAAGTTGTACACAAAGACATTAAAAGTAGCAACATTCTCTTGGACTCAAACAAGAGAGCTAAAATTGCGAATTTCGGTCTTGCAAAGAGCGGAATCAATGCAATTACAATGCACATTGTTGGAACACAAGGGTACATTTCACCCGAATATCTAGCCGATGGTATTGTGTCGACAAAGATGGATGTGTTTTCTTTTGGTGTTGTGTTGCTTGAGTTGATTTCGGGAAAGGAAGTTATTGATGATGAGGGAAATGTTTTGTGGGCTAATGCTATAAAAACATTTGAAGTGAAAAATGAACAAGAAAAGGCAAGGAGACTTAAGGAATGGTTGGATAAGGCTATTTTAAGGGAGACATGTTCAATGGAAAGTTTGATGGGTGTACTTAATGTTGCAATTGCTTGTTTGAATAGAGATCCATCAAAGAGGCCTAGCATTATAGATATTGTTTATTCACTTAGTAAATGTGAAGAGAGTGGATTTGAGCTCTCTGATGATGGGTTTAGTTCACAAAACTTGGTGGCTAGGTAAAGAAAAATTCTCTCCCGCACTCCCCAACACTCTCTTATCCCCCAAAATTACTTTTTTGTCCATGTGAATAAAATTCAAAACGTATTTTTCAAATTTTTTTTGTCGAAAAATATGTTCTGAACTTTATTCGTATGGGCAAAAATGTAATTTCAGAGGAATAACAGAGTGTAGAGGGCGGGGGTAGAAGAGAATTTTCCCTAGGTAAACAAGGTTGTCTTGCTGTGGCCCATTTGGTTTAATGGATCTAAATATGTAGTATTTCTTAAAGAATAGTTTTTTGAGCCCAACTATAAGGAAAGTGTAAAATATTTTTGGAAGTAGTTAATATAATGTAATTAAAATAATTTTGACAGTTTGTATCATCATTAATATCTTAGGATAAGATTGTATGTGGCTTAAAAATTAAAACAACTACCAAATAGGTACTTAGAATTATAAGAGTTTAGAAATTTAAGTTAATAGTCTTAGAATTAGTCTAAGAATGTGATCATTTAAATAAATTTAATTTTAAGGTGATCATTATGGATGTATGGAATATGTGAGAGTTATTCTTCTGTATTAATATTAGGTTAAATTACACTTTTGGCCCCCTAAGTTTCAGAAAGTTGCGATTTTTGCCCCATATGTTTCGAAATAGCACTTTTGGTCCCCTAAGTTTCAGAAAGTTGCGATTTTGGCCCCCTATGTTTGAAAATAGCACTTTTGGCCCTCTATCTTTACCCCTTTTGCAAAAGATCAATTTTGACCAAGTCAACGCTAATGTGGCAAGTCACTTAAGTGACTCAGCTGCCACGTCAGATTTATTTTTCATTTAATAATTAAAATAAAATAAAAAGGAGAGGAAATTCAAAACCTGTTAATGGCAAATTAACATAGATTAACCATACTCTCATAAATCATTATACAAAACAAATACAGGGAAAGTTCAGAACCAGTGCATTGAATGGAGGTTGAATCCAATGTATCTCCACATAGCAAAAATTTGAAAATGATACTTTGACATTAATAGGTTTATAGAAGATGATAATAATTTACTCTGCATATAGCCCTAAAATTGATGCTCTATTATTTCACTAAAAATTTCACATAATCATAAGAGGAAATAGGGTGAAAAAGAAATATTTAAAGTTCTGGCATCATAGATTTGAAGGCATAAATCATCATAATATTTAAGTTATTTTTAATCCAATCTATATTGGCATTTCCTCACAAAAACAAACACTACTCAATGAATCATGCAGAAAGCACAAAATATCCTCATCCCTAAACAAATGGAACATGCAAGCAAACCACATAACACAGACGAAGTTCATAGGTGTAACTTCCTCTCTTTCTTATATTTTTATTTTTTATTTTAATTATTAAATGAAAAATAAATCTGACGTGGCAGCTGAGTCACTTAAGTGACTTGTCACATAAGCGTTGACTTGGTCAAAATTGGTCTTTTGCAAAAGGGGGTAAAGATAGAGGGCCAAAAGTGCTATTTTGAAACATAGGAGGCCAAAATTGCAACTTTCTAAAACTTAGGAGCCAAAAGTGTTATTTTGAAACATAGAGGGGCAAAATTGCAACTTTCTGAAACTTAGGGGGCAAAAACTGCAATTTAGCCTTAATATTATTATTTAAGATTTATATTTACGTTTAAAATTTTAAGGATATGTTTAAAATTATTGGAATTAGTTGTTAGCATTGCTTTTTTCATATAACATTATATTATATTTTATGAGAGTTTCTTCATATAAAAATATTTTCCACCAATTCTTATAATACAAAAACACAAAAAATCATATCTCAAACTTGTATAGAGTATTTCAAGTTTTCAACTAGTCTATAGCATCTTTCAAAGCCTTCTTGTTTGACCCAATCTATTTTCACTTTTAATGATTACTTAAATAAATAAATAAATAAATTTTGTCAATAAATAGATAAATGAACCTTTATTTTTTCTTTCCCTAAGAATATCTTAAGACCGATCTACCCCAACCCGCTTCCAGCCTATTATTTGATGGGTAATGTAGGGTGGAGCCATGACATGTCGGAGGTTTAAAAAAATTTGTTCACTCTTTCAAAATAAATAAAAATAAAATTGTTCTCTTCGTCAAAAAATGTGGATTATACATACGGGTCAAACCAACTCATTTTTATGATGCAAACGGTATGATTGATGGAGTTAGATTGTATTTGGGTGATGATCTGTACTTCAAGTATCAACAAAAAATATATCCGTAAAAATGTTGAACTTTGTTCGAGGTGAAAGAAACTGTTAAATTGAGTAAGAATGTAATATATATTTTGTGATGCAAGTGTACATATATATAGTGAAATATGAGCATATCCGCTTTTGTGGGGGTTATGAATGGAATAAGTCATAAATATCTTGAGGAGGAGTCATTTATTTATGTTTGGTAACATGTATTGGAGTTAATATACTTCGATGCTTTATTGAGCCTTTGAATAATTTGGTCTTTGACCACTGTGAAACAACAAGAATTAATTAAGAAGAGATTACTAACAATTGACTACGATGCGGTGATTTTCATAACAAAGAATTTTCATTAGCTCTAAAATAGATCGTGATTTGAGTATTGCAATTTTAATTTTCCAAGAGAAGATTTGAAAAACATGTTCGAAATCATTTTATGTGGTTACAATACGGTGGTACAAGTGATTGAAGAGACTATCATATGAGCAATGTTACGGTTGCAACTGCAGTTACAGACTACAATTTAAACTTATACTTAGAACTTAAACAACATTATAGTTTTATAGTGATTTCATCAAGTCAATTCGTAAAAATCATTTTTCATTCCAAACACGCGACAAATTATATGAGAGTAATTCACTACTCCAAATTGTAATCACGTACAATAATCAATCGTTAGTTGGTTCAGTGGTGATTGATGCTGAATTTGATAGAGAAGACCACGGTTCGATCTCCCGCAACTGCGATCGAAAGGGGGCTAAAACCATTTAATGCTAGAACTAACTTCTAAATCAGATTAAACCGGTGGTGAAACCAAGAAATATTATAATCACAATAGTATTCTACATTTAAACCATGCATGACCAAAACTTCAAACAGATTGAATAATTAAACTGTTGAATTGTTGCTCCTTTGACTCAAACTACCATATCATTCCGCTTCTAAATTTTGTAGCTTAATTCAATATCAAGCTCACACAAACCCAACCAAACTTAATAGTGTACTATTTTTCAACAAACCTCCGACACAGACACAGACGCAACACTCACGTTAACACATCAAAATTGTAATATATGAGAAAACGAATTAATTGAATATAATCATGTGCCATGTGTTGTTATGTTGGTTTCAGATGCGAAAACATGTCAAACACTAGAAATGATTCGAGCTCAGATGTGTTGACACTACAAAACTGTTTTTTGTGAGAACAAATTTCATTCACAATAAAAGAATCATATCACTATTTTCAAACTCCCTCAAAACTCATGGTAAAGTTTTTTTTATAGACAAATGTTAGTCGTTAGTTTGTTATGGGTGAGAGAAATTTGTTAATAGGAAAAAATTACATTACAAATATTCAGTGTATTAGCAAAGAAAAAAAACTTTTGAAGATCAAAGATTAGGCACCAATGAGTATCCACCATGTATTTATTTTTTCTATCAAAAAACTATGTGTTTAATTTCTACATATTGATACAAAGCAAACCACTTGACCTTTCTAAATCTAATTCTATGGTATTATTACTATTATACAAAGTTGTATGGAAGAAAATTTCTATCAAAATGTTATTAAAAATGTTCAGTGGAAAATAACAAACAATAGCATATAGCATCCCATCAAAATGCTAAAATAACCAAAAACAAAAAAATATGTTGACAAAGTTTTTGTAGAAATAATCTTCCATCTCCCTTCCAAATCCAGATTATGGCATGGTGGTTTGATACCTTTGATTCAAAATCCAGCAACTGAATAATTGATTTTCTTCAAACATCAAAACTCTTTTTCTTGCAAATAGTCTTTTCACTCATCATATCATAGTCATAGTAATAATTCATTTTTTTTCTCATACACCACAACCTAAACCTCTAGCTTCTGCACCTTTCATGATTCTTAGCCTTTTGCAAGAAGTAACAAACATGCTGCAAATAATATAAAAAGTAATATGAGTTTGTGAATTAATAATTAAATATATTGACTTAATAGACAAATAGCTAAAATTGATCCTCTGCAAGTAATTTTATGGTGCATACGATGGCAGATTATTAGATTAAGAGAGAAATTACTCTTAATCTAACTATTTGTTGCACCATAAAATTGATTGTAGAGGATCTAAATCCATCGATTCTATACATGAACACAAAACTAACACAAAAAAAGTGTGAGAACTTACTCCCATGGAACATCTCCAACTAGCATCCAATCACCATCCTTGTCTTCATATGTTGGTGCATATTCAGATCCCTTATAACCCTCTCTTTCAGAATACTCACCTAAAATAACAAAATCCAGCTTTTTCTTAGCAAAAAATTAAAATTAAAATTGTCACACAAACTTGCTTCACCACAATAAAACCAAGACTAGTCTATATTCCCTCTAAATACATCACTTATACAATGAACCTAAAAAAGTTAAAATTTTCAGAGTTTAAAATAAAGGTATGCGACCACGATTTTAATGTCTATTCTATTGCAAAGCGGTCCTAACTCGTAATTGAGACTACATCAATCATATTTATATGTGATTCTCTACAATATCAATGATCTAGACTAAACACGATTGCGATATAAAATCCTAGCCGAAATTTAAAAAAAATAATTCTCTATATCTTACCTATAGTTAACTTGAACATGGTTTCTAGAGCTTTGAGTAGTTCAGGGTACCCTCCATAGATCCTTAAGTCAATCTTTCTAAGGTAAGGAGCTCCATCCATGCTAACTTTCACAAAGATCCCACCAACTTCAGCCTCTTGCAAGCTATTTTTCCTGTAAGATCTAATTGGTGGCCACCCAACTATCTTTGCCCTGCAATATCAAAATCAAATTCAATCAATTAACTCAAAATTCAAATTCAAAAATTAAAAAATCTTAAATCTTTTATCTCATCAAGAGACCCTCTACAGCTGCATACTATGGTGCTGCAGAAACTAACAGATTCTATATCTGCTGCATCTGCAGCACCATACCGTAGTCTGTAGAGGATCCAATTACATGTGAGAAAATTTGTCTTTCATGATTTCAAACTTACTTGGCAGGAGGGGCAGCAGAAGAACTCTCAACTTGTTGATCGTTTGAAACCTTAGAAATTGAAACAGATTCCTCAGAAGTTTGAGGTAATTGTCTTTTGTTATTCTTAACACTAAGATTCATTGTTTTGTTCTCCTTTTCCTCTGTTCCTGGTAATCCCAATCTAAGCTCAGTTGCTTTGAATTCCATCTTCCTTATGCAAAAACCTTCTAATTCAACCACAAAATATATAAGTGATTAAAGTTTAAAGAATTTGATGCTACAATTTCTTTTCTTTTTTTCTTCTTTTAAGATGTTAAAAGAGAAAATGTGTGAAAGTTGGAAATGTAAGGTTGTGTTTTATAGGAATAATGATAATCACTTTGACATTAATATTAAAAAACTGTTTAAAATTTAATGCATAAATTATGGACAAAGGCAAGTTAAGTTGTCGGTAGCAGCATCAACAGATTTAAAGTAATATGTTTCCTTATTGGGGTGACAAGAGTGGGACATATTCACCAACCATTTGGTCTGGATATTTTGGACGGTTAAGATTTGTTTTGAGAATGAAATCTTGAGGGTTGATATGAAGGAAGCAATAGCATGTGAATGGAGGGTCCCTTGTGATAGTTGGTTATGGGAAAGTTAGGGGTCTTGTGTTGGGTTTTAATTTGGAGTTGAATTGCTTTTGTAGGGGGTATTATAATATGCCACACGTTTTGTATGATAATGAAATTGATATCTTCTTTGTCATTTCTTTCATCATAATCACTAGTTTGATTTATCATATTTGTATTTTGTTTGGATATTTGGAAATTAGAAAAATCATGAATTTTCGAGTTCGATAAGGGTAGCTCAGTTAGTAGCTACTAAAAATATTATTGAAAAAGTTGAAATTCAAACTCCGATTTTCCATTTCTCCACACTATAGTATGTGAATTTAACCACTAATAATATGAAAAATAATGTATTTTAGATGAGTGAGTATATAGCTTTTTAGTTTTTACTAAGTATATAATTAGGAGTGTTTGGTTCTACTTTTGAGGCGCCAAATTTAATTCTGAATGTTTAATTTAATTTTGACATGCTTGAAAACATAAATAGAATTATTATTTTTTTAAAATTAATTCAAATTTGAAGTTAATGTATGTAACATTTTACTCTAAATAGTTCAATTCAATTTTATGCAAATATGTTCCAATGTAAATCAATCTGGATTGGGATGTGGCAATCTCTCATTCATGGAGAAGCAACAAGTGTGCCGACGTATTAGCAAATGTTGGGTGCTTCATTGGACGTGAAATTGTTTTTTATGATGTTTGTCCGTCTTTCCTTAGTAGCATTGTACTAGAAGACAACTTGGAGATTACTACCCCTAGATTGATCTCTTTGTAATATTCTCTTTTTGGGCGTTAAGCCCCCTGAATACCCAAAACAAACAAAAAAATCACTTCATTTTAAACTCACATATAACTAAAATCAACATAAACAAATCATTCAAAATTAATATTTATCATTAAGGGACTAAACACAAACGAAGCCTTAATGACAAGAGCTGTGAACACATATTTTGAGCTGGGTTGCTAGCCCATCCCACTGGCCACACCATTGCTAAATGCAGAATAAGTTGACTCATGGAGCTTTTTTATCAATATAATTTCTAACAACTTAATTATAGACACATACATATTTGTATGTATTTACTACTTTCTATATAATACTTGTATTGCCATACTTTTACATACTATTTATTTTTACGCAATATTGTACTCTTACATACTTAAAAATACATACTTACAAAATTTACATACCAATGTTTATCGATAACTAATTTCTGAACATATATAATATATCAAAACTAAATTTTTTTCATGCACAAAATTCATAATTAAGGTGTCTAAGTGACTAAGTGTGTAATCAATCCACAGTTGGTCCTTTTTCTAGACATTTAACATATATTAAGTATGATATTTATTTTTGTTGTAGTATATCAGTAATAGAAGTCTAGCTAGAGGGTTGGCCAAGAAATTTATGAAAGGATTGGACTAGGTCAAAATAATTTGTTTTTCTCTTTAATTGGTCAAGATAAGTTTCAACCATCATAATTGTTAATTCAACCCATATTGGACTAAATTTATTATAGGAGAAAAAAAGTAATTCTATCAAAGTAATAAAAAAGAATTAAGTTTTCTGATGTGTAAATAGATAAATATTTATTTGACACAATTTTTTTTATAATTTATTTGTCACAATTTTTTATATCAACATTATACAGTTACACATTTTTTGCTTTTAACAATATTATATTAATCTTCTATTTTTCCATTGGAATTGACATCAACACTTATTTAAGTTGTATTTCATACGATGTGTCAAGTTTTTGTTTGTCAAAATAACATTTCTCATATAAATAACACTAAATCAACAACTAACTAAAAGAAATAGAGTTAGAAGAAAAAAAATCTAAAGGAAATAGAAATGTTAGATTTTAAAATTTTCTTTGGAGGACTAATAATATGCGTATAATTTTAAACAATTGATTTGACGGTTTGGTTGATTAAAAATTTAAATGAGAACAAGAATAAAAAGAAAATAGATACCATTTTATATTATGCCATTTTAAATTGACAACTTTTGTATTTTATTGTTTTTATCTTCTTTTGACTGCTTTGGAAGTTGAGCAGATCAAGTGCAATGTAAGAGGAAAGCCAAAGCATATATTGCACGATTGCTTAAGGATTAAAATTGATTTTTTGCCTAGCAAAGCCCAGCATAATACTATTATTGCTTAAACTTTGAAATTGATGTTTGCCCAACAAAGCAACTATCAAATAGCTAATATAGTTAGTCAGTCATTACATTATGGCATTGGATCACACATTCAAAGACTATGACTAAAATTTTAAATTGAAAAAAATAATCATAGAGTATAATTAAAGATAAACTTTAAAATAATTGGTAGGTTCCATTATAAACAAATAAAAACTGGTAGGTGACCAGAGACAATTTATATTCTGCTAACACTTTAGATTGAAGATATGTCCAGTGTTGCAATATATTATCATTACTAGAAATTTGTGTTTTTTCTACGAATTTTGACATAAATTCTGTTGGAACACATTTCTTGTGGATTTTCTCAAGGATTATGGTTCTCAGCTAATACCTTTGTGGGTAATTGTTTCCTACGGATTTTGAAATCTCAAAAAACTTTCTTGCGGAATTTGCTACCGAAAATGAGAACAAATCTATAACAAATCATTGTTTAGTGGATGAAGTTTTTAAAGGTCTTTCCTGCAAAAATCTCTAAGTAAATTCCCTTGTAAATGCCGCAGAGAGTTTCTCAGAAAACTTGTTCCGCTGATAAAACATGAAATTATATCTTTTTGCAGGTAAATCCCCAAGAGATGCAACAAATTTTTAGTAGTGTATATTTCTTGTGATAACTCTCACGTTCTTAGCAGAATGAATCCTAGTAAACCGAAGTTCAGCCACGACGTAAATAAAATCTGAAAAAGAAATTGTTCCATCCAAAAATTAAACTCAGATTCTTCCAAATGATCCTTCATTTAAATCTATTAATCACACTGAGCCAAATATTTTGATTTGTTAGGAGTTCTTTAATCCTAAGATAGAAGCACATTGCAAGATTATAAAAAAAAAAAAAAAAAAAAGCAGCACATTGCAAGATGTTAATTTATCACCTCTAGCATATGCCTTCAGATACAGCAAGAGGTCAACTGGTACACCCACGTTATTAAACTGCCTAAAATCAGCTGCATATATGAACAAGTCGAATTGGTGAAGTGAAATGAAATTCTCATCACACATTATATTTCTTATTTAATCACTTATATGATCAGTTCCACATAATGCAATGTTCATTGTTGCAACTTGCAAGGCATGAATATGTTAAAGAAGTACCACATTGTTACGAGATGACCTGAATATGTATTTATAAAGTGAAAATAATTTTTACCTTACAAGTCAATTTTGTAGAGATATGTTAGGCCTAAAAACTCATTTCTAAGATGGTATCAAAGCCGAAAATTTCTCTTCCGACCCTCGCCATTCTTTTGTACCCCAATATTCCAATTTTGTTCTTGCAAGAACCTTCGATTTGCAGAAACCGAATATTTTTTAGTGCAAATTTAGAGGAATTTCGGTTTCTATAAACAAACAAAAAATCAAGGCAAAAAAAACTTTTGTTTTTAAAAACTGAAGTTTTTTGCAAGGGTAAAATTGGAAATTCAGGGGGTAAAAAGAAACACGGGGGGTCGGTTGAAAAACTTTCATCAGAGCCTCATTCACGATTCGCAAGGCCGCCTGCTATCAATTTCTGTTCGGCCCATCCACCATTTATATTCGCGCCTCAAGCCTATAGCGCTTGCCGCGAGGGGGTGTTTTTAAGAAGGCCACACTAGTCACTAACCACAAGATATTTTCAAATTTGGAAAATATCTTCTTCTATTCTCACCATTTATTCTTAGATTAAACGATTCCAACATGCAAAAAAAATATTATAATTCATATTTTTAGAATTTCACAAAGTGATATTTGAGACGGACTGCAAGATGGTAGTTGATGAAGTACACAATAAAAAATAAAATAATTTAGAGTATGGTTCACTTATTGATGATTTTAGAACCATACTTTCAAATCATAGCGATTTCATAGTTGCTTTTACTAGGTGTCAAGCAAACGGAAGCGCTCATGCTCTTGCACGAGCAGCTCTTTCCCATGCTTCTCGTGCTACTTTCGATGTTATTCCGACTTGTATTAATCCTATATTATAAATGAAATGTCTTGAGTTTGGTTGCGTAAAAAAAAACAAAATTAGAGGTGGACAAGTAACTATCAATTCATAAATGTACCACATTGGAGAACCGGTTTTTCTTAATGTCTGTTTATTTTTTTTATTTTTTTTTGTATCGTTCTCTATTTTTCTTTGTATATAAATAGCGTTGTATCGCTTCCAAAATTAATTTAACATTAATAATCTTAATTCTATTATTTTTCTTTCTAATTTCCAATCTAAATTCTATTCTAATAAAAAAGATGTTTACTTATTTTATTTTTAAAAAATCATATAATGTCTCTATTAATCATTATAAACGAGTTATCTAAAAAATCATCATGAACGTGTATGATGGTCAAGGGACATTTCCTGTATATGAGATGGCAACAATGTCGTTAATAGCCTAGTACACAATTTCAACAAAGGTGTGCAATCTAGAAGCCGTATTGTCGTATAATTATTTTCCTTCATCTTATAGCCTATAGGTAATAAATATTAACCGTCCTTTAGCAAAGATTAATTTTCATTGTAAAATTTGTTGAATACATGGCATAAATTCTCTCTTTCAAACTGATTTTTCTTCATACGCAAGAGTTAGATATTAAACATATGACCACTCTCTTAAGAGAATCGTATCCCTTTAGTTTCCAGGAAAAGTTAACTCTAGTAGTCTAGAGTTCGGCCGCGAGGTAAGTAAATATTGACTAAGAAATTGTTCCGCTCAAGAATCAAACTTCGGTTTTCCTGAAATCCGTCCTTTAGTTTAATCACTTCAACCGTATTGAATTTTAAATGTAAGTGGTTTAAGTTTTACATCGAATATAAATTTATTGTCTTATAAAGTTTTGAATGGAGATGTGAGACTCCATCTCTTATGAGAGATCTAAATCATTAACCTCATTATTTCACTCGAGTTCTCCTGACTTCCCAACAAGCGGAACCTCTTGTTACTTTTGTCAATGTGTATTATTTTCTTCCATATGTGGCAACCGGCAAATCACATCAACTGAGAATGCGCTCTCATTGCTTAACCTAAAGGTAAAGGCAAGTTGAATGGGGGGCCATATATCCCTCCCCACTCATTAGTCAGAAGATTACAGGCTCCTTCCATTTTCAATCTAGCTACTTACAACACTACAAGTCTACAAATCCATATGTAGTACTAGCAATTATCCGTTCGTGTAGCAATTAGCATCCTTGTCCAAAACCAAATCAACTTTTAATTGCAAAAGTGTTTTTTAAGGGTTATTAGTAGGCTTAGACATAGCCCTTTTATTAGGTTAATATTATCTTTAATTTTATCTTCATAGATATATACTTTAAAGAAAATATAACGAGCGCTTCAGAGTACTTTGTCCATCCTTAATTATAAGTAATAGTCAAATTTTCAGATTCATTGAATAATTAATATATTTAGTCTATGTTATAGATTAGATACATAAGTTTTTGAATGAATCTAAGAAATACATTTTTGCTTATAATTAAGGATGAATAAATTCTTACTAAGTATATTAATAAATAAATAATTACATTGGAATTTATACATTATATACCTTAAAATTGTAAAAAAAAATTATCATTAATTTTATCTTTATATTTTTTAGCATGCAAACCTGTTTATAAATAATTAGTACATCAGTATTTTTACATTTTTTTCCTGAAAATGTTATTAAATTTTTGGGGTGATCAGCTGGGGTTCGTTTTTAATTGTTATCATCATTGTTACACTATGTTCGCTAAACACACCACCATCACATTCAAAATTAAAATATAGGAACTCTGTTAATATCTAGCTATTGAAGTCTTTTTTTGGTTCTTTTCTATAAGTACAAGTTTATTAAACTTGTCAAACCAAAAGGATAGACAGAAAAGGAAAATTAAAATAAAATAAACAAATATGTCATCATCTTACGAAACAGCTTTGTAAACTAAAGATTAACTCTACTTATAAATTTATGTTTAGGTCATTTCTTAACTTATGTTGGGATCTTTAACACATCTCTTCACGTCCAACACTATTGAACATGGTGTGTGGATATAAATAGTAGGTGATCCGATAGCATAAACCTAATACCAAGTGACCCAATAAATTTTAGAGTAAGCTCTGATACTATCCTATATAAAACTAGAAGTTGTATTTAACTCAATCCTACAAAATTAACTTGTAAGATGAGCATAACTGTGAACAATTCTGCAAATGACAATGAAGAAAACTCCAAATTTGTGGTTTATGATGATGATGTTGGTGACACAGATTCAGGGAAGTTTATTTCACACCAGATCGAATCATTTGTGAACCAGGTTATAATATACATTACAATTACAAAGTAGCCCCAAGCCCAATTTGTATAAGTTATAATATACTACTCACACGAACCCTAAATCTAGAAAGATTGCTACTTTGAAAGCAGCCGCCTCCCTCATTTTGCAGCACTTGATTTGGACACAAAAAAATTTAAGTTTTTCACTATGTTAATCTTATTATTATCTTTCTATTAGTGTTTATTTTGAATTTTTAGTTTTTTTTTTAGCGAATTGGATCCCAATAATCATTTCAACACCCAAAATTCTTCTAATTATCCCAACAATTATCAAAATCCTAACAATCATCAAAATCCAACAACTATCAAAATCCAAATATATTTTTCAACCAACTTCCTCAAAATATACCTAATTTTGGTTTTGCACCAAATTTTTGTTAAGTGTTTATTATTTTAATTTAATTTTAATCGATAATTGTAATTTTATGTAATCATAAAAACAAAAATTTAAATTTAAATAAGAATATGAAATAAAAAGTGGTGTGGTAGAGTGTTGAATGAAAAACCATTGGAAAGGGTAAAAGTTGAATGAACGTTGAATTATTAGGTGGAAGAAAGAGAAAATAATGTGGAGTGTTGAGAGTTGAAAAAGTGGGTGTTGAGTTTGTAAACCATTGTAGATGGTCTAAGGCATTAGATACGGTTAATAGATGACCTCTCTTATAAATCCAACATTCTTCCCATTTGTAGTCGATGTGGGACTTAATCACTCACACCTGCAACCCAATACCACTTATTGGGGAGTCTGGGAGAGCTCGAGAGAAATATTGGGTCACATATCTCAAAGAGAGAGTGATGCCACATCTCCACCTAAAACCTTAAGACATTAAATTCATGGGTCACCTCTATTAATAAATGAATCTAACAATATTCTTCCCATTTATAATTAATGTGAGAACTCACACTTGGGGAAAGTTGTTGGGTTGCAACTTCCAAGTGATTGGTAGGCAGAAAAAACACATCAGGACGGTTTGTATGACAGTTTGGGAAACCGTCACCATATGGTGTCCCGACGCCAGGATTACCAGCCTTTTGTCAACCGTCGCTAGCCAAGGTTGCGACGGTCCGAAAAGTTCAAGTTTTTCAAAAAGTTGGCTTTTAAAATAGGGGGATCAAAAGTTCAAGTTTTTCAAAATAGAGGGACCAAAAGTGCATTAAAGCCTTAGGCTTAAATGCAGTTTTACCCCCTATTTTGACTGTTTCGGAATTTTACCCCTTCTATTTTAAAACTCGGAATTTTGCCCCTTTTAGTAATTTTTTCATTAAAAAATAAATAATATGATAATGTTTAATAATAAATAATTAGCGAGGTGGATAATAACATAACACATCAGCGCTACTAAATAAGCAAATATGAGTCTAATATTATAGAGGGGGCACAATCCAAAGAATTATAAAATATGGGGGGGTAGAATTCCGAGTTTTAAAATAGAGTGGTAAAATTCCGAAACTGTCAAAATAGAGGGGGCAAAATTCCGAGTTTTAAAATAGGGGAGCAAAATTCTGAAACAGTCAAAATAGGGGGGTAAAACTGCATTTAAGCCAAAAGCCTTATTTGAATTTGCCATAGAACTTATTTATATATGAAACTTAATTTTGACATTTACAATTTATGATACATGTATTAATTAGTTATGTGATAACTATCTAATATGAAAACTTTCTTATAATAAGATTGAAATAAATTCTAAATTATTATTTTTAAGTTAATGTGAAATATATCACTTACATGCGTAACCCATTTATGAATTAAAAGTTGGCCATGACAAATTTTTATGATCATGCTAGTTGGTGTTATACATATTTAATGTAGGCTTAATTAGTCTAATGGTCCTTTAAAGACATTTTAGGTTTCATAATGGTCCCTTAAAGAAAAAAGGTCCAGATTAATCCCTTAAAGACATCTCCGTTTGTCACATTGGTCCCTTCTGTTAATTTATCAACCACAAATGTATTAGGTGGACCAACATTAAAGGTGGTCCACCATATACCACAATATATTTTTTAATTTTAACCATTAGATCTTTTTGAAAGAAAAACAACCATTAGATTTTGTATGTCCACCATATCTAAGAGTGCACCATCACCAACAAATTTTTGTTTCATCTTCTTCCTCCATCTCTTCATCTTCTTCCTCCATTCCTTCATCATTTTTTTTCTTCATAATTTCATCATTAAAATCCAAAATTTCAAAACAAATTCAAAAATAAATAAATTCCAAAATTGTAAAACTCTTAACTTTATCAAAATTTCAAATCTCCAAACAAAAACTCTAAATCCCAAATGTCAAATCCCCAACAAACCTAACCTTGAATTTCATTTTTACTTTCCAAATTTAATCTCATCAAACCCAACAAAAACTCTTAACTATTATTGATGATGATGATGGGGTATGAGTGTTTGTGGTGGTTAGGTCAAAGAGACAAAAAATGGAATTGAAGAAACAAATTGAGGAAAAAGATGATGATGAAAAATTGAGGAAGAAGATGAACTTTTTGGGTTTATTTGAAGGTTGATAGATTTGAGTTTATTTTTTATGATATTTATGAAAAAGATGAAGTTCTTGTATTTTTTTCTACAATTTCTGGACCCAAGAGAGATGAAGAAGATGAACAGTGACATTTGTTCATCATTTAACGTTTTTTTGCCAAAAACTAATGGAAGGGACCAAAATGACTAACGGAGATATCTTTAAGGGACCAATCCGGACCTTTTTTTCTTTAAGGGTCCATTGTGAAACCTAAAATGTCTTTAAGGGACCATTGGACTAATTAAACCTTTAATGTATTGAATGTATGGTATCTTGGCATTCAAGTGGAAGTAGAATTTCGAATTGAAATGATTATAGATATGTATTAACAAGAGAATAATAATGACATAAAGTTTGTGAATATGACACAATGATAATAAAATGATAAAGTGTCATGGTTTTATGATGGTTGGTTTAAACTATCAAGAATATAAAGGAATATTCAAGGTTTTTGAAAAGACATAGTTATGTGGTTGTTTGAATATTCAAATTTATAAAAGTTTGAAAGTCTTGCAATTCTTTGAAAAAAGGATTGACAAGGATATGATGTTTTCAGATATGATGGTTAAGTCATTGAAGACATCATTAGGGATGTGATATATACAAGCCCATATATAATTGATCACCAAATGGTGAAAACCCAACTCACACTAGGGTAAAATCAAGTCTTGAGTTCAATGATGAAAATAGACTAGTACTTGTAATAAATACATCTCAAGGGGTAAAAAGTACTTGTACCATAAGAACAAAGTGGTAGGATGAAATTTTTCTCTTAATAGACATATAGGATTAAGTTTGCTTGAATGCATAATTATGGATGCATTCATGATATAGTCTACTTATATGAGAATGAAGTGAGACCGCTTCATAGGTTCAAGCGGTTGACTCTTAAATTCTCATTAAAATGATATGAGGCCTTAACAAATGTGTCATTTTGATAATTCGATCAATGGTACCGGGATTTCATGTGTGAGTTATGAACACTTGTTATGATGAATAATTGGTTCAAAGCTTGTCTACCAATCTATTCGGAGATGAGTGAAAACTTAACTTACTAAGTAATGATTCAAGTCGTGAGATACCGTTATCTGAAATCATAAAATTTTCAGAATAATGGATTTAAATATATTTTGAAAATGGTGGGGGATTGTTGGAGAATTTCCAAAATATGTTTGAAAGGTTGTAATGGTTAATTTGAAATTCAAATTTACATTTTTGAAAACATTTCAAGGGTTGTGTCCCTTCATCGTTTGACATAAGTTTCTCTATAAATAAAGATACTTGGTAGGTAGAAAAATACACATCCAATCATGAATTTCATGAGTCAGAAATTCTGCATAAAATATCAAAATCATTTCTTCATTTCTCTAGTGCACAAGATGAATCAGAGAAACTTTATTCTGTAAACTACTATTGATCGATATGTTTGATATGAGTGTGCAATTCATATCATGGTTTCCAAAGTATATATCCTGAAGGGGATTCGCCAGTGAACCCATTTGCATCCGGTTTGCATAAACCGATGCAGGCGAATCGAACCTAAAGTTTAGTGTGTCCACACACACTTTGGAGTTTATGTGCATCATCATCATGTTCGTCTTCATCTTCTTCTTATTCATATATTTGCAGCAGACCCTCAACACAAGTTCTCACAAGTAGTACTCATAGAAACTCATGCTCGGTATATACCTATCATCTTTTCACTTTGTATCAAATTTGGTCGCTGAAGACAGTTATCACACAGTTCAAATTATCTAACTAAAAGCAAGTTATCCAAAACAAGTTACGGAGTATCACATATTAGTTCCACTGACTCACACTTCTTACTTTTTTTTTTTTTGAATCAAACAAACTTACTGCATTTCATTAACTACTAAATGTTCAATACATAAGGGAATATTCTCAAATCTATGGAAGCTAGACCAAGAATTGGCCGCCCTAGCAAGAGTATGAGCAACCGAATTCGCTTCCCTCCTAACAAACTTAACCTCAAAGTTTAGAAAAGACGACATAAAACTAATAATATCATGAACAATTGATAGAAACTCAGAATTGCCTCTACGCTTCATATGAATAGCCTCTACCAACACTTTCGAGTCACTTTCAAATTGAACTCGATCAAGTCCTCTATGTCTAGCTTCTTCCATTGCTAAAAGTAAAGCCCATGCTTCTCCCTCTACAGAAGACATCACAGTTTGCTGCCAATGTGTCATACCAGCCATGACTTGACCCCTATTATTGCGAAAACACAATCCCACCGAGGTCCTTCCAGAGCCAGGCACAAAGGCAACATCAACATTGCATTTTACCCAGCCTAGAGCTGGTTTTTCCCACCTTACCAGATCTGCTTCTGTAGTCCTGCTCTCACTATCACTCTGTAGCTTATGAACTGAGTACCAATCATTCCAAGCATCAAAAACATATCTTCCAATTTGGCGTGGCGTCTGGACATTATCATTCCACAGCTTATCATTACGATTTTGCCAAATACACCAGAGTAACATGGCCATTCTACCAACTATATCACTACTCTCATTGCTGCACACAGCGAAAATACGATCCATAGCATTAGATTGTTGGTACGCATATTATGTAGGATCGACGACAAACCAACTGCACACCAACTATCCCGGGCTACTGCACACCTAAAGAATATGTGAATCTCATCCTTAATCTCCTCATCACACACAGGACAATTGAGATTACACTCCACTCGCCTTTCCAACAGTCGATAACGAGTCGGGAGACATCCTCTACATAATCGCCAAAGTAAACGACGTGCCTTGTGCGGCGCTTGAGCTTTCCAAATACCATTCCAATTACCCGCTACATGATATTTGTCGCTGCCTATTATGTAACGCATAGCTAACTTATAACCGGATTTCACTGAATAACACTCATTCCATTCCTCCTCCCATACCACTTTATCCTCACGGACCGAGTGAACAAGTGGTGTTTCCAGAATCCTCTCCGCTACATCCCCTGAAAACAAGTTTCGAACCTTAGCTATATTCCACACTTTGTAATTCTCGTGTAGCAAATCTCTGACAAATAAATGATATACTCCTGCAGGTTGAGGCGATGACACCCATTTATTAACCTTCCCACGCAGCCAAGGGTCATGCATAACACGGATATTTTCCCCACTCCCAATCCGCCACCTACATCCAAGAGAAAGAATTTGTCTAGCATGCCACATACTACGCCATGCAAAACTAGGGTTGTATCCCAATGGAGCCTCAAATAAAGAGGAACGTGGAAAATATCTGACTTTAATTAACTCACACTTCTTACTTATTCATATTTTCTTAAAAAAAAAATTATAATTTATTTGAGATGCGGGGTACCTGTGACCGACCCATAGGGACTCACTTGTATTTTAAATGGGCAGGGCTAAAAAGCCCATAAAAAATCCGGGTTAAACTTTTAAGCCTTTAGCGGGTTGGCAAAAATATTATTAAAAGCGTAGAGACTATTTGACTTGAAAATTTAAAATAAAAAAGCTTTATATATTTCCTATTTTTATTTTTAATTATTAAGTTGCACTTTGTTTTCAATCTGGTCTATGCTGCAAAACAAATCTGTTCAATGCTTTGTCTTAGAATTTGTTTTTGACCAAATGCATAAGAATTTCTTAAAATAGGTAACAAAGTTTAAATCAAATAAATTACATTTTTATAGTAAAATACTTAAAATAGAAAATGTTAAAACAATACTATGCATTGAATACATTCAAAAAGCTTGATTCCGAGTCCAGATCCAATGTACCAACGTACAATGCTGGTAAACCAAGCTAGTTTCACATATGAATTTTTGAAAAAGATTAAAAGTGATTTCCTAAAAATACATTTTATTCTTTTTTTTACAATAAATTTAAGAGTGAAGACCCATTTTGGTCCCTCACAAATTTCTGACGGGACAATTTAGTCCTTGACAAAAATAAAATCCAAATTAGTCCCTAACAGTTTCATACTTGGGGCAAACTAGTCCCCAATTTGTTATAACAGAGGGACTAATATGTCCTCGATATGAAAATTTTAGGGACTAATTTGTCCCCGATATGAAAATGTCAGGGACTAATTTGGATTTTATTTTTGTCAGGGACTAAATTGTCTTGTCAGAAATTTGTGAGGGACCAAAATGGGTCTTCACTCTAAATTTAAATTATATTTTAATGATTTTATGTATATTTTTTTTTAACCCACACCGTCAATAAAATATTTAGTCACATTTAGGGGATGTATTAGATTGAGATTTCAATGAATTTTAAAAGACTTTTTTATATTAAAAATTTCATTGGTATTCAATCAAGACTTTTATAAAATCAAATCAAATCAAAACTTATGGTATTCAGTTAAAACAATTAAGATTTTTTTCAAGGCAATGAAATTCGCTGTTATTTGATTGAGATTTTTCAGGACTTATAAAATGTCATTTGGTATTCAAAAATCAACAGATTTTGGTGGATTCTTTCTTGTAGTAGATTTCGTGAGACTTTTTAGTTAAAAATACACTTGAAGGACTCTTCAAACAATCTCACCAAAAACCTTGAGACTTTTTCGAACTCTCCATGACTTTTTGCTTTCAGAGTTCATCATCACTATATCAGAATTTTTCTTCATCTTTTCTTTCTTCACTTGCTTATCAAATATGGTTTTTGCAAGTTTTCTTTCTGAACAAATTCTGCAACTTTTTTTCATATCGGATTCAACACTTTTGCTATTTCTTGTGGTATTCCTGCCGTTGAAGTGAGTTATATATGCAGTTGGTTTAACACTCAAAAATTAATTTTTTTTTGTATATGCAATCGGTAATCGGTGATTCACTTGCTCCATCTACTTTTATTTCCAACATCCTACGTAAAAGAAAACACATAACTTTTCATGTATTTTTCTTTTGTTGTTTTGGATTCCCAAAAAAATATAATTTTTTTTTATTACTCTTATAATTTCTTTTATTAAAATTTATTGAGTCTTTTGAAATTTCCCTAATATAAATTGAGTCTTTTGAAATTTTCCTAATATATAAAGTATTATGAAATCTTGATTGTAAAAAGTATTTTTTAAAAAATCTCTCAAAATCTATTCAAATGTGCTAAAAATCTTGATTGTAAAAATTCTTTTGAAAAAATTCTTTTGAAATCTCATAAAATCAATATAATCTTACGAAGTCATTTAAAATCTTTAAGACTTTTTTGTCAAAATAATCTCTTGAAATCTCAATCCAATACACCCCCTATCGTTTTTCAAAAACTTTATCCTTACATTAAATACTAAATATTGTAAGAAAGTGACAATTTAATTAGGGGTAAGATAGTAAATTTATTTTTTATATGAAATTAAGAAAATTAAAGGCATTTATCTATTATTTTTACTAAGTGTGAAAAATTTTGATTTTTTTCTTATAATTTATAAGACCAGAAGAAGTATATTTTTATTGTCTAGTCAATTACTTTTTTTTGGGTCAAAAGAAAAAAATACTTAAAAACTCTTTTCAACATATTTTTTTAGAATTGGCTGAAAAATATTAATAACCTCTTTTCAATAGTGGAACCCACATAAATTTTCACCAATAGTACAAAATGTTAAAAATAAATGTTTTTTTACGAAATAAAAAAGATAGTGTTAGAGAGAGTGTTGTTAGCACAATTTCTCTTATCTATTTGACACAACACAAAAAACCACAATCAAGTGTGAGTGAATGTGGTGTTTTTCATTCCAATGACAGAAAGTACAAAGACAATAGTGAGGAAGACAAGCATATCACCCAGGAGTACTTGGATTAAGTTTGATGCAAATGGACATAGTTCTTTCCTTGATGTAGACAAGTATGAAATCATGCGTCAAGTTCGTATTGACGCACGTGATTTTAGAATTCTTGATCCTCTTCTCTCTTATCCTTCCACCATTCAAGGCCGAGAAGAGGTTATAGTTCTTAACCTCGAGGTTGGACTCACTTAACTTTTTTTTCATTAGTTTCAATCTTTGTCGTCATCGTTGTTGTCAGCATCATCATCAGGATCCATATTAATTACTACCTCCATACTAAACATAAGAGAATATCTAGTCAATAAAAATTGATGTATCTGGTTAAAAATTTGAACCAGATACATAAATTTTTATTGATATAACTTTCTCTTACATTTAGGATTGGGGAAAAATTATTAAAATTTGTTTATGTTTATTATATGTTTTAATTAATATTTCTTTTCAGCATATCAAGGCAATCATCACTGCTAAAGAGGTTAGTCAATTTTCATAAAAAGTTTAAGTTAGTCTAATATTTTTTGTAGAGTTTGAGATGAATCTTAATTTCACGATCATATTTGTATCTATATTATTTGTCTAGGTCTTTTTGCTAGACCCAACTAGTGAAGATGTAGTGCCTGTTGTTAGGGAACTACTAAGGAAATTGTCTACCATTGACACAAATCAGGGAGATGATGATCAAGTCAATAGTCCACTTGAGATTGAAGTAGATGAAGATGATGGTATGATTGATCATAATTATTCCTTTTTTATTTTTATTTTTAAGAATTGTATATAATTATATCTAATTAGCCCTGGTTTCTCTTATTTATGAGTATGAATCCTCTGCGGCTGCAACACCACATTGCAGTCGTATTTAGTCGTAGTTAAAGGGAAAAAGAGCCGGTTTCATGGGCAGTTTATTGGTAGAGTTTATGCATGAATCTCGCTCACCCTGATTCGAAACCGGTGTACAAAACAACGATAACTAAAGAGGGATATAAAAATGACTAATCTTATTGAGAAACCGTGAATGATAACAATCTTAATTATATAAAAAAAATAAAATGTTAGGCTTTAAAATTGCATTAAAACAGTGTTTTTATGAAATGCAATAGAACAACATCTTGTGGTAAATATTTTGTTTATAATGTTATCAATGAAATGCTAGTATTAGAGTAGTGAGCACAATTTTTTTCAAAGGTTCTCTTCGCTAAATATAAATGTGATGATTACCTATTTGTCAAATTTTAGTTCACTATATATTGTAGGAGTCTAACTCCTTCCACTAAATTTTGCGACAGAACAAAAAACAATCTAAACCAAAGGTGAGTAAAAAATTCCAGCCTTAATCGAGAAAAATAAATTTGAAAACATGTGAGATTTTTAGGGTATCACTTTATTTGACAACAAAAAAAAATCAAAATAAATGTAAGAGTATTTTGTTTAAGTAGTCTTAGTGGCAAAATTCACACATTTTAAGTGTGTTAAATTGGAGAATCTAATATTTGAACCTCGTCCCCTCAAATAATATCTCTGATATATAGTTATCAATTGATCTATACTTACAAGACAATATAAGATTATATATGTTAGAAGTCCCACATTGGGATAACCTTTATAAGTGTAGTGCAAACCTCAACTCTCAAGCTAGCTTTTGTGGTTGAGTATATGCCGCTGAAATTCTAATATGATATTAGAGTCTATCCTAGATCCATTTGTTGATTGTTGTGGAGACCTCCCTTATTTGGGCCACCCATTGTTGTTGATTCCACGTACCAAGCCCCAAGAGCGCCATATCCTAGCTATAGGGAAATTCCAATTCATTGGACCTTTTGAGACAATTAAATAGAAAGTCTCAAGAGCGCCATATTCTAGAGCTCAAACTACGAGATTGAATAAATCCTCTTTTTGCGGTTGCGGGTTGAAGGTTGCTTCCCCTTCTTTGAACTCCGATTCATATTTTTAAAGAGTAAAGAGTAATAAAATAATTTCTTCTTAATGATAGGAGACAAAATTTATATGGATATAGTAAGTCTTGCTTGGGCTGCTTTAATGGTCGATTTCACATATATGGACAACTATCTCTTGAGCAAAGGTTTTGGATTGGCCTCATATCGACAATTATAATCAAGGATATTGTTCTATCAACCATCATCTACACTAAATCACTATTGACGCAAGTCAAACTGGTTCTTGCTGTTGCACCAGGAGCTGTTGTGGAGTTTGTCCTGGTTGGTCTTGTCATCTATCTCGAGATCATACCAAACCAAGCGTAGTACTTACTCATAAATTGGACCCTGTTCACAAGTGTACCAAATTTATCAGCAGAATGATTTTCTTCTGTATCTGTGGGAGTTCATGAAAGATACTTTGAAGACCAAATTCATACATTCGAGCCATCAATTCTTTAATTGGCATGAAATAATGGATGCAAACGTGTAAACCAAGTCAACTGATGTGATGTGGGATAAATGAGATGACGAGGTGGATGATTTGATGTGGTTTCGAGTAAGAGAGACAAATGAGATGACCTTATTAATAGCAGCTCGATCTCTGGTGAATATGTGTTTTTGTTGAATCTACTATGATTTCTACTATACCAAATTACATTTATGACAAATATGATGACAAAAGATTTTACTTTGGGGGGACCATGATCTATGGAAGATGTCCTAGAGATTCATCATTGTGGGAGTGTTCATCTACAAAATCAAGATTGTGGATAACTATGACAACAATTGTTGATCATAGGGACAACATAAATTAATATGGTATGTATAGCTTCCACAACCATAAAAAAAAAGACTACACAAAGAGACTAAATTACACATTCTAGGATTCAAATTTTCATAATTAGGGAATTTAATTGTTGTGCATTAATCTCCAAATCAGAATGAATTTTGATGGTGAAGTTGCACTGTCCCATATTAATTTTGCTCAAGAGTAGGAATCCTTTAATGTGTGCTCTCTATAGTTAGAATGGGTTGTGCATTAATTGGTCATATTTGTCGATTGAAGTGATAACAAGTGGCTTAACAATCTAAGCTAACATAGGTTAAAATTCTACCAAAGTTGAAGGAATTATCTAATAATTTTTGTAAATGATGTCTTTGACCTTATATTTAAGTAAATGTTTTACCTAACATGTAATATGTCAGATAGAGTTTCTCCATACCAAGCATCATTTCAGAAATTGATTGTGTCCTAATTTCCTTGTAACCATATGCTATTGTCCATAATTCCACACAGACATTTGTTGCGCATAACTCTCCCACAAAATCGGGTACTTCGTACGCCTCCCAATTTCCACATTTTTTAAAAATCAATTTTGAAACGAATCTCCTCCAAATTCTCTCACTGTTCCTCAATCCACTTCCAGACATGTTCGATATTTAACACTTAGCATATTTTTCCATCGCGATTTCCTATCTAACAACCAACTCGACTTGGTTAAAAGTGCAAGGTTTATTTTCCTCAAGTCTTTCACCCGTAGTCCACCTTCCTTCATGGGCCTACAAACTTAATCCCATTTACCCAAGATACTTTCCTTTTTTGTTTCACCCACCCACAAAAGAAGTTTCTTTGAATCTGCATCAAAATATTATACGTCTATGAGGGATAAAAAATATGTACAACCGCAAACATTAAATTAATTAGCACCACCCGAACATTAAATTAAAAGATGTTTCTTTGGAGGATCTCATTTGTATTGTTGTGAATTCCATTGAAACTTCACACCAATACTTTAGTGTGTGGAGCAATACGATTAAAGTAATCAAATAAGAAATTCCGACAATAATAACGGCAACAAATAAACTGCGAAAACGTAAAGAACACAATCACAATTGTTTACGCAGTTCGGTGTTAATGAACCTACTCTGGGGGAGAGGGCAGCTCTCCGTTCCACTATCAAACTTTGTTCCTTGTTTACAATAAGATTCTCACAAAGGTTAATGGAATTAGAAAGCCTAACTCTACCCTTGTCCCAAATCTCTCCCTGTGACCAAGAGATTTCAATGATATGTGTTTACAAGATGAAAGAGGTGATTACCAACCCTAAGAAATAATCCTAGCCTTTTGTTGTTTGAGAAAACCCTCAAAAACCTCTTTTTCCAGTGACGGCACAGCAGAAAATGCAACCTGTATAAATAGGATTCATGCGCCTGCGCGCCGCGCCAGTGAGGCTACACGGCGCGCAGCTGCCAGATACACCAACCTCTTCTTCTCGAGTATCTGCGCAGCGCGCAAGCTCCAGGAATCCCATATTGTTTTCTGCTTCATCAAATTTGAAGGTAAAACTCTACATGTATGAAGTTGTTGAAAAACGTCTTAAAAGATAAAAAATTGTATTCATCCTACCGGGTACTTTCGTTACCATCTTCCTCTTTCGTTAACCCCTTTATCTCTTCCTCCAAAAAATAATTGACAAGCTTCAAACATTATCTTCTAAATGCCTAAATTCATGCCCATCATGTCTTGGTCTTGCCCATTCTTCCTCTGAGAATTGATTTTTAATATAGTCTGAATTTGCCTCTCTCTTTAGGTTCAAAAATGCAATTTCTTCAAGAATGAGTTTGGATCTTTTCTTCCATTTAACCATATTCCTCCTTAATCCACCTTTTCAGCACACCTTTTAGCATCTTAAGTCTTTCTTTTAAGGAAAATTTCATTCATCCATGCAACTGTGTGGACGACCACAAACCTTCTCAACCAACTCCTCAAACCATTTACTATTCAGCCAATGATTATTGAATTTAAAAGGTTTTGGCGGCCTATACATTGAAATTACACATTTTCTTATCGAGTATCGACCCCCAACTCTAAACACACCCCTAAATATCATTGTCCTTAAAAAGATTATACCAATTTACCTTTGTCACTATCCCACATTGTTAATATCTCCCGACTCCTCCCCATTGCCGCAAACAACACCGCCCTCACCTTGTCGATTCTCCAAAGCTGAAAACATACATTTCCATCCATTGACCCCATCTTTGATTTAATTTCCATATAACCTATGTTGCTACTAGCACTACTATATTGTCATTAAAATAGTTCTTTATTTTTTTTTCATATCAATAATGATATATAAATATGAAATGTAGAGACACCTTTCGAATTTCGAGCACTAGAGATATTTCTTGAAGCAATTTGTAACTTCCTTGATGCACGAGCTGCAGATCTTGAGATGGATACTTATCCTACATTAGATGAACTTACCAACAAGGTAAACATGTATGGCTTCATTGTTTTATATAATTGTTTTTATTTTCTTGTTTTTCCAATATGAAATACGAAAATGTTTAATTCAATGTTCACTGAATAAATAATTTTCATACAATTGTTTATATTTTTGTGATGATAATTTCATAATTTTGAATTATATATATGTTTAGATCAGTAGTCGAAATTTGGAAAAAATTCGTAAATTGAAGAGTGCAATGACAAGGTTAACCGCCAGAGTTCAAAAGGTATGTCTTTGCTACCAAAAGATTTAACGATGCAATTTGTGTGTATTGTTTCAATTAAAAATAATCAAATTATGTTTATATACTACTAGAAAATAACAATATTATATATTATACCAATGTAGGTTATGGATTTTATACAAGGTATTTATTTAATAATATAAGCCGCCAATATAAACATTTTTTATATTGTCGATCAATCATTTTCATTAAATATTAAATTTCCATGACACGGCAAAACTTTTTGTTTTTGTCATTGTGTAAAAATATTAAATTCTTTTATCAAATGCACTAGGATCTTAAAAATTTAATTGGATTATAGAGTTTTGATATGAAAATTATACTGTTAAATAGTATTTTGTCAAAAATTCTTCTTAATTATCTAATATAGGTAAAAGAATCGATTGAACACTTAATGGATGATGATGAAGACATGGCTGATCTATACTTATCAAGAAAATTGGAAGGAGGAGCATCATCACCTATAAGTCAATCAGGTGCTGCAAATAATTGGATTATTTCATCCCCAAGCACCAAATCAAAAAGTGTAGCAACAATACTAAGAGATGAAAATGATGTGGATGAACTTGAAATGTTACTTGAGGTAGTTTTAATATATATTTATTTTTAACATTTAAGAAAGAATTTTCCATTTTAAATTATTGTGAAAAATGTTAATAAGTTATATGTTATTTATTTTGCAGGCTTATTTCATGCAAATTGATGCCACTTTTAGTAGATTATCTACTGTAAGTGACAATGTTATTTTGTTACATATATTGTAAATTGTAAATACATACACATATTTGGAGCTTACATTGGATATATTATTGGATATATTATTCTCTGTTTTTTGTTTTTCAATACTAAAGAAACATCACTTTTCTTGAAAAAAAATAGAAATGAGTAGGCCTAACTCAACACTATAAACACCGTTTGTAAGATCAAACTGAATATTTATAACGTGATGCATGTGACTCAATAGCGGTTAGTCAATTTTATTAAACTTGAGTTAAATCTAACTCAATTTTATAAAATTGACTCGAATTTGATATTGAAAGTTTACGATACTCGGATAATGTGCACCAACCATCTGCCCTATATCCAATATTATTAATATATGAAGTAATAAATCAAGATTAAAAATGTAATTTATCACATAATTTCTAATTATTCTTTCATTTTCAGCTGCGAGGTTATATTGATGATACAGAGGATTACATTAATATTCAGGTATATATACTTGCAATTTATCTGTGGTCTATATTGATATTTGATGAATGACATGTCATAAAAATAAAATGGTTATATATTTTGCAGATTGACAACCATCGAAATCAGTTGATTCAGGTTCTACTATATGTTGTTTAAAATATTTAAATCTGCAGTTTTGTGAGTCAGAGACATTCGACAGTTGTTTGATCTTGATCAGATGATTTAAATATAAAGCAAACTTCAATTTTTCATCTATAATTTAAAAATACCAAGCTTAAATTTAAACAATCTGATCTTAACTGACTGTGTGAATGCGAGGAAATTTTGACTGCAGCAGAACATGATCTATTTTTCTTTTTCCATAATGCATGTCATGTAATATACGGATTCGGATTCAGTGCTGTCGAAGAGAGGTGACTACACTGCAGTCTGTCATATCTAAACTGTTTGATTAAGACGAGACGGTCCATATTTTTCACTTCAATTTTATTTTAAAAACTATTAAAATCAAATCTTAAAATGAGGACCGTCTGATATTGATCGGACAATCCACATGTCATAATTACTCGCAGTGTGACCGCACACAATCCAATTCCGTAATATTCATTATTTTTTGAGTTACATTATTTTATTCTTTTTGTTAATATTTGTGTCTATGCAGTTAGAGCTATTTCTTAATGCAGCAGAACTTTGTCTAGCATGTTATTCAGTGGTGACTGGAATACTTGGTATGAATCTTCACTATGATTGGCAAACTGACCATGATTACATGTTCAAATGGGTAACCACAATTAAACTATGTTTTTATGCAATTTTTATAAGAGATAATTCAAAATAAAGAATATACTAATATAATGTAAGTTTTTTTATTGGCAGGTGGTTATTTTTACAGGATTCTGTTGTTTTTCTCTATATCTCATCATAATTGCCCATGCTCGCAAAAAGGGATTGGTTGGATCATGAATAGTTGAATTTGCAATCTGGTGGAAAAGGGACCAATTGAATGAACTTAAGGATTTTTCTTATGATTTATGATGCAGAGTTTTTAATTATGATTTATTTTAGTCTGTTTAAAATAGTTGAATTTGCAAGCTGGTGGAAAAGCAACCATTAGAATTTGTTGTTGAAAGTCTAAAAGGGACACAAATATTATCTACAACCTTAATTGTGTAACTTGCTCTTTGGGTTTAACAAACAATATTGTTTGCAAACACCGGATTATCCATAGTTTTAAAACCAACGTAATTTTCAATTTCAGATATTGTTTGACTTCACATCAGCGGAAGAATCACGAGGAATGTAAAAAAAAAAAAAAAAAAAATTGTGGACCACAATTTATGGTGCTACAACTTGAAACTTCAAAAATAGCATTGTTCGTAGGTTAGTAAAGTAAGGAAATCCTACTGGCGGATGGTAGTGGTTGTACCTTTGACCTATGTCTAGCCGCTTCTTTGATAATTGCATTTATTATTGGTTCACATTATCTCCTTGGGTAGGTGGGAAGTCTGAGTTGTTGAAGTTTGAGCAAGTATTTTTGGAATTGTGGGGGGTGGGGGTACGAGAAGGTTAGACCGTGTAAAAAAAACTCTTTTTTTTTTTGGAAAAGAGTACCGAAACTAGTGACCAGGCAAGGGATCTAGTAACAAGATGGTTAACGAAAAGTAGGAGAGATGTAGTGGTTTTCAGACAAAATCAATCCAATAAACCAAATTGAAAATTAACTCGATTCGGATCAAAAACCTGACTGAACTGAAGAAAACCAAACTAGTTCGGTTTGATTCTCGATTTTTAATTTTAAAAATCAATGAACCAGTGAACCAGATCGAACCTCTCACTAATACTATTTTTATAAATAATAAATTAAATAATATGGTTTTGTATTAGTTTATTTGATTTTGTATGATAGTTTGATAAATATCAAATTAAATAATATGGTTTTGTGAGTATGTTGTATAATTTATTTAATTTGAAGTTTATTGAAAAATAATTTGTATGTAAAAGTGTTAGTTTCCATAAAATAAAAAATGATTTAATAGAATACACAATATAGATATATTATTTGAAAATAAAAGTGTTTTAAAACGAATCAACCGAATCAAATTGATTAGTTTGATTCGGTTTTTTTTTTTGTTGAAAAACTCTAAAAACGAACCAACCAAATTAAACTGTGAAAATTATATTAATTCGGACTTTTCTTAACCAGATGTAAACTGAATCCATTACATCCATAATAAAAAGTAGGCTTAATTGCAATTTTAGTCCCCATTTTTTAACAATTTCGGAATTTTGGTCCCCTATTTTCAAAACCGCAATTTTAGTCCCTCAATTTTTTTAAATTCTAAAATTAAGTACAACTTTTCAAATCCTAAAAATTATAAAATACCAAATTAAAAATAATTTATTACATGTCTATGAGTGATTTTAGCTTATGTTCAAAAGCCCTCGAAATAGCTTAGGAAAAATCTTACAACTTGTATGGGTGGAATTCTCTTTAATAGTGAAAATGATTTCTTAAACTTGAGCATGTTTTGCAGTCACCCTTTACTTTGAGATTTCATGATTAAATATGCTAAAATGAATGTTTTTCTTCATTTCTGCAATAAGTGATATTTGGCTACAATTTGGCCAATAGGTAGCAAACAATATGGAAGAATCCATTACTTATTTTTATTGAATTACAAGCTTTTGTCTATTTTCACCTATGAACCTTTCAAGCAGTAAGCATTTGTTGAGACTAGAAAACAATAACGAATTGAACAGTTGATTGAACTTTTCATATATAATGAGACGTTTGTTTTATATTTTTTTTGACGGAAATATAGTTTGTTTGTTTTATATATCAATCAATTGTCAATTATTATTTGTATATTGTAAAAGAATTACAATCATAAGTTTAATATGATATGACATCCATTTGTTCATTATGTTCAATGTCACGTCAACTAAAATGATGCAACATCACTGTCAATTGAAAAATTGGACCTAATTTTAGAATTTGAAAAAATTGAAGGACCAAAATTGCGGTTTTGAAAATAGGAGGACCAAAATCCCGAAATTGATAAAAAATGGGGACTAAAATTGCAATTAAGCCAAAATTATGCAACAACCTTCGATTGCACAAATTCTCCAACAACTAAAAAGGACATGCAGAAGAAATAATTAATGATGAGGACTAACCATAAAACAATTGTAAAGTTATAAGAAGATCTTATCCGGCCCAATTAAAATAATAGTTTCAAGTTATATTCTAAAACTGGTAACAAGGACATGGCCTCAAGTGATTAATGAACTTCACCAAAGGACGAATAGTTGGGGAGAACCCAAATTCGATTCTTGAGTGGAACAATTTTTTGGCCAGACTTTACTTACCTCACGGCCAAACTCTGGATTACTAAAGCCCTCTTCTCCTAGGAACCAGAGGACGAATCGTTCGGGAGAATCCGAATTCGATTCCTGGATGAAACAATTTCTTGACTAGATTTTACTTAGCTCGCGACCGAACTCTAGATTACTAAATTCTTTTTCTTCTAAAAACGAACGAGAGGGTTATAAACAAAAAAAGAGGTAACAAGGACATGTGATATGCTTCATTAAAGAATAATTAAACTAGGTTCTTTATATACTAAATTGATTTATGTTATTATCAAGACAAGACAAGATATAGAAAATCCTATATCTCTTGCCATGCTTAATAGGAGTATCGTTTTAAAATCTTTTAACACTTGAAACTCACAAATTTATTAAACAGAGTGAAAGAAATTCGTTTTTTTTTTTAACAGAAAAAGAAGTGTATTAAAATATAAGATGAACAAAAGTACATGATGTATTAGCCCACTAACAAGGAAAATTACAAGTGGTACTCAATCCAACTACAAAAAACATTCCCAAAAGATCTTAATATCTATTTTTGCAGTCCTATCGGTTACTCGTGCGCCTCACATATTTTCCATTTTACCTTTCAGTTACTTAAGTAGTGAATGTTATAAAAAGAGAAAATATCGTGCGCAACTTAAGTAACAGACGTTATAAAGGTAGAGATTTTTTGGAGTATCCGCTACCTAACTAGCAGACAATGGTATTTTGCTAATTTCATATGGTGCACAGAAAGAGTAGAATGGCAAAAATAAATATCAAAGGAGATAATGTAAAGGATATTTTTGCCATTCATACTCACAACACACGACACAAATTCATAAATAGTTGAAAATTTTATAAAAATAATTTTCAAGTTGTTTATTCTTTTTATATTCTTTATTTACAAAAATCATATTGTCAAAACAAAATAGTTTTTGACTTCTACTTTTTTTTTTTTATAAAAAGAACCATCACAAGAATTGGAAAAATTTATTGCGGTTGTATAATGACAACTAGAAAATTACACACGTAATTTTATTTTTTATTTTTTGACAAAACACGTAATTTTTGTGTAAAAATGATATATCTCCACGTAAAAACATTTAGATGAGAGACGCAAATTTATTTAACTTAACCAAAGTCCTAATTCAATCACTAACTTGAATATACAGCTGCATTAAAACTTTTGTATCATTTTATTTATTTTTTTGTCTTAGAAGAAATGGTAAACCACTGAAATTAAACTCACAAATAATTGTGAGATCCCAGGTTCAAACCCGAGTCACGATGTCCGGTCTAACAATTTCGACATTTTTGCCAGTTGAATTAGGACTTATGTGACCTTGTATCATCTTAAACAGCACTTTAACAATATTATCCTTAGATCATATTATTGAGGTCCATCTTTAAATGAGATTAATATTAGACCTTTCTTATTATCCAAGTTAAGTAAGTACATTTGATGTTGGAATAAAATGGCCCACACTTTACTGTGGGTGTATCAATCCATTGCTTGTTATCGCAATCATAAAATATATTCCACTTCTTTTTAACCTTTAGTAGTAAACACTTATTCCTTCCTTCAAGGTTTTGAATCAAGAATACCATCTTTGTCAAAAGTAAAAGCTGCGGGAAATCATTTAAAATGCCAATACTACCCCTATTTGCCTCATGAATCATGAGCATACGAGGTTATAATTGTCACACAGATTAAATTGGTCGAGAGATTGTCCTTAGGCTAAAATACACACTACTAAAAATTACTTAAAGAGTGAAAAAGTTAATGTTTGATTCTTTCTCTAAATGGTGAGGATGGAATTAGAGATTTCAACTATTTTGTCCAGAATTTTAATTTTACTAGTACTTTTACAAATAGGTATCATCTTAAAGAAATAGATATCTTGCCATTGAATTTATTTTGTGTCTAACTAAAAAAAATAAAATTACCACTTTTAAAAGGTAGTAGAAACTCCTTACATATAAAATAATAATCCAAAATAAATAAAATTCAAAAAAATATTAAGCTATGCACACAGGGATAATTTGCAATGTTCCTGAAAATTAAGCTATGCACACGGGGACAAGGAATTAAGTTAAACATTAAAGATATTTTTTATATATAATAGAGAATGGAGAAGATAATATTATTATATTATTGCATAAGGTAATAGCAATTACTATCTTACAAATTTTAAAAAAATATTTAAATGCTAACTCGGAGTTTTAACATCAAACTCTTAATTACCAAAAAGATAGATAAAGGACAAAAATGTATTTTATTTTCTTTTTTCAATAGTATCTCCTTTGAAAACTTGTTACACAAACCGTAAACTGTTATGCATTCTCAATCTTATAAATAGGCCAAGCAACAAAATAACAATACACATCACATTTGCATCACAAACTTAGATAACCAAAGAGATATAATCATTTTCTTGGCCTAAAAATGTCGTCTTCAATGGCGCCGGCTTCAATCGCAAGTAATTTGTCAACTTATCATCAAGGAAAGACACTGAGCCCATTGACATGGACCGATGATAAGATCCTTGAAACCGTTTACATAACTCATGTCCACACCGGTGAAAGGTATGATGAGGAGTCGCTTTTCCATCTCACTTCAAACATTCTCAGGCGTTCCACCGCGATAGCTGATAGTGTTGCATCAAAGGTATACATTTCTAACAACTACTTAGTAACATTTTTGTTACGAAATTAAGAATTAATGTATAATTTTGTTTTGCAGACGGGGACTCCTGTTGGTCTTGTAGAAGACAAAGTTCTCGTATCTGGTTATGAGCCTCCTTGCCGTAAACTGAAGCAAATTTCTTCTCAGGTGATTCTACATTGTAGGATTTTATTTTTCCACCATAGATGCTTAATATGATGTTTAGATCAATCTACTAAAAATTAGATGCATTGTTTAATTTGTATTGGTTATAAAAAGGCATATGCAATGTATTTCCAAAAAAAAAAAAAATTAAATCGCGGAAACAAATTAGTGACGTAAAAATGTGAAATTTATCTCTAATTTCATCAATAAATTTTGTAACGAACAAAACCATCAAGTTGAATTGAAAATTGACACCCTCTAGTACGGTTTAATCAATTGAGCTGTTGGCTCGCATTTTTGTTTTAATTAGTTCGAGCAAATTAATGTAATATACTCCCTCCGTCTCAAATCTTTGGTCTTTTTACCTTTTTAGATTTGTCCCAAATCTTTAGTCCTTTTTAAGAAACCAATGCATAATTAGTGATACTTTACCATTTGTACCCTTACTAAAGTTAAAACATTAATTAAATATATTTTCTCTTTCTTAATAAAATAAGGGTAAAAATGACTTAATTTATCAATCTTTATAATTTCTTAATCTCCGTGCAAAACTCTAAAATGATTAAAGTTTCGGGACGGAGGGAATAACTTTTAAGTGGAATATGAAAAAAAAACCCCTCAAGTTGAATTGTGAATCGACACTCTCTAATGCGGTTTGATTATTTGAGCTTTCCATCACAATTTCATTTCAGTTTGTTTTAACTTTTAAGTAGTTGAACTTATATCATCAAAAGATCTCACCGGTTTGATATCCGATTTTTAATACATAACGGAAATAATCAAATTTTATTTTGATGGTTGTAGATGATGAGCACCCCTCCTGGCGAACACCACGCACACTTAACAACAATGTCGATCCTCGAACAGCTGAAATCACATACATGGGACGGAAAAGCAATCTTCGCTTTGGCTGCATTTTCATTAGAATATGGAACTTTCTGGCACCTAGTTCAGACACCAAGTGGTGACACACTTGGAAGATCATTAGCAACCATGAACAGAGTTCATGGTATCGAGAGAAATCGACAAGCGATTGCTGATTATAACAGTTTGGTTAAGAATTTGTTGTTTGCTGTTGAATGTATTACTGAGTTGGAGAGGCTTTCAACAAAAGGTTATGATAATAAAGATGTTCCTGATTTGTCTGATGCTATGCAAGAGATTCCTGTTGCTGTTTACTGGGCTATTATTACTGCTATTATTTGTGCTAATCATCTTGATCTTCTAGTTGGCGATTCGTAAGTACTTCATTTCCTTCGATGCTTAATTCTTTTCATATCTGTGTTTAAAGTTTTGAAATGTATAGTTTGATATGATCTGAATTGTCTGATCTCGATTCAACGGTCATCGAGATCTAACTGCATGAATGCAAAGAATTGCTGACCGCGGTAAATCCAAATAACCTTTGTATTTGGAATGGGTTTGTTTCAGGGATGATAGGTATGAACTATCAAGTTTTGATGTCAAGCTTGCTTCCATTGTAAGCAAATTAAAGGCTCATCTCACAAGGAGCAGAAAACATATAGGTAATTATATGCTTAATTATTCCATAAAATTTTATTTTTATTTTGTGGCGGTTTTTGAACTATCAATGAAGAATGATAAATTAAATGTTGATTATATATATTTTAGGTGAGCTTGAAGATTACTGGAGACGTAAGAGGGTCCTTCAAACTCCAACTGAAATTGTTGAGGTTTTAAAAGTTCTAATCTTCCACAATGATGTTCAGGATCCTGTTGTGTTTGATGGCATGAACAGACAAATGGTAATTAGTATTTAAATCTGGTTTTAGTTTAGGAATATCAAAATTATAATTCTAAATTGCAGTTTTTTTGCGGTTGAATTATTAAATTTTCAGCATTTTATTGCATTATTGAAGACATCGCTACAAAAAAATTATGTTAAATTGAATAATGTCCGATTTAAATATTAACGGTGCCAAATTGGTCACTAACGTCAATAATAAGTGACTTAAAGACTTTTTTTTATTTCAATCTCTGTATTTTTTAAATCAATATCTAAACCGGTCATAAACTTAAATATTTTGCAATCAATTTAGAGACATTGTTAAATATCGGTTAATCCAACAGGTGAGCATTGAAGTATTCCGAAAAAAGCACGTCCTAGTATTCATTTCAGGCCTAGACAGCATCCGTGACGAGATTCGCCTTCTCAATTCCATCTACGATGGACTCCAACATGATCCAAGTGAATTAAAAGGATACAGAAAAGAAGATTTCAAGATTTTGTGGATCCCAATAGTGGATGAATGGACTCTTCTCCGCAAAGCTGAATTTGATAACTTGAAACTAGAAATGCCATGGTATGTGGTTGAGTATTTTAAACCTTTGGCTGGAATAAGGTTGATAAGAGAAGACTTGAACTACAAGAATAAGCCTATTGTTCCTGTTTTGAACCCTCAAGGTAGGGTTGTGAACTATAATGCTATGCATATGATTTTTGTTTGGGGGATAGATGCTTTCCCTTTTAGGCCTACTGATGATGAGTCACTTACTCAAAAATGGAATTGGTTTTGGTCTGAAATGAAGAAGGCTTATCCTAGGCTTCAAGACCTTGTGAGTACAAATTTTGAAATTTTTTTGTTTATGCAAATACTAACTATTAATAGTCATTCATTAAGTATATTTGATATTGCCGTGTTTGTCAGAATTACATTGACCTGCTGTAAGATATTAACTAGGCTAAATTGCACTTTTAGCCCATAACTCAATTGAAAGAAAAATATAATAGTTTATAGCATTTTTTGAACATATATCCGGTTAGATCAATTATTAATTTTATCAAACACTTCAAATTGATTACAAATTTATCTACTATTAGTCGGTTCATCTGCTATCTATTATAATTTCATATACTAATTATTGCTGACCTTATCTCTCCTTCGCTATTTTGTACCAATCCTAGCCAAAATATTATACTTTTCAATGAATATTTTTTTGATTATGTCAATGTGAATCAGATTAAAGGGGACACATTCATCTTCATCTATGGAGGAACAGATCCAAAATGGACACAAGACTTCGCACTAGCTATCGAGAAAATCAAAAGGCACGAAATCATCCGCAAAGCAGATGCAGTAATCGAACACTACCACTTCGGAAAAGAAGACAGAAGAATCGTTCCACGTTTCTGGGTTGGCATAGAAAGCTTATTTGCAAACATGCTTCAGAAGAAAGACAGAGACCCAACAATGGACGAAATCAATAGTTTGCTCTGTCTCAAACAAGTCCAACCAGGTTGGGTCCTGTTAAGCAAAGGACCCAACGTGAAACTACTAGGCCGCGGTCACCAAATGCATGCAACCGCGGTTGACTTTGAAATATGGAAGGAGAAAGTACTCGAAAAAGCCGGGTTTGATGTTGCTTTTAAGGAATACTATGAAAAGAAGAGAAGAGAGTATCCTGATCATGCTTGTGCTAATATGCAGTTGGCTAATTACCCAGCTGATATTCTTGTTCCAATTTCCTGTCCTGAATCACAATGTGGAAGATCAATGGAGATTGCTTCTGTTAGTTACAAGTGTTGTCATGGAGATACTCATCAGAATGTTGATGCACCAGCTGAGAGTGGTGTTGTTCAGATTGAGAAAAGGTCTTAAGTTTGTGTTGGTTTTTGCAATAATTTGATGATGTTTGGTTTTATTATGATGATTTGTGTGTTTTGATATGTTTTATTTTGGTTTGATATTGTTGTTTTTGTGTCAGCAGATGTGATTTTTAGCCTCCTATGTGCCCTTTAATGGGTTGTATAAAATAATGGCTACAAATGTCTGTTATATCCTAATGAATTAATGAAATAATCTTATATATTATTTTATCTTTTCTAGATTTTGGCATGTTTTTTAATTGGTGCATCCAAAATATATTAATTTGTGTATATTCAAATATCAATTGAAAATTGTCGCAGAGTACGAGAGTGGATTGTCTCCCGTGGAGAACTCTCCGATGGTTCCTTCAGTGTTCTTAGCCACACATCAGGAGAGGAGGTGGTGTGTAAAAAATATAATAAAAAATAAATGAAATATGATCTTACCTGATTAGAGTCGATCAATCCGCGACGGTGTTATGTTGTTTTGTCTTTTACTCCTCTCCGGTGAAATCGCAGGAGGTTGTGTACCTGCAGACACTCCGACGCTCAAGTCAGTTGAAGTGAAGTGGAGGTTTTCAGCGATATAGAATACGTACCTTGTACAGTGGTGGATATGAACTATATATAGCCCCCAGCGCTGGGCCAAGGCCGTTGATGGGCAATAATGCCCATCAATGGCTGTCGGAAAACGGCTGGAGAGCCATGAATGAAGAGCATTAAATGCTCTTCATTTTGATGTCGAGCGTTACGACTCGTTTGAGGATTCGCAGGTCAAGCGTCGTTGGGCTAATGCTCTTGGGTCGTGCTCGACGACCCAGTTGGACAGATCCTCAGCATGTATGGTTTTAGGCCCAATCGAGAACAAGAGCCCCCCAAGTCGTCATGCTCGGGCGCGAGGATGGTGACTTTAGTCGGTTATAGTTCTGATACTTAGGCTAATACTGCTGAGGATTGTAGAACTGCCTTTGACGAGCAAGATATAGCTACGAGCAATTGCGCTTTTGAACGCATCCGTGGAGTCTTTCCTTTGAGGATTTACCCGTTGGTTTCTAATGGAATCCATAATCTGCGTGGGATGGTTTCCGGAAATATCGCCGAGGATCTCGCCGTTTTGAAGAGAATTTTGACGAGATTTTCTAGGGTTCGGCGAGGTTTGTGCGATCAGACGGACGTGACTTGAAGGGACAAGCCGCTTCGTCTTCTGTCGCCACGTGTAAAGGCTATTGGGATAGCACTCAAGTGTCTATCTGTTTGGTTTGAATCACGAGGACGTATCTCAACTGTTGGATTCTTGCGCCCTTTGGTTTTTGTGATGATCGTGTTTGGATCGTTGGATCGTTTCACATCACAGCCCTTGGATTGAAGGAACGGTCCAGATTAAAGTGGCACCTTAAAATCTCGTGCAGGTGTGTCTGTTGGGGATTCACCTATATATAGAGAAGTGGAGGGATTTTTTCAAATCCTTCTCATTTTACATCTTTCCAACTTCCAAAACTCCATTTCTCTCTCAAATTTTCAAGCTTTCATTACCTACATGGGTCATCTAGGTAACTCCGTTTCCAAAACTCCGTGCAGGTGTGTTGGGTTTTCGAGCATGTAACAATTTTCATTTTTTTTATGTAAATAATCAATTTTATTATGGAGGATGAGATTTGAACTCGCATCACTTGAGAGATAAACCATGTCACATGCCACTAAACCAAATACATTCTTCTTAATTTTATTTTATTTTTATTAAAAAAAAAAGTAGTTTTTCATAAACCATGTTTACTAGTAGTTTTATTTATTTATTTTTTTTTTATGCGGAAGATCAGACAACCCTACGACTACAAAACAAGTTAGACCAAAGTAGTAAGGTCTGTCTTTGAATGAGATTAATATTAGAAGTTTCTTATTATCCAAGTTACTTATTTGATGTTGGAATAAAATGGCTCACACACTGTGGGTGTATCAATCCATTGCTTGTTATCGAAATCATACAATATATTCCTCTTCTTTTTAACCTTTACTAGTAAACATTTATTCCTTCCTTCAAAGGTTTTGATTCAAGTATACCATCTTTCAATAGTATCTCCTATGAAAAATTGTTACACAAAGGGTAAACTGTTATGCATTCTCAATCTTATAAATAGGCCAAGCAATAAAATAACAATACACCTCATTTGCAACAAAACCTTAAAAATCCGAAGAGATATAATTATTTTCTTGGCTTAAAAATGTCGTCTTCAATTGCGCCAGCTTCAATAGCAAGTAATGTATCAACTTATCATCAAGGAAAGACTTTGAGCCCATTGGCATGGAGTGATGATAAGATCTTCGAAACCGTTTACATAACTCACATCCACACCGGTGAAATGCACAATGTGGAGCCACTTTTTAATCTCACTTCAAACATTCTCAGGCGTTCCACCGCGTTAGCCGATAGTGTTGCATCAAAGGTATACAATTCTAACAACTAATTATTAACATTTTTGTTACAAATTTATGAATTAATGAGCAAAAATTATTGTATAATTTGTTTTACAGGCTGAGACTCATGTTGATCTTATAGAAGACCAAGTTCCCTTATCCGCTTATGAGCCTCCTTTCCGTAAACTCAAACAAATTTCTTCTCAGGTTATTTTACATTATGAGATTTTTCTTTTCCACCATAGATGCATGGGATGGTCAGGATGACCCAAGGGTAAGGCCAACATGGCAATTGCATCAGATCTCCAAAAACATTTAAAAAATATTTAATAAAAGACATCATTTTCTGTTTTTTATTTTTTGGTAAAAAAAGTCTCATGTTCTACTACTTTCAAAATTAAATTAATATCTTATCTAAAACTAATATCCAACTAGCAAAGATTAAATCAATCCATTGACTATAATTTAATAAATATTTTTGTATTTTAAAACGTATGTGTAAACAGTATGAAAAATAACATTTAAATTAAAATTTGGTCATATTTTATCAAAATAATTTTATAAATTTTAAAAAGCCTCATTCTTAAATCCGCCTTATGCCTCTTAATTCTTTATTAGGTGCTTTTTTGTCAATTTATTCTCACTTTAATATAAATTACTTTTCTCTCTTCTCATACTCTTTCTCACTTTATTCTTTCTTTCTTATTTCTCTTGACAACCAAACACACTATTAGTTCGAGTAAATCAATGTAGTAGAACTTTTAAGTGGAAATATTAAAAAAGGAACTTAACCAGCATGTTGAATTGTGAACCGTGTTATGGCAAATGTGAAGTAAGTTAAAATTTCACATTGCTTAGAAAAGTGGAGGTTGAGGTGAGAGGACTCATAACTTAATGCCTTAAGGTTGTGTGAAATTATGTGAGAAGAACAACCCTCAAAAGTGTTGGGTTTCAAGTGTAAGTAGCTAAGTCTCACATCAACTATCTATGGGATGAATATTGAATTTATAAGGGAGGTGACCCGTTAACCTAATGCCTTAAGGTTTTGGTTGGAGATTTGGTTTCTCCCTTTCTTGTGGTCCTGGAGCATTGACCCCTTTGTTTCTCCTGAGTTCCCTCGGACTCCCCAACAAAAAGAGAGAAAAGAAGAGCGAAAGCAATCCCATTTTCAATGTCGCAATGTGGCTACACTTTCACCGTTCGAATCGTCAAAACAAGGTCTGAAGAGGGAGAAATCGAGTCCGCACTACATCAATTTTTTTGGTAAAAGTGTGGTTTTCAATTCACTTGTATAGTTTCTCTTAAATCTAATGTGGATTATCTCTCGACTGCCCTCTTGTGACCCAACAATAATATTAGGCCACTAAACCCTGCGACTGATGAGAAGGCCTATGGGGGTAAAGGGAAGCGTGTACGTTGTCACACTCCCTACCTTCAAAAGGTGCCTAGAGGACATGCCATAAGCGGCGACCTAGGAGCGGATTCCCCACTGGCGGGGGGACAGGAGACGACCATCTCAAGGCACATCACGACCTACAGGCAAGACCTGGGAAGGCAACCCGACTGGGAGTCAGAGGATCCATAGTACATGCCCTTGTATTGAATGTTTTCCTGACAAATGTGGTCAGACGGCGAGTCTCGTTGAGCAACGACGGTGCAATTGTATGTGGCTGAAAAAGCTCCCGCTTGAGGAGTAGCATAAAGAATTGAATGACTCACATTTGAGGGAGCGATTATTTTGGGAAGTGTGAGATGAGTTAAAGTCCGACATTGATTAAAAAAGTGGAGATTGAACACTTTATAAGTGAGAGGACTCACACCTAATGTAGTAAGGTTATGGGTAAAGATGTGATGTCCAACTCAACACTCTAAACCCAACGTGGATATGATCCCGTAACTGCCCCATCCTGACCCAACAAATCAACACTCTAATACGGTTTGATTATTTCAACGTTGGATCATAATTTCATTTTAGTTGGTTTTAAGTAGTTGAACTTGTAAATAATCAATTTTGATTTTGATGGTTGTAGATGATGAGCACCCTTCCTGGCGAACACCACGCACACTTAACAACAATGTCGATCCTCAAACAGCTGAAATCATATGCATGGAACGGAAAAGCAATCTTCGCTTTAGCTGCATTTTCATTAGAATATGGAAATTTCTGGCACCTTGTTCAGACACCAACAGTTGGAAAATCATTAGTAACAATGAATAGAGTTCATGGTGTTGAGAAAAATCCACAAGCAATCGCTAGTTACAACAGTTTGGTTAAGAATTTGTTGTTTGCTGTTGAGTGTATTATTGAGTTGGAGAGGCTTTCAACAAAAGGGTATGATAATAAAGATGTTCCTCCTTTGTCTGATATTGGCCAAGACATTCCTGTTGCTGTTTATTGGGTTATTATTACTGCTATTATCTGTGCTTATCATCTTGATCTTCTTATGGGTGATTGGTAAGTACTTGATCATTTCCTTGAATCTTTGATTCTTTTCATTTCTGTGTTTAAATTTTTTAAATATGTATATTTGGTTATGTTTTCCATGCATAGTTAAGGATTTGGATTTTCTACAATAAGCAATATTACTTAATATTCTATCAAATTTCTCTCTTTATCCTATCAAATATTAATAGATAATTCGTATATAGTGCATGAATCCTCTCCCATAATATTTTTGGCTAGTGAGATCTCAACCCTTTATTTATTATTATTATTTTTAATTTAATTTAAAATAAAAGAATGAAGGGTGGATAAACCCACTGGACTCCCTCCCGTGAAAAGGTTACTGAGGAGGTAATCACGATCCCTTAGTATACAATGTTGGGGTACTGAATTGTTGAACAAAGTATGAACAACACTAATAATTATTTTATGTTGGGTACCAGCGTAGCAAAATAATTATCACACAGCTAAAATAAGAGACGAGAAAAGAGAAATTGAACACACAGTATTTACGTGGAAACCCCTCAACAAATAAGGGGAGAAAACCACGGGGCAAAGTAGAGAACTTTCACTAAGTGGGAGAAATTACAAGACCTCTCTCTTTATACAAGGAGAGTACAATTACACCCTCTCTCTTGAATATAGGAGAATACAAACACTAGGAGAAACCTCACAGGAGAAACTATATTTTCTCTCTATATTTTTCCTCTCACTCTCAACAAGAACATACACTTGTTGTTGTGTTTCTATGATTTTGGGATGAATAGAAATGTTACAATTGCATTGGTATTTATAGGAATGAAATGCCTACTGTTTCAATGCATGCTTAGCCTACTAGTAAAAACACAATAAATGCATCTATATGTAGAAGCACTATTGCCTTACTCTTTCTTTGACAATATGCACCGTAAAATCTACTTGGTAGATTTGCCACACAAAAGTCAAAATAAATGGCTTTACCATGCTTCACATTTTACAACTATTTCAAAGATATTTTAATTTCTGTCTCTTTAGTTTATAATGTCTAATTTAGTTGTTACCAATGAAAAATCAACTTGTATCTGAAATGGGTTTATTTCAGGGATGACAGGAATGAACTATCAAGTTTTGATGTCAAGCTTACTTCCATTATAGGCAAATTAAAGGCTCATCTCACAAGCAGCAGAAAACATATAGGTAATTATATGCTTAATTATTCCTTAGAATTTTGTTTTTATTTATGTTGGGTGATCAATGTCGTACGCGGTCAAAAATAATTAAATTATAAAATGCAGTAATAACATAGTGAAGAAATATTGGTTGTCTCTCACAAATACCTCTGATTTAATAATTAGCAAAAGTAAGAAGAAATGAATAATAATTAAATGGGAGATTTTGGTTACTTTTAAGTGAGAAATTCAATTAAATAGAAACAACTATTCTAATGGCTTCATAGACTTCGTTCTAGTCTATCTTAGGTTTTAAATAAACATTCTTTTCATATTTTGATCGATTATAAAACTAATTAATCAAGCGTCAATTAGTTTTAGATGAGCAAGATTACTGGAGACGTAAGAGGTTCCTACAAACTCCAACGGAAATTGTTGAGGTTTTGAAAGTTCTAATCTTCCACAATGAAGCTCAGGATCCCCTTGTGTTTGATTGCTTGAAAAGACAAATGGTAATTAAATATATCGATAAATACAGAAACTTTAGTATTTATATATATTTTATCGAGAACAAGCGTTTTCAGCATTATCATCTTTGATTAAATCCTCTTTTCCATTTACTATGTTCTGATCCAACAGGTGAGCATTGAAGTATTCCGAAAAAAGCATGTCCTAGCATTCATTTCAGGCCTAGACAGCATCCGCAAGGAGGTTCGCCTTCTCAATTCCATCTACGATGGACTCCAACATGATCCAAGTGAATTAAAAGGATACAGAAAAGAAGATTTCAAGATTTTGTGGATTCCAATAGTGGATGAATGGACTCTTCGCCACAAAGCTGAATTTGATAACTTGAAACTAGAAATGCCATGGTATGTGGTTGAGTATTTTAAACCTTTGGCTGGAATAAGGTTGATAAGAGAAGACTTGAACTACAAGAATAAGCCTATTGTTCCTGTTTTGAACCCTCAAGGTAGGGTTGTGAACTATAATGCTATGCATATGATTTTTGTTTGGGGAATAGATGCTTTCCCATTTAGGCCTACTGATGATGAGTCACTTACTCAAAAATGGAATTGGTTTTGGGCTGAAATGAAGAAGACTTTTCCAAGGCTTCAAGACCTTGTGAGTACAAATTTTGAAATTTATTATTATTTTTCATTTTTTTTGTTTATGCAATTACAAATTAATAATAGTACTCATTAAGTGTGTTTGTTTGGTATTACGATGGTAGTTTGTCAGAATTACGTTGATAAGTTGCTGTGGTTCTGACAAAATCACCATAATACAAAACACACTAAAATATATTATTTCATCTACTATCAGCTAATTTATCCGTTATCCGCTAGTATGTATCTATTCAAGCCAACATATTAGGCTTTAGAATGAATATATTTTTTATTTTATCAATGTGAATCAGATTAAAGGGAACACATTCATCTTCATCTCTGGAGCAGACTCAAAATGGACACAAGACTTGGCACTAGCAATCGAAAAAATCAAAAGACAGGAAATTATCCGCAAAGCAGACGTAGTAATAGAACACTACCACTTCGGAAAAGAAGACAAAAGAATCGTTCTTCGTTTCTGGATTGGTATAGAAAGCTTATTCGCAAACATGATACCGAAGAAAAGCAAAGACCCAGCATTGGACGAAATCAAAAGCTTGCTCTGTCTCAAACCAGTCCAACCAGGTTGGGTCCTGTTAAGCAAAGGACCCAACGTGAAACTACTAGACCGCGGTGACCTGATGCTGGCAACCGCGGTTGAATTTGACATATGGAAGGAGAAAGTTCTCAAAAAAGCCGGGTTTGATGTTGCTTTTAAGGAATACTATGAAAGGAAGAAAAAGAAGTTGTATTTTCCTGTTGCTTGTTCTATATTGCAGTTGGGTAGTTGCTCTGCTGATAAATACCCTGCTGATAGTTACCCTGGTGATATTCTTGATCCAATTTATGGTCCTGATACGAAATGTGGAAATTCAATGGAGATTGCTTCTGTTAGTTATAAGTGTTGTCATGGACATACTCATCAGAAAAGGGCTTAAGCTTGTGTCGATAATTTGCTTAAAATGTTGATGATGTTTGGTTTTATTATGATTTGTCTGTTAAGGTATTGTTGTTTTTTTTTTCTATCAAGTAGTATAGTGACTATAAATTTCATCCTTAAAGTGGACTGAGATTCGAATCTCAGCCCCTACATAAATAATGTAATGTCCTTGCCGACTGAGCAAAACTCATGAGACATATTGATGTTTTTGTTTCAAGCAAATGTGAATTTAGCCTCTTATGTGCCCTTTAATGGGTTGTATAAAATAATGGCTATAAATGTCTTTTCGATCTTAATGAAATAATCTTCTATATTATTTTACCATTTTGATGTGTATTAACTTAATCATAAATAATTTAAAAGTTAATAGATAAACTATTATAATTAACTGGAGAGTTATTTAAGGCTTAAATATGAAAATGGTCCATATAATATTTTGTTTTTGGTTTTTTATATTTTATTTTAGTCCTTGCAAAATATATTCATGTTCAAATTAGTTCTTGTAATATTTATTTTAGTCCTTATTTTAAGGACTAAAATTCTCGGAATTATGTTACTTTGGACACTAATATTCTGGGAGCAATACAGCAGCTTTGGAAATCCGATGTCCCCACTAAGGTAATCTTCTTTGGCTGGCGATTATTACAATATAAGTTACCTACACGGGCAGCTTTAAATCATAGAGGTATTTTGATTAATCAGGATGATCTTACTTGTATTTTCTGTAAAACAATTATTGAGGATTGTTCCCATCTCTTCTTTCATTGTTCTTTTGCCAAAGGGGTGTGGGAAGAGGTTTTTAGATGGTTGGGCTGTTCTCAAGTAACAGAGTTGGATGGATGGAATCACTTCTCTTGATTTGGAAATTTAGTTAAATCAAAGAACGGTAACCGAATTCGTTTTTTGATTTGGTTAGCTACCACTTGGTGTATTTGGAAACTAAGAAATAATGTGATCTTCAAAGGGACTTTGCCTAATGCCTCTTCTTTACTAGACGACATTAGAGCCATTTCTTGGGTTTGGTTTAGTGGTCGTGCAGGACGCCACTCTTTTTTGTCCTTTTCCAATTGGTGTAGAGACCCATTTGTTTGTTTCCAAAGCATATTATAATTTGCTTTGTATTGTAAGGGATTGAGTACCCCTTGTACTCCCTTATAATAATATTTTGCTTATCAAAAAAAAAAAAAACATTTTACATATATATTATTACAGGAACCAATTCCAATATTAATCAATTTTATAGGGACTAAAACAAAACAACACGGACCAAAAGCAAAATGTTATATATTTACAAGGACTAAAATGAAAAAATATTTTTTACAAGGACTAAAATCAAAACTCTCTATATTTAAAGGGATTATTTTCATATTTAAGTTCATTATTTAACTTACCTCTTTTTGTTAAAATTACCTCTTGAATCTTTTAAGTTAATTTCGGCTAACATTTTACTTTCTTATCTTTTTTTAATAACATTTTAGTCTTTTTTATGTTTGAATATAAATTTCAAACTTTAAATTTATACTTTTATTTCTTTATTCGCTTTCGATCGTAAACATATTTATTTATGCCATAAAAGAGAATCATAGATTTGAAACTTAATGTCATAATCATAGATTTTTGTACAACTAAAAAAATGTGCATTGCTAATTTACACCTTAATATTTTTATGTGAGTGTATACTGACATGTCATATCATCCATCTACCAAAAATATGTGAGCTGAAAGTGTTATCTTACTTGAATTTAAAATCAAGCTCCGTTGCTGTTCACTCGAACATTTTAGTCTAACTCTGTCACTAGTGTAAACTATTACAAATTTAAAAGACTAAATCACTTAAAAAACTTGAACAATCAATTTATTACAAACATTAAATTTAAAGATCTCTCAAAATATTTGACCTAGCTTTTATCATTGAAGACTATAACAATCAATATATAACAATCAGGCTAATGCTACGGTGGACCACCTTCACAAGTGGTCCACCGTGGACAAGTGATATACCGAACATGAATTTTACAAAATTTACTGTTGGATTGAAAGTTTATATCGTATAGATCATCCATAAATTTTTTAAAAATTTTTGAAAATCATTTAATATGTTATTGAGACCCATCAAGATTTATGGTATTTAACAACCGTCAATCTTGATGTGTCTCAATAACTTATAAAAATAATTTTCAATTTTTCTAAATTTTTTTATGGGTGATCTATATGATATAAACTTTCAATCCAAAAGGTATATTTTGTAAAATTTGTATTCGTTATAGTGTTATTCGTGACTGGTCCACCATGGACCACTTGATGAAGTGGTCCATATTAGAATTTACCATAACAATAAACATATAAAAGGAATATTTGTCTTCCACTCTATCCTCTACAGAATATACCACCAACCAAACCTGTGAGCCTTCCCAAATTCAACAGATTCCACTATAGCAAACTGCCCGATGTCAATACGACATGGGGACGGAATGAGAATATTTGGTCACTTTATTGAGACGGAATAAAATCATTCTATCGCAGCATTGTGACGGAATAAAAAAAGTTAGTCAAACAATTAATTATATTTCGTCCCTGATTTTGTCCCTAAATTGTGACGGAACATAATTTTCCGTGCCAATAAATTTGCGATGCGGGAATTGCGACAAAATTATTTTGTCACAAATTCCGTCCCATATTTGAATTGAGACGGAAATTTCAACTTTTACGCGACGAATATTTTCGTCCCAGATTGATTTTTTTCTAATAGTGACAACTTAATTTAAGAGATAAAATTAAAATTGATTTGTTAAACTTAAAAGGATTTCTGAAAATATTTGGACTAACTTTTATCATTGAAGATTACAACATGAAACATAAAAAAGGAAGATTGGTCTTTCACTCTATCTTCAGCAATGTCAACAACTTAATTTAAGAGAGAAAATTAAAATTGATTTTTTTCCTCTTACAACAACTTTGCAGTTAGATGCAAATTGCAACGTGGAGCACTAAGATCACACATAGGATAAACCATGTGAGTAGGCTTATAAAATAAACTTATTCTGAGGTATGATTCACTTTTTTACATTTCTCTTATTATATTTTTCTAGTCACATATATTGTATATATTTTTTCTTTTACCTTTTGTGTTTTTTAATATGAAATTCATATTTACATTGGATGTACATTTTTATTGTTTATGAGATAGTATAATTACACTTGAATAGAAGGTAAACGGATAATTTGTTGCGCTGCTAATCCTTTTTGAATGACAAACTCAATCCACTTAAAAAACTACATCTACAGACTTAGGAGACACCACATTGCTATGCATGACTCTTTGAACTCTGTGCAAAATATTCATAGCATCTGGTGCTATGAAACCAAACGTGTCAAATGCATGTTGGTTATCAGCACACGCTTTCTTATGTTTAGCCACTTTGCTTGAAGCAACTTTGAAGGCCGCATGTCCTACTGTAAAATCCCCAATCGTCAATCCCACAAGTGGAGAAACTCCAGTCAAGTCAACACATGCATGTTTTCCTCCTACCCACTCGTACACCAGAACATCAGCTGACCTCAATGTATATCTTCCCTCCAGTGGGCCACTCAAGAAGTTCATAGGCGTCTCTTTCTTCACAAATATTCATGCGCGCTTAAAAACATAAAAAAAGGACATCCCGAACAACGTCATGTATGTATTTAAAGTCTAGAAGCTCTCGACAATGAACTGCATGCTCCCCAAATCTATCTACACATGCCTTACAACAAACAGGGCATACCTCATCAGCAGGAAATAAAGGATCATCAAGCGATATTTGAGGACAGTGCGATACTCTACCGGGGACATATGTTGACTTAATCCCTCTATTGGGATAGCTAGTAAAAAATCTTGAGCATGAGCTGCCTGTAGACATCCAAAAATAGCTTTTTGTCTGGTAGTCAATTGAAAGTTAACTTCCATGTCCTTAACAATTTCACTAAATAGGGCACTCGCCAAAACATGTTGGACTTTAGGGGGGACGGTGCTAGTAAAACTGCTAAAGTCAAAAGTTGGAATCATATCACGGAGACCATGCAAAGCATTGTAAAAATCAGAGTCCATACCACATACTCCACTATCCCTCAATATATGTTCTTGCAACGCCCAAGACTGAGCTCTGGAAGCCACAAAAGCATATGAGCTTGCCTCTACAACTGATTACAAACCTAACCCCCCAGCCTTAAGAGGTAAGGAAGCTATCCTCCATTGAAAATCCCCAAAGAAAGGACCTCCACCAACCACAATGTCTTCAACCGCACCACGCAACCCTTTATCAAACAAAATAGCTGCATCTTCCATGTAAACTGGTTGACACGTCCTTAGGCCAAAAAAACAGTTTGTTAATACCCACGCATGAGCGAAGTAGAAGAAGCTCACTCTGCGAGTCCCTTAATGGAGGAAGAAGATGCATCAACTCAACAACCCTGACAGCTCTCTTCATGGTCACCCCCTCGATAAAACATTTATCTCGACTAACAGTCCCTCCGAGCAATTTCACCCCCAATGTCGGTCTCCCAATATCCGAAGCAAACAACCCCTCACAATGTTTATTTCCATCACATGAAGGCAAAAAAATCTCAGTCTTACGAATATTTAAATCAAGACCCATTCTTGGGCCTGTCTCCCGGATGATATCAAGTGCTTTAGTCACTTCCCTTGAATCTGCTTGATTTGAAAAAATGATCCTACAGCTAGTACGGATAGTGATACTATTTGGGAGGATGTGAAAGCCACTAGATTAAATTCCTCAAAGGATTGAAATTAGTGGAAATATTTTGGAGTTTATCCATGTGGTATTGCTGGTGATGTTCAAATAGAGAAAGTTGATGCTCTTCATGAGAGTGTTGGTGATGTTCATATTAGAAAATGTCTTGACTATGGTTTTGGGTTTTTTGACAAGAGTATGGTTGATTTTTGGAATAATATGTTGAAATTTTGTTGAAGTTTAGTGTTATTTTATTTTTCTTTCTTATTGTTGTTATTGTTAATGTGTCGGCTGATGTGATATTTTTAGCCTCCTTTGTCTCCTTTGAGTTGTTGAAAATAATGCTTCACACGTGTGCTTTTTTTATATATCCCTCTGTTTTTTAGGAGAAATGGACCCTAATAATTTAGAGTTCGGCATCGAGGTAAGTAAAGTCTAATCAAAAAATTGTTTCATCTAGAAATTGTTCCACCCAAAAGTCTGGCCAGCGAGGTATCTTATTTATTCCCTCTCATTCCATTTCAATGGTTTTTTCTAAAGAATTTTATTTTTTTGTTATTTATTATTATTATTATTATTATTTTAAAACAATTTTTATATGCATGCAGTCAGACTATTTAATATAAAATTCTAGAATGACTGATGAACCATCTAATCTTGATTAAGATCAGACAGCCTAAATTTGACCTAACACATGACTGCAGAGCTTTATGACCGATCGATTCCAAGGTCCCAAGTTTCTCACATATGGATGCTGGGTCCACCTAGAGTGAATTCTTGATTGGGGGCATACATAAAATAAAGACACTTTAGTTTAAACTATGAGTTTAATTGAATGCATAAACTTTGACCCACTAATGGTCAAAACACTATTATTGACCACGTTTTCAATCTATAGCACACCAATTTCCTCAACATATATAAATCAAAAAATTAATTTGTGATGAACACACTTTCCCTCTTACTATCTCATCATAAACTAAATTAATAATAAAAAAATTTATTATGGATCCCTTTTATCCTGAAAATCTTTTAGGTGAAGTTTTCTTTGATGAACCTTTAGCTTCAAATCAAAGTGATTTTGCTATGGCACAACAACCTTGTCCTACACAAAATCTAAGTGCTTTTGTTCAATATAGAGACCAACCCAAGATTAGTTTTGTTGAAGAAAATTCAAATACCATTAACAAGAGAATGGTTGCATTTTTGAAAAAAAGTTTGCCTTTAGAGAAAAATAAAGTTGCTGAATGTGAAAGAGAACGTGGTTTCAAACACATGATTAGTGAAAGAATGAGAAGACAAAGACAAAGACAGTGTTGCTCTAACTTACATTCAGTGTTACCTCAAGGAACAAAAGTATGTATATAGAAACAATATTTACATATATACTGTAGTTTTAAATTGTAGTTGCAGTTATATAGTTATGTTGCAAACATTTGTATAGGCATATAGCGGCTAAAATTGTTGTTATGATGTCGTTGCAGAGACATCAAAATCATTTATATTAGTTGCAGATCGCAAATTAAAACCATGATTCAGGTGTTTACTATGAATCTATGATTATATAGCCTTTAATGTTTAACTTTTTTTTTTTGTTTTAATTAATTTATATTTAAATTTTTGGTAATTTTTTTTCATTTGTGGCAGACAGATAATAACTCGGTAGTTCAAACCGCGGCCAAGGAAATTCAAAGGCTACAAGGATACAAAGATGAATTGGAGAGGAAAAAATTTATGCTTGAAGAAAATGTTGAAGTAATTGAGGGAAGAAAACATTATTTGAGAGTGCCAAACCATGCTACATCTGGAATTATTAGTTCTATGATTGAGACACTCAAAATGTTGAAAGACCATGGTGTGGAAACTACAAGCATCAAGTCTAATTTTTCTCAACAGGAGTTGTTTGCAATCTTAGAGATTGAAACTGAGGTATGTTTATGTCTAAAACCAACATTCTATATTGTTCTTGTGCTAAGGTTGTGGTTGCAAATCTTGATATTACATATTAATCTGGAGAAGAATTTGTGGCAGATACGTGTTAGATATTGATACTTATAAAAGAATCAAACTTTTTATTGTTTTTAAAAGAAACTACTACCGGATCTGTTTTAAATATTCGGTAAATCATCTATATTTTGGTCTGATGCATGTAGAGACGCATTAACAACATTACGTTTTTTTAAACTCTTTTTTTGTAGATTTTTTGACATATTTGTTTATCAATTGAATATATTTATTAATACATTTTGTTTTTATGTCACGTGTCGACGTTAAATCTTTTAATTCAAGCAAAAATTCCATATAGTTTTTATTTTACCGCAAGTATCTTTTATAAATTAAGGTCAGTCTAGGTATACATTAATGATTAAAATATTATTAATTTTTATTTTTATACAAGTATTTTACATCTATAAAAGTTTTTCTATTAAATTTTGTAAATGTATTAAAGTCGTGTTGTATCTTGAATTTTAAAAAAAATCCTATTCGCTCATACGTGACGTATCGAACCCATATATATGTACTAGTATCTGGGATTCATATGATGCCTTTAATCACAGTCTTGTTATGGTTGAATTATCGAAAACTTTGAAGGTGTGTAGCCTAGATCATGGTCGCAAACCTTATTTTGGAAAAAAAATATACAAACGCAATTTTGTAAAATAATCATACAAGATAGGTGAGGAGCACTAGCAAATAGCAATACAATCTCCAACACAATTTTCAACGCACTTCATTGGTTTTTCATTAGTTAAAATTCATTTAGACCCCACAAAACTATGTGAATCCTGTTAGGGATGAATATCAGAGAAAGAGAGAATTAAGAGAAGGAATGGATCAATAATAGTTGATCTTTATTAATCACACAAACGCAATTTATAGTGATTACAATTGCATAGCTTGCAAAGCATGTAACTGAAATTAAACTAAAACACCTAACTGTCTTAACTACCATAGTTAGTTATAACAGACTAACAAACATAGACAGTTACAGCTATACACACATAATGCTATAGCATTATGTACAACATCTTTGTCTGATTGACATACACGCAATGCTGTAGCATTGTGTACCTCATCATAGTAATTGAATTGCTTTCTCAACACTCCCCTTCAATTCAATTTCTCCATTTGCGTGATGTCTAGCATCTTCCTTAGCTCCTTGAACCTATCAGCCCTCAGTGCCTTGGTCAATATATCTGCAATCTGAACATCAGTTTTGCAGTATTCCACAGTTAACTTCTCCTTGCTAACTTGGTCTCTAAGGAAGTGATACTTTGTTTCAATGTGTTTTGACCTTCCATGTGTAATTGGATTTCTGGCCAAACTGATAGCAGATTTGTTATCCACATTGAGCTTTACTGGTTTCACATATTTGATCTTCAATTCATCAAGCAAAGATTCAAGCCATACTGCCTAACATGCTGCCTGTGCTGCTGCAACATACTCTGCCTCACAACTTGATAGAGCAACAATGCTTTGCTTTCTTGAAGACCATGATATAGGTGAGTTTTTGAACCTAAACCAATAACCTGATGTGCTCCTTCTGTCCTCTTTGTCCCCACACCAGTCTGAGTCTGAGAAACCTTCCAATTCAATTTTTGACTCCTTGTTGCTTGTTGGAAAAGCAAGACCAAAATCCGGAGTGCCTTTCAAATACCTAAGTATTCTCTTGGCTGCTACCATGTGTGATGCTTTAGGATTGCTCATGAATCTACTCACAGATCCTACTGCATAATTGATGTCTGGCCTTGTGTTGCAAATAAATCTCAAACTGCCTACAACTTGCTTAAACAGTGTTGCATCAACTGCTTGTTCATCTTCACCTTTTGACAGTTTTAAATTTGCTTCCATTGGAGTCTCAGCTTCATTGCAATGTTCCATATGGAACCTCTTCAATACATCTGCAATATACTTCTTTTGATGTAGCACAATTCCATTTGGTTCATAGAGAAATTCCAAGCCTAGAAAGTAGTTGAGCTTGCCAAGGTCACTCATCTCAAACTCATTCTTCAATCTCCCCTTGAATTTCTCAATGCAATTTTTGTTGCTTCCTGTGATCAACAAATCATCTACATACTGACAAATTAGAATTGCATTTGATACATCATTTCCTTTCATGTACACACCAAATTCCACACTGCATTTCACAAAGCCTTCTTTGTGCAGAAATGTGTCTATTCTTTTGTTCCAGGCTCGTGGAGCTTGCTTGAGGCCATACAAGGCCTTTTGAAGTTTGTACACTTTGTCCTTCTATGCATCAACTTCAAAACCAGGTGGTTGTGACACATATACTTCCTCCTCTAAAGGACCATTCAAAAAGGCTGATTTGACATTCATATGAGATAGTGACCAATTCATTGAACTGGCTATAGCGATGACTAACCTGATTGTCTCCATCCTTGCTACTGGAGCATAAACTTCATTATAGTCAATTCCTTGTTGCTGAAGAAATCCTCTTGCAACCAATCTTGCTTTATGCTTCACAATGCCACCATCAGGGTTCCTTTTTATTTTGAATATCCACTTCACAGTAATTGGCCTTTTCTGAGTTGGAAGATCAACTAACCTCCATGTGTTGTTTTTCTCTATGGATTTGATCTCCTCATCCATTTCCTTTTTCCAATTTGGATCAGATAGTGCTTCATGCCAATTGACTGGTTCAACATCAGCCATGAAGGCTAGATGTACCAAGTCACCATCATCATTAAATACATTATCTAGTATAGTTTCATGATCTGTAAGCCTCACAGATGGAAATCTAGTCCTGGTAGATCTTCTTACATCACCTACTTCTTCTCCATCAGAAGAGGTATGCATGTCTTCTATCTCACCAACTTCTTCATGTTGATCAACAACTGGCTGAACTGTTTCATTGTTAACTGTATCTTTCAAGTTGACCTGAATGTGCTTGTTGGCATTTGATTTCCATTTCCATTGTGACTTTTCATCCACAACCACATCTCTACTAATCACAACTTTCTTGCTGTTGGGATTATACATCTTATAAGCTCCTGTAGCATCATATCCAATGAGAATAAGCTGCTCATTTTTATCATCTAGCTTTCTTCTCTTCTCATCTGGAATGTGCCTGTAACATATAGAACCAAATATCCTCAAGTGTTTGACACTTGGTTTATGCCCAGTCCACAACTCTTCTGGTGTGTTGTCTTTCTTTTTCTGTGTAGGGTATCTGTTCAACACATATGCTGCAGCATTTACTGCCTCACCCCATAAATTCTTTGGTAGTCCTTTTCCCTTGAGCATACATCTGGCCATGTTAAGCAAAGTTCTGTTTCTCCTCTCAGCCAATCCATTGTGCTGTGGAGTATATGGAGCTGTAACTTCATGAGTAATGCCTTTCTCTTCACATAAAGTTTTGAATTCATTTGAATTAGACTCACCTCCTCCATCTGTCCTGAGTATTTTCAAATGATTTTCACATTGTCTTTCTGCTATAGCACAAAACTTTTTGAATGCAGAAAATGCTTCACTCTTCTCTTTTAACAGATAGATCCATACCTTTCTTGTAAATTGATCAACATAGGTCATGAAATATCTGTTTCCTCCTAGAGTTGCAGTTTCAATAGGTCCACATATATCAGAATGAACCACATGCAGTGGTTGTGTTGATCTATAGTACACTGCATTTTTGAATGAATTCCTTGGTTGCTTACTTGCGAAGCAACCTTCACACAGTTTGTCTGGTGTGTGAATCAATGGAAAGCCTACAACCATATGCTTACTGCTTAGTTGATTTAGACTTTTAAAGTTTAAATGTCCATACCTGTAGTGCCATAGCCATTTTTCATCTTCAGTGATCAAGCTTGAAAAGCACTGAACTTCTGATGCTTGCAGATTGACCTTGAATGTTCTATTCTTAGACAATGGAGCCTTCAACACCAACTTCTTGTTTGGATCATGTACCTCTAAGAACTTATCTTTTGTTGACAGTGCAAATCCCTTCTCAATTAACTGGCCAAGACTCAACAAATTATGCTTCATTGTTGGCACATACAGCACATCTGTGACAAAAGTATGATTACCATTCTTCCTTGTAACCATGACTTTGCCCTTTCCTTCAACTGAAATTGTGCTGTTATCTGCAAATTTGACAGTGCTTTTGAAGTTTTCATCAAGTTCCAAAAGCCAATCTCTGTGTCCAGTCATATGATTTGTACAGCCTGTGTCAAGGTACCATAGTGTTGATTGATCCTCTGAAGTGTTGGTGGTGATCATGAGCAGAACACCATCTGAATCAGTGTCATTTTGCCTGGCATGATTTGCTTCTTCTTGCTTCTTTTTGCCCTTGTTTTGACATTCAGAGGCATAGTGACCCCATTTGTTACAGCAAAAGCATTTGATCTTGCTTTTGTCCTTCTTTCCCTGATTCTTATTCTTCATAGAAGATTCACTTTGACTTTGATCACCATTGTCATGATCTTGGTCATAACTGGATACTGATTTTCCCTTATACTTTTCATTCTTCCATTTGCCTTTGCCTTTACCATTTTTGCTTCCATTCCTTGCATACAATGCTTGTTCTTGCTGATTCTTTGAATCTTTCCTTTCTTTCAGCCTTTGTTCATGTGCCTCCAGAGAACTCTGTAACTCATTTAGAGACATTGTTGACAAATCCTTTGATTCCTCAATGGCCACTACAATATGATCAAATTGAGGGTTTAATGTCCTCAAAACCTTCTCAATGACTTGTTGATCAGAGATTTGATCTCCAAGATTCTTCATTGTATTGACCAATGTCTGCAACCTTGTGAAGAAATCACCAATGGATTCCTTATCCATCATTCCCAACAACTCATATTGCTTACGGAGTGATTGAAGCCTAACCTTCTTCACTTTATCACCTCCTCCATGTGCATTGTTGAGTATGTCCCAAGCCTGTTTGGAACTAGTTGCAGAAGAAATCTTCTCAAAATTTGCTGAATCAACACATTGATGTATCAAAAATAGTGCCTTACAATCTTTTTTCTTCACCTCTCTGAATGTTGCTTGTTGTGCCTTTGTTGCATCTGCTGCAAGCGCATTGTAGCCATTCTTGACTAGGTCTTCAACATCTTGAAAACCAAAAATCACATTCATACGAATACACCATTGATCCCAATTTTTACTGTCTAAAATTGGAAGATTCGATGGAAGGGAACTGTTTGATGAATTCATTACTATGAATCTGTGATGAAAAGCAGAAAAAGAATGGTTCTTGGATCGAAACCAAAAGAGCTCTAGATACCACTTTGTTAGGGATGAATATCAGAGAAAGAGAGAATTAAGAGAAGGAATGGATCAATAATAGTTGATCTTTATTAATCACACAAACGCAATTTATAGTGATTACAATTGCATAGCTTGCAAAGCATGTAACTGAAATTAAACTAAAACACCTAACTGTCTTAACTACCATAGTTAGTTATAACAGACTAACAAACATAGACAGTTACAGCTATACACACATAATGCTATAGCATTATGTACAACATCTTTGTCTGATTGACATACACACAATGTTGTAGCATTGTGTACCTCATCATAGTAATTGAATTGCTTTCTCAACAAATCCCGTATAAAAATAACAATTTAGTGAGATTTATTTAAAATCTTAAAAAAATGCGTCAAAAAGACAGTCTTGCTAGCATTATTCAAGCCTGAATTAATTAAGATTTTCTAGTTGCCTTTGGAAAAAATAATTAAGATTTTGTAGTCGAGTTAAGGAGAGTTGAAACAGAAATAAGATTTGCTTATGCTAATAATGTGTGTGGTTTTTTCTTAAAAATAATATGTTTGGTTTGTTGAAAGATTGCAGAAACTGTTGTGGAAAACATTGCGGATGAAATTGAGTGGAAGCTTCACCATAGTGTTCCGGAAGGTCTCATAAGCAAATAATATAACATGATTGAAGCCGCTCGACCCAAGCAACGGTGACTATCAGTCAGAGAAAACCTTGGCAAAGCGTTGGCACATTTGATTTGGAGGTTCGCATATCCTCTTACTAGGAGTAGGAGAGGGACGAACTTTCTCGGAGTAAACTTTATCACCGGTTAGTCAAACTTTGAAGCCCCTACTTTCATGATGGTTGGGATATTAAAAGAAGCACATGTTTGGAACGGAACCCTATACAAGGGGCTTAAGAGTTTGGATATCTATCAATAATGTACATACTACATGTAGCAAAAAATCAGAGAAAAGTCAATTGATTGGGGTTTTTCTTTCTATAAATTAACACAACTATTTTCTCCATTTTAAATGTTATTCATCCTAATATTAATTTACTCATTGATAAAGACTTAAGGGAAGTTTGTTCCACTATAGTCGGTCCTTAGTTTTTGTTTTGTATTCCTTCTCTTATAAAAATAAATAAATAAATGGCTCCCCATGACTTGGGAGAAGTTTAACATCAGGATCAACATAAACCACAACTAGACTGAGCCAAATTCAATGAAAACCAGGCACAGTGACATTGCTTCAAAACAAAACGAGATTAATGAAGTTTAAGAATTAAATTAGACTCCTCCAAATCAACATAAACCACAATTAGATTGAGCCAAATTCCTTGCAAACCAGGCAGTGACATTGCTTCAAAACAAAATGAGATTAATGAAGTTTAAGAAGAGACTCCTCCAATTATATCATTGCTTACCATGTAGAAAAGTATGGACATCCAAATTCATCATATCAAAACTCTATCTTGTTCTATCCTTTAAAATGAGAAATACATTCAAAGTTTAAAGGCAGTTTCTCTTCCCACCCCTGAAATGTCTTTTCACTCAGAAATATTCGGAAAACGTTTTCCGAATTTTTTTTAGTGTAAATTTTACTGTTTGGAAAAAAAATTCAGAAAATGTTTTCCGAAGTTTTCTGCATGTTATGGGGGGATAAAAGAAATGTGAAGGGTGGGAAGAGAAACTCTGTCAAGTTTTAAAGCACTGAATATGAATAGCATGCATGGACATCCAAATCTATCCTTGAGGTAAGCAATCACACATAACAATAACAATTAAATAAACAATAATAAATCTGCAAAACTTTGCCTCGTTTTCCAAATCTAACAATGGTCATCACATTAAATTATAAATATGAATTTGTACCAACACAAAAATTTATAAATATGAATGGTTGAAAGTCCATTAATAAAGAGGACAGGCACAACTCACCCCAAATTAAATTAGAGGGAGAATTTGTAACATAAATTTCCGCTGGACTTAATAAAACAAAGAAACAAAAATTATTTTATTTCATGTAAAAGGAATGAGTAAAAAGAATGTTTTTTCCTGCATAGTTTGTATTTGTATGCCTTCATCTTATACATCTCAGAATCTGAAGTCAGGATCTACATCCAATGCCCAAGCAAATTTTTCCAGCAGAGTTTTACTGAAAATCTGAGCATTTCAAGCACCAAGCAACAAGAGTATGTTAGTAATAATAAATCAAAATCAAACATCAGAGTTATATCAGTTCACCATTTTGCAAAGATAATTTAAATGGCATAAATCTGTTTTTATTTAGATGTGGCGTGTCTATTATCTTTTTTTCGTTTGTCCTAATAGAGCAAAAAAATATTGCAGGATCAATTTAAAGCAAAAACAAAATCTAATGACAAAATAGCATATAAAATAGATCAAAATTTAGAAAATTATTAAAGCCTATTTAGATTCCTAGTACGATTTCGGTTGGGAGGCGACATAGCTTCCCGGCAACAAGTAAGAGCAAACAAGGGAAAGTCCAATAAAATCTCGACTATTTTTTGTCTTATCAATTGGAGTAAAATATACTTCAAGTGCATTGTTTTCAAAATTTGATGAAGAGAAGAAATACTGGAATCAAATGTAATCTTTACAAGTGAATAAGTTCAGACCTTTTCAATAGGAACCTCATGCCGCTTGCACCAGGCAACTGTTATCCTGGGATCTAGATAGTTTATCCTGGACGTTCCAAGTGCCACAGTTTTTAAATCTTCTTTTGTCATCATATCACGTTGCATTTTCTCAATTTTTGCCTCGGTTTGATCTATCTTTTTCTCTATCCTGTACATTACATAAATCACAATCACATATTACACTTAATAATATTAATGTGTAAAGACTAAAGATGCTAAGAAAGCTGTATATTACGCTTCAGGACTCAAGTTCCTTTTGTTCTTTCCGTCCGAACCCTTTAGAGGCGGCTTTCCTTTTCTTGCCCTGTCCAAGTCTATTTTGAGCTCCTTCAAAACAGCCTACAATTTAAAGTATGTGAGCTCCAAGTATATCTTTACATGCCCTCTAAATTTCAAACAAAATGAGCCAGTGACCAGAAATTTATCCACACTGAGGTTTCCAAATTCAAAATAGTATTATCACCTTAAGTTCATCAATCTTTTCACTCAACTTCGTAATTTGTCCACTGTGAGATTTTGAAACACTACGTTGATGATTACAAATGATTGCAACCTGTTATGTAAAGACACATCAATGCAACTTAGCAAACCAGTAAAATACACAATCTGTGCACACGTTAACAAAGGAATGAGAAAAGGAATTTTGTGAAGTCAACCTGTTTATTTGCATTTTGATAGACAAGAATGTTTGCTGCAACATCTTCTCCATCTTTAGTTTCCTTATTCAACTGTTGTCAGATAATTGAAGGAAAATTAAATATACAAAAGTTTAAAAGCACATGGCAGAATAAAATCAAGAATAAACCTTTAAATTTGTTCAAAAATTAAGAGTTTCACTTTACATGTTCTCCAAAAAAATCTATTTATCAAATTAGTCCCTCAAAGATACATAATGATCACCATAAAAGATTTTACAGAGAACTAAAGTGGTGACACAAAAGAGCGAATTCTGAGAATTTAACTCGGATGCAACATGGTGTTAAAATCATTGGAGGACCAATATAGTCACACTTCAATCTTTGAAGGGCAACGTTGTTGACAAAAATCTTTGGAGTACCAAATTATGGGTTTGTTCCAAAAGCAACAAGACTATATGCCAAATCATGACTTTTTGTAGAATATATCACAATAAATATTTATCTAAATTTGCAAATAATACATGTTTGGTATGAAGATGAATATATATTACATTACATGGAATATATAAAAGCACTTCGGGAGTAAATTAAAAATTTAATTAAAAGTTGTTTTTGTATTTGTTGAAAGTACTCTGCATATAATTTTGTATAAATTTTAAGGGAAATGTTAACATGTGCCCTTTGGGGGTATTGGTCAAGGCGTGGGAGATACTTAATGAAAGAAGAAGAATTTATTATCCTAAATAAACAAAACTCATTTCATAATTGCCTTTTTAAGTAATTAAAAGCGTTTAATAGGGTGTACTAAATGCTCCTTAACCCGGTGCCCTTATAGCACTATTTAGCAGGCCCCAAATGTCAATATGTGCATGCATAGATCCAAAGGTAATCTTGGTTCAATATAGGAAGTGTATGACTTCAATATAGCTTTTAAAAGAGGTACTATCCTAATCTGAATCAATACATACACAAATGACAAACGAATTAATTCAGTACATAAATGCATAGCAGAGAACAGAATAATCTCTTTTTTTATGGCAATGTGAATGTCTGGCACTAATTTGAAAGATTTTTTTACCATGTCATCCAAAGTGAATGATGCATTGAATGTACGGAAGACTTTTGCTGTCAGGTTGGGCATGAGTTCCTTCAGATGATTATTTAATATACTTGTATCCAGCTGATCAAAAAGTTCATCACCAGGACGTTTATCTGAAAATTCAGAAAAGCAGATATTCAATGTTAATGGCCTCAGACTCATAAGCAATACTATATCAAAATGAACCATTTTCCTACCTCTTTGGAACTTCAAAATGGCATTATAAACAGGAAGCACCACCTCAACTGTATTTTCATACCTGATTGAATCTTTACCAAGGAAGTCAAACTGTATTAAACCAACAAGAAAACATGATCATTATTACTGAGTATTAGCAGTTATCGATATAACAAGTTAAGAGGGAGGCAATCAAAACTTTAAAGAAAAAGTTACATGTAATGTAACGTACTACTGTTCATCTTCCTCAACCAAAAAAACAGACAACAAAGTATATAGATATTGAGGCTCAAATACCTTCAACTTGTTGTTGCCTTCTGCAGTCACATTTTCTACTTTTAATGTGCAACAACCAACTGTATCAGCTTCATCGTCATCCTGAGGAAATGTAATGTAAATGAGAAACAACTACATTTGATTTGCATTTGCAAACGTTAAGGTAATTTTCGGACAATAAAGGCAATGGAAAGAAACACGAAAGATGCATGCTTGGATTCAGTCCTTTTTCAAATCAAAGAACAGTTAATTTCACAATTATCCATATTTATCCAGTTCAATTGTCCAAACTTACTTCAGTGGCAGATTTCTCACATGGAATAATAATAATAATAATAATAACAACAACAACAACAACCATAATAATAATAATAATAATAAACAAACAAAAGCCTTTTTCCACTAGGTGAGGTGAGCTTTTACATACAACAATCACACCTAAAAATTAAGTAAAACAATGTCCCTTGGAACTGACTTCAATGACGAAAGAAAATTCTAATCAAATTACCAGAATGCAAAACTACCTAACAGAATTGATCAGCCTGAAATACCTAGAGAGATTTATCAAACAATCATTCAACTTTTGAACACCTTCCTGACACATTTGTGTTAATAAGTGGGAGGTATCCCTGACCTTACAAGCTGGTTGTGTAGGGCTGAACATGAAAAGGTGAATTTGATATTGTAAAGATTATAGTTTAACTGAATAATGACGGTTGTAATTTTATTGGACTAGCCACACATTTCCAATGCTTTTGACATATGCCATAATCATGAAGCTTAAATAATTCTCATTAAATAGAATTATTTCGCTTTCAAAATGACATAATGGTGATAGATTAGCTCAGACTGTTTTACTTCCTCTTGGTAATATCTGATATACACATTGTAGGAATAAAATAGTTATAGCAATAAATAATTTTAATTTTCACTTGTTGGAAATGGTACCACATTAATGTTCCACCTTCCAAGTATTTAGCTTAAACTATAGCCAATTTAAAACTTAAACTAGCAAGTATTTAGCATACTTTGACTTGCAAGATTACACAAGCATTCACAACATAATATGCTTTAGTATGTATCTATTTTGTCCTCTTTTAGCATATCTATATGTTATCTGAGGAAAAGGCGATTTCTAGTGAACAGATAAGTAAGTGCATCTGCAGATATTATATTTGTACCTTATCATTGCCAGCCCTCAAAGCTAGTTTGTCAATAAAATAAGTAGCAACAGCTATTTGCTGCTTCGTAATATCTTTGCTCACGAAATCTTTCGTATATGCAGCCCTAATGTTCCCTATATAATTCTGCATCCAGATACCAAGGTATTTTGTAATTAAATAGTTTCTTTTAAAGGTCATACAAAATATCATGTGAAAATGCAGAATTAATAAAGCTGATAAACAAGCATGAAAGCACCTTTAACATCCTTGCTTTCTCATATTTTTCCCTGTCACTTTGCCCCTTCCAAGAACTACTAGCTCCCAGAAATATGTATTTGAATAACTTCGGATTGATTGGGTCATTCCAGTAGGCTAACCAAGTAACTGTATTATCATGTCTTATCTCCTTCCAGCTGCCAAGGGAACAAAAATCAATGATTTCAGAGGATAACAATGGCTTTCAATTCGTAGGATTCATTTCCTTTTAACAACTTTCGCCAAGAAGTTTTCGAACAATATTACCTTTCACCAGGAATAGGACATTCAGGAATTGGTGCATCCTTTCCAATATTAATTACGACATCATTTGGAGTGATGCGTCTTTTCACTTTGCCCATCTAATAACATAAAGAATAAGCCGTTAAGTGCAAAAAATTGTGAGAAACTTGTTAATATTCTCAAGTTGCATCTAAAACCTATGGCAAAAGTTATATCTGAAGACAGTTTACATTTTTTATTTCCAATAACAATAATAACTATCATAACCTTGGGATGCTCTCCACGTCCACGGAACAACCCTGGAGGTTCGGCTCTAAAATTGCCAACCTGAAATATTTAATGAAAATTAGTCATAAATAGCTTCCCAGAGAAAAAATTTGAAACTAAGTTTCATAAGAGCATTTCAAAAGTAAAAGCTTAGATAGAGAAAGTCGATTTAAGCAGTTATAATGTGTTTTCTTCTGGCTCCAAGATCGTATTATGAATTATCAAAGCATATATCACCCTTTTGGTGATGCAATCAAAAGGAAGGGAATTGCGAGTATGATAATTGCATCTCCTCTTGTCCATATTTACTACTTTGCACTTCAACCAGCACCAAATAACGATAGGAGGAATAAGGAGCAAGTGAACATTCAACTTCAATAATACTGACTCTTAATTCATGGATAAAGCTAAATCAAGATAAGGTAAAGTATAACTTCACTATTCAAAAAAATTGGCAATCTCTAAGGCAAAAACCAGACAATTTTTTTACAAGAGATGCAGGTAAGGGGGATTGGTTGGGCAGAAAAAGAGGGAGAGACGATTAAACCTTCTCTTTAACACCGTCAACAATAGCCCACATGTATTTCTCTTCTTGTTTCAGTTTCTCCTCCCTTAGGGCCTTCTTCTCCTGATAAATAGAAGACAAAAGAGGATCAATACTTAAACATAATAAATGAATCAAATACACTAATGATCACATCTTAAGCTAATTAAGAAAAAGTTTCATAAAAGGCACAGACATGCATAAAGATGTATATGACTGTATTATCCAGAACAAACCCCGAAGTTAAAATCAAAAAGCTTCAAAAGGGAGTATGAGATTTACCACATAAACTTTATAAACTAGCCTAGATTCATCTTAACTTCCTTCCAAAAGATTGTTAAAAAATCAATAAATTTAAGCAATGTATGGATGTACTTCTCTTTAAGAATAAACACATGACAAGCATATAACTTATATAACATTCTCCTTTTCCTTCTTTTTGTCAGTTACTTCTCATAGACTAGAAAGTTTTATATAGTTTTAATACTATTAATTTATGTAATTTTAATACTCATAGACTTGATGCTTTGAGATATTCATTTCTATCATTTTCAAATGAAAATACATGAAACAACTTACCTTTGAACTCATCTGTTTCTTCTTCTCCTTTTCAATTTGGTACCAATCATAAATCGGTGTAAAGTCACAATCTTCCAAATTCTGAATCACATGATTTTTTCCCAGCATCTTCCGCCAGTCAGTCCAAAAATTCTCCTTGAACTTTTGTTTTTGCATGTAATCTGTATCCCGCATGACAGCATACAATGTGGCGACCTGTATATACATTCCAAGTTCATAATAACTCTTGAGCTAAAGACTCTTTAATATGACAACTCTTACATAGAAATACTTGACACACACACCTCAATTTCACAAAAACTAAAAATATTGAAAAAGAAAATTCTTAGGATTTAGATAGGGTCTAACACAACCCTTCAAAACCGATATGTAAGGTAGGAAATGTCGCTCACTTATAAGACCCTCAATACACCTCCCTCACACCCATGACTGAACAATCTTGAGCGTGATCCGGTAGCCCTATAACGGGTTCCCAACGGGATCTATAATAGACTCTGGTCAGTGATACCATCTTAGAATTTTGGCAAAACCTAACTCAAGCCCACAAAATCGACTTGTGAAGTGACACATCTCTCCCACTTATAAACACTTTTTCCAAGTCATATCACATCCAATGTAAAAAAATTAACAAAAAACAAGAGCAAACAGTCACAAAACCGTGAAAACACTGTGTCAAACAAAATCCTACCTCCTCTTGGTCAGGGGTCAAAGTCACTGGCTTTCCCTTATAGAGAATCTTTATCCCATGGGGCTTGTAAGGAGGTGGGAAGATGATACCATTGTGAACCAAAGTAGTCCATTTTTTCTGCCCATCACCAGAGCCTGGAGGAAGTTTAGTAGATTTGAATTGTTCTGATTTAGTTCCTGATTTTTTGAAATTGGCCGCCTTCTTCTTAAAAGATGGAGTAGCACCCTTATTGACTTTAGTGACATTTGTCACCTTCTTTAAGGAGGACGATTGATCCACTGATGTGGGTAACTTATTCATTCTTCGGGAAAGAGGAACATCATCATTATCATCTTCCTCCTCAACCTTCACCTCAGATTTCACTGATATTTGTTTAGCATTAATTGACTGAGCTGGATCTGAGAGTTTTGACTTCTTGCCAGTAAAATGCAAGGAATCACTCTTATCCAGTGGTCTCTTAACAGACAATGTAGATGGCCTTTCCTGTTTAACACTATCCAGTGGTCTCTTAACAGACAATGTAGATGGCCTTTCTTGTTTAACACTAGCACTGGAACCATATTGCTGTCCTTTCTGAGCTTTTGGAATTGAAAGCCTTGATGACAGGGGAATATCATCATCGGAGTTTTCAGAAGATTTCTTTGGAACAATCGGAGTTGCTTTCTTACCATTGATATTGTTCATCTTCATCCTAACACTCAATGGCATATTATCCACCTCGTCCTCAGAATCTTCACGACTCTCTTCTTTAAGATGTTTGCTAGAATTAGTTTCCTCCTTAACATGAACGGGAATTTTCTTTTCTAAAAGAGACTCTTTTTTATTTTCAAATGATGCAAATTTTGAAGTTCCTCTAGGGGACCTCACATAGACCATTGACGTTGATGCTTTTGATATACCCACAGAAGATTCCACGGCAGATGCCTTAGTGGATAGGACAAGCTTACCATTTTGTGAGCTAGAATTGTGGCCATTTGATGAGGGCACGTCAGAGGACTTTCTATATGACCGTCCATCATTACTATGAGAAGTTGACTTCCTCACTTCTGAATGCGATTGAATACTCTTTGACACCGAGCTCCTTTTAAAAGTTACTGGCCCATCATCATCATCAAATTCGCGCGACATATTTAACTTACCAGAAACCTCCACAGCAGTTTGTCAACTATGCAGTGTCATATCATGTACATCACATCATCATGTTCTGGGGGAAAAAGCAAGAAATTATAAGTTCCAGGCCATTACTAGTTACTGGTATAAAATCATATAGCAAACACGAAGACAACAATGAAAAGTATTAACTCTGCAAAATAGAGACGGTGAATGTATGTATGTCCAAATTGAATTCTGAAGTCAACTGAACTTAAGAAACATTCACTATTTGTCAATTTAAAATTTAGGTTTATAAAATGAATTTAGAAAAAGTTTAGAAACTCAATGTAATTTTTATGTTGAAGAAGCAGACCCATGACCCAAAAAGAACACCCAAATACAAATTATTGCCTCATAATCAAGGTAGTTAAAATCAAGATTTTATGCAAAATCGGGAAGTGGAAGTAAAATCGTTAAATCGTAACTAATCGTAAGATTATACAAAATTCATAAAACTCGCATATATATGCATATAAATTCACATTTATGCATAAATCAGTGAGACAAAGAAAATCTTAAATCACTTTAAATACTGTGTAAATTTAAATTTAATTAAAACCTTAAATCACACTTCAAATTCTTATATAAATTTAAATTTATTCATAAGCATAATCACATAAATGTTTCCAAGATTGTACTTTATATGATTTTGTGTATATTCTTAATCGTTGAGGGCAAGCATAATTGCAAAATCGTGGATTTTACGATTCAAATCGGGATTTTATCTACTATGCTCATAATTAAGAATATATGAAAAGTAACATTTAACATACCAAACCTTAGGGATGTTAAATAGCGACTATAGCATTAAATAGAACAAACCGCTATTTTCCGTTATCCACGGTGGACAACACTGCCAAATGTTCAAAAGCCTAAGCAAAAGAATAAAAAAATATAATGCCAATGCTAGCAATAAAACTAAAAATAAAAATTTAAAAACGCAGGAAAAAATCAGCAAGCAACATGATAATTTACCGCGTTAATTTGTTTAAAAGGAAAATACTGGTTTTTCTACAAATAATTATAAACAAACAAAAAACATAAACCACAAACACAAAATGAACATAAAAAAATCATATCAACCAAATCACTAAACAATAACCGAGTTGAAACAAAATCAAATCAATAAGAAACAAAAATTAACACAAACATTATTTATAAGTTGGTAATTATATTTCATTTCTACAAAGTGACAGCAAGCAAGTAAGCTTAAGATTAAATTTCAACAAACAATTAAAACTATTATTTTTTTGAACATCCAATCTTAATTATTATAAATAAAATCTAATATCAATCAACAAAATAACATTAATTACATGCAGAAACATACAAGATCGACCATAATAAATTCTGCACAAATTTATCAAAAAAAAAAACACAAATTAATATAAATTTCATAACAGCTACAATTTGAAAAAGTAACACATACAAAAATATTAAAAAACTGATAAATTATTAAATTAGATGAAATTAAAGAGGGAAAAGTGGTTACAGAAATTGATGAACAATTGATGATGAATTGATGAAAATGAAGGTGAATCCTTGAGTGTTAGCTATAGCTATGATTATTGATGATGGAGCTGAAGATGAATGAGGATGAAGATGGAAGTGAAAATTTGAAGGTTGAAGAATGAAGGAAGAGAAGTTGAGAAGTAGCTGAAGAACAGTTGTGGCAAGACAGGTGATTCTCAAGTGTTGAGATTTTCCGGTGACCTGATTAATTATCTAACATTTATATATTTTCACTTTCTTTACCACTTTTTTCGTTGTTCGAAAAATCTTTCAATAAAAAAAAACAAAGAAAAAGAAAAATCTCACTTTTTTTAATTATTTTTGTTTAACTAATGGGCCGTTTTCTAACTGTTCAAGCCCAAATCTAAATTGTTGAGAGGCCTCCCAAATTTTTAAAATTCCTCGTAAAAGTATGACGCGTACTTTTGCCGCCCTAACAGTTACTCGTGCGGCTTACGTTTTTTCATTTTTTTACTTTTTCACTACTTAAGTAGTGGACGTTATAAAAATGAGATCTTTTGAAAATTATTGTCCGCTACTTAAGTAGTGGATGTTCTAAAGGTAGGGTATTTTTGAGGTGTCCGCTACTTAAGTAGCAAACAAAGGTATTTTGGTAAATTTGTAGGGAGCGCGAGAGAATGAGTAGGGTGTAAAAAGGTGACGTGTTATAGAAAGATAAAGTTTGGCAAGGAGTTAGCGGGTTTTATCTCCCAATAGATATAGGTATTTTTAGAAGCAATTTTAGTATTTTTGAGAACACTTTGTACCAAAAAATAAAAAACATCTAAAACACTTTGAACAACTAAGAGTAGGTATTTTAAGGACAATTTTAGAATTTTTGGGAACGCTGTAGGAAATTGGAGGGGGAAGAGCAATTCTCTTTTTGTTTTCTGTTTTAAATATTATTCGAACTTAGGATGTTGACTAAAAAAATATTTATCTATTAGTGAAAAACGAAAAAAGGTTATGTTAAATAAAATAAATTTTTTCTTATATTTAATCTAGAGCGTGTAAAATGTCGAGGTTTTGCGATTTCCATTAATCAATTCACGTTGTTTTATAGTATTTGTTATGCAAGTATGTATATGTACTTCAGGGACACAACAATCTAGCTCTAGATGTACTTACCCAAATGGGTATCAAATCAAATATCTAGGTTCGGATGTAAGTGTATTTGAATATTCAAAATTGCATTTATTGATGTGTACATCCGTATTGTTTTTTTTTTAAAAAAAAAAAAAAACTCGGTATTCGACTTTAAGACCAACTAATCCAAGTAGATCAATCTCACTGTCCACTAGCGGAAGTCTCATTTAAAGTCGTAGTTTTTACTCTGTATGGACTAGTCCGCCGACATTTGCACAAATGGAAATCGAACTTGAGACCTTGAGAGTAGCATACTACAAGGACTCAAACCAACATCACTGGCCAACCCAATCTGTATTGTTAGATTATAATATAATTTTTATGTGATTTTAACTCACTTGTTTAATGATATCGGCTTGGGACTTTTGAGTATATTCTTCTAAAATTTTGACTAAAAATAGATCCTTGTAAGTGAACGGTAAAATTGAATTATTAGTCTTTACGCTGGATACCAATTTAAAAAAAATAAAAAAAAAACTTGTGTTGATTTATGTTTGTATTTTGTTATAGACATACCAATGCTTTATTTACTGTAATTTTCGGTTATTTTTCTCATCTAAGACCCCAACTTTACACACTCTGGATTTCTTAAAATTACATATGAAATTCTATTAAAAAGTGTATTTGCACCCCTTGAATGATTAATGTTGCAATCTGCACCCAAAAACAATCAATGTTGCACCAGTAACTTTTAAAAATTTCTCTTCCCACCCCTCACATTTCCTTTCAACCTAGAACGCAAAAAATTTCGAAAAATCCGTTTTGAAGTTTTTTTCTAGTGGAAATTTTATTATTAAAAAAAATCGAAAAAATGTTTTCTAAATTTTTTTGCATGTGAGAGGGGTGAAAAAGAAACGTGGAGAGGGAAAAAGAAATTGTCTTAACTTTTGGCCTTTTCTCTGCGCATTTGACCCTTACTTTCTGTTATTTTTCTTGATTTAAATGTAAAAAAACAAACTAAATAGTGTCGTAGAGCAATCCTTAAAGAAATAAAAAAGTAATATAGTTTTAAAAATAGTGCATTTAACGCCTTGACATTTAAAAAAGAAAATTCTACTTAAAATTTTTACTTTTGTTTTCATTTTTAATTTTTTAACCATTGACTGAGAGCACTTTTAATTTTGACTGTAAATTTTAAACACATTCAATTAATTTTTTATTTTTAGAAGTGTCTTTCCACTTTCTTAGAAATATTATTTTAAAGTCCAATATTTTTCTCATAATTTGTAAACATTTTCCAAATTATTTATTATAAATCACAAAAATGAGGGGCCAACAAAGATTTAACCCATATATCCCTGAGGCAAATTTTTGAAGACTTTACCCCCCAAACTATAATGATTCTTAAGCATTATACTCGATAATTTAATATAAATTACATAAAACTTCAAGTTTATAGCTCGTGTTTAATTAGTTAATATATTAAATTTTTAAATTACAATATCTCATATATATATATATATATATATATAGGGGTTTGCTAATTTACAACCATCTAAAAACATTAAGGTGTAAATTAGCAATGCACACCTTTTCACTTTGGACAAAAAACCTTGACATTTTGTTATTTTACACTAGAAAATTGAGGGTTAATTATGTAAATTTTATTAAATGTTGTGCATCCATTTGCTAATTTACACCCACATAATTATAAATATATGCAACCTAAATAAACAACCTAGGAAATTAAAAAAGACAACATGATACAATCCAAACACAAATTTATAAATTACATAATTTTGGTTTTTAAACAAAATATTGTGCATTATATTTCTTTCTTCTTCTTTTTTTTCATAGTACTGATGCCTTATATATATATATACGATTTGTTTTCTATGCATGAATTCACAATGTAATAACATTTTCTTATTTAATAAAATTTATACAGTAACTCCAAATAATAATTTATCTTTAACAAAATTCAAAAAAAAAATTAAAAGTGTCTGATCACATGTTTGTGTTCATATGTTGTTTCATGTTTTTTATTTTTGAAAGAATTTGTTTCATGTTTAAAATTGTCTCTTTGAAACATTAAATGTGTTTATAAATAAGTGGGTGTAAATTAGCATGTTGGATGTAAACAAGGATATTTTGATCCAAAGTGAAAAAGTGTGCATTGCTAATTTACACCTTAATATTTTTAGATGGTCGTAAATTAGCAAACCATATATATATATATATATATATATATATATATTAATTAATTTTATCTACAAAAGAAATATTAATAAATTTGCACCCCTAATTCAGGGTGTTTGATCCGCCACTGTCGTAGCTGATATGGTTTTAGAAGAAGAGGGTGAAAAGAAAATTAAGTGGAGATAGCGGAGAAGATTATATCAACGGGAGGAAATGGTGGATGCGTGCAGTAGCGTGGTGTTAGATGAGATCAGGAAACAACAAAGATAGTTGGAAGTGGAGTAATAAGAATTATTTAGTTTGGGATCCTATAATCTCATCGAAAATGTCATTGTTTGCTTGGAGGCTCTTCCAAGAAAGACTACCAACTAAAGAGAATCTTATTAAGAGGATTTAGCTTAACTACCTCTTCCTTGTGTGTAGGAGGATGCGGCGGAAGATAAAATTGAAAGTCATTTATTCTCTTTTTTTTTTACAGCAAATATATTATTATCGTTAATAAACGGTTTCCGTACAAGACGAACAAAGACCGGGAAAAAACGGAACTACAAAAACAAAGGCGTTGGATATAACCGGAACACTATTTAGTCAAACTAAAACCAACACCAGCTAGTAAGATCCGTTCCTAATCTCATTCTTAGAAAGACACTCCTCAGCCTTCATAGTTCAGACCACCAAAGACGACACCAACCCAACCCATAGATATGCCACAAGACTCTAACTCCCGATCTCGAATCAAAAGTGATCGACCCATCAGAATCCAAAAAGCACCTCCGCAAGCCAAAAATTGATGAGGCAACGGTAGAAAGAAAACTTAGACAGATAAATCTCAGCTTGCAGTCAGCCTCCAAACTGACAATGCCGATGCGGAAGAGGTCCAACCAGATACTACGAAACCTTCACATCTCAGCAGATTTGGAAACCAACAGAGGCTAAAAAAAGAGCTCTGCAAATCTCAACAGAGTTGGAAGCGGCCAAGAGCCAATCACACAAGGCATCACACACCAGCTGCGCCAAATCCATAACCACCATTGTCCTATTTTGTCAAGAGTTTGGAGGGAGATTATTAAGTGGTTAAATATCCCGGTAGCCTTGGCAGACAAGGGGCTTGCGCATCTTTCGCTCTCCAAGGACCTGGGAAAGGGAGGATCGAAAACCAATGAGAAGTTAGGAGTTATTTGGTGTTCGACTATTTACAATAGTTGAAAAGCAAGGAATGGCATGATTTTTGAACAAGAGGGGTTTGAACGGGAAAAGGTGGTGGATGAGGTTAAGGTACTTTCTTGGAGAATTATTAGAACCCATATGAAACATTTTAATTATCAATTGATCGACTGGACTCGGAATCCATTATGATCTATGAAGCACGGACACTTCTATGATGCTTGGGTTTAGATATAAGAGTATAGAAATTGCGACTTTTGTATATATAATTTTTATGGTTGGTTTGATATTAGTTATTCTTGCAAGTTTTAATTGAATTGGTTTTAGATTTTAGCTTCGATAGTTCTAGCATTTTCTGCAATATGTGTGTAGTGTTGTGGAAGATCCTCTACCTTATAGTGTACATGGTGTTTGGTAAGTTCAATAAGTTAAGTTATTGTTTATTGGACTATCTTATAAGTTTGTTTGATAAAAATAGACGTGTTTGGTAATAAACTTATCTAATTAGCTTATAATGTTTTTTATATGCTATTTCAAGTAGTGTATGAGTGTATAGTTTTTTATATTTTTTATCCCATTTTTGCCTTTTTTATTTATATTTATTATTTTTTAATTTTTTAAAAAAATATAATAACTATCCAGTAACCATGTACTTTTATCTCATTTGGTATTTACAACAACTAAATTTTTCAAACACTTTAGCCTCTGTTTGGTAAAAATAGCAAATAACTTATAAGTTAGCGAATAAAGTATAAGCTAGCTTTTAGCTTATAGCGAATAAGGTAGCTAATTGAATTTGTAGTGTTTGGTAAAAATTAGCGGTAGAACTATCTTCTTCTTTTTTGACTCACGGTAGAACTATGTTATAAGTATGAAATGACATAAAAAAGATATGATTAATTAATATTTAATTTGTTCAAGTAAAATGTTGGAGGTAAAATTGGAATAAAAATGGTTAAGTTCATAAGCTATTTGAAATAGTGCGCGGAAAATAAGCTATAAACTAATAAAATAAGCTATAAGCTCGTAACAGAAAGACCATTACCAAACAGAGCTAAAAATTTTGATTTTTTTTTTTGCATATACCACTAAAAAATTATTATTTTGAACCTCTTAATTTTTAAGGACCTAGAACAGTCACCCTCTTCATCCTACCTCAGATACAGCCCTGGTGCTGAATTTTTTTCTGCTGCCGCCGCGTTGGGGAGATCAACTCTACTTTTCTTGTTGGTTTGGTGAGCTTTAGGCCGTTGCTTGTTATCCCTTTAGCTCACCTTTGTTAGTATCTCTTTATCCCTCACTTGGTATGTCTTGTGCCATAGTTTATTAATAAATTTGATGTTCAAAAAAATATATGGTGTTTGTTATAGATTTTTTTTAGAAAATTATTTTGTAAAAATAAAGTTTTTTTTAAACTACCCCATCATAATTTAGGCACATTTACCCATTAATCAATTAGAACAATATATATAAGTAGATTTACATGTAAAATACAAGTTGGTTACAAGTTAGTTGTGGCCTTGTGGGTACTACATATAAATCTACTTATGTAGCTTGTTCTCATTGATTGATGGTCAAATACCTCCAAATTATAAAATGATGGAGTAGACTTCACCTTAAAATAATCATTTTAACCTTAAAATGAAAAGCTAATCTTAATAGTTTTTCAAGAATTTATTTGTTTTAAAATTAACCAACCTTAGTTTATGAGCTTCACATTTTAAAAAATGATTTTTATGATAGTAAACAAAAAGTTGCTTTAGTTTTTTTTAACATCTCTAAAAAAGATTTCTACATTTTTTCAAAACAGTTTTTTTTTAAAATACAATCTACATGTACATCTAACACTTCTTTTTTTCGATAATTAAATTTTATTAAGAGAGTCCAATCCAGCATTATAATTAAATTATTCAAACCACCTTCTATGAAAGATTGCAAAGATCCGACTCTATTATTTGCTCGTAAATTGCACTTGCAAAAACAATACAAAGACACCAAGAAACAAAATATTCCACCATAGACACCCCATACACATCCACCACACTATCTAAAACTCCACAATTACACAAAGCACAACTAGGAGGCAACACCATAGAATGTACATTTATCACTCGTGTAAGGTCGGTCTAAGGATAAGACAATCCAAGCAAGAGTTTTAAGTCTCCAAAACTATAAAAGAAAAAAGACATTCGGAAAAAAATTAATATCTTCCACAATTTATAAAATAATGTGAGATTTTGTATACTATGAATAAACAGAAAAATACTTGTTGGACGCTCAACTTCGAATCTTAAAAATAGATCCCTTAACTAAAAAAAAAGCAAAAAAAATTAAAAAGAATAATTCTTATTTAAATTGTAAATAACATCAATAATATAACAAATAGCCATCTTTGTAACTAATATACAAAATATTCATATTCTAATCAATAACAACAAATTACATTTTAGCTACTTTTTTTTTTACAACATTACATTTTACATTTTGAAAATTGCTTTTTAGGCCCCCCTATATTACTCTTAGGCCCCCATCTTGACCAGTTTGCCCTTAAAACCATTTTGGTACGTAACTACCAAAATACGCTTATTTTGGTACGTAGCTACCAAAATGACAAAACAACATTAATTTGATTAGTTTGGTACGTAATTAACAGTATACGCTTCGATTGAGTTTCTATCTTCCGAAAACGCTTAGGTTTGATTTCTATCTACTTGAAAATCTAGAAAAATAACATTAATTTAGTTACTTTTGGTACGTAACTACCAAAATACACTTATTTTGGAACGTAACTACCAAAATAACATTAATTTGATTACTTTGGTACGTAATTACCACGCTTCGATTGAGTTTCTATCTTCCGAAACGCTTAGGTTCGATTTCTATCTACTAAAATGGTGAAAATCTGGCAAAATAACATTAATTTTGTTACTTTTGGTACGTAACTACCAAAATACACTTATTTTGGAACGTAACTACCAAAATGACAAAATAACATTAATTTGATTACTTTGGTACGTAATTACCAGAATACGCTTCGATTGAGTTTCTATCTTCCAAAAACGCTTAGGTTCGGTTTCTATCTATCAAAATGGTGAAAATCTTTCAAAATAACATTAATTTGGTTACTTTTGGTACGTAACTATCAAAATGACAAATAACATTAATTTGATTACTTTGGTACGTAATTACCAGAATACGCTTCGGTTGAGTTTCTATCTTCCGAAAACGCTTAGTTTCGGTTTCTATCTACCAAAATGGTGAAAATCTGGCAAAATAACATTAATTTGGTTACTTTTGGTACGTAACTACCAAAATACACTTATTTTGGAACGTAACTATCAAAATGACAAAATGACATTAATTTGATTACTTTGGTACGTAATTACCAGAATACGCTTCGATTGAGTTTCTATCTTCGGAAAACGCTTAGGTTCGGTTTCTATCTACCAAAATGGTGAAAATGTGGCAAAATAACATTAATTTCGTACCAAAGTAACGAAATTAATGTTATTTTGCCACATTTTCACCATTTTGGTAGATAGAAACCGAACCTAAGCGTTTTCCGAAGATAGAAACTCAATCGAAGCGTATTCTGGTAATTACGTACCAAAGTAATCAAATTAATGTTATTTTGCCATTTTGGTAGCTACGATCCAAAATAAGTGTATTTTGGTAGTTACGTACCAAAAGTAACCAAATTAATGTTATTTTGCCAGATTTTCACCATCTTGGTAGATAGAAACCGAACCTAAGCGTTTTCCAAAGATAGAAACTCAATCGAAGCGTATTATGGTAATTAATTACGTACCAAACTAATCAAATTAATGTTATTTTGTCATTTTGGTATCTATGTACCAAAATAAGCGTATTTTGGTAATTACGTACCAAAATGATTTTAAGGACAAACTAGTCAAGATGGGAGGCCTGCGAGTAATATAGGGGGCCTAAAAAGTAATTTTCAAAAAAATCACTAAAATTCACTTTAGACCCCTTTTTTGTTGGGCCGGCCTTCCACCTGCGATTTATCTCCGTCACTTGTATAAAAACAATACACTGTAATTAGAGATATATTGGTAAAGAAACATTTAGAAAGGTTAAATATATTTTTTGTCCCTATAGTTTCGTAGAATTTTACTTTTAGTCCATTTAGATTTTTTTCACAATTTTTAGTCCCTGAAGTTTTCTCAGTTGGTGTTTTTAGTCCCTACTTTTAATCAAACTTTTGTAATTTTTTAGCATAAGATGAATTTTTTATGAATTTTTATGTGCAAAGTCTAAAAAATTCATATTTAATTCATCTCTTGTTAAAAAAAAATTAAACTTTTGTAAGACAGATTCATATAATGTACTAAATATGACGGCAGAAAAAAATTTAAAATTTAAAATGATATGCACGAGTTAAATGAAAAGTAGGGACTAAAAACACTTACTGAGAAAATTTTAAGGAGTAAAAAGTGTGAAAAAAATCTTTAGGGATTAAAAATAAAATTCTGCGAAACTATAGGACCAAAAACATATTTAACCCTAAAAAGAATAAAGAAAACTTTTAATTAGGGTCAAATGTAATAATAATATAATATACATAAAACTAAATTTCAATTATTTACATATCACGTGACATGATATGAATATTAAAATTTATTTTCAGTCAAAAATGGGTGGTGGGGGTGTACCTGACACATTTAAGTAGAGGTTGAAAACAGTATAAAATAAAATGCAAGATGTAATATAATAAGGAAAATATTAAAGATAATGTTTTTTAAACAAATCAAAGTAAACGAAAAAAGGTTGTTGTGAGAATCCCTCAACATGGTCAATAAAGAATGCAAAAAATTAAGTTGGTCTAGTTTTTATCTTATGCATTATAAGCCTACCCCTCAAATAAAGAAATTTAATCAAAGCATTATTTGGTCAAGAGAAGTGACTCAGAGCTCTATATACTTGACTTGACCATATCCAGTTTTTGGAGAAACAAAATTGGAATTTAATTCAATGAATCCAATTGGTAAATAAATTTTACGTGTTGTCGTATTGATACAGTATTTCATAGTACTATTATGTGTTGTCATTGTTACATTATGTGATAGTACTATTATATGTGCTTTATTAAGATTTAATTATTTTGTTGCCCTAAACAATTTCATTATTTTAAACATGTTCTTAAACCAGTCATTAATTATTTCAATCCGAAAAATGAAAATATCTATTAACTTTTTTTTTTGACAAAAAACAAAATGATATTTATTTATTCAAATCGTTAAAATACATTAAATACAACCACATATTCAATATCGCTAAAAACGTAAAGGATGAATCTGTGAACAAACTCACAACATCCAAAGTTAATAGCATACAACAGCAAAGTGCCTATAACAAATAATATGATAAAACTAAAGTGACCGGAATATATCTACGGATTTGAAACGTTGATGTCAAAATCATTAATTAAATCTGTAATCAACCAAAACCGATCTTTCAATATGAATCAAATGAACACCGTAACAATACGGGAAATCAAATAGTGTCACACAAGACGACCAACAACACAACGCCGCACTCAGACGACAAAATCACGAAAAAACACACAAAAGAAAATAACTTGAGCAATGTAAAGATCACTTATTTATATTAAAAGACGGAAAATATCTATTAACTTATACACTTTAAAACAACGATGTATATTGCCGTTAAAATTTAAAAAATAAAAATAATTATTTATCTAAAATTGACCACATGTGTGTGCAGTCGGTACATATATTTATTTACATTACCCACAATTGGATAGTAAGACAAAAACCGATTATTACATTTTACCAAATAAGGAAAGGGACCGGATTCAAAACAATTTAATTGTCTTTTTTTTTTTTTTTTAATAAGGCAACTGATGATCGAATACAAGACCTCTAAGAACATTCACAATGATAGATCTTATACTATTAAGAACCAATTCTTAATAAAATCTACCATTGGAGCAGTACATTTTTGAATTCTTAATAGGAATCGATTCTTCTTAAATAAGAGTTCTCTCTCTTCTGGGGTCCACCTTAATTTTCATTAAAATATATTTTTTATGGGACCCTCTTACTTTTATATATTATTAATAATTAAATGATTAATTAATATAGTAGTATGAGAGTACTTCAAACATAAATTTGCTGCAAAAAAAAGAGCACAAATTCAAGATAGGCGAACTCATCTTCAACATGATCTTATCGAGCATATTTGGCAACGTTTTGGACATGACGATCAACAAAATTAGTTATTTTTAAAATTATGTAATGTTATTTTAAATTATTTTTTAATTATGTAATTCTTAAATTTGGCAATATTATTTTAAATTAATTTTCGAATTTTAATTATTATTTTGAATTATAAAAAAATAGTACATATTAATTTTGTAATTTTATAATCCAATTAATTTAATAGTATAAAATATGAATTATTAAATAATAAGTTATTGTGATGTGGAGTTATTAACGAGACTCATTTAGAACTTTTGAAGAGGTGCTGTGTTGGAGGGATTGAGTGCTTATTAAGAACTATTATTAAAAAATAATAAATGAATGATGTGTACATGTGAGATTCAGTTAAGATCTCAAACTTGGGGAGCTCCATTGTGGATGCTCTAACTTATTATTATTCAAATATCTCACCACTAGAGCAAACATAATAGCTTAATCTAATCGTCTTTCTATCTTAATGACAACAAAACTTTATCTTTTCTTATTATTATTTTTATGCTTATCCAAATCAATATGAAATTCCCCCAATCTTATCTTTTCTGAATTTTTTCTCTTTGTTTTATGGAAACTCACAGTCTTGTGGAGACGATTTTCTTACTACTACGATTTTGGTACGCTTGTAAAAACCAAATCAATTAGTATATTTAAAGGAATTTAAATATAAATATTACGATAAGTTTTCTATGAACCCTACAGATTTGTCTAACTTAAATTGTGGAATTTGTTAGATTTAATTTAAAAAATTAATCACATATGCTTAAGAGCATATGTATAAAACAGGATCTAAGACATGTTGATTTATTGAGATTAAAGGATTATAGAAATACCTTGATAGACGAATCTATTAGATGAACTAACATGAACTAACCGTTGATCCTCTCGGTAGTAATCCTAAAAACAAAAAGGAAACGGATGACAAGCATCCGCTAACTTTGTGGTTCTTCCTCTACCGGGACTCCTTATGCCTTAAGCTCTCTTCAGATGAGGAGAAGATAAATATGCCGTGTGTCCGGTATATTGAGGACCATAACCTTTATATAGTGTATTGAGCCCATATCCAATTAATTAAATACTTAATTAATTCTAAATAGAAATATAATTAGCCTTTTAACTTTATTTGATCACTTAATCAATTAAGACTCCTAATTAATAAATAGCTAATATAATTATATAAAGATATTTGTCCACATAATATTATTGAAATGTCATAAAATATTCCAACAGCACTATCCTTCGCTCTAAATTTATTAAAAAAATAATGAAAAATTAGACAACAAATTACAACACCGTTGGTCATGCAATGTGGGGACATTATATTCCAACCCATATGGGCGGGCGGCATTGTATATTGTATATAGACAACAAATGACAGCGCTGATCATTATATATACAGAAATGTTATACAGCACTGGTACATACTTGCATTGCATATCAAATTAAGCATCCTCTTTTTAGTTATAACTTTTCTTATTAGTTCCTAAATCATGGCTCAATCTTTGTCATTCACAGTAAAGAGGCGTGACCCTGAATTTGTAAAGCCATCAAAACCAACTCCTCATACAATAAAACTACTATCAGATGTAGATGATCAAGAAGGGTTACGTTTTCAAATTCCTATTATATCATTTTACAAATATGATCCAAATATGGCAGGGAAAGATCCTGTTGATGTTATTAGAAAAGCACTTGCAAAAACACTTGTGTTTTTCTATCCACTTGCTGGTAGATTGAGGGAAGTTCCTAGTAGGAAAGTTATAGTTGATTGTAATGATGAAGGTGTTTTGTTTATTGAAGCTGATGCTGATGTTACTCTTGAACAATTTGGTGATGCTCTACAACCTCCTTTTCCTTGTTTGAATGAGCTTCTTTATGATGTTCCTGGTTCTTCAGATGTGATTAACACTCCAATTCTGCTTATTCAGGTATACATGTATTACTACTAATCTCATTTAAAAGATCAAAAGTACTTAAATTTTGGGGTGCTAAGAAGAGTAATAAATCTATCGTTAGTTGGTTCAGTGGTGATTGACACAGAACTTGATAGGGAAGACCACAGTTCGATCCCCTGCAACAGTTATCGGAAGGGGGCTGAAATAACTTAATGCTATAAGCCTATAACTGGCCCCCGAACCAGATTAGGTGGTTTAGTTGGCCAGTTACTGATGGTGAAAAAAATATAAAAAATAAAAAGAGAAGATAAAAGCACTATATAAGCAAGAAATAGTATAAAAAAAATATGAAAATCAAATTTTAGAAAATGGATATTAAATGAAGTTATTATAGGTATAGATGAAACAAAATCAAAAATCATTTTTTGGTTTACAACCTAATTTATTTAACTCATATTTTATATGAAAAATTTTATGCAAATAAAATTATAATTATTCATTCACTCACATATTCGTATTGTATTTGTTCAGGTAACACGCCTTAAATGTGGTGGTTTCATTTTTGCTATTCGTCTAAACCATCTAATTAGCGATGCAACTGGTTTGGTCCAATTTATGACTGCCGTAGGTGAAATTTCTCGTGGTATGAACATACCTTCAGTCGTACCAGTATGGCGCCGAGAGCTTCTAAACGCAAGAGATCCACCAAGAGTGACATGTAGTCATCGTGAATACGAACAAGTTCCTGATACCAAAGGAACCAATGTCCCCTTAGATGACATGGCCCACCACTCTTTTTTCTTCGGGCCCACAGAGTTAGCCGCACTCCGCCCTCTATTTCCATCTCACCTACAACAACAATCCAGATTTGAAATTATAACTGCATGTCTCTGGCGTTGTCGTACAATTGCGTTACAACCTGACAATGACGAGGAAGTTCGCATAATTTGCATATATAATGCACGTGGCAAGTTTAATCCACCATTACCAAAAGGTTACTATGGTAATGCTTTCGCATTTCCAGTTGCAATTTCAACTGCAGGAAAACTAATTGAAAATCCATTAGGATATGCATTGGAATTAATTAAGAAAGCAAAAGCGGACGTCACTGAAGAATATATGCATTCGATGGCAGATTTAATGGTTATTAAGGGTCGTCCTCATTTTACTTCAGTGAGAATGTATTTAGTGTCTGATGTTACACATGTTGGACTTAGAGATGTTGATTTTGGTTGGGGAAAAGCTGTTTATGGAGGACCAGCTCATGGAGGAGTTGGTGTTGTACCTGGTCTTGCTAGCTTTTATATACCTTTTAAAAATGCTAAAGGAGAGGAAGGTTTAGTTATACCGGTTTGTTTGCCAACTCAAGCCATGAAGAGGTTCGTTAAAGAGCTGGATATTCTGCTTAAAAACAACATTAGCCAACCCAATAAAGGTGGTCTAAAATCCAATTTCATTATTTCTTCATTGTAGACCTTAATTAAGAATGTTGATTTGATTTTGCTATACTGTTTTGTATCATTCCCCCTCCCCCCTTTTTTTCTTCTTCTTTTGGTATATTGGTTTGTATCACAATTTCTTTTGGTGTCATTCCCATTTTATTTCATAATTCAATAAAAAAACACTCTACTAGGGCTTCCCCTAAAATGCCTCTTGGAGTTTGGAACATGATCTCCTCCGATTATCCAAATAATGTCCTCTCATACACAAAAATGACTCATGCACATGTTTGGATATGATTGTTAGATATATTCCACAAGAGTATTAATGTCACGCCGTTATCCCTTGATGAACCAACGAAGAATAGAGTGTTTGGTCATTATGCTTGTTTCTCAGAAGATATATTGACATGTCTTTCAAAATATTTGATGAAATAATGGAAAGAGATGGTTTTGCTTTTCATGTAGAGGTCATATATAAAAGGTTGCCACAATTTTTGTCCAAATTGCAAAATAATTAGCCACTCTATTAACCAATGCAACAAAATTTATGATGAAAAAGGCGAGAAGATTCAACATGAAGATAAAAACAAGAAGCCATAAAAAGTCCCCAAGCACTCTTAGGTTTGGTCTAAGCTTTCGGTGCAACAACCTCCAGTTGTTGTTGCTAACTTGAGAGATAAGGCACGACGGGTGGCTCCTTTTGATACAAACAAGGCTGGCAAGCACCTATTTTAGTTTTGCAAGAAATCTCAAAACATTAAGGTATTTATCCTTGATCAGGTAACAAATGATGGTATTGTGGTTAAGACAATTGTCGAGACATATAAAGAAACAAATCCAGAAGATCAAGAGGCAGGATATCAAGAGTTACTTACTCCTAAATAGGGTGAGAGTCGTTCGGTTATGGAAGAAAACCAAACTGAACTGCACCAAATTGTTTTCAAAATTCATGGTAATCGAACCGAACTGAACTATGTGTCTTCTGAACTAAACCGAACCGAACTATTAAAGTGGTTCAGTTTTATGGTTATGAACCAAACCATAACTAACTTTTCACTAAAGCGAACTGAACCATTAAAGTGAACTGAACCGAACCAAGCTGATAATAATGTACATAACTGAATTGTTTCAATTTAGTTTCAAAACTGTTAGTTATGATTCAGTTTTTTTTTTTTGTTCGGTTTAATTTGACAGTTCAGTTTGATTTGTTGGTGTTTTTGCCCACCCCTACTCCTAAACCTGATGATATTCGGTAGAAATTTATCCTTATAACACAAACATGTTGTAGCAACAAACCCTCCTAGGAATAGCCTCAAGGTCAATCAGTTTGTTCAAAGAGATATTGACATTATTACACAGGCCCGGGTTAACCAAGTCGAGAGTAATGTGGACAATGAGTTTCCTTTGAAATTTGCTCTTTAGGCCCCCTATGGTACTTGTTGGTGTTTTGTATGTTGGCCTCATTTTGCAAAAACAAGTTCAAGCAAGATGTTGGACCAGATGATGTAGCATGTGGGTATCACATCTGTCATGCCGGTAATTAATGTTCTATTTGCGCGCCATATCTTTGAAGATTCTCTGAAGCACTACTTTCGCCTTACTTGCATATCAAGACGTGCGTTTTAAACAAAGGGTTATAAGGCGGCTGCACCAAGAAGTATTTCCAGAAGATGCTACGCCATTTATGAAAACAAGTGATTCTTTCCATTTTATGTGTGCTGGACTTTGCAAAAGGACAGCTGAAGATTAAAGCCCAAGATGAAGACCTAGCCCATGCTAACTCAGGTCATTTATATATGTGAAGACTAAAAACCTAAAGACTACTAAAGCCGTATTTGAAGAATATAGTTTTAGGGTTTGAGTCTTGTTAATTGTGAGCCTTTCTTGTGTCTACTTGATGCAAGCTTAGGACTGTTTTGTGTTGTATTTTTGTGTAACTTCTCCTAAGCTTTTAAGTACGGAGACTGTTTGTTTTTGGTGAGTGAAACCACATTGTTTGTATTACTGTAATAATCATAGGGTGTGTGTGATTGAAAGGAAGTGAGACGGAGTCTCAAACTTAGGAGTTCCTAGGTTGAGTTAGCACGGGTAGAGTCTATGAGTTAAGTCGTAAACTTGTATGTTTGTTGAGGGCTTAGATCTAGATCTATTATAGTGGATTCCTTCCTGGCTTGGTAGCCCCCATAGTAGGTCGTTGTTTACGCCGAACTGGGTTAACAATTCTCTGTGTTATTTACATTCATTGTCTGTTGTTCTTATTTGTTCGTTATATACTACTGTGGACACACGCTAGAGCATTTGTCTTAGCTTTACAATTGGTTACGTACGACAATTGCTATAGCTTCTGTCTTAACATCTGTCCCCAGTAGGTGCCAGAATTTCAATTGGCATCAGAGCAGACACCCTGTTCTGCCTGGGTGAGCACCAGTGAAGTTACTTTCTGGCATAATGAACAAGGAAGGTGGCTATGTCAACAGACCTCCACTTCTGGATGGATCAAATTATGATTACTGGAAAGCCAAAATGGCGGCGTTTATCAAATCACTTGATAGCAAATCATGGAAGGCTGTTTTGACAGGATGAGAGCATCCAGTGATACGTGACAAAGATGGTAAAACCACAGGTGAACTAAAACCAGAAGCAGATTGGACCAAAGAAAAAGATGAGCTTGCACATGGCAACTCCAAGGCGCTAAATGCCTTATTCAATGTTGTGCACAATAACATTTTTAGGATGATCAAACAGTGCTCAGTTGCTGTGGAAGCATGGGAAATTCTAATGACTACACATGAAGGTACTGCAAAGGTGAAAAATTCAAGGCTACAGCTTCTGACTTTCAAGTTCGAGAATCTAATGATGGGTGAAGATCAATCTGTCCATGATTTCCACATAATCATTCTGGAATATGCTAACAACTTTGATGCTCTAGGAGAAAAGCTAAGCGAGGAAAGAATGGTAAGAAACATGCTTAGATCTCTTCCTAAGATGTTTGATATGAAAGTTACTACCATAGAAGAAGTACATGATATAGGCATGATGAAACTTGAGAACTTGGTGGGTTCCTTACTAACCTATGAGCTGGCTGCTAAAGAAAAAACTGAAAAGAGAAAGAAGAGTATATCCCTTGTATCCAACACTACTGAGAATGAGGAAGTAGAAAATATCTTGGAAACTGATGAAAGTCTATCTGAAGCCATGGTACTCTTAGGCAGACAGTTCAACAAGATACTAAAGAAGATGGATGGAAGAGCCAGGACAAATGCTAAAGGCAGTTTCTCTGATAGTAATAGAAAGTTTAATGGTGTAAGAAAACACAGACCTGAAGAGAAGACTATTACAGGAAAAGGTGTTCAATGCCATGAATGTGAAGGCTATGGACACATTAGAGCTGAATGTCCAACATTCCTGAAGAAACAGAAGAAGGTAATGGTTGTTACTTGGTCTGATGAAGATGACTCTGAAGATGATGACTACTCTGAGTCTGCAAATCACATCACTGCTCTTACTGGAATCATTGCACTACAAGAAAACACATTTTTCGCAGCGACTAAAGTCGTTGTGAAAAGTCAAAAGTCGCTGCAAAAGAGCTTTGCCCCAACAACCAAAAAGTCGCTGCTGGTTGTTGCGATAAGTTCCGTTGCAAAAAGTTTTGCAGCGAAATTTAATATTGTTGCCGTTTGTAGTTTTTCCCAACGACAATATTTGGTGCCATTTTTAAATTTTTCGTTGGGATAAGTCAATTTTTCCAACTAAAGTTGTTGTTATATATAACTTATCTTAACGAATAAAGTTGCTGCGATAACATTTGTTTTTTCAACAATTTGTAATTTTTGTTATTATATATATATATATATATATATATATATATATATATATACACACTTTTTTTACCTTTCTCAATAATAAAAGGTGTTGCCAGAGTATATTTATAAGTTGTAGCCATATAATTTGATATTTAAATACATAATTTTTTTTAATAATATATTATGAAATTTTTCTTCATATTAAAGGAAAAGTACCTTTGTGCACATATGTTACCGGTACTTTCAACTCTATGATCACGGTAAGCTGCGGTGTTCATAACACTAGAAAATTGTCAAGCCTATATATAAATGTTCAAATCAAAACACAGATCCATTAATGAAAGATTAAAAATACTAAACTAACAAACTTGTAAAAAAATTATTGATTTGTTATTTTTTTTGTACTAATTAGTCTATACTTACCGTAAAAGGATTTATTCTAAACAAAATATGTGTCAATTTTTCGATAAGTTGCTTCTCCATTCTTTCTTCATGTTGCCTTTGGGTCTCTTCAAATTGTGATGCCATTAGTTCTTCATGTTGTCAAAAGTATCCTACATTTAATGATGGAAATAGAAATTATTATTAAATATTATAAATTCAAGAAACAAAAAACCATGTGTAGGAAATTAAGATTACCAGAACTTTTGATACTATATTTTCTTTATCATGTTCAAAAATGTTTTTCCACTTCTCAACATTGAGAGACGCATCCTTCTTAGTAAGAATAGAGATTTCAATAACAAAATCAGAAGCTCCTGGCCCAACAACCACCATTTTATCGGCTGGAATAAAAACATATAATTTTCTTGTAGCACTCTTCGTTTTCTTCTTTACAACACTTAAACCTGCAGTTTTACCTCTTCCATTTTTTATTTTTTTACATTCTTTTGTATTGATATCAGTAACAAAAGAAGGTTAAGATATACTTAAGAAGAATGATTGAAAACAAAAACAAAATTTAACACAAAAAAAAAAAAATCAAATTGTTCTACCTTGTTGAAGTAAATTAATCCATGTTAGCACTTGAAGAGTTTGGATGTATTGAATTTGATTTATGACTTGGATGCTCCATTATGAGATTTTTATGGTGTAAGCAAGTGGAGTTTGCAGAGAATATTTAGATTCATGACAGAATGTTTGTAGATGAGTATGTTTGAAATCGTTTTCTGTATTGGCAGTTTCAAAGAAATTAAAAGTACAGCATATGATTAGCGGGAGCATTTGATTTTCGATGAAAATAAATTTAGCGGCTAAATTTCCAAAGAAAACTGCATTGTGCAAATATTTAGCGCCTAGAAAAAAATTGTGATAACTTAAGTAGTTCCAACTTCCAACATTTTAGCACAAATTATCTCCACTAAGTGGATCACTACTTTTTTTATTATCTCCAATTTGTTTTTTTTTTACACATTTTTATTATCTCCAATTAATTTTTTTTTTGGTTGGTAGACGAAATGGCAAAGTCATTGGAAACTCACACACACAAAGTGGAGTGACCAGGGATCGAACCCCGATCATGGCATCCGACACTAGCAATTTCGGTATTTCTACCATTTGAACTAGGATTTGTGGACATTTTTGTTTTTTGTTTTAATCCACACATATGTTTATATGTACCACTATACACCCTCCATGGCACAAAACAAGTACTGATTTATTTTTTATTTTTTTCCTAAGAGGAAGTTGATTTCTTTTATTATTTTTTAAGCATTATTATTATTATTATTATTATTATTATTTCTTGGGTTAAATATGATTTTTATCCCTACATTTTGCGAAATTGTTAAGAATGATACCTACATTTTAAAAATAGTAAAAAAAAACCTATAAAATTTTGCACTATCAAGATTAGTCAAATCCGTAGAGAATAGTCACTACATTTTGGAAAATTGTCAAGAATAGTCCTACCTTTTAATATTTTTAGTCCCAATATTTTGCGAAATTGTCAAGAATGGTCCCTAAAGGATAAACGCAGGGACTAATCATGATAGCGGAAAATTTTATAGGGTTTTTTTTTACTATTTTTAAAATGTAGGGACCATTCTTAACAATTTTACAAAATGTAGGGACTAAAAACATATTTAACCCTATATTTTTTATCCTATAATATTATCAAATTTTATACTATAAATTATTATGCATCTAATTTTAGTCTCTGCAGTTAAATCAATATGTATTTTTGAACACACCTGTTTAGAACATTATAAAAAGTTTCTCACAACAGAAAAAACTCAAAATTAAATTTTATCTTTATCTTTTGAAATCTAAAAAAAATCATATTTAATTATTTTCATTTTAAAAAATTCTAAAGTTTTGAATTTTTTTTATAATATTCTAAATATACATGAAAAAAAAAAATTCAAAAAAATTAAGGATAGCTAAACAATTTTTAAAATTTTGCAAAATAGCAGGACTAAAGTTGCATGCATATATAATTTTTTTTAGAGATCAAAACATGTCACTTTTTTTATAGGGACCAAAAACATATTAAGTTGTATCCTTTTTAATAAAATAAACTTAACTCATATCATCGATTATTAAATTTTAATATAAAAAGTAATAATCTCAATCATAAAAAAAAAAGTAATAATCTTAAATTTATAGAAACTAATCAAATAATTGATTGTATTAGCAAGAATATGAGCAACCGAATTTGTTTGTCCTCCCAAGAATAAAACAAACTATTATCAATGTTAGTAAAAAAATAATGAAATTGAAAAAATCTTAGTTACTAATTTATTTGATCCATGTTGAACAAAAAAAATTTAAAATTAAAGAAATAATAAAATAAAAGAACATTTTACTCCATGTCAGAATCTGCATTATCTGAAAAATCTTCAAATGTGGAAGATTCATCTTCATCGTATTTAGTGTCTTCAACATTATTTAGGTCACCTAATTTTTTTTTGGTCAACGATATAATTTTCTAAACATATTCCACTAACATCGTTTCTATGTAGAGTATCATCTCGGTCCACTAATGGTGCATCTAGGTGAGTATGTGTATTGTCTAACTCATTGAGTTGGTATGGTTCCAAGCCATCATCACATCGCAAATCAAAATTATTTCCTGGCTTAACTTTGACCACTGTATGCATTTTTCATTGTCACTGTGTCTTACATAGTAAACCAATCCAACTTGAGAACCTAAGATAAATTGATCATTTCTATAATATAACTGCGTCATATCAACATTGATAAATCCATATTCATCCTTCTGGTCGATTAAATCTAGAATCCATATCAGTTAAATATCTGGCACAAAATACCGTACATTCTTAGCCAATCAAATTATTCTAATTTTTTTTGACAAAACATGAAAGCTAATCTTTTCTTTTTATTTTGTTTTTTTACGCCTAAAAAATTAAACTAGTTTAAAGATCCATGCAATCGCACGAGTCATTGACTTTTATTTGATATTTAAGTTTGTCATTGTATTACGGTAAAAATTTATTTAGAATAAAATATTTAAAAATTTGGGGTTAAATATCTTATTGGTCCCTATAGTTTCACAGAATTTCAGGAATGCCTTAGGGCTCAAAGAGTGCTTACAAAGGTAATTACATTTTGAACCTGGGACCCTCTAGGATTCAAGACCTGTCTTTTTACCACAAGACCAAGCCTTTAGATTTTTCCGTCAGTGTTTTTAGTCCATACTTTTCATTCAACTCATCATGCATATCATTCGAAATTTTAAATATTTCTTGCGATCATGTTTAGTGCATTATATTAATCTTTCTTACAAAAGTTTAATGTTTTTAACAATAGATGAATTAAATATGAATTTTTTTAGTTTTTCTTCTTCACATATAAATTCATAAATAATTGATATGTTAAAAAATTCTAAATTTTTATCGTAGATCTTCTTATAATATTATAAAGATGAATATAAAAAACCATTCAAAAACACTGACAGAAAAAACCTTAGGGACTAAAAAGTACGAAATTTTTTTTGAAGTACTGAAAAGGAAATTCTAGAAAACTATATAATTAACCCAAAAATTTGTTATATAATAGAATTTTTTTGTTAATAAGATGTTTTTTATTTTTTTTGGCTACACTTTTTTTATAAGATGTTATATAATATTCTAAAAATATAAGTTAAACGAAAAGTTAATTTATAAATTAATACGGTGGATTAGTTACCAAATTGATAGGCATGCAGTTAAGTCTTCAATGTTTTTTTTATAGGTACTATTTTTGGACTTAATTTGGATAGGGTAGATTATTAAATACTTTTTTTTTGGTGGTCATACTTTTTTTTTTATAATTGTGGTCATACTTTTTTTTATAAGCGGTCATACTTTTTTTCTGATACGTTTTACAGGATAAGAGTACATAAAAGAAAAGTCTTTTTTTATTGATAGCATTAATAAGTCTATAATAACATGAAATTTCCACCGTATAAAAAATTCCATAAAAGAAAATATAACAATATATAATTTTTTGTTTGAAAGGGCTAAAATGAAATGCATTAACGAACATTTATACACCTTTAAATAAAAAAAATAAGTAGTATATCTCTTTTTGCCAAAAAATAATAGTATATCTCTTTGCCACATCATTATTAATAATTTTGAAAATAAAATTGCTAAGAAAATAGGTCTGTGAACAAACAAAGTATTGTTTCACGTCAAAAAAAAAAAAAAAAGAGTATGAACTATGTAGTTGTAACAAAAAAAAGCTATGAAGTAGCCCTCTCTGCACAATGTCCACGTAGGAAGTTTGTTTCAATATTGATTTATTTTAATTTTTATATTTAAATTACCACTCACCACCGAAAATTGAGGATGTGGTGGTTGTTTTTAGCAACAATCTCATAATAGTATTGCTACTAAAGCATTATACTTCCGAACAACACCTAAATGGTTGCAAAAAAGTCGCAGCAAAAACTAGTAATTCTTGTAGTGGGATCTGAATCAGATGATGAAGAATTGATCTTTGATGAATTAGCTACATCCTATAAAGCACTGTGTCATAGAAGTGAGGAAGTGTGTCAGCAGCAACAAAACACTATAGATCAGTTGCAAACTGAGAAGGTGAAGCATTAGGGTCAAATTGCTCAACTTACAAAGCAACTACAATCTGAGAAGGCAAAGCATTTGTCCGAGGCATCTTCTCTTAAAGATGAGATAACCACATTAAACTATAAGCTGACTAGTTTAAATAAACAACTTAGACTGCTAAATAATGGAACTGAAAGATTAGATATACTGGTTAAGAGGCAAGTTGCTGGAAAACCTAAGGGTATTGGAGTAGAATACACTTACCCTAGAAAGAAAAAGCTTACATCTACTAGTACATTTGTTCCTGCTAAAGACACCTATGATCCTACTGAAATCAGACAGATGCCACAGCATGTTCAACAAACAACATCAGTCTGCGAAACTTAGTCCTAAATCTAAGGGATGGATCTGTCATTATTGTGGTAGAAAAGGTCACATCAGACCCTTCTGCTTTAGACTGTATGGATTCCCAAAAAGGTTTAATAATCCTAAGTACGAATCTGATTTAAGCAATGCAAAGAAGGAATGGAAACCAAAGGCAAATGATGTTGCTCACATAGCTCATACATCTCTGAGAGCTTCGTCCAGAAATGATTGGTATTTTGATAGTGGTTGCTCAAGACACATGACTGGTGTTGGAAGCTGTCGCGGTGATTTTTGGATATCGAGCTATTAATTAGCTTCGAATCGCAATTTAATATTCCACCACCGATCTTTAATTTATCCGAGGGAAAGGGAAAAAGTTCGAAAGAAAACCCTATTTTTTAGAGAACAAGGTTCGGGGGTTGGTTATACGAAGGGAAGGTACTAGCACCCTAAGTATCTATGGTACTCTATAGGAACCTCTTGTTTTTATTCTAACTTTGCGCTGTATTTTTAATTTGCTTGTAAAAATGTAAGTGTAGGAATTAAAGTGATGATAGAAAAGAAGTTTAAAGTGATGGAAAAGGAAAAATGTTTTTGTTGATTTTATTGATTGGAGAGACAAGTCTCATGCCTACGTACCCGAGGGATCAAACCACCGTAGTTCGGGATAAAAGTTACGAGTAAATTTGTTTGTTTGATTTTAAGGTTTTGAAAATGGTTTTAAAATACCAAAAGCCAAAAATGGCAAAATGTGAGTTTGATTGATGTTAATTTGTGAAGAAAGTCTATATGGTTAAATTGATTGAGATTTGATTATGAAAATAAGACGCGGACACTTGGTTTAAAATCCAAGATTTGTTGAGAAAATATTTTGAGTGATAAAAGACACTTGGTTTAAAATCCAAGGTTTATGCATGATTAAAAATGTATGAATGAGGAAAATGCACTTGGTTTAAAATCCAAGGTTTTAAGGCGAGGGAAAAAAAAAGGACACTTGGGTTAAAGTCCAAGATTTTAGCGATAAAAGAAGCCATTGGTTTAAAGTCCAAGACACTTGGTTTTAAAATCCAAGTTCGCGATAAAAGAGACTCTTGGGTTAAAGTCCAAGGTTTTTAGGCGAGAAAAAGGGACACTTGGATTAAAGTCCAAGGTTTTAGCGATAAAAGAAGCCATTGGTTTAAAGTCCAAGGCACTTGGTTTAAAATCCAAGTTTGGTGATAAAAAAGACTCTTGGGTTAAAGTCCAAGGTTTTTAGGCGAGAAAAAGGGACACTTGGGTTAAAGTCCAAGGTTTTAGCGATAAAAGAAGCCATTGGTTTAAAGTCCAAGGCACTTGGTTTAAAATCCAAGTTTGGTGATAAAAAAGACTCTTGGGTTAAAGTCCAAGGTTTTTACGATAAAGAGAAACGTTTGGTTTAAAGTCCAAAGTTTGAAAATGTTTGATGATAAAATGTTTTTGATGCTTGATGATATTGAAAAGAAATTGTGTCGATATTTTTTGAAAGAGGTTTCGACCTCATTTTTGAGAATAAAGTGGCTAATTATTTTGATTGGAATATTGGGTTAAAATTTTAACAAAAAAAGTAGCGCTAAAAGAATAATAACGTCGCAATGAGCAAATTAAGCGCGAAGACAATCCGTAATGATATTTTGATCAAAACGGTGTCTTTTCCCTCAGAATTAATATTCTAACGATTTTTGCGGAAAGCGATAAATAAATATGCATGAGATGCAATTTTTCATTTATAGTGTACATTGGTTCCTGATTACAATCTAAAGTATTTGCAAGGAAAAAATAAATATGAGATGAATGCAAGAGATGCTATGCAATTTAATTTAAATTTACATCAAGTCCTAAAAAATACAATCTAATGTCTTTACAATGCAATAAATAAATAATTAATTATGCAAAAATAAAAAAACAGAAGGGGGTGCAAATAACAATAAAACATAAAAGGGGGGTGTAAACAGCAACTCTGGGCCCAAGCCCAGCTGGGGGCGTGGCCCAGAGAGGGGTGTGAAAAGCAAAATGGTTCAGACAGAATCAGAGCCGTCTGATTGATCAGACAGCTCTGATCTGATCACAGAGACAACGAATCAGGCGCGTATGATTAATATCAGGGGACATAGGCGCGCAGGTGCACCATAAGACTGTGCACCTGCGCGCACAGGATCAGGAAGGAAATATAAATAGAAAACCCTAAAAATGAAAACAGAAAATTCTTCTTCTTCTCTCTTCCTCACCGCCGTCTCATCCTCTTCCTCTCTCTCGGCCACTCTCAAACCTCAAACATCCATTTTTTTAAAAAGGTTTCAACATCAAATATATACAAAACTCACTCCTAAACCCAAATCTATACTCAAAATAAACAAAACTAAACCCTATCGTCCGGATCGAGCCATACATAAACGGAAAGAAAAAACCTTTGGATCGTGATTTTCTTCTTCCTCTTTGCTTCGCATTCTGGGTTTCAATCGGTTTCGATTCTTCTTATTCTTCGCTGTTTTTTCGATTTCTATTTCGATTTGGGATTCGAATTTGATTTTTGATTACGACGATGATGATTATTTGGTTTTTCTTCTGGGTTTATGATTTGGTTTGGATCTGAGACGGTTCTGGATGATGATGAATTTCTGGGTTGTAATTATGTGATGAAGATGAACAGATGAAGATTTCTGTGATGATTTTCGGTTCTGGTTCTTTTAATTTGGTTTTTTTGGTTTATTTCTGGGAATTTGATTGATGAGTGAAGATGATAAACAGATGAGGATTCTGTTTTTTTGTTTATTTTGATTTTTTTTGCTCTGTATTTTTGATGGTGCGGCTGATGAATTCCTTCCTCTGCTTCTTAATTTCGGTTTGCTATATACCCTAAAAATTAGGGTTTTGATACTCAATGGATTTTGCTACAGATCTGGACAAAACTATTGTTTGATGGACAAATTGAAAATTTGGGACAAAAGGACATTGAATTTTCTGCAGAAAGCTGCTCCTGTTCCTGTAACGTGACTTTGGCCATTTTGACTTTTTCTGATTTTTTTTTAATTAAAATAAAAACAGAATAAAATAAATAATAAAATGTAATAATAAAATAATAAAAATAATAATAAAAACGAAAAAAATAAAAAGGATAAAAGAAATGGAAAAAAAATTATCATAATAATAATAATAATAAAAATAAATGAATAAATACATAAAAGAACAAAAAAAAAAAATGAGGTATTTTAAAATACCTCTCTGCCGAAATTTCGTCAGAAATGACAAAAAGGGCAAGAAGATTTTAAACGCCGAACAAAATCGATCGGTCAAAAAATGGGGTATGACAGAAGCTATCTAACTGATATCAAAGCATATACTACTAGCTATGTTACTTTTGGTGATGGAGCCAAAGGTCAGATCAAGGGTATAGGAAGTCTCACTGCAAATGGGTTTCCTAAACTTGAGAACGTCCTTTTGGTGGAAGGATTGACTGTAAACCTCATAAGTATCAGTCAATTATGTGATCAAGGAATGAGGGTGAACTTCACAAAGTCTGAATGCATTGTCTCAACTGAGAATGGTGAATCTATTATGAAAGGAGTCAGGTCAAAGGACAACTGCTACTTATGGATATCTGAAGAGAGTGCTCAAACCTCCACTTGCCTCATTACTAGAGAAGATGAAGTCAAGTTATGGCATCAAAAGATGGGTCATCTCAATCTGCGAAGCATGAAGAAAGTCATAGCTGAAGATGCAGTAAGAGGAGTACCTAAACTAAAGATTGAAGAAGGGAACATATGTGGTGAGTGTCAAATTGGGAAGCAGACAAAGATGCCACACCCGAAGCTACAACATCTGACTACTTCAAAGGTGCTTGAATTACTACATATGGATTTGATGGGTCATATGCAAGTAGAGACTCTGGGTGGTAAAAGATATGCTTTTGTTGTGGTAGATGACTACTCAAGATTCACGTGGATCAACTTTCTAAAAGAAAAGTCAGACACCTTCTTTGCTTTCAAGGATTTGTGTAAACAACTTCAAAGAGAAAAAGGAAGTGTAATTGTTAGAATCAGAAGTGACCATGGTAGAGAGTTTGAAAACTCAAAATTCTCTGAGTTTTGCACTGCTGAAGGAATTGGGCATGCATTCTCATCACCTATTACACCCCAACAAAATGGTGTAGTGGAAAGAAAGAATAGAACTATACAAGAATGTGCTCGAGTCATGCTACACTCAAAGAAACTTCCTCAACACGTTTGGGCTGAAGCCATGAATACAACGTGCTACATTCTTAATCGTGCCACTTTAAAAGCTGGAACAACAACTACCCTGTATGAATTGTGGAAAGGAAGAAAACCTACTATCAAGTACTTTCATGTATTTGGAAGTAAGTGCTACATTCTGATAGATAGAGAACAGAGGAGGAAGATGGATCCAAAGAGTGATGAAAGAATATTTCTGGGTTACTCTACTAACAGCAGAGCCTACATAGTGTATAACTCCAGAACTCAAGTGATGATGGAATCAATGAATGTTGTGATAGATGATGTACCATCTGACCATAAGACAGATGTGGCGCCAGATGCTGGACCTTTTGAATTTCAACCTGAAGAAACTGCAAGTCTAGAAGAATTTGAGGTAACGCCTGATAGTTCTATTATTGATAACTCCATTGCTCCAGTTAGTAAATGACCGTCTGTAACAGCCCAGGCCCCACCAACTTAGGTGGTCCCGGCACTGCCACCTCAAGATCTTCTCCACCCCCCTCTCTAGTGGAATTTTTGCCTTCCGTGGGAATCGAACCATGTACCCTGGGGTTCAAGTACATGTTCAATCCATTCCCACTACCAATTGAGCCAAAAAAGGTGCCTTTTTTTGTAACAGCCCAGGCCCCACTAACTTAGGTGGTCCCGGCACTGCCACCTCACGATCTTCTCCACCCCCCACTCTAGTGGAGCTTTTGCCTTCCGTGGGAATCGAACCATGTACCCTGGAGTTCAAGTACATGTTCAATCCATTCCCACTACCAATTGAGTAGCTCAATTGCTCAATTGATAGTGAGAATGGATTGAACATGTACTTGAACCCCAGGGTACATGGTTCGATTCCCACGGAAGGCAAAAGCTCCACTAGAATGGGGGGTGGAGAAGATCGTGAGGTGGCAGTGCCGGGACCACCTAAGTTGGTGGGGCCTGGGCTGTTACACCGTCTATCAGAGTCCAGAAAAATCATCCCAAGGATCTGATCATAGGTAATCCAGATGAAGGTATCACCACAAGAAGAAATCAAGGTATAATCTCAAATTCCTGCTTTGTGTCAAAGATAGAACCAAAGAATGTCAAAGAGGCTCTCACTGATAATTACTGGATCATTTCCATGCAAGAAGAGCTGAACCAGTTTGAAAAAAGTGAAGTTTGGGACCTAGTTCCTAGACCAAAAGGCATGAATGTAATAGGTACTAAATGGGTTTATAAAAATAAATCTGATGAAAATGGAACTATTACAAGAAACAAGGCGAGGCTTGTAGCACAGGGATATACACAAGTGGAAGGTCTAGACTTTGATGAGACTTTTGCACCAGTTGCTAGATTTGAGTCCATAAGGCTACTACTTGGTGTTGCTTGCATTCTGAAATTTAAACTCTTCCAGATCGATGTTAAGAATGCCTTTCTCAATGGGTACTTAAATGAAGAGGTGTATGTAGAACAACCAAAAGATTTTGTGAATCCAAATCTACCTGATCATGTCTACAAGTTGAAGAAAGCCTTATATGGTTTGAAACAAGCTCCTAGAGCTTGGTATGAGAGATTGACTGAATTTCTGGTCAATCATGGATATAGGAAAGGATGACATGATAAGACACTGTTTGTAAAAGAAAAACATGGTAAATTAATGATAGCTCAAATCTACGTTGATGATATAGTGTTTGGTGGGATGTCAAGCCAGATGGTGGAGAATTTTATCAAACAGATGCAGTCAGAGTTTGAGATGAGTTTGGTTGGTGAATTAACGTTCTTTCTTGGACTTCAGGTGAAGCAAATGGATGAAACAATATTTATCTCTCAAAGTAAGTATGCAAAGAATATTGTTAAGAAGTTTGGAATGGACACTGCCAGTCACAAAAGGACTCCAACACCTACACATTTGAAGCTGACAAAAGATGAGAAGGGTGTTAGTGTTGATCAAAGTCTCTATAGAAGTATGATTGGGAGTCTCTTATATCTCACAGCTAGTAGACCTGATATTAGCTTTGCAGTGGGTGTGTGTGCAAGATACTAAGTTGATCCAAAGATGAGTCACTTAACTCAAGTGAAAAGAATACTCAAGTATTTTAGTGGCACATGTGACTATGGCATGCTGTATTCACACAATGAAAACTCTCAACTTATTGGGTATTGTGATGCAGATTGGGCTGGAAGTGCTGATGATAGAAAAAGCACCTCTGGTGGTTGTTTCTTCTTGGGAGAAAATTTAATATTATGGTTTAGCAAGAAGCAGAATTGTGTTTCTCTTTCAACTGCTGAAGCTGAATACATTGCAGCTGGGAGTAGTTGTTCACAACTTGTCTGGATGAGACAAATGCTAAGGGAGTATACTGTTGAGTAAGATGTTATGGCATTGTTTTGCGATAATCTGAGTGCAATCAATATTTACAAAAATCCTATACAACACAGTAGGACAAAGCACATAGATATTCGTCATCATTTTATCAGAGATTTGGTAGAAGAGAATGTGGTGGTTTTGAAACATGTTGCTACTGAAGAACAGCTTGCGGATATATTCACTAAAGCCTTGGATGCAAATCAATTTGAAAAGCTGAGGGGGAAATTAGGAATTTGCCTGCATGAGGAGTTGTAGCAGTTAATGTGTGTAAAGCATGCAGGAGTTATTTTCTGTCTCCCCATATTTGTTGTGCACGCTAATTTAGAAGGTACTTTATTTTCTCTCCAAAACTACTCCTCCAAACGCAATCAACTATCAACCTTCTATTTTCAAAATGTCTACAACTTCAATCTCGCTCCAAGTCTCTCTGCCGCAAACCTCATCATACCTAAACCTATCATCTTCTCCAAAAATTCAAAAATCTCCAAACCGCTCAAAAACTTTTTTCAAATCATGTCTCAATCAACTGAAGCATCATTGAACAAGAATGTCAGCGACAAAGCCTCTACTCCATCAAGGTCTACTCGCTCAAAAGTCAAGGAACAACCGGCAGCTTTAATCGTTCAAGCAACTCCTCTTGATACTGTGCATGCATCGGAGGTGGAAGTGCGATCAACTCGATCAAAAGCGTTGTGAAGAAGGAGAAGGTGACTAAATCTCCCACTGTATCTAAAAAGGGTTCTAAATCGAAACCAAAGAAGAAACGTGGTGAATCATCGGCAACGATCGGTCTCACTATGACTGGTTTATACCATTCTGACAATCCTTTCAAATTGCGCGATGTCGCGACTGATGATGGCGCTTCTGGCCATGATACAAAAGGTAATAATGCTATACCCTCTGACTCTGTTGTTGATGAAACAAAAATTGTTGAAAAATCTGTTGAATTGGAAGATCTAGGTGAAATTAGACAAACTGAAACCCTAGGTAATTCTGATTTAGAGACTGAGAAGAATATTGATGTAGTTACTAAGGATGATGATATTGTTGCTAAGAATAATCCTAGTGATGAGACTGAGAACACTAGGAATGATGTTGAAGTAGCTGAAAAGCCTGTTGAGTTGGAAAATTTAGGGAATACTGATCAGGTTGAAACACTAGATACTGCTGATGTGAATACTGTGAAGGATTCTGAGATAGTTCCTAACACTGATAACATGGAAATTGATATTGATCCTGTTGATGAGGCTACTAAAATTGTAGAGACTGATGTTGATCATACTCTGAATGTCACCAAGATGCTAAAGCATCTCTGGACCAACAAGATCATTATGCTGATACTGTAGCTGAGTTGTGGTCTGGATCTGGTTTTAGTAGTGAAAATACTGATAAGACATGTACTGAAGATGACAAGGCTGATAATAATGTGGTGGCTGAGGAAACATCTGAGAAATCTCAGTCTGATGAAAGTGAGAAGACAAACACTGATGAGGATGTTGAGGGTGAGGACTCCTCAGATGAATCTGAAGGTGTGGTTGGTTATGATGATAAAGAAAGGTCAGCTGTGGATGTTACTGATAAGGGTAAGAAAGTTGTGTCTGCTGGGAAGAAGGTGATTGATGTTGATGAGCAAGGCTCTGAGTCTCCACCCCAGGTGAAGACGTTTGGTGCTGGTGTGGCTAAGAGACTGAGGAGCAGTTCTGGCAAAGCTATACCATTTGTACCCAAGTGTCCTGCTGTAGAATCAGTAAAGAAACCTGCCAAGAAAACCATGTATGGTCCCTCTAGACCTAAAAGTCGCTTTGATAATCCCGTTGTCCAGAAGAAACAGTTGAAGAAAAAGGCTGTAGAGAGTGACTCTGATTTTGAGGAAGAAATGTCTAAGGGTGAAGCATCTGGTGGAGCTTCTGTTGGTAGAAAAAGTGTAGGTGGAAAGAAGGTACCTGCTAATGTACCTGAAGTTGCTATTGATAATATTTCCTTCGATCTCCCTAGCTGTGTGGGAAAATGGAAATATGTTGTCCAGAGAAGGGTAGCTCTAGAGAGAGAGCTTGGAAAAGAAGCCTTGGAGTGTACTGATATTGTTAGCTTGATAGAAGAAGTTGGTTTGATCAAGACTGTGTGGGGATTAGGTGATTGTTATGAACAGCTGGTGAGGGAATTTATTGTAAATGTCTCTGAAGATTGTGACAACCCCCAAAGCTCTGAATTTCATAAGATGTTTGTGCGTGGTCTTCGTGTAAATTTCTCTTCTTCAATCATTAATGAATTTCTGGGAAGGGATGATGATAGAACTCCTGAAGTGGAGTTGACTGGTGGTGAATTGGTCAAGGCAATTACGAATGGCAGTGTGAAGCAATGGCCTAAGGGAAAGAAGGTGTCTTCCAGCAAACTGCCTGTGAAGTTTGCTTGTTTGAACAAGATTGGTACTGTGAATTGGGTGCCCATTGTGCATACTACTGATATTTTTACTGACTTGGCACGTCTGGTTTACACCTTTGGATCCAAGGTCAAGTATGATTATGGCACATATATTTTTAATCAAACTTTGAAGCATGCTGACAGTATGGCCATTAAGAAGCTTATTGCTTTTCCATCTTTGCTATGTGGGATTATTCTGAGTCAACAACCTGGTATCTTAAGGAGTACTGATTTTCCTATGAAGAGGAAAACTCCTTTGATTCTGCACAGTAAGCTCTTTGAAGGGACACATGCTCCTGATATTGCTACAACATCTGTCCAGAAATCTTCTGCAGTGCTAACAAGGAAGGATATGATTGCAGAGCTGGAAGCTACCTGCAAAGGGTTAGAGGACCAGAAGTTGAAGCTGGAAGCTGTTATCCAGGCCCTGGAGCTTGAGGAAGCTGGTGCTGGAAATGAGGATGATAATGCTGGTGATGCTGAACCTGTGATAGTGGGCTCTGATGAAAGCCTCTCTGAATGATGATTCTGCTGCTGTGTTTTTACTGCTCCTATTTTTTTCTTTTTCTGTCTGTACTTTGAGGGTTATGCCCAGGATATTTTGTGCACTTACATGTGCTACTGGTCTGTAATAATGGTACTCTGATGTGTTGCTACTTCTGTTTTCTTCCATCTATGCATGAAGTATTATGTTTGTCAAAATTATGGCTAAAAAGGGGGAGTAGTAGTAGTGGTAGTATCTGCTCGTGATAATGATGTGACACATGCTATATCATCTATCTGTCTATGTGTGTGCTATGTTTGAGGGGGAGCAAGCATTCTATATCTGTATGTGTATGTATGTTCTGTTGAGGGGGAGCATTCTCTACTATGTGTCATATGCATGAACTCAGGGGGAGCAATCTACTTTTGTTGCGATGCATGTTGTGTGTTGATGACTTATGGTCATTACATAGTTTTTGAGGCAAATCCAGGGCGAATTTAGGAGTTATTGTTAAGTTTTAAGTCAAAATAAAGGAGGAAAAGTATATGATTAAAGAGATGACTTGTGGGTGAAGAAAGAAGGCTAAATTCAGGGTATCTTGCGCCCTGGCGCAAAGGTATTGCGCGTAGGCGCAGCCTGCTCCAGTGACTAAAGTTGGATTTGCTGATGCCTTGCGCCCTGGCGCAAATGTGCTGCGCCTCGGCGCGAACTTCTGCTGTTTGGTTCTGTTTTCCTGCATTTTAGCCTGCGCCTTGGCGCGATACTGCTGCGCGTAGGCGCAGATCTGTTGCAGTTCTGGCGCGTAGGCGCAGCAGGCATGTCCTATATAAGGAAAAGCCAAATTCTGGATCCGGGTTCGGCAGTTGGTGACGAAAATTGAAGCTTTGAAGCTGCAGTGGTCATGGATTCAAGAAGATTGAAGATTGGAGCTTCTTCCACACTTTGATCATGAACTCTTTGATTCATCACCATGTAATCTTTGTCTTTAATATGGATTTCTAGATAATTAGATTGGATTCTTAGGGAATTATCATGTGATTAGTTTGATCTATGTGATTTGAGTTAGTATTGTATGAATCATGGTTTAATTTCAATCAAGTATCCTTTATGTTTAATGGTTTACATAATTAGGCCAATTATGTGATTGATCGAATAGATTTGTTTTATCATGAGAGTGAAAATGAATCTAGGAAATAGGGATAATTGAACAATTGCCATCATTTTAGAGATATTAGATTAGTAATTGGGATAATTGGATTATGTGTGAAAAACCTCATTAAATCACTACTCATCTAAGAGATTAGAGAGTGGTGATGGAATGAGAGGATCATATTACCAAGAAATTGGATATGATCAGTTTTGATTAATTCATCTTGAAATTAAATTGTGTTATTCATTTATACGAAATTCAATTCACCAAGCTAATTGCATTGATATGAACCGAAGGAATCCAATCACTTCACAAACTGTTTTCTAAAGTCTTTTTAGCAAGTTTAATACAACAAAACCTCCCCCCAATATATGTTACAAAAATGAAATTTAGCATTAATTGCCTAGTGTAGTTGATTACCACAATCCTCGTGGTTCGATATCCCCTTTTAATACTATAACTTGATAGTTCGTGCACTTGCGAAAAATAATTCATCATGTGTGACAGATGTCATTCTAAATACTAAGGCATCTTGTCTATTTCAAAGGAATCTACTTTTACTTGATACCTGAGAATTTATTTTTCTCAGAGGTGTAGGAATTTATTTTTCCAATGATGATTCATTTTTGTGGGAATTTATTTTCCCCTGATTTGACTGGTTGGCGCTTATGTGTGAGAGTTTATTTCTCTCCTATCTTGTACCCTATGAGGCTAAGTTGTGAATTTCCGCTGTTGCATGCCTCTGATGCTGCTTGTTCATTATTTCTCTCTTGAAGACCTCTCTTGAAAATAATGTGACAATGTATTATCTTCTTTCTTAGCTGTGTGTTTGCGTTGACTTGAAGGAAGGTATGTACTGCATCTCTCCAGAACTGGTCTTAGTTTGTTTTAGCCAAAATTTGCCAAAGGGGGAGATTGTTGGTGTTTTGTATGTTGGCCTCATTTTGCAAAAACAAGTTCAAGCAAGATGTTGGACCAGATGCCGTATCATGTGGGTATAACATTTGTCATGCCGGTAATTAATGTTCTATTTGCGCGCCATATCTTTGAAGATTCTCTGAAGCACTATTTTCGCCTTACTTGCATATCAAGACGTGCGTTTTAAACAAATGGTTATAAGGTGGCTGCACCAAGAAGTATTTCCAGAAGATGTTACGCCATTTATGGAAACAAGTGATTCTTTCCATTTTATGTGTGTTGGACTTTGCAAAAGGACAGCTGAAGATTAAAGCCCAAGATGAAGACCTATCCCATGCTAACTCAGGTCATTTATATATGTGAAGACTAAAAACTTAAAGACTACTGAAGCCGTATTTGAAGAATATAGTTTTAGGGTTTGAGTCTTGTTAATTGTGAGCCTTTCTTGTGTCTACTTGATGCAAGCTTAGGACTGTTTTGTGTTGTATTTTTGTGTAACTTCTCCTAAGCTTTTAAGTACGGAGACTGTTTGTTTTTGGTGAGTGAAACCACATTGTTTGTATTACTGTAATAATCACAGGGTGTGTGTGATTGAAAGGAAGTGAGACGGGGTCTTAAACTTAGGAGTTCCTAGGTTGAGTTAGCACGGGTAGAGTCTAGGAGTTAAGTCGTAAACTTGTATGTTTGCTGAGGGTTTAGATCTAAATCTATTATAGTGGATTCCTTCCTGGCTTGGTAGCCCCCAGAGTAGGTCGTTGTTTACGCCGAACTGGGTTAACAATTCTCTGTGTTATTTACATTCATTGTTTGTTGTTCTTATTTGTTCGTTATATACTACTGTGGACACACGCTAGAGCATTTGTCTTAGCTTTACAACTGGTTATGTACGACAATTGCTATAGCTTCTGTCTTAACATCTGTCCCCAGTAGGTGCAAGAATTTCAGTACTCTTAAGTCCCCCAAAAATCCAAAAACTATTTCGGCACGTAAAATTCGAAATTAGTTCATTTTGGCACCTACGTGCCAAATTATTTGGCACGTAGATGCCAAAATGAACTAATTTCGGATTTTACGTGCCGAAATATATAAAAAGTTGAAAAAAAAGACATTTCGGCACTTACATTCTGAAATTACAATTTTTTTCGAAAAAAAAATCATTTCGGAACGTAAGTTCCGAAACTGAATAGGGGTAATTTGGTCAAATCAGGGGAGTTTTAGAGCAACATAGGGGGCCTAAAAAGCAAATTTCGTTTCCTTTTACTTCTTATGTATCCAAGTATCAGCGAAAAAAGAAAAACATAAAGGCAAAGCTGAGAATAATGTCTAAATACCTTTTTGAAGATTTTATATTTAAATATATTTTTGATTTATATTTAAAATAAGATGATAATAGAATTTAAGATTTATATTTACGTTTAGAATATTTAAAATTTATTTAGAATTTATAGGATTAGTTTGTTATTTAAAGATATAATTTATTTATTTTTTTTGGTTGATAGACGAAATGGCAAAGCCATTGAAAACTCACACACACAAAGTGGAGTGACCAGGGATCGAACCCCGATCATGACGTCCGACACTAGCAATTTCGGTATTTCTACCAGTTGAGCTAGGATTTGTGGACAGATATAATTTATTTTTATTTAGCTATAATAGAGCAATACAGCTATGGTTTATAATGAAATAAGAATTTGAATTTCTCCGAATAAAAATACATCCCATCAAATTTTGCAATACCCAAAATCACAGAAAATCATATTAGGATTTTAGGCCGATTATCATATTTTGTCTGATATATCCTACACACTAAACGAGTCTAGGGACAAAAAAAAATACTATTAGTAATACCAATACCATGAAAAATATTAATAGTATGGGCGGGCGGAAAATAGTACCTATTTGTTATGAAACTAATCTAAACATAACCAAGAATATAGAACAATAGAGATGAAGGAGAGAAGGAAGAAATAATAGGGTTTATATTATTCTATTCAAGTCTGTATTCTATTACAATGTGAGTCCTATTTATAAGAAAATACATGGGCCAAATGACATGGGCCAATGCTAATGGGCATCCACTATATAATTATTCATAACACTCCCCTTTGGATGTCCATGAAGGATATGCCTCATTAAAACCTTACTAGAGAAAAAGCCAATGGGAAAAAAGTTCTAGTGAAGGAAAAAGAGTACAACATCCTTTTGTGTGATAATCTACCTCGTTAAAAACCTTACCAGGAAAACCCAATGGGATAAAACCATGGTTAAGGGAAAAAGAGTGTAGAATACATTTATCTCTCCCCCTCACAAATACAATGATATATGAGACGAAGAATGTCAAATAATCTTTTATACTTGTTACTCAAATGGTTTGCTTGGTGGTGACTTTGAAGAAAGATCAGGTTTATCTTCATACTCTTCTTCAAATTAGAAGTGCTTGAGATATTATCTTCATATTGAGTTGTTGCAAGAGCCTCCTTATATAATGAGAAAACCACAAGTTTCTTGTATGTGTAAACTCATAATCCTTAATAAAGAGCATTATCAGTTAGAAATGCCCAAGAAACTATATTATTATATGTTCACGTGATGTGTTTAAATATACACAGAGGTGGATCAATTTGATCCTACAATTATGCTGTCAATAATTACATGAATACAAATAAGGAAGTAAATTAATTCTATAAAGTCAGACTAAGCTGTAGTATCAATTAGCATCATAAGGATTAATGGACACGCATGATATAAGGGATTGGGACCTTCTTTAACTCTCCCCCTCAAACTGATGGTGCATGAGTCACCCCAAGTTTGTCTCTTAACATGTTGAACCTTGTGTGAGTGAGTGGCTTAGTTAGACAGTCTGCAATCTGATCTGCAGTTGGTACATAAGCCACTGTGATTTGACCTTTCAGCACCTGATCTCTTATGAAGTGGACATCTATTTCAATGTGTTTGGACCTAGCATGCATAACAGGATTTGATGCAAGTGCCTTAGCACTCAAGTTATCACACCACAATATCGGCTTCCTTGGTAGTGGTAGTTTTAGTTCATTTAGCAGAGATCTAATCCAAGTTACTTCAGCTGCCAAATCAGCTAGAGCTCTATATTCAGATTCAGTGCTTGATCTTGACACAACTTTCTGTTTCCTTGAGGACCAAGAAATTAATGTTTCACCAAGAAAAACACATTGTCCTCCCATGGATTTTCTGTCATCTACACTTGTAGCCCAGTCAGCATCAGAAAACCCATTTATGTCCAAGTCAGCAGAAGGCTTGATATGTAGACAATAGTTTGACGTGCCTCGTAGATATCTCAGAATTCTCTTTATTCCTTGCCAATGTTCAGTAGTAGGTGCACTCATATATTGACTTAGTTTGTTTACAGAGAATGCAATATCTGGTCGGGTGTTGGTGAGATATTGCAAAGCACCTATGGCTTGTCTGTACATAGTTGGTTCTGCCATGGGTTCTCCCTCAATAGTAAATTGTCTCCCAGTGACCATAGGTGTTGAACAAGGTGATGATTTCTCCATGTTAAATTTCTTGAGCAAATTATTTATGTATCTTGATTGTTTCAAGTACAATCCTCCTACATCTCTTTGCACTTCAATGCCTAGGAAATAATGTAATTGTCCTAGATCTTTAAGGGAGAATACTACATTGAGTTGCTTAATGAAAGCCTCTAAAAACTTGGTGTTGCTACCGGTTACAATGATATCATCGACATAAATGAGTAGAAAAGTGGTATGGTCACTACCTTTGAGAATGAAGAGGGAGGAATCACTTTTGGTATTCTGAAAACCCCAGTTTAGAAGAGCATCTTTCAGGCTATCAAACCAAGCCCTCGGGGCCTGTTTCAAACCATAAATTGCCTTGGATAACTTGCAGATGTGATTCGGTTTTGCTGGATCTGCATACCCTTCTGGTTGAAACATGAATACAGTCTCCTTGAGGTGTCCATTAAGGAAGGCATTATTTATGTCTAATTGTCGAATGTCCCAATTAAGATGAACGGCAATTGACAATATGATTCTCACTGTGCTTGTCTTAATAACCGGACTGAATGTTTCTTCAAAATCTAAGCCAGCTGTTTGTTGAAAACCTCTTGCCACTAACCTTGCTTTTCTTCTTTCAATTGTTCCATCTGCCTTGTACTTAGTTTTAAACACCCATTTTGAGTCAATTATGTTGTCTTGACCTTCGTTTGGTACAAGAATCCATGTTTGATTTGAAATCAGAGCCTTGAATTCTGAGTCCATGGCCTTCTTCCACTCAGAGCTAGCAAGAGCTTCCTTCACATTGAGTGGTTCCTTTTCATCTGTGTTTTCTTGTATCAGCCCAATATATGGTTGCTTTGGCTTGTAAATTCCACTTTTGCTTCTGGTACATATTCGTGTGGTATTCTCTTGGCCTGCTTCTGTGATTTCAGGTTCTGTTTGTATCTCTGTTTCTGCTGAGCCTTCCTCATACTCATTTGTGTTTGATTCCTCAATTGAGTCCTCTTTTGTAGACTCTTCATTGACATCAACGAGTCTTTCACTAGTTGCTATCTCATCAGTGGTGGAATTTTCTTGTGCATTTGAGCTCTCCTCATCTGAACTTGGTTCTTGCACCTCGTTTGTTTTGTTATCCGTGTTTCCTGCGGGACAAAGAGGAAAAGAAGGAACAACATTTTCAGTTAGAGGCATTGTTTTCAAGGGATTTCTTGTGTCAAGGAACCCATCATGAAAAGGAAAGTGGTTCTCATTGAACACTATGTGTCTTGAGATGAAAATTCTGCCATGTGAGTTGACACATTTGTACCCTTTATGTGTATTGCTGTATCCAAGAAAAACACATCTTGTTGTGTGGAATTGGAGCTTGTGTTGGTTGTAAGGTTTGAGACAAGGGTAGCAGGCACATCCAAATGGTTTTAAGGCACTATAGTCTGCTTCTTTCTTATAAACCAACATGAAGGGACTCACATTGTTAATGACCGGTGACGGTATCCTGTTTATCAAATATACTGCAGTGGAGAATGCCTCCCACCAATAGATCAGTGGCATTTTTGCTTGAGCTAATAAGGTTAAACCTAGTTCAGCAATATGCCTATGTTTTCTTTCTGCTCTACCGTTTTGTTGTGAAGTGTAAGGACATGACATCCTAAATTGAATCCCTGTGTCTAACGCCACCTTTTGGACAGGTTTGAATTCACCTCCACCATCACACTGTATAGTTTTTATTCTTTTGTTAAATTGATTCTCAACTAGATTTTTGAATTGCATAAAGGCCTGAATGGTTTCAGATTTTTGTTTGAGAGGATAAATCCAAGTAAACCTACTGAAATCATCAATAAAATGCACATAATATTTAAAACCAGAAATTGAATTTATTGGTGCAGGACCCCATACATCAGTGTGAACCAATTCTAGGAATTCCTGAGCATGAGAGGAAGACAATTTAAAGGGCAACAAATGAGATTTTCCTAACTGACAAGCTTCACAAAACTCAAGTTGATCACTTGGTGAAGTTTTTACATTACAAATCTTTAATACTCTATCTAGAGCTTTATTATTGGGGTGGCCAAGCTTCCTATGCCAGCTTTCTTTTACTGACAAGTACACACACGAGTCTTTACTGGTTTGAGTAGCATCTGAAAGTTGATATAATCCATCTTTAAGTCTGCCTTTTAGAAGAACCTTCCCTGTCACCTTGTCCTTCACAGAGCAACAATCATGATCAAATTCAACAATAGCATTATTATCAGAGGTTAGCTTTGACACACTAAGCAAGTTTTTGGTGATTTGTGGTACATATAAAACATTATGCAGGCTGACAGTATTAATTTTGGAGGAACCTGAGGCAACTATTTTGAGTTTTTCCCCATTTCCAACCATCAATGAATTCTTACCAGTGTGTTCAGTGAGATCTTCAAATCTATCAGCCTGATGTGTAACATGATTGCTAGCTCCACTGTCAAAATACCACTCATAATCTTGGCCATTATATGGTGATGCTACAAATGCATTGTGTGTACCTTGCTTCTCATTTTCAGAATTTGAGTAATTTGTGCCCGTGTAGGACTTATCAAAGCGATAAAAGCAATTTATAGCTGTGTGACTACCGGTGCATACCTGACAAACTGGTTTTGAACTAGAGAATCTACCTTTGCCTCTGCCACCTCTCATACCTCTGAAATTTGATCCTCTCCAATTTCCTCGAGAGTTGAATCTGTTGCCATTAAACTTGGTCTTGTTAGCAACATTTGCAGTGGCATTCAAGTTGAGATTGTTGAGATTGTTGAGTTGTTCAAGTCTACTTTCAAAAGCCAATAATTGAGCCTGCAATTCGACCCAGCTTAGGTCAATTTGATCTGATAATTTTACCACAACAGGATTGTAATCCATGTCTAACCCATTCAGAGTTTGGATTACAAGGTCAGAATTTGAGATTGCAGATCCTGCTAGTTTGAGCTTATCAGCAAGCCCTTTCATCTTAATCAAGTATTCCTCCATCTTCATTTCTCCTTTTCTGGAACTGTGAAATTCTGACTTGAGATAAATAACTCGAGATCTTGTATGTGCCCCAGCAAGACCTTGGGCCTCATCCCAAAGTTCCTTGGCTGTCTCACAGTGCAAGAGTTGTGTTGCAATTCCTGCCGTCATCGAGTTGCGTAACCAACCTAGGATTTGTTGGTCATGAGCAATCCAATCCTCAAATTCTGGATTGATCTTCTTGCTACTCGTATCATTTGATGTGATATATTGTTCAGGACATTGTTTTGTCCCTAGCAAATACCCATCAAGCTTGCTTCCTTTTATCAAAGGTAAGACCAGCGATTTCCACAAGGGAAAATTTTCTCTGTCCAGCTTAACAGAGATGGTTGAGGGCAGATCATTCTTTTCTGCAGCGGATGACATGGCTAGGGGATCGAGAGCTTTCAAGCTTAAAGCTCTGATGCCAAGTTAGAAATGCCCAAGAAACTATATTATTATATGTTCACGTGATGTGTTTAAATATACACAGAGGTGGATCAATTTGATCCTACAATTATGCTGTCAATAATTACATGAATACAAATAAGGAAGTAAATTAATTCTATAAAGTCAGACTAAGCTGTAGTATCAATTAGCATCATAAGGATTAATGGACACGCATGATATAAGGGATTGGGACCTTCTTTAACTTTATCCACTTCCTTGATTATGTTGTTTCTCTATGATACAAACATATGCTTGACTTTGTTCTGACATCTGCATTTACTAACGTGGACAAAAACAAAATACCATGATACATATAATTAACAAAATACATTAATTTCCTCGTTTGAACTAATACATGGTACTTCAAAACCGATTAAAGTTGTTCATCATTTTCTTGAGGACATGATATATACTAACATCAAGTGACATCGCAATCATTCTATCAATTAGATTTGTTCATATTAAATTATTGTAATACATTTTCTATATAAGTTTCTTGATGCACAAAATCTCATTTAAATAATACATTTGCAAATCCAAACAAACTTTGCATATGCCACGTATTTCATTTCAAATATTTCTATAATCAATAGATTTTAGAATCTCTTCAGGAGTTCTAATAATATTTGTTTCATCATCATAAAATTGATTATAACAAATTCATTTCAAAATCCTTAAAATGAAAATATGAAGCCAATTCTTCAATATCTCATGAAAATTAACTTCTTCGGAGAGTTTCATATACTTGTCACTATTACGTGAGTCATACAAATATATTGCAACACATCTATCATAAAAATTGAGTCTTTCATGTGCTACTAAACTTAACCAAGCAAGAAAAAGTTCTTGTATTCACTTCAGGTGAATATGTCTCTTAAAAATAAAATGTAGACATTAACATTCACTTCCGGTGAATATATCAAACTCTATGTATTTTATTTATGTAATTCTCTTTCGCGCGAAAAATCAAATATATCTAATAAACTTCACATCTTCAAGTGTGTGGACGACAATTCCAAATAGTCCGGCTTTACAAAGCGAGTTTGATTTCATCAATAGAATTGTCTCTTTCCATCTGCAGATATTTTCTTTTTTTCTATAATATTTAAGAGACTTGAATTTATGATCCTCATTATCATCAATCACATATAGCGCTATATTATATCCAAAAATATTGTCAACGTTGACTTCATCTCGGTTCCATCGTATTTTATCCATGATATAATTTATTGAGATCTCTTTATTTTCATATCTTTCAGGTACCTGATAAGTTCTTCTAGAACTCCAAAAATCAATTATTCATATCCTCACTTGGGTCATCATCCTATTTAGCTCATTTTCTTATTTGAGGATTTTCATATTTAGAACCGATTGACCTACCACGCTTTAGGGTGGTTAGATTTTATTTGCTAGTCCAATAGGGATATCCATTTTGATTGGAGCATTAGCAGCTGTTGATTAATTTCATAGATTATGCAAATGAATTATCTTTAGAACTTCAGGTTCATACTAATTTGTAAGAGGATCAAGACAAGATAAAATTAATAATTCATTTCAAGTGATTCATGTGATCTTTTGGTTCACATTTTTAGCTGCTTATTCTCTCCCCCTAATATTGGGAAAGTTAATTCATCACTTGATAATCAGCCTACAGGGCTATAAATAATTTCTCCAATTTTGGCTCAAGATAATATATAATAAAATGGAGATTCATATCAAATATATTTTCCCAATATTCTTTAAGATTTCATCTTAGTGCATAATATTGGAGCAATTGAAACGTATATAACACATCCAAAAATGCTTACACGGGACATTAGGTTTATAAACCAAAATTCAAATAAATTAGGGGAAGACTTACATATAATAATTTGTTGGCTTGATGAGAATCAATATGTCAACATACATGTTTGAATGTTCCCAAATTATAAATTATAAGTATCAGTCATGTGATTACTTTAGACATCTAAAGAATGGATCTTCAAGTCCATTTTTTTCTTGTATGATCATATTTTATTCCATATCAATTTCAACTGACATACGATACTTATCAAATATTTTCTAAGAATTTAGAAAATGAGGTATTAGAAAAGCTATTTGAGAAAACAATCTCACAAACTTCAGGTTGTGAGTTAAAAACAAACATGCATGTGATCAACTTAGTTGATGCATCAATTCAAGTCACAAAATGTCTAAGTGGTTCATACTCAAATTATCAATTTCTTTTGGGAACTAGTGACACATAAAATTATTAGAATGAAGGAGCTTCCGGCCCTTCAATACATATCTATAGAATTTTTTATTTTTCGCATCATAAAAAGTCCGGGATGACCCAACCGGTCTTGCCAACGATATAATCCGTAAACTTTTGGTTTGCAATAATTTGTGCTTCAATTGCACTATTATATATAAAAGTGTAGTATAAACTTCTGGTTTATAACTTTTTCATTACACTTAATTTATCCAAAAAGTGTTTATATAGAGATATTCAGCATCTCTTCATTTCTTGTTTCAATATATGATATTCATTTTGACAAATATATTTCAAAATTTTAATATATTTCTTTAAAACTTAGAAGAGCACAATTTATAAGATAATTAATATGCATCAACTCTTCTTGAGCCTTTGACAATAAATTGGGACATTCTAGATACAAAGTTAAACACCACAAGCATCAACTAATCATTTGGCATAGAATTCTTTTTTTTTTCTTACATTATCCTCAAAATAAAACCACATATGTTCCTTATCATATATTAAACATGGTCATGAAGACAATTAAATGGTGGTATAACCCATATTCTTTATTTTAAAACACCATGCACTAAAACTCCAACGTAATATATTTCAGATCAATTTAGCACATCTTGTGCTCATTTCACTACTTTTAATATAAGCATAAAATCCGTTTAGCATCACATTAGTGCACATATGAAAATATTACTAACAAAGTTATCCAAAAAAATGAGGTTCACACCAGTGCACTCAAAATATAAGATCTTATAAAACAATTCAAATTTTATATATAACAATTCAAAGCATTTTTATTTTAGTTGCATAAAAATCTTTATAATCATGAACCTTTTATTTTTCCCAACAAAACCAAACAATTAGAAAATTCATAACAATTTAACTAATATAAGAGTTTGGAAAGATAGAACCTGATATGGTGAAACAACATCATCTTTGGAGAGAAAACTTCTTGAGAATATTATTGATAATTGTTGTCCATCGACTCAATAATTCACGAGCTATCATGATAACCACGAACCACTTATGTACCACAACGTAGAAAGAAATTTGGTGGTAGATAATCATTCCACTCAACCATTGCTCACATTTAAACAAATTCGTTCATAAAATATATGATCACTATAACTAATTAAGTAGCTTATCTTTACCCAAAGTGACACTTGATTGCAAGAATTATCGTTAGAAAATTTATTATGTGAGTCAATTTCACCATTTCAATCAATCACTGTTTTTTTTTTTAGTCACAAATATGACTAATCTTTCAAAATATTCTTGAAACTGTTTTCTTAAATTTGCTACTTCAAGAGCATAATCAAGGGACATGAATAAATTTTCTTCTATATATATATATATATATATATATATATATATATATATATATATATATATTTCAAACTTGAATTAAGATCAAATAAATCATATGAACTTCATGGTCCAAAAGTCTAATTCTTCAAGAATTCAACCACAAAAAAAATTACAAATTTCAATCCTTCAAGGATGTTTGATGATTATTAGTTCTTCAGGAACTATTTCACAAATATAAGTGATGCTCAAGAATATTACTTTGAGCAATTCTATAAGAATGCTTTATATTTAGTTACTAGTTTTTCGAGAACTACTATCGATATTTATAGACAATAATTATGAAAAGTCATTCTTTGAGTAATCATATATGGATATTATATTTAAGTTCTTCAAGAACTACACAAGTGATTTTCATAAACTATGATCAAGAAAATCATTTTCTTTGATGCTTTAACATTATATTATTAGTTCTTCAGGAACTATAATGCAAATGATGCTCATATATAGTGTTCAAGAACAACTTATTCTTTGCACAGACCTTTAGGGATGTGCGATATTAACTATCTAGTTCTCCAAGAACTATGTCCAAATGTTCAAAACAATGATATATATAATTCATTCTTTGAGAAGTCTTTTGTTTCAATATTAAGGTTTTCTTCTATAGTTCTTCGGGAACTATATCACAGTTGATTTTCATAAACAAAAACAAATATCAATATTTGAGCAATTCTTCGAGAATGCTTTAATGTTGAATTCTTCTAAAATTTATCAAAATTAAGTATGATATGAAAATATAAATAAAATAAAGAGCTGTGATAAAGAATATGAGCATGAAATAGAGTATAAAGTTTTCTATTAATTAACTTTGCATCAAATGCATAAAAAATTATTGTAGAATATATAATTTTGATTTATATTTTCATTTCAAAATAAATAGATGAATGACATATAGTGATGAAAGACACTGATAACATATCAACACAGTACTGAATAGTATATCATCAATATTAACTAATAGTAATTATTAATAATGAACTTAATTTTTATTTTAAACATGTCGACGGAAATAATTGTTATATCAATATAGCAATAAATATCATATCAATATTGGCATATACTTATACGAATGACCCTAATTATAGTAGGGGTGGTATTAATAATAAAATGAATTCAATTATATTCAAACTTGATTGAATTATATGATCATAATTAATAGAATTATAGTATGAGTGGTATTAATAATAAAAGGAACTCAATTGTATTCAAAAGACTTAATTAGTCAAACTTAATAGAATTATATGGTCATAATTATTAGAATTAATTGGTTTGGTGAACAACATTAGTAACGTAATAATAAAATTATATTAATATTAAATTAGAATAGACATTATATTAGGTTCATTAGGTTCATCAAAATAAAACACAATAATAATAAGTCACAATAAAATCTATTAGTCATATCCTTCGGGGATGAGAAGAAAAAGAATCGAATTTAAGTTCTTCGAGAACTATATACATAACATAAGAATAATTTTTTGTGTAATCCTTTAGGGATGCAGGTATATATAATTAAATTGAGAATTTAAGTTCTTCAGGAACTATATAATGTATATAAGAAAAATTATTTCCGGATCCTTCGGGGATGCATAAATATTTAAAATTGAGAAGTTCTTCAGGAACTATATAATTATATAAGAAAAATTATTTTCGCATCCTTCAGGGATGCATAAATATTTAAAATTGAGAAGTTCTTCAGGAACTATATAATGTATATAAGAATAATCATTTTTGCAATCCTTCGGGGATGCATAGATATTTAAAATTGAGTTTTTAAGTTCTTCAAGAACTATATTTTAAAATTAATCAATTATTTGTATGGTCATGTAAAGAACGAATATAATATACAATTCACACGATATCATCATATAAATAAAAATAAACATGCTTATGTTCTTTTGGGTGACTGAAGTGTCGATGTTTCACCATACATATGTCGGTCACGAAATACAAACAACATCAAACACCCAAATATATAAAGACATGATGCCAATTTATTTATTTAATTTTAATTATTGTTATTATCATAAAAACAAAACCAATAAAATTTCAAAGCAAAACAATATCATATGAACAAACCAATTATCAAAAAGTAATATGTTAGGAGAGTATAAAATGTATCTATAAGGCACTGATTCCAATTGATGGAATTATAACAGTATAGCCTATAATCATCGATACAAAAATTAAAATTGAAACATATTAAAAATAGATTAAGAAGAATTACATATCTCAGCTGGTGAGATCATTCGTGCTGATAACGTGTTATGAAACTAATCTAAACATAACTAAGAATATAGAACAATAGAGATAAAGGAGAGAAGGAAGAAATAATAGGGTTTGTATTATTCTATTCAAGTCTGTATTCTATTACAATGTGAGTCCTATTTATAAGAAAATACATGGGCCAAATGACATGGGCCAATGCTAATGGGCATCCACTATATAATTATTCATAACACTGTTATTGATTTCATAAAAAAAATAGTATTATTATAGTAATATCATGAAAAAAAATAGTACCTATTATTAGGATATATCATATCTTTAGTGTGTACCTAAACTATTGATATTATTAGAGTACCTATTTTTAGTGTGTACCTAAACTATTAATATTATTAGGGTACCTACACACAAAAAAAAAAATATATAGTATTAGTACTCCCTCATCTTATAAGGGTACCTGAACTTAGTTGGAAATTAAAAAAAAAAAATTAATAGTATTAGTACTCCCTCATCTTATAAGGGTACCTAAACTTAGTTGGAAATTAAAAAAAATTAATAGTATTAGTACTCCCTCATCTTATATGGGTACCTAAACTTAGTTGGAAATTAAAAAAAATTAATAGTATTAGTACTCCCTCATCTTATAAGGGTACCTAAACTTAGTTGGAAATTAAAAAAATAATAGCATTAGTACTCCCTCATCTTATAAGGGTACCTAAACTTAGTTGGAAATTAATGCACTTACTAAATTGCCTCAGAGTTGTCCACAAATTCTAGCTCAAATGGTAAAAATACCGAAATTGCTAGTGCTGAACGTTATGGCCGGGGTTCGATCTCTGGTCACTTCACTTTATATGTGTGAGTTTTCAATGACTTTGTCGTTTCGTCTACCAACACATTTTTTTTGCCTAAGAGCTTGTACTATTGAAAGATATTAACATGTGCCCAAAATATATATATTTATGAATTTAATTCATATGCACCGTCAGTTTAAAGTTATTTTACACATGCGTCCAATAATATATCGACACATCATTAGATGCATGTGCAAAAAAACTTTACACCCACGGTGCACAACAATTAAACTCTATATTTATATATATTGACATGTGCCCAAAAAATAGACATATATATATATATTAACATGTGCCCAAAAAAATAGACAACAATTACAACACTGATGGTCATGCGATGGGCGGACATTAATTCCAACCCATATGGGCGGGCGGCATTGTATATATATATATAGACAACAAAATACAGCGCTGGTCATTATATATATACTTTGCATTGCATATCAAATTAAGCACCCTCTTTTTAATTATAATTTCTTCATTAGTTCCTAAATCATGGTCCAATCTCTGTCATTCACAGTAAAGAGGCATGCCCCTGAATTTGTAAAGCCATCAAAACCAACTCCTCATACAATAAAACTACTCTCAGATGTAGATGATCAAGATGGATTACGTTTTCAAGTTCCTGTTATTCAATTTTACAAATATGATCCAAATATGGCAGGGAAAGACCCTGTTGATGTTATTAGAAAAGCACTTGCAAAAACACTTGTGTTTTTCTATCCACTTGCTGGTAGATTGAGGGAAGTTCCTAGTAGGAAAGTTATAGTTGATTGTAATGATGAAGGTGTTTTGTTTATTGAAGCTGATGCTGATGTTACTCTTGAACAATTTGGTGATGCTCTTCAACCTCCTTTTCCTTGTTTGGATGAACTTCTTTATGATGTTCCTGGTTCTTCAGATGTGATTAACACTCCAATTCTGCTTATTCAGGTACACATTTATTACTACTAATCTCATTTAAAAGTTCAAGTACTTAAATTGTGATTTTATCTTAATTTAACTCATATTTTTTATAAGAAAAAGTTTATGCAATTTAAAATTAAGATTATTCATTCACTCACATATTCAAATTGTATTTGTTTAGGTAACACGCCTGAAATGCGGTGGTTTCATTTTTGCTATTCGTTTAAACCATCTAATTAGCGATGGAGCTGGTTTGGTCCAATTCATGAGTGCTTTAGGCGAAATATCTCGAGGGATGAACATACCTTCAATAGCACCGGTATGGCACCGAGAGCTTCTAAACTCAAGAGATCCACCAAGAGTGACATGTAGTCATCGTGAATATGAACAAGTTCCTGATACCAAAGGAACCATTGTCCCCTTAGATGACATGGTCCACCAATCTTTTTTCTTCGGTCCCACCGAGTTAGCCGCACTCCGCCCTTTGTTTCCATCTCACCTACAACAACGATCCAGATTCGAAATTGTAACTGCATGTCTGTGGCGTTGTCGTACAATTGCGTTACAACCTGACAATGACGAGGAAGTTCGCGTAATTTGCATATATAATGCACGTGGCAAGTTTAATCCACCATTACCAAAAGGTTACTATGGTAATGCTTTCGCATTTCCTGTTGCAATTTCAACTGCAGAAAAACTAATTGAAAATCCATTGGGGTATGCATTAGAGTTAATTAAAAAAGCAAAAGCTGACGTCACTGAAGAATATATGCATTCAATGGCAGATTTAATGGTCATTAAGGGTCGCCCTCATTTTACTTCAGTGAGAATGTATTTAGTGTCTGATGTTACATATGTTGGATTTAGAGAGGTTGATTTTGGTTGGGGAAAGGCTGTTTATGGAGGACCAGCTCATGGAGGAGTTGGTGTTGTACCTGGTCTTGCTAGCTTTTATATACCTTTTAAAAATGCTAAAGGAGAGGAAGGTTTAGTTATACCAGTTTGTTTGCCAACTCAAGCCATGAAGAGGTTCGTTAAAGAGCTGGATATTCTACTTAAGAACAACATTAACCTACCCAATAAAGGTGGTCTAAAATCCAGTTTCATTATTTCTTCATTGTAACCTTAATTAAGAGTATTGTTGATTTCATTGTGTTATATTGTTTTTTATCATTCCCATTTTTTCTTTTGGTATGTTGTTTTGTATAACAATATCTTTTGGGTCATTCCCATTTTATTTCAAAATTCAATAAAAAAATGTTTTTGGTGTGCATGTTGCGAAATTTTGATTTTGTAAACATTAATTCGCCGCTGGGCATGCATAAAACTTTTCATTTTTCTTTGGAAATCTTCAGGTAGCTGGAAACATACCTCGTATAGAAATGTTTCTTTGAGTCTCAATTCGCAACAACAGAGGAAATGCATTAAATGTGATCGGTTGGAAATTGGAATTTGAAAATGAACTCGTCCAATATCTAAATGATCTCCGCATACACAAAAAAGAGTCGTGCACATATTTGGTTATTATGCTCGTTTCTCAGATGATATTGACATGTCTTCCAAAATATTTGATGAAATAATGGTGGAAAGAGATTGTTTTGCCTTTGAAGAAAAACATATAAACAAGGAGCATGTCAGTAGAGTTTGGTGTGGTGTGGAGTTTGGTCTCCTGACATCTGGTTAGTTGGTGGATTTTTGTGTCTGTCCTTTTTAATTTGTGGTTGGTCAATATAAATATCTTGAATTTTATTTTTAGTCCCTATAAAAAAAACAGCAACTTTTGGCCTTTCAAATTTTTTTGTCACAACTTTTGGTCCTCATTTTTAATCAACTTTTTTTTTGATACATTTAATCAACTTTTGTTTACTTTTACATTTTTTAATATTTTTTGTATTCATGTTTATAAGATACTAACATCTCCCATATAAATTTAGAATTTTTTAACATTAAATGAATTATTTATGCGAAAAAAACTAAAAAATTCATATTTAATTCAGCACTTGTCAAAAAAATTTAAACTTTTATTAGAGAGATTTCTATAATGTACTAAACACGACTATAAAAAAAGTTAAAAATTTCGAATGATATATTATACGCGAGTTAGATGAAAAGCAAGGACGACAAATCATGACAGAAAATATTTGAGGGACAAAAATTTGCTGAAAATTTTCAAATGGACTAATAACGAAATTTAAGATATATTTTAATAGAGACTAAAAATATATTTAACTTTAAAAAAATTAATAAATATAAATTTCATAAAGGCGTGTACTATTTAGAGACAAAAAATTCTTTAAAATGAATTTATAATTAGAAACGGAGGGAGAGTACCACTGAAATTCTTTAGAAGGCGGATTCTAGGGTGAGAGACCTTAATTAATAGGTCTCTCACCATGCACCACATGTTTTATACATGGATTAAATATGATACATGATATTATGGTGTATTCTCGGTATTATGTAATTTCCACAACACACATGAGATTCAAATTTTTAGCAATATAACACTTCGATATCAACCAATTGGATTATACATGTGACTCAAAAAACCTAGTTATCAAAAAGGGATTATTAAGTTGCTACCAATTCTACCAATAAGAACTAAGGAAATAAATTGACCAAATTAAAATGTAACACATATAAGAATTTAAATGTCGACAATGTAACAGTTCAACATCAACTAGTTAAATTAATTATGACTCAAGAAACGTAATTTATATGAAATGATTGTTAAGTCTCAACTAATTTTCTCCAATGGTGACATGGGGAATTAGTTCATCTTAGTTAATCTATTCAACTTGACCTAATTGGAATGATAAACACTTAAAAAGTTGACTTTCAACAATCTAGCTAACAGTTCAATCTCAAATTGTTGGACGAATTATTACACCAGAAAACTTGTTATTATGAAAGAATTGTTAAGTTACAATCAACTAGACTGAAAGGGACTAAGAAGATCAAACATTCTCAATCTGACTATTCAACTTGACCAAATGGGAATGAGAAACACTTAAGAATTCAAATTCTAAAATCAAACAATTCAACCTCAACAAGTTAGATTAACTATGGCTTAAAAAACTTAGTTGATATGAAATGACTATAAGTCTCAACTAATAATGTCAATTGTGTCAAAAGAAATTAAAGTTTCTAGATCAAACCTTTCAACTTCAAACATAGTTTACAAACTTAACGAATTATACTTACTTTCATTAAAGAATTTAATTTTTCTCAATCAAGTCGTTCAATATCACTTAATTGGACTAACAATAACTTATGAATTTAAATTTCGACAATCAAACATGTCTAGAACAATATCAAAAGTTTATTTACAAAACTTTAGTATTTTGTAAAATGAGATGAATTAAATATGAATTTTCTAAATCAAAATATAGAGATAAAAGTAACGAATCTTTTGACCTATAAATCAAATTTTGTGATCCTTACTTTTGGACAAACTTTTTATAATGCGCTATACATATTTGCAAAATCATCAGAAATATACATTGACTTTACAACATGACCAAAATTACATGCATAAACATTTTGTGGGGATCAAAACATTACATTTTTTTATGAAGATGAAAAATTAAATTTAGTAATTTTGTATCGAGATAAAAACTTAATTAACCCTATAAAATATAATAAATCACTGAAAATTAACAATATTACACTAAAATATATACACATATTAAAAAATTTAAGTTTTTTTACTAAAAAATAAATGTTTTTTTAATAATTATATGCATTAATGATTAAGTGGTAAATAAATATTAATCTATATAAACTAATAATATTAAAAAAATTGAAAGGTAATAATATTGAAATATTAAAATCGTAGTTAGATCAATCATATTAATAATTTTAAAAGTTTTGTTTTTGTTAGAATAATTAAAAAAGTTATTAAAATCATTCTTTAATTGTTAAGAAAATACAAATTACTAAAATAATATTATTTATAAAATATTAGAATAATATTAAAATATTAAAATTTGTTGAAAAAACGTGAAAATTATATCTAAGTTGAAAGATATGATGCATGATTTGATTTATTGTGGAAGGTTACATTTGCAAATATTAAAAAGTAGTGTTTAATATAAAAAACTAAATAAAGAAACAAAATCTGCATTAATTTTTTTTTTTTATGACAAATCTACATTAATTACTATATTACTTGTTAACCACATCATATGTGTACCGGTACACATCCACATAATATGTGTACCTAAGAATTCACCATCTAAAAATCTGTTACAAGTTAATTGTGGGTACCACTCTCAAATTATGAAGGAGTGGAGTAGACATCATTGTTTTTTTTGGGTTTATTTGTTCTACGCATGAATCGAACTCGAGTTCTCCCGAATGACTCGTCATTGTCCGATAACTTGGTTGACATCATTGTTGTTTTGTCTGTTCTAATTATATCTACTTACCTATAGTCAAAATAAATAAATAATATCCATCTACCTATTGTAAAAAATAATAATAATATATACCTACCTTTTAAACAAGAAAGTATACCGGTGCATGGAATAAAGATTAATTAATTATTTGTGATTTTTTTAACTATTTGAGAATTTTTAAATGAGTTAGGATCTATTGACACCGCATGTTTAAGTTTAATTTAACAATAAATCTCATCCGTTCATTTTATTTGATATAATGGCTAATATTTATTCATTTAATATTTAATTTTTCATAAAAACAAATTATTAGTTAAGGCAAATCTTCTAATATCTAAAAAATCACTCCTTCCTTAAAAAAAAAAGAAAAAATCACCTTCTCTAAAGATATTATTATATTGCATAAAAAAAATGTTTATTGACTATCTAATGGTACAATCCTCATCAACGATTTATGTTATGCATAGTCTAATTGTGCATGACATGATAAGCAATATGAGTCCAACTTTTAATATTTTCTTTAAAAAAAAAATTAGTGTTGAAATATTCAAACAAGCATCAACCACGAAGCTAATCCATTATTTCGACCGTTCAAAAAAACATAAACAACCGATAACATAATTTACTGAACTTCAACCACTGCACGAGTCTAATTAACCGTAATATAAAAAATAAGATATAAATTTTTTAACACTAAAACGTATATAAAAGAGTCGAGGACCATTAAATCTAAAGTTCAACGATAAATTTGGATAAATGTTCATAAAACAAAAATTATGGTATATTACGAAATACTTCTTTATAGACTACATTGGAAGTTTTATTTGTATATTCACCGTCTTCGTCGATAATCAATATTTTTAATCATTATCTAGAAATAACTCTTGAAGTTGCAACATACAACTGACCTTGTAAAAATACTGTCTACAGAAGATATATCTCAACATTCTTAAGAGATTGTCTCTGACTCTTATTAATATAGTCATATATCGCAAAAGAAAAAATTAAAGGTATGCGAGTTCGACTCCCATGCTAGACAAATTTGTATTTTTTTTAACATAATGGACCACGTGAAAAATAGAGGGAAAAAATAGGTTTAGAGTTAGCATTTCGGAGCAAGATTAAAATATAAGAGATAAGAGATATAATAATAATAAATATTTAACATGGTGAGAAAGATATATAGATCTTAAAGGGTGTGAGTTCGATTCTTATTTGAATTAATTTAGGGTAAAATGAGAGGAAAAATGAGCGGAAAAGAAATTAGGGTTAGGAATAGCAAAACGGAACAAACTTATAATATAAGAGATTTATATGGAATTTCATCGTAAACTATCTCTGTGGAAGTGTCACCACTTGTTTAAGGATGGAAGACCGGTGTTAATTAAATTTGTTATGTTCTTAATTCCGGTCTATTTTTTTTTCTTCTTCAAGGCTCCGACATATTTTATTTCTTTAATTGAACCTATTTTTAAAACTTTTTTGTGGGTGGGAGTGAGGAATCTAGAAAATTAAACTGGATCAAGTGGGATAAAATTTGTTTGGCCAAGGAAAATGGAGGGTTTTGAGTGCAATGGGAGGAAGATTTTCAATTTAGCCTTATTAGGTAAATGGTGTTGGAGGCTTCTGCAAGATTTGGAGGGTCTATGGTTTCAGGTGTTTGTAGCGAAATATGGTACGAAGGATGGTCAAGTGGATAGTAGGGGACGAAGAGCGTCGAATTAGCGAAAAGTTATTCATCGTCTTAGGTGTGGGACTGGTACAGGGGAGGGGATATGGTTTAGTGATAATACTTTTAGGAGAGTGGGGGACAGGGAGAAAACCTTATTTTGAAAGGATAGAATTGGGTGGATGGGATCTCTTAAGTCTCATTTTAGTAGATTATGTGAGTTGAGTCTGGACAAGGATAGTATGGTGGCGGACATGTTTAGATTAGGGTGGGACTATGGTGGAAACGGTTGAAGGTGGTGTAGGTATTTGTTCCACTGAGAGGATGTGTTGTGGGGAGAATGTTGTTCTGGTTTGGCTAATGTTTTATTGCAAGTTGACATCCCTGATGAATGCGAATGACCACTAGATCTCGAGAAAGGATATTCAGTACATGGAGCTTATCTTGTCCTAACTAGTCCCTCTGAGACTGAAAGGAACAATCATTGTGACCTTATTTAGAACAAGATTAGTCCGACTAAAGTCTCTAACTTTGTCTGGCACCTTCTGTATGACATGTTACCTCAAAGTATAATTTATTTGTTCGTGGGTGTCTTCGTAATGACTCTATTTTGTGCACGACTGGATGTAATTAATGCGCTGGAGGATGTACGTTCACCATTTGTTCTTCAAAATTGTCATATATCTGTTGATGTTTAGGAGGATATTATTTTGTAAATCATTCAGGAATTTTGTAAATCATTCAGGAATTGTCTCCAATTAATATGGTCATGTACGGTATGGTTTCTTTGGAAAGAGCGCAATAATTGTGTTTTTAACAATAAAATTTTATCTGTTGACATACACATTGATCCACAACATCAAAACTCATTTGTGGTGGTGGTTGAAGACCAGGGAATTTTTTTTTTCCTATGATTTACAATATTGATTGTCCAATATCATTGATTTGTATAGGGATTGGGACGGATTGATTCTCGTTTTTTGCTCACAAACTCATGTATATACGTTTTTAGGCATCTCTTGTGCCTATTTTGTTTAATATATTTCTTTGTCTTCTTATTAAAAAAAAAAGTGCTCAACCAATGTATTTTTTATAATTAGGCAATTTCATCACTGTTTAACTAATAGATGACTAACAGCGGAATTACCCAATTACAAAAAAATATATTAATTGATTTAGATACTTATTTAACAAAAATTAGTTTAAAGACTTACTTAAAATTAAAAATGAACAAAATTGGTGTTACAAAATAATTATATCTTAATGAAACATAATAATATTACATATCAATGTCAACACAAATGTAATTAATTCACCAATTGGTTTGGAGTTGTTGAATTTTTATTCTTTTTTTATAGGTGAATTCTTAGGTACACATATTATGTGGATGTGTACCGGTACACATATGATGTGGTTAACAAGTAATATAGTAATTAATGTAGATTAATGTAGATTTGTCATAAAAAAAAAAAATTAATGCAGATTTTGTTTCTTTATTTAGTTTTTTATATTAAACACTACTTTTTAATATTTGCAAATGTAACCTTCCACAATAAATCAAATCATGCATCATATCTTTCAACTTAGATATAATTTTCACGTTTTTTCAACAAATTTTAATATTTTAATATTATTCTAATATTTTATAAATAATATTATTTTAGTAATTTGTATTTTCTTAACAATTAAAGAATGATTTTAATAACTTTTTTAATTATTCTAACAAAAACAAAACTTTTAAAATTATTAATATGATTGATCTAACTACGATTTTAATATTTCAATATTATTACCTTTCAATTTTTTTAATATTATTAGTTTATATAGATTAATATTTATTTACCACTTAATCATTAATTCATATAATTATTAAAAAAACATTTATTTTTTAGTAAAAAAACTTAAATTTTTTAATATGTGTATATATTTTAGTGTAATATTGTTAATTTTCAGTGATTTATTATATTTTATAGGGTTAATTAAGTTTTTATCTCGATACAAAATTACTAAATTTAATTTTTCATCTTCATAAAAAAATGTAATGTTTTGATCCCCACAAAATGTTTATGCATGTAATTTTGGTCATGTTGTAAAGTCAATGTATATTTCTGATGATTTTGCAAATATGTATAGCGCATTATAAAAAGTTTGTCCAAAAGTAAGGATCACAAAATTTGATTTATAGGTCAAAAGATTCGTTACTTTTATCTCTATATTTTGATTTAGAAAATTCATATTTAATTCATCTCATATTACAAAATACTAAAGTTTTGTAAATAAACTTTTGATATTGTTCTAGACATGTTTGATTGTCGAAATTTAAATTCATAAGTTATTGTTAGTCCAATTAAGTGATATTGAACGACTTGATTGAGAAAAATTAAATTCTTTAATGAAAGTAAGTATAATTCGTTAAGTTTGTAAACTATGTTTGAAGTTGAAAGGTTTGATCTAGAAACTTTAATTTCTTTTGACACAATTGGCATTATTAGTTGAGACTTATAGTCATTTCATATCAACTAAGTTTTTTAAGCCATAGTTAATCTAACTTGTTGAGGTTGAATTGTTTGATTTTAGAATTTGAATTCTTAAGTGTTTCTCATTCCCATTTGGTCAAGTTGAATAGTCAGATTGAGAATGTTTGATCTTCTTAGTCCCTTTCAGTCTAGTTGATTGTGACTTAACAATTCTTTCATAATAACAAGTTTTCTGGTGTAATAATTCGTCCAACAATTTGAGATTGAACTGTTAGCTAGATTGTTGAAAGTCAACTTTTTAAGTGTTTATCATTCCAATTAGGTCAAGTTGAATAGATTAACTAAGATGAACTAATTCCCCATGTCACCATTGGAGAAAATTATTTGAGACTTAACAATCATTTCATATAAATTACGTTTCTTGAGTCATAATTAATTTAACTAGTTGATGTTGAACTGTTACATTGTCGACATTTAAATTCTTATCTGTGTTACATTTTAATTTGGTCAATTTATTTCCTTAGTTCTTATTGGTAGAATTGGTAGCAACTTAATAATCCCTTTTTGATAACTAGGTTTTTTGAGTCACATGTATAATCCAATTGGTTGATATCGAAGTGTTATATTGCTAAAAATTTGAATCTCATGTGTGTTGTGGAAATTAGATGGTATTGAATTGTTTGAGAAAAATTTAAAATCAAACACATACAGTACAATTGAAGTTGTCATGTCAAGTCCCTTAAATTTTAGCAGATCAAACGTACCCTTAATCATAGTCGGTAGAACTACTTCTTCTTTTTTAAGAATCACACACTACATGAAAACCTCAATTTCCTAATAAAACTTGTTGAGAGCTAAAAGCCCTCGACAAGTAAGAAAGAACCTTCAAACCTATTAGGGAGCTTCTATGGTACATATGATAAAATTCAATGTACCGGTACATTAGATCAATTAATTAATAAATTAATAATTATTTATATCAAAAACTTATTTGTCGATTATTGTATTTCAAACTACAAGAAATTTGTCATATACCAACAGCTGCTTATAGTGACAACAACTAAAATCGTTGGTATAGGCAACATATACCCACATACACATAACGGACCATTGGTATAAGTGTCATATACCATCAGCATTGAATATTTTTAACCAACAAATAATTTAAATTATCTATCCAAAAAAATTTACAAAAAAAAATTGTGAAACCTTTACCAACGGAAAAGGTTGTGGGTAAAGGAACCCAGACTTTGTCCACCCGTTAAAAATACCGTAGCTATAGGCTATTGCAACGGTTATTTTCCGTTGATGTAGCGAATTAAAGGTGACGGAACAAAACACCCGTTGGAATAGATTTTAGTGCCTCTACCCACGGTTTTTGGACTTATACCTACGGCTTTTAGCCGTCACTATATGTTAAATTTAAATACACAAAAGTTTTTACATTTTTTCATAAAAAGAATAAATCAATATTGACTATTATGAGTGATAAAAAATAAACAATATTATTTTTTTATAATTTTGATAAATAGTATTTAGTTATTATAATATTTTAAATGATAAAAAATAATTTCTTTCGAAAAGCATTTCAGTTACCTAATAATTTAATGATCTCGGTACATTGAAATTTTTTATATGTACTGTAGAATTTCCCACCACTTCAAATTATCATGACACTTATATTCTCTCTAATTTTCAGTTGCAAAATTATTCAGTTTCGTGTTTTACCCTAATGCCACTAGCAAAACAAAAATAAAGGAAAGTGTTATTTAGTAAGAATTTTTTTATACAAGAAAGAGAAGCGGGGGAGAGGGAGGGGGATGGGGGAGAGAGAGGGAGGGAGGGAGAGAGTTTTGGCTTTCTTTTCAAATTTCTATAACATGTTTTAAGTTTTCTAAATTATAATAATTTCCTTTTTAAAATTTTTGTAAATTAAAAGAGTAATATTTCCTAGGTTTGAGAATATTCCCTTTTGTATTGAACGTTTAGTTTTTAATGAAATGCAGTAAGTTTGTTTGATTAAAAAAAAAAAGAATAATTTAGAAAATTTCTATTTAAAGAAGTATTGAAATGACATGTTAAATTATTATTACATGTGGACCAATTAAAATTATACACTTTAACGGTGTAGCGGTACACGTCCACAAAAGATGTGTACCGGAGTGCTTTGCATATATGAATTTACATATGGTGTGTGTTGTCATTAGTTGATAGATAAATACCTTCAAATTATAAATGAGTAGATTAGAATAAATCCAAAAGTCTACTCAAAAGTGTACTCAACAGCTATATATACACACTTACCAAACAGCAATATATACAACCTTACATTGATCAAATTAAGCACCCTTTCCTTAATTATAACATTCATCATTAATTCCTAAATAATGGCCCAATCTTTGTTATTCAAAGTGAAGAGGCATGATCATGAATTTGTAAAGCCATCAAAACCAACTCCTCACACAACAAAACTACTATCAGATGTAGATGACCAACCTACGTTACGTTTTCAAATTCCAGTGATACAATTTTACAAATATGATCCAAATATGAAAGGGAAAGACCCTGTTGATGTTATTAGAAAAGCACTTTCAAAAACACTTGTGTTTTATTATCCATTTGCAGGTAGATTGAGGGAATGTCCTGGTGGGAAACTTATGGTTGATTGTAATGATGAAGGTGTTTTGTTTATTGAAGCTGATGCTGATGTTAGTTTGAAAGAATTTGGTGATGCTCTTGTTCCTCCTTTTCCTTGTTTGGATGAGCTTCTTTTTGATGTTCCTGGTTCTTCAGAAGTGATTAATACTCCAATTCTGCTTATTCAGGTATATTATTGATCTTCTTCATATCGCGGTGAATTAATGTTTGAATTCTCACCGAAAGGTGCGTCTAAATTTATTGGTCCTTAATTCGGATTTGGATCCTCTCCAATTTTTTCTCTCCATTTCCCTCTCCAATTTTTTTATTGAAGTTGAACATTTAAATGTGAATCCAACAGGGTTGTAGTTTGGCCCGACTTATTTTCTACTTTTCTATTTCACTTTAAATGAAGTAAATCAGTAAAAAATTATGTTTTACCTTATTTCTCCTTGCTTTTGACTTATGTACTTTATTTCTCTATTTATTTTAGGTAGAAATAGGGTTAAAAACAATTTTTTACTTCCTTAATTTTTTTAAAAAGAAGTAGAAAAACAGAAAATAAGTCGGGTCAAATGTAGCCTAAAGAATATGACAAACCAATGTTAAAATATGACTTTTTGGGATGTCCACATTAAGTATTTCTCTTAAAATATTGGTCGGTAGAGATGTGTACATTTTTTTTAGTGTGTTTGATATGCTAAATAAAAAAGATTGAGTAGGATAATATTAGTTGTTCTGTGTTTAATTTTAAAATTGTTTCTGGGACGAGATAAACTGGGGATCAAGAGATTAGATAAAAACTAAAATTTTTGTCCCCCAAACCATGTGACAACTTTTTATCATATGCACAAGTTGTCTAAAATACTAAAATAACATTTTATCTATCAAACATCGTTATTTAGTATTTTGTTAGTAAACATAAAATATTTCTATTTGATATGAATTAAGGAGATTTGGATCCTCTCCAATTTTTTCTCTCCAATTCCCTCTCCAATTTTTGTTATGTGTCTTTCTCTCTCATGTGAAGAGAGAGAAATTAATAATAAAAAATAAACAATTAATGATGAGAGAGAAGAAATGATGAGAGAGAAAGACACATAAAAAAAATTGGAGAGGGAATTGGAGAGAAAAAATTGGAGAGATCCAAATCCCTACTTACATTAGGGCTCTTTTTAATTGTACAAAAACAAGTGGACATTACATTTTGAGAAGATGAATACTCCCTCTGGTCACATTTATAAGGAAAAAACACTTAAAATTTTGGAAACTATTATAAACAAAAGTTAACTATTTTTAAACTAATTAATATTGTTATTCCTAATATACCTTACTTTCCAAAAGGTGCATGTCATTTCTAAGAAAAAGAAGGGTACAATATAGTAAACTTATTCATGTTTTATATTAAATCAAGAATATCAATTACACTTAACTAAATTTCTTAAACACCGCGTAAGTAATTTTTTTTTGTTTATAAATGTGATCGGAGAGAGATTAAATAAAGCAAAGTCAAGTTTTGTGTGCATTACGGCTCTTATTTAGTGTACTATCATTGGAATTGAATAGATGATGAAACAAAGTCAAGTTTAAGTTAGTCTGATTGATCATTGAATTCTCTTTGGAATGGATTGTTTGCAAACGTTTGAGTTCAATTTCGGATGCCAATATTTATTTGTCATATTTAAGTTATACAAAAAAAATTATGAAAATAAAATTATGATTATTCATTCATTCACATACTTAAATTGAAACTATGTGTATGTGTAGGTAACACGCCTCACGTGTGGTGGTTTCATTTTTGCTCTACGACTAAACCATACAATGAGCGACGCAGCAGGTTTGGTGCAATTCATGAGTGCCATAGGTGAAATTTCTCGCGGGATGAACAAACCTTCAATCTCACCGGTCTGGCAAAGAGATCTTCTAAGCGCAAGAGATCCACCAAGAGTGACATTTACTCATCGCGAATACGAACAAGTTCTTGATACCAAAGGAACCATTGTCCCCTTAGATGATATGGTTCACCGCTCTTTTTTCTTCGGTCCAACTGAGTTAGCCGCAATTCGCCCTTTATTTCCATCACACCTACAACAACAATCCAAATTTGAAATCATCACTGCATGTCTTTGGCGTTGTCGTACAATTGCATTATAACCTGACGCTAACGAAGAAGTTCGCATAATTTGCGTAAGCAATGCACGTGGGAAGTTTAATCCACCGTTACCAAAAGGTTACTATGGAAACACTTTTGTGTTTCCTGTTGCAGTCACAACCGCATTAAAACTAATTGAAAATCCATTGGGATATGCATTGGAATTAGTTAAAAAAGCAAAAGCTGAAGTCACTCAAGAATATATACATTCAATGGCCGATTTAATGGTTATCAAGGATAGACCTCATATTACGGTGGTGAGAATGTATTTAGTGTCTGATGTTACACATGCCGGACTTAGAGATGTTGATTTTGGTTGGGGGAAAGCCGTGTATGGAGGACCGGCTCATGGAGGAGTTGGTGTTGTACGTGGTTTTGCTAGCTTTTATATACCTTTTAGAAATGCTAATGGAGAAGAAGGGATAATTATACCACTTTGTTTGCCAACTCAAGCCATGGAAAGGTTTGTTATAGAGTTGGATAGTCTGCTTAAGAACAACATTAGCCAGCCTATTAAGAGTGGTCCAAAATCTAGTCTCATTATTTCTTCATTGTAGATCTTGATTAAAAATGTTGATTTGATTTTCCTATGCTTTGTATGGAAAACAACCCAATGTAATGTTGCTAAGAGAATAATTAGTGATCAGTTTTCCTGAAAAACAACGTTAAGTTAAGCATTAATATATGTTTCATTTTGTGTCGTCGGAGTTTTTCTTGGCATGTTTTCGAGCGCCATCCTTTTTCTTTCCTTCCCCTTTTCTCATTGTTTTCCGCTGATTTGTTGGTCTTTTAGTCGGTGGATGTGGTGTAATGTGTTTTTTCAGAGAGGTAATTAATCGGCAAGTTGTGTAGTATTTCTAATACTCTTTTCCAATTTACACCACATTAAACGCTAACTCAACATACATGTTGACTTAGTATTCTCTCAAATAATATTAGGTAGAACACATGAGGTTCTGAATTCGACCATTTATTTCATCGTAAATCAAGCCAAAAAACAAATAATTACCAAAAAGTTCAAGAGAAAGAGATATATCGTGTCTCCAAAGGACACAAATTAAGATACAAATAAATTCTAATTTTGTACTACAAATAACATTAGTTTTTATTTTAGCACTTTGTAAAAAAAATCATTTTTATTTATTGTAAAACGTAATTTATTTATCAACAAAGATTTTAATTTTTTTTGTGAATTGGATGAACTATATTTAGACGATATTTGGGTACAAAAATGAATTACAAATTTAAGTTTCTAATATAGAAATTTTAGTAAAATTACAATATTAAAAAAATTGAATATTTTAATTTCTAATAATTTTTCTTATCGAGTTTCGTTTTTAGTAAATATATTAGTTTGAGGCTAACATTAAGATGGATAATTGAGAGAATTATGGTTTTCAGAGAGGTTTGTAGTTGGAAATGGAGGGTAAGCCTCTCTTTGTGTTAGATTTAGTAGAATTTTTAATGTTAGTTTTAGATAGGAACATTTTGTTGAAGGAGATGTTTAGATTGAGTTGTGATGTCGAGGGAGGTGGATGGAGCCATGGAGGTATCACATTTTTGCTTTGGAGGAAGAGCATCTTGATTATAGTAGTTTATTGGGTGGAAGGGCTATGATTATTTTGAACTCTTGATATATTATAGTAGTTTATTGTTCCTTTGGAAAGGTTTGTATAGATCATCACATGATTCTTGATCTAATGAAATAGATGATTCACATCCAACTTGGCATTATAAAACCTAATTTTCTGTTCCAAACAATGTTAGTAAAAATATATAGATATAATTAAGTAATTCACCTGAGAGCTCTAGTTTCTACTATGATGAACTAACTCTTGATCGACCACAATATTTTCATGAATGTTTCTATCCGGCACAAAACTTATTTGGAACGGAGAGACAACAATGGGCACACTTATTCAATCTATTCACAACCACCTTGCTAACAATAGAATGGGTGACTTTAGTCAATAGACTACTTGTCAAGAAAGAAATATTTTTTAATATCATTGAAATATTCTTTAATTTTTGTGGTTTCATAAAAAAATCAATAAAGTAAATAAATAATTGTTTAAATAAATAAAATATTTTATGAATACAGAATTGATATTTAGTGAAGTGGTGGGCATTTTAGAAGCTTCGTCAGAAGTAAGATGAAGTCGCTCTCCTTCGCTCGTTTCGTACTTGACTTACGAGCTCGTGTAGTACTCGCCTCTATCTCTAAAGGGCTTATGCAATAATAGCCAGTAAATTCCTAATCTTTACAAATTGAAGTTAAAGTTTCCACCCAATCTATCCAATATTTATTCTTGAGCAAAACCTTGAACAACAGGACGAGAGGAATAATGGCCTACCTCTGACATGTTGTCTGGAACTGGGTCATGGCTTGAGTCTGGAGAGGGAGAAGCATTGGTTTATTGATCTCTTTCAAATCCTGGCTAAGCTTCAACAAGATCTAATGAGGTATCGTTTGCCCCAACTATTTTATGGTCTAAAAGCTACTTTAAAATAAAGTTCAAAGTAAGTGCTTTAGAAATAAAGTTAAATTTGTTTGGTACGTGATTTCATTTTTAAAAAACTTGTTTGGAAACTATATAAATATATTCTAGATGGAAGCAGATTTTAGATTTGTGTAATCCTCACAACACAAATGATCTTGTCTCTAAGAATCAGATTGTCAATCCTCAAATATGCAAATTTAAATGCAGATTTTCATCTAAATTGCACAATTTTGGAACATACGATCCGAAGTTAACCGTTTTCGTAATTTATGAACAACACCAGTGATTAAAGGTGGAGGAGTAGGATTTGGGTTTTTGTGGTGATGAGAGAAGAAGGAAACTGGTGGTGGAGGAGTAGGAATTTTCTCCATAAAACACTACTTGGGAACCTACGATACGAAAAAAATGGCGTTTCTGATCGTAGAATCCGAACTAAATTATGACCAAAATTAGGGGCATTTTGGGGGGTTTGTGAGCAACACGGGCAGCCTAAAAAACAAAATGCCATATATATGCCCCTATCGTGCTATGTCTTTTTAATGAACTGACTTATGTTATACTGTCTTACGTTAAATTATAAAGTGAGCGTAAATTAGCAAGTGTTCTATATAATTTAATGAAATTTACCAAATTATATTTATTTTACTAGTTTTAAATAAGAAATATTAATGATTTTTTGTAAAAGTAAAAATGTGTGTCTTGCCAATTTACACATAATATTTTTAAGTGGGTGTAAATTAACCAATTAAATATGCACATCACCTGGACTTTATTGTGACGGTGAAACTAAATATAATAGTGTATTTCTATTTATTTTTTTCGAACGAGAATATAATAGTGCATTTTTAATTATAATAATAGTGCACTGCACATATGATGGCCTATGCGCATGTGATTGTGAATCTCAATTTTTTTGACCTAATTGTGAATATCAATTAAATATATATGATGGCTTTTCAAGATTTGATGAAAGTTAAAAGCACCAGTTAGTATGACCCTGTTATATTTTACATATAAAAATTAAATAATTTTTTTATCAAGTTTTTAAAAAATATTGCTTAGCCCAACTTTTTCTTAAATGGAATAAAAATTCTAAAATAAGGTGGGTGAAATGGTACCTTAATATATCATTGAAAAACGCATATCTCTAGCTAGCATAGAAGTGCTAATTGGATCAGATTTTCGTTTTTTAATAGTAATCAAAGTTAGTACTAATGGCTTCATCTAATTTGAAGTAAAATTATATATATATATATATATATATATGAGGAGGGACTTGTGGACTCCAGGAGTAAGTTTCCATTGACTTACTCCACTTAATAACTCGATATCGGTATTATATTTCTTCAATCCAACCGTTGAATTCAAATATCTCATTGAGTAGATCAACTCCACAAATTTTTTTAAAAAATCAAAATCGTTTAATATTTTTTCTGATAACTTCAATTGAACGTACGACAAACTTTTAAAAGAACCGTTGAATTTCAATAGTTTGAATACATAACTACGTTTTTTGAATTTTTATAAAAAATTATGGAGTTGATCTATTCAATGAGATTTTTGAATTAAACCGTTGGATTGAAGTAATATAATGTCGATATCGAGTTATTAAGCAGAGTAAGTCACCTAGAGTCAACGGATCCCTCCCATATATATATATATATATAAACACACCACTATACTTGCATCGAAAAAACCACTATCAAATTAAGTTTCACAATGATGGCCAAATCTTTGTCATTCACAGTGAAGAGACATGTCCCTGAATTTATAAAGCCATCTAAAGCAACACCTCATACAATAAAATTACTCTCAGACATAGATGACCAAGTAGCATTACGTTGGCAAGCTCCTCTTATACAATTTTACAAATATGATCCAAATATGAAAGGAAAAGACCCTGTTGATGTAATCAGAAAAGCACTTTCAAAAACACTTGTGTTTTATTATCCATTTGCAGGTAGATTGAGGGAAGAAGGTCCTAGTAGGATACTTATGGTTGATTGTAATGATGAAGGTGTTTTGTTCATAGAAGCTGATGCTGATGTTAGGCTTGAAGAATTTGGTGATGCTCTTCATCCTCCATTTCCTTGTTTGGATGAACTTCTTTATGATGTTCCTGGTTCTTCAGAAGTGCTTAACACTCCCATTATGCTTATTCAGGTATTGTGTTGATCTTCTCTTTTGTTAAAGATTGTTCATTTCTCAAGAGTAACATAGTACTTTATAAAATTAATAATTGCATTCCAATATATATATTGTTTATTAAAATTACATTTTTTTTTTGTAGAAAAATTATATATTTTTATCAAATAAGAATATGTAATTTTTCTACCAAAAAACAAATGTAAACTATTATCATCACCGGAACTCATTGTCACTAGTTTTCACTGCCACCATTCATACCAATCACCGTTTCGCGAACTTAAATTGTAATCACATGCAGGTAACACGCCTCAAGTGCAGAGGTTTCATTTTTGCTATTCGTTTCAATCATACAATGAGCGATGCATCAGGTATAATACAGTTCATGAGTGCTTTAGGGGAAATATCTCGCGGGATGAATGAACCTTCAATCTCACCAGTGTGGTGCAGAGAGCTTCTAAGCGCAAGAGATCCACCAAGAGTGACATGTACTCATCGTGAATACGAACCGATACCTCACAACAAAGGAACCATATTTCCTTTAGAAGACATTATGGTCCATCACATTTTCTTCTTTGGTCCAACCGAGGTAGCCACAATTCGCTCTCTCCTTCCACCTGATCAACAACTACAACAATATTCCAATTTTGAAATCATTGCAGCTTACTTTTGGCGTTGTCGTACAATAGCATTACAACTAGATGCAAATGAAGAAGTTCGCATAATCAGTGTAGTCGATGCACGTAGCAAATCTGTTAACTTACTACTACCAAAAGGTTATTATGGTAACGCTTTAGCGTTTCCCGTTGCAATTACAACTGCACGAAAACTAATTGAAAATCCGTTGGCATATGCGTTGAGTTTAGTTAAGAAAGCAAAAGCTAATGTCACCAAAGAGTATATGCATTCAGTGGCAGATTTAATGGTTATCAAGGGTCGACCTCCATTTACTACGGCTGGACTATTTTTCGTGTCTGATGTTACGTGTGCTGGATTTAGAGAGGTTGATTTCGGTTGGGGGAAAGCTATTTATGGAGGGCCGGCTAAAGGAGGTGATGGTGCTCTTCCTGGTCAAGCAGTCTTTCATTTACCATTTACAAATGCTAAAGGAGAGAAAGGTTTAGTCATACCGGTTTTTTTTCCAAATCAAGTCATAGAAAGGTTGGTTAAAGAGTTAGATAGTTTACTTAAGAGCAACAATAACAAACCTAGTAAGGGTGATCCAATATCTGGTATCATTAATTCTTCCTTGTAGTCCTTAGACCAACTCCAAAATTCTTTTACTTAATTTAAAGTTTTAAACATCATTTATCTTTGTTTTATAATACTAGTGATTCATTTTTAAAAATATTTACGTTTTTTTTTCCTTGTAAGTAAGAATATTGTAGTAAAGTGAGTGCGAGGATACTCAAACCCTTAACAAAGTAATATTACATTCTATAAATAAGTAAGAAGGTAGTTAATCTGATCACTGAATGGAGAGGCTTAGAAATAAATATATATACACTCACATCACACACACAAACATCGCCTGCACTTGTAGCACTTATAGGCCAAGCCCAACAACATAAAACAAATCCCTTTTTTTTTTTTTTTTTAATTTCTATTTTTTTTCTTTTAATTTATATGTTGTTTCCATTTGAGAAGTGATCCACCCAACTGATATTAGAATTTTTTGAACATAATATAAACTTATGTAGGGACAAAAATATATTTAATCCTATACTAAATTAAAAATTGAAATGTCGTGGAGGAATTCAAGGGATCACCAGGTATTTTGGGTAGAACCGGTGCAACTTGGAATGATATTGGTGGAAACAAAAAAAAATAAAAAAAACAAGCATGGAGCACTAGAAAAAACACACCCTTTAGCCACGGACAATACCGTAGCTAAAGGTGGTATAGATCGTGTGCACGGATACTCCATTTTAGGGAACGTACCAGTACCGGGTACATATTCATACCTTAATTTATGTCCATACACGTATATTAGTTTTTCTGAAAATGTCGTACCCCGTATCAGTACTCGTATTGGGTACCGGTATAGTACCCGCACCTAAGCAACGTAGTGGCCAACAAACTTTACCACGTTAATTTTGTGGTTGGTTAATTCTAGTGTTGCAAAATTAAGCCATGGCTAATTTTAGATTTTTTCACGGCAAAATAAAGCGTGGTAACAAATTTAACCTTGAAAATCAATTTTGTTTGAATAATATTTAGAGCTTTTTTTTAATGATTTAAAAAAATCTGAAAACTAGCTTCCATTTAGTACTATAAAAATGATTTTTAAAAAACTTATTAAGATTAACTTTTCATTTTAAGGTTAAAATTATCTTTTTTACCAAAATATTTTTTTCAAAAACTTAAAACAAACACATTGGGCTCATTTTTCCTCTTCTTCTTTGCCACCATATGGGCTTAGCCCATTAACCATCCACACACTTACTCTTTCTTACCCTCCTTTTTGACTAAATTATTATTTTCATAAACACTCATACAAAAATATTATCATTATTCCAAAATGATTAAAATAAATAACATGAAAATTTTGTATTAAATACTAAATCAAGTTTTTTTGATAAGCCAAAATGAGATTTCTATTAACCAACCAATTAGCCCCTTCAGCACAAGGTGTGTCAAAAGAGACTATAAATGTTTACAAGGACTATAATCAACAAACAAGCATAAAACCAAAGTTACAAAGTTACACCATGCCCTAACAAATCAGCGGGCTCGACCACTAGCTATGATAGTTAGAAACTAATAGGATATTTGTAGTCTTTAACCACCAATAAGAATACAGTTTAATATTGTCCAGCAACTCAGATATTACTAAATCAAATTAATATTATAAAATCAATCACACCATAATAAGTAGGAATGGCAAAAATACTGATATATGTGTATATCCGCGATTAGAATCTTTATGTGATAAATCATGTATTCCATCTCCTCAGTCACACAAACATGACCCCTTCAACCTTCCATTCACTCGTCCTCACCACATCTTCTTGTTTCAAGTTCACTTGGATGTATTGTTTAAAAAAAATAGATTTCAAATCGATTAACCAAACCGAATAATTTTATTTTATTTTTTAAAAATACTAAAAATCAAACGAACCCAAATTAATAAAAAAAAATCATTTTTTTTTTTACTTAAAACCGGTTCAAACTTCAAACCGAACCCTTATCCCCTATTTTTTATGGCATGTGGACCAATTGTATATAACTTGTTATTACCCAAAAAATAAAGTATAACTTGTTGAGGGTAGGTAGGGGTACTCGCGGTTTGGTTTGGATCGGTTTTGAGACAAAAAAAATCCGATCCAAAATTAATTTTATTTGCGGTTTGGTTCGGTTTTGGATGACAAATAAAAAAAATCGAATTCGATCCAACCCAATTTTATGCGGTTTAATTTGGATCGGTTTTTGGATAACAAAATTATAAATTGTAATTTTTTTATTAAATATTAATATTATAAAAAACACCATAAAGCAACAGTTTGAATTTTTTGACGAAATAAATATTAAGTTTGATGTAAAATATAACATATAATACATTAAAAATTAATATTTTGGAATGACAATTATAAATTATATTTAAAACATATAAAAAAGTAAGAAATAGATTAAATTAAACTAACAAATAGTATTATCAAAAGTTAAAATGAACAAAAAAATAGTTTAGTTCAACATATTTTCATACAAATAAAAATATAAATAAGTATTAAAATATATGTATGCGGTTGGTTCAGTTTTAGATCGGTTTTGAGAAATCAATCCGAAATCCGATTCGATCCAGCGGTTTTCTTAAAAGAACATCCAAACACATCCGAAAATATTCAGTTTTTTGCGGTTTTCGATTTTTTTAAATTGATTTGAGGTTTTTATTTAAATTGGATTGGATTTGAGCACCCCTAAGTGTGGAATAAAATTTTCCATGAAATAATGTAGGAAAGTTGCACACCGGGTCCTACTGTGTTTTTGTTTCTTGGAGTTTACTATTATTTCACCAAACATCAATCTGTCGTTTCCGGCTCTGTATATTTTTGGAACAATGTGATACAACTGTTTTCCACTTTTTTTTAGGAAAAAAAAAACTGTTTTCCACTATTTTTTTCGGGTTGGTAGACGAAATAGCTGATAAAGCCATTGAAAACTCAAACACAGAAAGTGGAGTGACCAGAGATTGAACTCCAGTTATGGCATCCAACACGTAATTTTCGATATTTCTACCATTTAAACTAAAATTTGTGGACGAATAACTTTCGACATTAATGATAAAGAATCATTCTCCACTTGTGTTTACAAATTTCAGTTTAATAATCGATAAAATTGTAAAAATTATTAGATCACACATGTTGTGATAGTTGACTCTTTTATCACTTATTTCCTCTCCAATATTTTATAAGTGAAAATATACTTTTTTAACTTTATTGTATATTTAATTTATCTGATCTATATTGTAGGTCAGATACATTAAATTTAAAATAAATTTAAAAAGTGTACTTTTACTTATAAATTGTGACGGAGGGAGTACTTCTTTTGATTTTATATATAAATAATTTTTCAATTCATTTAATAAATAATGAATTTGGTTTAAAATAAGAAATATATATATATATCCATTTGTTATTTTTATAAAAAAAAAAAAAAGTTTTAAATATGTTATTAGTTCTTACATTTTGTCTTATAGTCAAGAATAATTCCTACATTTTTTTATGGTGAAAAACATTCTACAATTTTTTTCGTTATCAAAACAGAATGCTGACGTAGCCCGTTGTTTTTAAGAATAGTCCAACATTTTAAAAGCTGTGTAAAAAAACCTATAATTCATTCTGTTATAGAAAGATTTATAATCCTTCTAATTCTAAACATTTTAATTTTATTGAAGTAATTGAATTTAAGGGGTTCATGAATGTTGAGTCGCGTCAGCATTCCGTTTAAAAAATTAACGGCAACAACAAATTTTGATTACAGAAAAAATTGTAGGATTTTTTCACCATAAAAAACGTAAAAACTATTTTTGATTATAAAACAAATGTAAAGAATAAAAACATATCTAAAAAATGATATGGTAACAAGATTAAAAACATATCTAATCCAATGTATAAAATTATTCATCTGAATCTAAGAAGATAGTAATGCCGGGGAAGATTCTTTAGTGACTTTCATGGTTGGTTGTTGAGAATATTTTTTCTTGGGCCATGCCTACGTCCATTTGAGTCAATAGATTATATGGAATATAAAGAAATAGAAAACTTTGTACAATTATGACCATTGACCTCATTTGTTTGCAAAGCTACGGCATCACTCAATTATACGAAGAAAAAAAATCTATCACACTCATGGATGAAGTTAGGAATTAAATTTAAAAGGAGCGAGATTAAAACTACAATTTTTTTTTGTTAGTTTTTAGGGTCTGTTTAGCCCGACTTTTTTACCTCTTAGAAGCTGATTGAAAACTAAAAGTGAAAATAAGAACTTTCAAAAACAGAGCAAAAGTTGTTTGGTAATTATTGTTTTTTTTTAATTTCAAAGTTATCTTTAATCTAAAATTTGTTTAGTAAAATATATATTTTTTTAAAAAGATTTGTACCAAAAATAAAAACTTTTAAAAAAGATAATAACAACTAATAATATTTAAATGAAAACAACCTAAAAAATGAAAAAAAAAATAATAAAAAGAGCCTTAAGTGGGATTTGAAGCGGGATCATTACAAAAAAAGCTCCGGATTTTTTTTTTCAACCTCTTTTTCTATAAGCTCATTTAATCCAATTTTGCACATTGAAAAAAATCTGCTTTTTACGGTTAAGAACTTTGTTAAAAATGTGTTTGGCCTAACTTTTGATTAAAAAGAGAATTTAAAACTAAAAAAAGTCGGGTCAAACGGAGCCTTAAGGTAAGATGGTCTAACCTTAGCTTAATTCAGTTGAATTATTTACTCATCTTTAAGGAATAATTTTTAAACACACAATATGCAAAAAAAAAAAAAAAAACTTACACTTATAAAATATACTCCCTCCGTTTTTTTTAAGTGTCCAGTTTTGTCGGATTTAGCGTTTCTATTTAACTGTCCATTTTGTGTTTTAAGCGTACGATTTGTCAATTGTACCATTTTTTAATTACACTTATCTTTTTCAATAATTTTTTTTTTATATATTTGAAAAACTAAAAAAAAAATTTTAAGAAAAAACAACAAAAAAGTTTGTTTATTGTTATATTCTATTGATAACAATAATCTGAAAATATTTTTTTTTGTATAACAATAAATGTATTGATGAGGGTATAATAGGAAGATAAGATGCAAAAATCTAATTTCTTAATTTGATGTTACTATTCTAAACGGACACTTAAAAAAAACGGAGGGAGTATTAAGAATTAATATTGTCGAACAAATATTAAAAAATATTGTCACCCATTATCATTTAAGGCAAAACCATAGCACACCATTAATCTTCTTCTACGGTGGTGTCTTTGGAAGGTTCCAATTTGTTGGAGGTGTGTCTCCTTGTTTCCTTGTAATTCTCTTTATCTGTTTATTTTCCGATCTTACTTTAGAGATCGGTGAGTTCTAGTGGTGTGTACTTCTGATACCGCTTTGTTTTTCTAAACTTTTTCTTGTATTATACGATTTTATATTTATATATAATATATTTGTCACTAAAAACAATTACACTTAGCTTTGTTTTGTTTTATTTTTGTAAATCGGCAACGGTGTCTTAAAATAACATAGGATAAATTAGGTTATTGTTTACATATATGCTTAATAATCTATTATCTAATAAAATTAACATTAAATATACATGGAATTTTTTCACTTATATACCCAATCCGGACTATTATAGCCGTAGACACATATAACCTCTTCAACTCTGAATCTTTTCTTATTAACTCTTTTTGACGCTTAAATCCAATTGGTTAAACTATTCATTCAACCGTTTTAGCTATCCACTTTTTTATTTAGATTAATTGTTTTTTTTTTACACAAAAACAACAATATTCATTCATTCAAATTCATAGGAATACATCAATCGAAATCATTACATACTCAATCTCGCTAAAAACTAATAAGGATAAATCTGCAAACAAACTCACAGCATCTGAGTTAATAGCATAAAACGGTCTAATGTCTATGACAAAGACTACGATTGATATGACAAACTTCAAATGTCCGGAGTAATCATGTATCAGAATCTGCAACGTTGATAATGCTATAGTCATTGAATCTGCACTGAATTTGGATCGAAACAAATCTGCAAATCTGAACAAAAGAACAAACACCGTACCAAGACGGGACAAACGCTGTACCAAGAAGGGAAATCAAAACAAATATTCCGCACTAAGACGGGATTAAAACAATACTAAATGAAAAAAACACAAGAAAGAAAACTCAAATAAACCCTAAAAAATATGTGAATATCAATTATTTAAATAAAAATAAAAAGAAAACGATTAAGAGGGGTAATTCCGGATCAAAATTGATCCTAAATCACCCCTCTCTAATTGATAAACTAAAAGAGAAGCAAAGAAAAAAAATTGCCTGTGGCGGGTGAGAGAGAATTAGAGTGAGAAAGTTAGATCAATTGTTATAAATTAAAAATTATTGCTTTTAATCTTTGGCACCATACATGGTACAACAAATATTAATTAGCATAAACTTAATCCAAATTAAATTAAATACTTACAAAAATTAAAAACAAAACGCATTTTAATATAATCGTTAATAGAATGGAAACTTCGTACCGATATCAATGTAATTTAAAAAAAATATTTAAATTTAGTAATTAAAATATGTGATTATAGAACGGTCAAATGATTAGTCTTTTACTTATATTTCCTCTTTTTCATTTTCACACCTGTATTTTTTTTTTATCAATTTGTCACTGACTGGGACACTTCCAGTCAAAGTCAAGTCATCGTCTTTTTTTATTTTATCCAAAGTCATCGTCTTTGTTTTATTTAACAGCTAAAATTGATAACACCTACCAATTATAAAGTCATCGTGTAAGCTTCCGAGAATTTCATATACTCATAGTTTAATAATCTAAGATGTGGTGTAAATGATAAATATTTGAATCTCCTAATTATTTAGTTAAAGGTTTGATTTTAAATTGGTGTGTATAAAAAATTATTTATAAATAAATGTTAAGTTTTTGAATAAATCAGAGTTATTTTAAAGATTACTTTTTACTTATATATATATATATATATATATATATATCTATCAGGTATCAAAGCAATATATATCCATTTATTTAATCTTTTATTTTATTTAATCTAATGGTTAAAATTTCTTGGATATCTTCTTTTTTTTTACAAAAGTTTAAAAATAAATCTTTTAATAATTAAAGCAATAATTTTCTCTTAAATTATCTCTCACTAACTCCAAGCTAGACAATCTTTAATAAGCAATATCAATTAAGAACAACAATTGATTATCGACAATGTGGAAATATGGAGAAAAAAACGATTGATTCCTTTGAAAAAAAGAAGATAATCTGTTATAGTTCTTAATCGATATTTATGAGAGATTGTGTAGCTTGAAGTTAGTGAGAGAGACAACTGAGAAGAAAATCATTGTTTTAATTATTGGATGATTTATTTTTAAATTTTGTTAAAAAAAATATCAAACAAGGAAGAAGTAATAAGTCTAAGAACGTGCCTTATCCTAGAGTTTAGTTTTTCTTTGTGTTTGTTTCTGTGTTTTTTTTAACATATTGTTCTCATTGAAAATAATGGTGTGGTCCTCAATCGACACATTTAGGTGAGAGAGGTGCGAAAATGAGAAATAATTAAATAAAAAAATGATACTACTTATACACCACTTATTCCGTAACTATAATTTATAGTTACTGAATAAGTGATGTATAAGAAGTCATTGAATGGTTAGATTTAAGTTATTTTTTTATAAAAAAACCGGAGATAATATAATACAATTTAGTAACATAATAAAAATTAGGCGAGGTCCACTCTAGCTATCCTTTATAATTTGGTGGTATTTATCAAACCAATGAAAACAAGTTATATGAAAATCTACATATACAAATTCAAAAGCTTATTAAAAGTTAATTGTCGATACCACATATAGATCTACTTATGTGACTTGTTTTCATTAATTGATGAATAAATATTCTCAAATTATGAAAAGGTATATTAGAAAAATTTATGAAAAAAAAAATAAACCTCTGATTTAATGGTGGACCACTTGACCTTATATATTTTAAATAAACCTCTGATTTAATAGTTCAATTAATGGTGGACCACTTGACCTTATAAACTCACTTGATACATGTGAATTTTTATATTCACATGTGTTTCTTCATTGAAGAGATTTTTAAGGACTTGTTTCATTTAATTAAGGTATTTTGTTACAGTTTTTAATTTTTTAAAAATATTTAATAAAAATATTCACTTTTTAAAATATTGTGTCTGTTTGTTATAGTTTTTTTTTTTACAAGTTACTAAGAGTGACTTTACAAATAATAGATTAGTTTTTAGAGCAGAAAGAAAAAAAGTGTTAAAAGATAGATATTATTTTGTAATTAAAAAAAAAGTCTCTTTTACAATATCGTATGCAAACAAACTAAACACTTGTAACAGAAAAAAACTAAAGACTAATTTATTACAACAATAAACTTTAATATAATAAATAAATATAGAGTAAATTCTATTTTTCTATACAATCTCAAAAAAACTAATTTCTAGATATCAAAATCACTATATTTTTTAATATGTAATAAATCAACTTTCGAATTTTTAGAAACAGGTTTATAATTTTTCTTTTGAATAGCAAATATATATATATATATATATATATATATATATATATATAAAATAGAGCAGAAATCACAAATACAAGGGGAGATCACAAATAAAAGGAGTACCGGGAGAACTCACAAAAGAAGAAGGAGGAGACAAATACAAAAACAAAAAAACCAAACAGATGACACCGACAGATACCAGCCCACCCAAATCTAGCAACCAAGACAGAACAAGAAGAGGAAAGAAAAGAACAAAAGAAGAAGAAAAGGATGAAACCACCCACCCACCAAAACAGAGTCATCAGAAGTCAGCACCCAGACCCCACAAATCTCTATCGGCTCCAGCACATGACTGGTTGCACCTCCCACTCGTAGAAGGAGCAGGTGTAACCAGGGTTTTTGGCCAAAAACCATTTCCATGATGAAAGTTTCACCTTATCGACCAAAGACTCAACATAAATAGTTCTCTTAGCAAAGATTAAATCATTCCGAGAGAATTTGAAGTAATTGCCAAGAGAAGACAATTACTTTTGAAGGACCCCTAGACTTCCACACCCGCGTCAAAAGAGAATTTGGCTTATGAGCCACCTCCACGCTTGTGATGGCCAAGTAGGCTGACTTAACTAAATAGTTACCAGTGGGATCAAGAGTCCAAACCCAAGAATCCTCAATCCCTAACGACGGAGACTGGGTAACCACATGGAGTAAATCCTGAAAAAGATTAAACTCGGCCACTGAAAGCTCCCTCTTCCACCTAAAGTCCCACTCTCACTGACCATGCTCCCTTTAGCCCATATTCTCCATCAACTCTAAACATCGCTCTGAAACCTGGAATAACCTATGATGCCGATCTTTAAGGGGCAAACCACCAACCCAAGGATCAAACCAAAAAGCAGTCGAACTCCCATTACCAACCTTCCCGAGTCCTGACCACTCCTTTAGAGAACCAGTCTGAACTTGCCACAGTTGTACCCCCTAGAAGAGACACATCTTTCCACCAAGAGGACACCCCTGAAAGCCCATTTGTCCGTCCCCCAAGATGTGGTGAGGGAAAGAGAGAGCCGTATCTAGCCAAAAGGATCTCTCTCCATAATCCTTGACCCCCAGCAATAACCATCCATCTCCACTTCCCTAGAAACGCTAAGTTCACGACACGAAGGTCCCGAATCCCTAAACCACCACGGTTCTTAGGTCGACAAATTTTGTCCCAGCTAACCCAAGCTATCTTACGCTCCTGACCAGCATCTCCCCATAAGAAATTCCTTTGAAGCGGAACAATTTGTTTCCAAACTTTTACGGGCATCTTTAAAAAAGAGAGATAGAAAATGGGTATTGAATTCAACATTGATTTCAATAACACCACCCTTCCTCCAAGACTGACAAAACTATTTCGCCAAACCCCAAGCTTACTGGAGAGCGCCATCAAAAGAGGCTTCCAGGTACTTTCCTTTCGAGGATTAGCCCCAATGGAAAGCCCGAGATAAGTAAAAGGAATAGATCCAACATAACAGTGGAGGAACCTCTCAGCCAAATAAAGAAAATCAGAGTTGACATTCACACCCATAACACTACTCTTATCAAAGTTAACTTTAAATCCATAAGCCATCTCAAAACAGCGGAGAACTGTTTTTAGAGTCCACAAGTTCTCGACTAATGCCTCCCCTAAAAAGATGGTGTCATATGTATATTTGAGATGAGACACAGATAATCCACTGTTTCCCACCTTAAATCCTTTAAACATTCCAATCTCCTCCGCTCTACTAATTGTAGCATTGAGCACCTCAACCACTAAATGGAATGAAAATGGGGCTAGCGGATCACCCTGCTTTAGCCCCCTCTGAATATTTATCTCCTCGGTCGGACACCCATTAACTAAAACCGCTAGGTTCCCAGTAAACACACAAGCTCGGATCCAGCTACGCCACTTTAAAACAAATCCGAATCTCAGCATCATATAATTGAGGAAGCTCCAGCTGACAGAGTCATAAGCCTTTTCGAAGTCTACTTTAAAAATGAAGCAATCCCTCTTCAATTTCCTAACTAGGTCAATCACCTCATTGATAGCAACCACCCCATCTACCAACTGTCTCCCCTTAATAGAAGCTGACTGGTTTAGAGAGATCAAACTAGGCATAACTAAAGTCAATCTTCTAGCCAGCACCTTAGAAACAAGCTTGTATAGGGACCCTATTAGAGAAATCGGTCTAAAATCATCAATCTTATGGGGAACTTCAACTTTAGGGATGAGAGTAATAAAATAAGAAGAGAAGTTACGTGGTAGATCAGCTGACACAAAGAACTGATCGAACATAATCCTAACCTCATCCTTCAAAAGGTCCCAGAATCTCTCAAAGAAAGAGAAATTGAATCCACCCGGACCAGGACTTTTATTGCCATCAGAATTAACAACCACCTTCTTAATCTCTACTTCACTAAACGGAGTGGTTAAACCCCCCACTTCGTGAGACGACAACCCTAGAAAGACAATCCCATCCAGAGTCGGACGATCCTCCATCATCTCTGAAAAATTAGTCGAGAAATAGTTGACAATCTCGGACCGCACCGCTGTCACACTCTCAACCCATCTGTCCCCCACACTAAGTGCCAAAATTGCATTCTTCCTACCTCTAGATTTCACACTTGCATGAAAATACTTGGTATTGGCATCTCCTTCTTTCAACCAGCGCGACTTTGACCTTTGAAATAAATGAGATTCCTTACACTTAAGGAGACCCCACAAGTCAGCCAGAGCCTTATGACGAGCTTCAATCTCAACCGACGAGAGAACGGAAGACTCTGCCTTAAGGTCCAAATCAGAGATCGCTTCACTTAACATGTTTATAATATAGTTTTAAAAAACTAAAAATCAAAGCACATTAATTAAAAAGATCCTAATTTTTATTGATGTGGAAAAATCAAGTGGTTACATGGTTCATATAGAATTCTTTCTTCACCATTAATCATAGATCGTGCAGTTTAGATTAGCAATAACAAAATTAGTTTAAACATATTTCGTCTCTATTACTTTGAGATAGAAAACGGCATAGACACTGCATCAACTTCTTGTTCCAAATATACTCAAAATCTTTAAATATAGACATCTTGTAAGTAAATCCAACTTAAATTTAATTTGATTTGTCAAGTTGTCAGTGGTTAGTTTTTTTTATTTTATTATTATTATTATTAGGAAAGGAAACTTGCCAAAATGGAAAGCCCCAAAATATAGTTGGTGGCAGAGATTCCACAAGTTGTTAGTTATTAGTGCATTATGCTGTCTAATAACTCTGTTGGTAGTTCTCTGAGCATAGCTCACTTGATTGGGATATTATATGTAAAATGTAGGGATTGAGGTTCGAATTCTAGTATTTCCACTATTTTATCTTTAAAAAGTGAAATTCTTGCCACTAGTCAAAAAAAAAAAAAAATCTAGTTGGTATGTGAATTTTATTTGGTGTTAAAATTATTTTCAATCCCTATAAAGAATATTTAAAATTAAATTCTTATTTAATTTTAAAGTATTTTGTGCCTTTTTTAATGGTTTTTTTGCAGCAATATTTCAAACATTATAAAAACTATGTTTTACGTCTATGGTCTTATGAGGTTGATCATTTTACCGAATTAGTTTTTTACGTTATTTTTTTAGAATTGATCCTTTATGTTATATTATCTTAGCACTGTTAACCTTTTTAATAGATTCCGTTTAAAAGGAGTACATGTGACAATTAAATATTGAGATAACTCAAATAGACATGTCAGATTTACTCAAATAGACATGTCAGATTTCTAACTTTCGTTTTTGCCCACACTTCTTTTTCTTCATCTAAATTCTAGGATGAAAAACCTTAGTACTATAATATATTATTCTAGACCGAGTCAAGACCCATATTATCTTTGCTGCTCGGTCCAAACGAGGTTGGCCCACGATGACGGTCCAATAATCCAACGGCTCGATGACGGTCCATTTTACCAATTTTTTTAACCGTAAGTGTAGATATATTTCTATATACTAAAGATGTATTTTACATCTTTGTTAATTGTCAATGTTTCTCTAGTTGGTAATTACACTAGTTTGACAGCAGGATCATCCATCACTGATTTTAAGATTCTAAAAGTTTTTAAGGTTGGAATCCATCATCCAAGACCTCCTAAAATCATTTAAGTGTTGTGGACTCCCCCATTGTATGGTTGGTACAAGTACAACATTGTTGGCAATTTATTGGACGATCCTGACCCAGTTGCATGTGCTGGTGTGTTTAATTAGAAATTACAAAGGTAAGTTTATTGACTATTTTGCACAAAATATAGGAAGAGTTAATGTCCTTTTTGCTCAAATTATGGGTGCCATTTTAGCTATTGAGTGTCCTTCAGATAAAAATTGGAAGCAACTTTGGTTAGAATATGACTCTAGGCTAGTTGTCTTAGCCTTCAAGTCACCTCATATCATTCGTTAACAATTGAAAACTCGTTGGCTGAATTGCATCACAAAGACCAAATATATGAATTTATGTATTTCTCATATTTGCAGGAAAGGTAATCATTGTGCTAATAAACTTGCTTCTCTAGGTCCCACTTTGAATGACTATAGTTGATAGGATCTCGCTCCTATGATCATTAGAAAGGGTCTTGTTAACAATAGGCTAGGCCTCCCGTTTTTTAGAGTTTGTTAATGTTGTTTGAGGGTTTGGTTTGGTCCCCTCTTTGTATTTTTCTTTTATATAATATTGGATGTTTGAAAAAACAAATTCTAAATACTAAAGAATTTCGCATAAGTATTAAACTTAAAAGACCATAAATGCATATAGTTTATTTATTTAACTTATACGACACTTAAGCCATGAAAGTTTCTCACCTATTGAATTAATCTTTTATCATCTTAAAATTAAGAGTTCAACATAATCTAATCCACCTACAAAATTGACTTATAAGATAATAATTGTCAATACTTTATAAACATATATATTTTCATCTCACAACGAATGTAAGATTTCTTCACAGCATGCTCAAAGCATGAATCAAACCTAAAACTTTAGTTAAGATAGAAGAGAACCGCGGCATCTCTCATATACCTACATAGTTTAGAAGGGACAACAAAAGTGTGAACAGCTGGAATAAATTATTCTAACCGCAAGATGTGAGGGGGACGTCCCAAATCCCAATACACATTTGGCATTATATATAGTACAGCAATGATCAATGAGATACTAACAAATACCAAGAAGCCAAAAAACAATTATCAAACTGAAAAAAATTATAACTTTCCTCATCAGTTAAAAATTATGGCCTCACTGTTATTCACAGTACAGAGGCATGCTCCTGAGTTTGTAAAGCCATCAAAACCAACACCTCATGAAATAAAATTACTCTCAGACATTGATGACCAAGATGGATTACGTTTTCAAATTCCTGTCATACAATTTTACAAATATAATCCAAATATGGCAGGGAAAGACCCTGTTGATGTTATTAGAAAAGCACTTTCAAAAACACTTGTGTTTTATTATCCATTTGCAGGTAGATTAAGGGAAGGTCCTGGTAGAAAACTTATGGTGGATTGTAATGATGAAGGTGTTTTGTTTATTGAAGCTGATGCTGATGTTAGACTTGAAGAATTTGGTGATGCTCTTCAACCTCCTTTTCCTTGTTTGAATGAACTTCTTTTTGATGTTCCTGGTTCTTCAGAAGTGCTTAATACTCCATTGCTGCTTATTCAGGTATTGTATTCATCTTCTCATGCTGTATTAAAGATCTACTAATTTCTCAAGAGAAACAGAGTACATTATAAATTAATAATTGCATACCAATGTAAGGTTGAATTTGTTGTGGTAATGTGAGTGAATTAAGTCTTATATTGTTTAAATAAATGGAGGTTGAACACTTTATAAGTGAAAAAATCCATAAACCCAACGTACTATGGTTTTAGGTAAAAGTGTGGTATCCAGTTCACTTATATAGTTGTTCTTAAGTCCTCGGCTACCCCTTGTGGCCCAACAGTAATATCAGAGCTGACGGTTCGACAAAAGGTTCAACTGGCTCGTTGTTAACCCTTTATACGTTAATTTTGTGGATTTGAGTTAAATCCAACTCAAACTTCTCATATCTCACATGATATAATTGGTTAATGTTTGAATCTCAATTAAAGGAGGTGTTCCATTTATTGTTGAACATTGAACCTATTTTTATTGATTTATTTTTAACTTATTCGAAATAACTTATATAAATAAGTAAACTTTTATATATTATTATAAGTTTTTAAGATAATTTATGATAAAACAACTTATAAAAATACATTTTCTGTTAGTGAAAACTTATGAATGAACATAAATTATATTTATTTGTATAAATTATTGACAAACTAAAAAATAAGTTAAATCTAAACGTGCTCATTGTCTTGAATATGATAACTCTAATAGAGGAACCAATAATAAAAAAAATAGTTATTCAAATTTTTTGTTATTAATATTATTTAATAATTCAACTTAATTATCTTATTTAATTGCATAAAAAGGTGAAACTACGTGTTTTTTGCGCAACAAATTCGTTTGTGAAGCTACTTGTTGTAGCTTTGGCTTGGATATAATTTCATAAGGTGATAATGTCTTATCTTTATGTTTCCAAGAAAATAGAACAAGTGTACAAGGACCACATCCATGTTATTAGGGGTTCCTTAATTTCTCTGAATGAAAGGTACTACGAACTTACCTAACCCCAATTCTTTAGTATAATTTTAAATCTAATGATAATGACTTTTATAAAGTTGTGGTGATTATCACTCTTTAAAAAAAGAAGACCAAATGTTGTCAACAAAATGAAGACGTAAATATTTGATATACTAAACAATGACTGGAACCACATATATGTTCATTATATAAATATGCTAGATCGAAAGGGACATAATCACCTATTTATTTAACTTGTAACTTATTAATTAGGTGTGGTCTAATTTTAATTAATTTGTAACTTATTAAGGGTGTGGGAATTCTTTGGTGCTATTAGTTTTTTTTCTCTCTTCAGTTTGTTCGGGTTGGATTACTCTATTACTCTCTATCAATATATTTAATTTTCAGTTTAAAATAAGTAAACTTAAAACTTTGGAAAAGAGTTTAAATGAAATTTAAAATTATTTGATTCATTCATTAACATACTTGAATTGTAATTGCATACAGGTAACACGCCTCAAGTGCGGTGGATTTATTTTCGCCCTTCGTTTAAACCATACAATGAGTGACGCTGCAGGTTTAACCCAATTTATGAGTGCCTTGGGTGAAATATCTCGTGGGATGAAAGAACCTTCAATTGCACCGGTGTGGAATAGAGAGCTACTAAATGCAAGGGACCCACCAAGAGTGACATGCATTCATCGTGAATATGAACAAATAGCTGACACCAAAGGAACCATTATCCCCTTAGACGATATGGCTCACCGTTCATTCTTTTTTGGTCCTACTGAGGTAGCGTCTATTCGCGCCCTCCTTCCACCTCATCAACAAAAACAATCCAATTTTGAAATTCTCACGGCATGTCTCTGGCGTTGTCGTACAATAGCATTACAACCAGACACCGATGAAGAAGTTCGCATTATTTGCATTGTTAATGCGCGTGGCAAGTTTAATCCTCCATTACCAAGTGGTTACTACGGTAATACTTTTGCATTTCCTGTTGCAGTTACAACTGCTGGAAAACTAATGGAAAATCCGTTGGCATATGCATTGGAGTTAGTTAAAAAAGCAAAAGCTGACGTCACTCAAGAATATATGAATTCAGTTGCGGATCTTATGGTTACTAAGGACCGACCTCATTTTACTGTGGTGAGATCGTTTCTAGTGTCTGATGTGACACGTGCTGCTTTTGGAGAGGTTAATTTTGGTTGGGGGAATGCTTTTTATGGAGGACCGGCTAAAGGAGGAGTTGGTGCTATTCCTGGTGTTGCTAGTTTTTATATACCTTTTAAAAATGCTAAAGGAGAGGCAGGTTTGGTTATACCGGTTTGTTTGCCAAATGAAGCAATGGGAAAGTTCGTTAAAGAGTTAGATAATGTGCTTAAGAACAACGTTAACCAACCTACTATCGGTGGTAAAAAACCTAGTTTCATTATTTCTTCGTTGTAAACTTTAAGAAAAATGTTTGTTTGAATTTACTTTGTTAAGCTTTGGGTGTGAGAATATATATATATAGCATGTTGCAAGAAAATAAGCACAATGATTTTTTTTTTCCTTCGTGCATTGTCAAATGTTTGGAAGTTATTGCTTAATTAAATTAGATTTTCGTAGTTTGAATAATAAAACTCCTTATTAAATTTCTCTTTATTTTCATTGGTTGTTAGATAAATACTTTTAAATTATTAAAGAGTAGTATAAAAAAAATCTTTTATGTTTCCCAAAACACTTGAACAAGTGAATACATAAAACCGCGGCGAAGGACCACATCCGAGTTAGGATCCTGTTCATTTCTTATTCTTTTCATTTCCTCTAATATAAATGTAAAAATGTGACATTAATTGAGTTCAAATCTCTTTTATATACCCAAAAATATTTAAAAATTGTATGAAAAATAGCTAATTGTAATAAAAAAAACTATATGATCCATAAAAAATTGTATAAAAAATACTTAAAAATTGCATACATTTCAACATATATAAGAATACAATATGTTTGTCATTTGCTTTTCATACAACACACAGAATGTCTAATATATTATTTGAATCTCATGCAAAGATATATATACCACTTGACATTTGCATGCAATTTGTCACCTTATATTTATTGCAAAATCTCTCACTTATAAAGTGTTCAACCTCGACTCTTTTAAGCAATGTGTGACTTAACACTCACACTTGCCACAACAATCTCCCCCTCAAATGTGAGTATGCTCTCCCTCAAGCGGAAGCTTTCTTCATCCAAACACTTGGACCGCCGTTGGCCACACTCAACAGGACACGCTGTCTGACCACCTTTGTCAGGAAGACTTTCGATACAAGGAGCCGGTCGAACCCTTCGTCAAACCATCGGCTTGGACACCACTCTTTAACCCAAGCCAAAACCTTCTGTTTGGTTCAACGGAGGGGAGGGGAGGGAGAGGGGAGTTGTTGTTTAATTATATACGTGTTTGGTTCAAAAGAGGGGAGGGGGGTATTTTAACAAGGATAATTTTGTCAATATAAACTTTTAATATTCAAACAAGGATAATTTAGGATTTTAACAAATTAATTGAGGGTAATTTTGTCAATATAAGAAATTAGATTTTAGTTTCCCTCTCCTCCCCTCCAAATCCCCCCAAATTGGGGGAAGCAAAAATTGAGCTATATTACCTCCCCTCCCCTCCCCCTCACAAAAAATTGAACCAAACGTAAAAATTTAAAATATCACCTCACCTCCTCTTCCCTCCCCTCCCCTCCAAAAACTCCGAACCAAACAGACCCTAAGGCGTTAGGTTTATGGGTCATCTCACTTATAAAGTGTTCAACCTCCACTCTTCTAAGCAATGTGAGACTTAACACTCACACTTGCCACAACAAAAGGGGAAAAAATAAGATTAATGTTGGGTCATCACGAGGGGGCAGCCAGGGGATCATCCACATTGGGTTCAAGAACGACTCTACAAGTGAGTTGGACACCACACTTTTACCCAAAACCTTAAGGCTTTAGGTTTATGGGTCCTCTTACTTATAAAGTGTTCAACCTCCACTATTTTAAGCAATGTGGGACTTAACACTCACACTTGCCACAACAATCTCCCCCTCAAGTGTGAGTTCATCCATACCAGGATATGCTCCCCCTCAAGCGGAAGCTTCTTCAGCAACACTACACTTGCACCGCCGTTGCCACACTGCACACGGGACATGCCGCCTGACCACCTTTGTCAGGAAGACTTTCGATACAAGGAGCCGGTCGAACCCTTCTTCGAACCATCGGCTCTGATACCACTGTTGGGTCATCACGAGGGGACAGCCAGGGGATCATCCACATTGGGTCTAAAAACAACTGTACAAGTGAGTTGGACACCACACTCTTACCCAAAACCTTAAGGCGTTAGGTTTATGGGTCTTTTTACTTATGAAGTGTTCAACCTCCACTATTCTAAGCAATGTGGGACTTAATACTCACACTTACCACAACAATTAATTGCATAACTTGAAGAGGTGTTAGGGATGACAGATGAATTGCAGATGATAAGCACCGATCTCTGCTATTCTGGTACCCTAATAGACCTAACAAAAAATTTATTTAATTTTTGAAGTTAGATAGTGGTCATCTTCCCATGCAGTACATATGGGGCACTATATATACAGTACCGATCCACAAAGCATACAAACAACCCATTATCAAATTAAGCACTTTTTTCTTTAATTATAACTTTCTTTACTAGTAAACATTATGGCCCAATCTCTGTTATTCACAGTACAGAGGCGTGCCCCTGAAATTGTAAAGCCATCAAAACCAACACCTCATGAAATAAAACAACTCTCAGACATAGATGATCAAGATGGATTACGTTTTCAAATTCCTTTTTTACAATTTTACAAATATAATCCAAATATGAAAGGGAAAGACCCTGTTGATGTTATTAGAAAAGCACTTGCAGAAACACTTGTGTTTTACTAACCATTTGCAGGTAGATTAAGGGAAGGTCCTGGTAGGAAACTTATGGTTGATTGTAATGATGAAGGTGTTTTGTTTATTGAAGCTGATGCTGATGTTAGTCTTGAAGATTTTGGTGATGCTCTTCAACCTCCTTTTCCTTGTTTGGATGAACTTCTTTTTGATGTTCCTGGTACTTCAGAATTGCTTAATACTCCATTGCTGATTATTCAGGTAATGTATTAATCTTCTATTATTGTATTAAAGACATTTTAAAAGAAATAGAGCATTTTTGTTAATTCATAAGTTTTTACTAACAAAAATTGTATCTTTATATGATATCTAAACATACTTGCAAAAAAATCATTCAAACAGACACGTTCATTGTCTTTACGGTAGGGATCAAAACTGCGTGTAGGATAATTTTTGAGAAACTAAAAATTCTAATAAAAATTAAGTAAGGACTAACACGTTCATTGTTTTCATCGCGAACTGTTGTCTCTAGCTTTTTAATCGATTTTATCTGTCAGAACTATGAATTATTTTTTGCGGTGATATTTAATAAATTATAGAAACATTGCTTGCAAAAGTTTAGAAATTTTTAGCAAAGGGTGAACTTTAAAGTTTTTAGTGCTTAAAATTTCAGTTATTTCATTTTTTGTTAAAAATTCTAATTTTTGTGGAATAAATTTTTATAATATTATAAACATTGATACAAAAATTCATTAAATATATGAAGAGTACAAACGAATTGATTTAAAAAACAAAGATAAAAAATTACAACATAAAATATTTGGAGACCAAAATTTGTTAAATTTTTCAATAAGGATTAACAACAAAATTTAGAATATTTATAGAAACCAAATACTTATTTAATAAAAAATGAAATTTCATAATAATAAAAAACATTGAATCATTTGGACTTAGGCCGCTTTTATAACAAAAAAAAAAACGTCGAATCAGATGTAGTGTTTGCCTAATGCAAGCTTCTCAAAAATGTCCATCTCACCCTTACCTTTATTTTTAGTTTATTTTTTAAGTGTATATATAGATATTAAGTAACGTCAGTATAGAATGGAAATGAGTGAGGTTGTGAACCTTCTTATTGTAGCTTTAGTTTGGAAGTGATTTTATTAGGGATTTTGCCTGATGTGCACAAATAAATTAGTGTATCACACCATACATAAGTTTAATTTATACTATTAGATTAATAAATCACATCTTATCATATCATGTTTGATCAATTGGTAAGACATATACAGCTAATAGTAAGCTTGCATGGTACAATATTATTCATGCTGTACACCATAGAACTGAGCTTCTTAAATTGTTTTTCTCATGTGCAAAACTAAACCATTGAATTTTTAACTTTCTTATTTTAAATTTGGGATGATGATTTCACTTGACCTAATTTTAGACAAACAAACAAGAGTTTGGTTGTGGTCCAATTTTAATTAATTTGTAACTTATGAATGGTGTGTGGCACATCACGAATATTTGTCAAGGACTCACCGTAGGATAAACTACTACTTTCTGTTTTATACTTTTATTGGATTTTGTGCTAGTTGGTGTGGAACTTCTTGGAAAAGGATAGCCTGCAGTTGAATTACAACTGCAGGGTTATGCTGTACAATTTTTTTCATTAGTTTAATAATTTATTTAAATAATAATAATATGATTTGGTGCACTGTGTGGGCCTGCAATTGAATTCCAACCGCAGGTGATCCACATCCGAACTTCTTTGGTGCTGTTAGATTTTTTTTCTCTTCGGTTTGTTCGGGTTGGAGTACTCTAACTCTATTACTCTCATTATCAATATATCTATTTTTATGCTAAAAATAAAATAAACTTAAAACTTATGAAAAAAGTTTAATTAAAATTACATTATTCATTCTTTCAGGTAACGCGTCTAAAGTGCGGTGGTTTCATTTTTGCCATTCGTCTAAACCATACAATGAGCGATGCATTAGGTTTGACCCAATTCATGAATGTCATAGGCGAAATATCTTGCGGGATGAAAGAGCCTTCAATTGCACCAGTGTGGCACAGGGAGTTATTAAATGCACGGGACCTACCAAGAGTGACATGCACTCATCGTGAATACGAACAAATGCACGGGACCTACCCAACGAGGTAGCCTCTATGTGCGCTCTCCTTCCACCTCATCATCAAAAACACACCAAGTTTGAAATTATCACGGCATGCCTTTGGCGCTGTCGTACAATAGCATTACAACCAGATACTAACGAAGAAGTCCGCATGATAGTCGTCGTTAACGTGCGTGGCAAGTTTAATCCTCCCTTATTACCAAATGGTTACTATGGTAATGTTTTTGCAAATCCTGCGGTAGTTGCAAGTGCAGGTAAAGTAATTCAAAATCCATTGGAGTATGCATTGGAGTTAGTTAAAAAAGCAAAAGCTAACGTCACTCGAGAATATATGCATTCAGTTGCGGATCTTATGGTTATCAAAGATCGACCTCATTTTACTGTGGTGAGATCGTTTGTAGTGTCTGATGTGACACGTGCTGCATTTCGAGATGTTGATTTTGGTTGGGGGGAAAGCTATTTATGGAGGACCAGCTGGGGGAGTTGGTGCTATTGCTGCAGGTGTTACTAGCTTTTATATACCTTTTAGAAATGCTAAAGGAGAGGAAGGTTTGGTCATAACAATTTATTTGCCAAATCAAGCCATGGGAAGGTTTGTTAAAGAGTTAGATAGTGTGCTTAAACGTTAACCAACCTACTATGGTTGGTCAATCCGGTTTCATTATGTCTTATGTGTAAACAACAAAAATATGTTTGTTTGGATTTTCTTTGTTAAGTTTAGTGTGGGAATAAATTAAGGGTGTGTTTGATTCGCAAAACAGCAAGAACCAAACAAAACAGTACATGACAGAACAAGTTAGTACAAGACAGGACAAAGTTGTAACGGAGAGAGATAGGCCGATTATATTTTTTATATTTGAAAATAAAATAGGTATTGTTGTATTTTTTTTTATAGTTGTATGTGAACAAAAAGTTGTTTTGTCATTTGTGGTTCTGTGAGGGACAAAAAAATTTGTTTTTGTCATGTCCCTTGTAACTTGTTTTGTCCAGTTTCATAAGCAGTTTCTAAATCAAACAGGGTACAACAAAAGTTTGATGTGAGAATAAATTGAGAATGTACGTTGAAAGAAAATAAACATGATGATCTTTTCTATTTTTTTTTGTTAGTTTAATTAGTAGTTAGTGGTTATTCTAAAAACTCCTTATTAAGATTCTCTTTGCATCCCTTAACTTATCAACCAAACTAAATACCAGTACCTAAAAAAGTTGAGTGATACATTACTATAAACTATGTCATGTCTGTATTTATATAATTATGTGGGTTTGGGCGCTTGATAACTTTCGTTATTACATACTAAAAGTAACATAATTCAATGGAGTTTTGAAGGACTTTTTGATGGTTTTTAAGCTTAGAATAAGATAAAATTATGGTTTTGAAGAGATGACTTGTGCTGGAAGAAAACAGGGAAAAAAGTATTTGTCATCCCAACGATGGGACAATGACTTATGCTGCCTGCGCGTAGCGTGGGAAATCATGCGCATCCCAACGTTGGGGATTCATTTTTGCACTATACATTGATTGGAGACCCCCTTGAGCAAGGGTTACGAACTTTGGGAGCAAAATTGAAGATTGGGGCTCATTGGAAGTGGATTCTAACAAGATTTAAGGGGTGGAAACACTCCAAAATCTCTTGATGATGAAATCTTCTCTTCTTCTCCATGTAATCTCTCTTTTTAATATGAATTGCTAGATTCTTAGATTGGATTTTTAGGAAATTCTCATGTAATTTGTTTGAACCATATGAACTTGATTTTATATGAATGGATTTTTAGGAAATTCTCTAGTTTCAATTGATTATTCTTTATGTTTAATGCTTCACATAATTAGGTCAATTGTGTGATTGATTGAATTGATTGATTTTATCATGAAAATGAAAGTTTATCTTAGAACTAGTGATAGTTGAACAATTACTTGTCACTTTAGACATATTGGATGAGTAATTGTGATTATAGAATTAAGTGTGTAAAACTTCACTCAATCACAAATCACCTAAGACATTAGAGAATTTGTGATAGAGTGAGAGGATCATATTACCAAGACATCGGTATGATCAATTTTGGTTAATTCATCTTGAAGCTAGTTGAGTAATTCGTAAGTATAGAACATGATTCATCAAACAAAATACATTGAGATGAACTGATGAAATCCAATCACACACCAATTGTTCGATAAAATTCCTAAACAAAGTTTCATGAACAAAACCCCCCATTATGTCTTTAAATTTACATTTAATAAGTAGTCCAATTAGTTTTGCTTGATTTACAACAGTCCTCGTGGGAACGATAATTCTTTTACTACTTGTCGATATTTGTATACTTGCAAATTATCCATCAGCGCTTAGTAGGAGTGGCGCCTTTTTGTCCGGGAGCATGATTTTCTTAGTGATCTCTTCAAGTTATTGGGAACAATTACTCTAAATTCGTCAGAGAATTCGTGGCACTGGAAATTTGACCATTCTGAGATGTATTCGGTGAAGTCGGCTTACTTCAACCTTACAAATGGGGAGCAGAGTGCAGTTAGGAGATCAGGTGAAGAGATTAATATTTTGGCTAAAGTTTGGAAGTCTTGGCTCCTCCGAAGGTTATGGTCTTCTCGTGACAACTCCTCCAAAATAGGATCCCAACTCGGGTTATAATCTCTTTAGGCGCGGGGTATTAGCCTTGTGTATTTTGTGGGGTCTTAGGGGAGTGTTCGGTCCACTTGTTTGTTACGTGTGCAATAAGAAAGAGTAAAAAGAAAAGTTGGGAACGTGAAGTGAAAATCTGATGGATAACGAATAGATAAAAGCGCGTGTCTTACAACAGGGAAATAAAAGAATTGGATTAATTTAACCACGGTTAAACCGTGGCAAACACATTTTGTTACCCAAATAACCGTCGCTAAAGAGAAATTTTTTTGTAGTGCCAATACTATTTACTACATGATTTGATTTTGCTAATTTCTGTGAATTATTTTCCATTATGCATTGTTGGAAAATATTACCTCTGTTCATTTTTATTTGTCGTCTTAGATAATTTACTATATATTAATAAAGTGTATTTTTGTACCTTATCTTCCTATTATACCCTAATTTTATTTTATTTTTTGGAATATATTATGTAAAAAAAAATAGGAACAAAACAAAAACAATAAAAAGATTATATGAAAAATTTTAGTAAAAAAAAATTATATAAAAATTAGTCAATAAAAAAAATAGGAATGAGGGTATAATAGACAAAATATAACTTTAAACTATCAAAACGAAAAATAATTTGAAACAAATATTTTTTCTAAAACGACAAATAAATATGAACGGATGAAGTAGTTGTTTAAAAAAATTGTAAATCTATATCTATACTATATATAAAAAGGATACAAAAAAATTTTGGTGTGGACTTTTCATAATAATCAATAATACCCTTGAATTATTTTTAGCAACAAAAATCTTTTATTAACAAACTTACCATATCTATACTATATATCTATACTATATATAAAAAGGATACAAAAAAATTTTGGTGTGGACTTTTCATAATACCAATAATACCCTTGAATTATTTTTAGCAACAAAAATCTTTTATTAACAAACTTACCATAGGGGCATGTCTTTATTTATTTATTTTGGACATAAGTTAGACACAGGCAGGCGCGGAACGCGCCTGTCTGGCCCGCTAGTTATATATAAAAAGGATACACAAAATTTTTGGTGTGGACTTTTCATAATAACAAAAATACCCTTGATGTTTTTAAAAAAAACAAAAGTTTTTTATTAAAAAACTCACCATAACTTTAGACACATTTTTTTTTGTGCAACAAATTTTTTTTATTAACAAACTCACCATAGGGGCATGTATTTATTTATTTTTTGACATAAGTTAGACACAGGCAGGCGCGGAACGCGCCTGTCTGGCCCGCTAGTTATGTAATAAATCTATCAGGAAAAAAATGAAATGAGTCGGTCCCCCAAACCAATAAATCAAGAGTTTAATGGATATACTCCGACGGTGTAAAATAATTTTACACGATCGTCCAATAAACAACTATCATTTTGCCATGTCATATCTGTTAGATAATAGTATTAGTGGGCTTATGATATTGGGCTTGTTTGTAAGTTAGTAGTTTAGTCCGTTTAGGTTTTCTATATATATTATCTGTGTAATCCTTATTTTGTTAAGCAATGTTATTCTGATATTACTGAAACCCTAGCCACTTTATCTTTCTTAGTTTGTATCTCTGAATCTAACATGGTATCGAGAGCATGGTTCGATCCGTCTTGACTCATTTGTTGCTTCCGCTTTGAGTTTTCAATAATTTGGGAATATGTTTGCTAGTCGTCTGGATCTGTTGATTGTCGTTCTGTTCAATTTGTTCGTTGCCTGTAGCTATATTTTTGGATTTGCAAGTATTTGATGGGGTGCGATACATGCTGATGGAATTATGTTTGCATCGTCTTGGTATTTGAACTAAGTGGGTGTTTATCCTTCTTATTACGTTGGTTATTGGGTTATAGTAACAATGGTTGAAATAGATATGATTTTTTTTCAATTGGCTTTCTCTGATTCTGGTGACGGAATACTCACAATCCGAAGTCTGGATCCGAAGTCTGGATCCGAAGTCTGAATCCGAAGTCCGAATTTGAAATCTAGTTCCCCACTCTAAAGTTGAGGGGTAGTCCGAATCTGAAATCTGGTTCCCCACTCTAAAGTTTGGTTCCCCACTCTAAAGTTGAGGGGTAGTGTTTGGAGTTTATATTTTTGAGTAATGTTTTTTGTATTTTGTTTGACAAACTCATAATGCTTCTTGTTGATGCATTATAAGTTTGAGGGGAGGTGTTAGATAATAGTATTAGTGGGCTTATGATATTGGGCTTGTTTGTAAGTTAGTAGTTTAGTCCGTTTAGGTTTTCTATATATATATTCTCTGTGTAATCCTTATTTTGTTAAGCAATGTTATTCTGATATTGCTAAAACCCTAGCCACTTTCTCTTAGTTTGTATCTCTGAATCTAACAATATCAAGAAAGTCGGGTGAAGTAGGGTGATGTGACGGAAAACATGGTTGATATTGATTGAGAGTGTAAAATTATTTTACACTGTCAGTGCATATTCATTTTTCTCATAAATCAAAGTGGACTTGATTTTTAAAATGGAACTCCTAAAAAGGCCAACAATTTTACCCCGTGAACACTGAACAAACTTTGTGCAAAACTAGTTAAAATAGTACATGGCAAGTGCTAAATAAACAAACCATGTCCCTTAAAGTAACCTACCAGTTGTGTAAAAAAAAAAAAAAAAGTAACCTAAACCATACAATTTCAAACAATTGATTATAAATATCATAAAATTAAGATCACAAAATTAATACCACGTCATGAAGATCAGTTTCCCACCCAATACCTACCAACTGTTTGACTTCCATACCTCTCAATCAATGTATATATGCCAACATTATTACCATCATCACATCACCCTTCTAAACCACCCATCGCATACCTGCAAACTGCAGTACCTGCATCCATATTTCCAACCAACGGACGTAGTAATAACAATTAACCATGGAAATGAATCCTCTCCATCTCTTTTTTCTATATCTCTCTCCTTCCTCTCTATCTCTCTTAATTTCAATTTCTCTCCTCATTTACAATGCACAACCAAAATAGTTCTTTATTGTCCACAAATTCTAGTTTAACTGGTACAAATATCAAAATTGTTAATGTCGAACCCCACAATCAGGGCTCAAACTCCGGTCCATCCACTTTATCAGTTCTTCTATCAACAAAAAAAATAGTTCTCCATTCACATAAATCGAGAAAATCACCATTTTAGTTAGTATAAGTAAAAGTACAACTCAATGTTGTTTTGGTATATGAATGTATCAAAATTATAGACACGTTTACATGTGTTCCTTTTATTAGTTATTTTAGTCATTAAGTTAGTCAACGTGTAGAAGTCTCCTCTGAGACAGCAACGGTAATCATTTAAGTAGTTTTGTGCGTAAAATTGAATCCTCCAATGCGTTTCATGCTAAGATGTGGGGTATGTACATTAGAATGGACTTAAATCGTAGACAGGGAATTTCTCATGTTCAATTAGAAAGTGAGACAAATGTGTTGGTCGACATGGTAACAGAATACTGCAATGTTAACAAAAATATTTATATTTTTTTTTAATGGCAAATAAAATATATATATATATATATATATATATGGGTAATGCTAATGCACACCCACTCACTTTTGTGAAGGTGTGCATTAGCAACATACACCTCATAATAAGACAAAAAAATATTTAGTTTTAATTTAATAAAAAATAGAATTTAGGGACAGAAATATAATTTTAATGTTGTTTTCTCTTCCTTCTCCATTTTTCTTTTTAAAGTCAGTTTGTTACAAACTCATTATGTCATTGGTAAAAAAAAACTTAACCCAAAAAAAAAACTAACGCTTACATACCGTAAACTTCATTAAAAAAAACTACCTTCTCCAAAAAAAAACTATAAAACAAATATTTTAAACGAAAAATAATAGAGCACGTAACAAAAATATTGTAAAAAAATATAATATTAACATTAGTCAAAAAATATTAATTTGAAAACAAAATAATTTATATGCATTTATAACATGCAACAAGCTAAAATAAGTACTACGAAAATTTCTTATAAAAAAAAAATAATAACAAGGAAAAAAACTCAATCAAGATCAAGTATGCATGCATTAGTTTTTTTTTTTACCAATGACATAGTAATGAGTTTGTGACAAAATGACTTAGAAGAAAAATGGAGAAGTGAGAGAAAAACAACATTAAAATTACATTTCTATCCCTAAACTATATTTTTTTATTAAATTAAAAATAAAGATTCTTTTGTCTTATTAGGAGGTGTATGTTGTTAATGCACACCTTCACAAAAGTGAGTGGGTGTGCATTAGCATTACCCTATATATATATATATATAGTTGTTCAAAATATATATATACACAAAGAGAGTCCTCGAACGAAAGTACAAGAAGTACTAAGTCCCAAGAATAATATATATAATGAACTCTTAGATAGAAAACCCATAAGGCGTCCTCGGACTATACCAAGAGCCACCAACCAAAAAAAAAACCAAACGGCCAAAAAGAGAAAAATAGAAGGAAAAACAATCAAGAAAAGAAGACAAAAAGCAAGCTCATATCCCACCAAGACCACCACCAGGCCCCAGTATTACCACTACACATGACTCTAACAGTTCCAGCACAAAATAGGTTGCGCCTTCCACTCATAAAGAGAGCAAGGGCTGACAAGGTTTTTGACCAGATCCCGCTTCGAAGAAAAAAAATTCACTTTATCTAGCACATTCATAAACTCAAAAACATGAATTGACATATCCAAATTAACCATATATACCGTGAAAGAAACATATTAGCTGATTGATTATTTAATTTCTATCTAATTTTAAATTTCATGATTTGTATTTCCAATAACCTCTCCTAAAAAAAAGCTTCAAAGTCTCGTTTTTTATAACATTTTCGATATTTTCATGTATCTAAATGTTTTGGATAAATTTTTAGTTTCATTTTTCATTAGATTTTGCCCTCTTTTTTGAAAAAATTAAAATATCTCTCCTTAATACCATTAATACCAACAATACATTTAAGGTGTAATTGGACCGGTTTGGATCAGTTTTGAGTTAATCGAATGTCCGAACCAATGAACTTTCGATTGGTTCGTTTTTTAGTATTTTTCAAAAATGTATCCAAACCAAACTCATCGGTTTGGTTCGGTTTGATTCGGATACTTTAATCGGTTTTACAATGCATTTTTTCTGATGTATTTCCATGCTATTATTTTTGTACGGATATATTGTTTTTCCATAAGTACATCAAATAAGTTCATCAAATACAAAATTCATCTCTTTTCTCTTAAGTTAATCAAATACATAATACAACCATATTGAAATCAAATCCAAAATATAATTTTTTTTCTCGTAAGTTCATCAAATACATAATACAATCATATTAAGTTTATTCCCACTAGAATCGTCAATATTTCATGCACATCATGTTGTCATCTCGTCAATGTTAACTTCACCGTTATATATATATATATTGGTTTGTTCATCGATTCTTAAAATTGAAACCGAGAACCAGTGGCGGAGCCAGGACCCTGGCTCAGGGGGTGCAAGTTTTATAACTACAGTTAATTATTAATTTATCTATTTATTTGTATATGTCAATTTTGTAGATTGTTTTTCGTGTTTTTATTGTCATTATTAAATTTTAAAGTAATATTAATTATTATTTAGTCAAAATTATTCCTAACTATTTATTGGAGAGAGACATGTAAAATAAAATAATAAATATTTAAGAGCATTATAAGGAAATGACAAATAAAAATAATGAAGATCCATTTTCATCCGTCACAATTTTTTTGACGGCTCAATTTCATCCCTAACAAAATATAACTGAAATATGTCTCTAATATTTTTATACTGTAGATAAATTATTCCCTATATTATAACAAACTATGAATTAATTCGTCCCCATTATGAAAATGTCAAAACCTAGTTTGAGTATTATTTTTATCAAGAACTGAACTAGATCTTTACAAAATTGTGACGAACTAAAATGAATTTTCATTCTAAATAAAAATAAAAATGAGCAAAAGTAGTATATATTTAATGTAAAGTATGAAATTTAAAATTATATATGTTATAATTAGGTTCATGCTAAAAAATTAAATTACTTCTCATCAAAATAAATAAATATATGTTTAAAAAAACTAAATTACTTTGTAATATACTAATATATCTGAAATTGGCGAGACATAGACATGAAATTCACTTTGGCAGAGTGGATATGGGAATGAATCTTAGTGACATTTATCTTTCCAATTTAAACATGAAAGTAAATGCATTGGCTTAAATAAATCAAAGAAAATGACAAAATATGTAAAAGATAAGAGTTGTATTAAGATAATCATTGGCTCCACGTGAATATAGTTGTTACAGGGTGCAATATTAAAAAATCAGAGGGTGCAAGTACTGTTTTTAATTGGATTGTATGTGTATTTGTCCAAAAGTCAGGGTGTGCATATGCACCCTCTCATCTCTATACAGCTCCGCCACTGCCGAGAACGAAACCAAACCACATATATTTTCATTTGATTTGGTTGGATTTTTAATCTGAATAAAAAAAATTGATTTTTTTTCTTCAGTTTGGATTGGTTTGCATAGTACATTAGTACATTAGTATTAAGGACAACAACAGTATGCAACTTAGAGCATCAACAATGGAGCTCCCCAAGTTTGGGATCTTAACTGGGTCCCACATATACACATCACTCATTTATTATTTTTTAATAATAGTTCTTAATAAGCACTCAATCTCTCCAACTCAGCACCTCTTCAAAAGTTCTAAATGGGTCCCGTCAATAACTTCACATCACAATAACTTATTATTTAATAATTCATATTTTATACTATTAAATTAATTGGATTATAAAATTACAAAATTAATATGTACTATTTTTTTATAATTCAAAATAATAATTAAAATTCGAAAATTAATTTAAAATAATATTGCCAAATTTAAGAATTACATAATTAAAAAATAATTTAAAATAACATTACATAATTTTAAAAATAACTAATTTTGTTGATCGTCATGCCCAAAATGTTGCCAAATATGCTCGACATTAATTTTTTTTGCAGCAAATTTAAGGTTGAATTACTCCTATACTACTATATTAATTAATCATTTAATTATTAATAATATATAAAAGTAAGCGGGTCCCATAAAAAAATATATTTTAATGAAAATTAAGGTGGGCTCCAGAGGAGAGAGAGAACTCTTATATAAGAATCGGTTCTTATTAAGAATTCAAAATTGTACTGCTCCAATGGTAGATCTTATTAAGAACCGATTATTAAAAGGTTAAGATCCACCATTGTGGATGCTCTTAGTATGCAACTTGCTCAAGGACAACAACACACATATTCCTACGTCAGTACATTGACCGTGACATATCATTTACTTTCGACAGCGTACCAGCTGACGCGAAACATTATTTAATTTTGTTTTATGTGTGTTTTTTTTAATCAAGTTATCTATCAATTAGAAATTCCATTTTAAAGGCGGATAAGTGGAGTATTCGGTATTCGAACTCCAGCTCTTACTTTTATAACCAAGGTTGTTAAAATCCCGATTTAAAACCTAAAAACTATAGATTTTACGTTTCTAGGTCATCATTTCGAGTTAAATCGCTGGTAGAATCATTTTTGGGTAAAATCGTAGTCTGGAACGATTTTACAAGATTTAAATCGCTATGAAATCGCTGAAATCATGTAAAATTATAGGTTTTAACTCTTTTAGACGATTTTACCTTCTTGTTTTTGGATAATTTTTTGGATGTTACTTGATGATTTGGTGGGCAATTTGTGTAGTTTGATCCAAGTTTACGAATATTACATTTTATTATGATGATTTAGTATATTTTAGCTTTTAAATTAATTTGGAACTTTAAATTATTGACGCATTTATAATATTATACAAGTATATATATGTCTTAAATATAAATATAATATTATTTTAATATGAGGTAAAATCGACGATTTTACGATTCGATTTTACGTTTCGATTTTACCTAGACAAAACGAGTTAAGGTAAAAACTCGATTCTGACAACCTTGTTTATAACGCTATATCCCTTTCAACTGAGGTAAACTAATGAGAACTTGTTTTATCATTAAAAGAGTTAATTTTTCAAACCAATGTCATTCTTTGCCAAAATCTCAAAGAGGAAAACTAATGTGTTGATTTCTTAGTCAAGTTTGTATCTTCATCGAAAACGGGTCTCTTAATTCATGCCACATCGTTGGAAGACATGTTTGACCTCATCAGAAACTACTCTTCTAAAACTTTCTTCCTAAAATAATAGCTTTTTTTTTGTTGTCTTTTTTTTATCTGTTTAATTTAGCTTTGCAACAAAAAAAAATAGAACTATAAAAAAATACGGGGAAACCCCACCATATTTGTAAGGCTAAAATGCAGTTTTTACCCCAAGTTTCACAATTGTGCGATTTTAGACTCTCAAGATTCAATTGTGCGATTTTAACTCCCTAAGACCATCTCCAATGATGGATCTTATACTATTAAGAACCAGTTCTTAATAAGATCTACCTTTGGAGCAGTACACTTTTGAATTCTTATTAAGAACCGATTCTTAAATAAGAGTTATCTCTCTCCTCTGGAGCCCACCTTAATTTTCATTAAAAAAAATAAATTTATAGGACCCGCTTACTTTTATATATTATTAATAATTAAATAATTAAATGATTAATTAATATAGTATCGAGCATATTTGGCAACGTTTTGGACATGACGATCAACAAAATTAGTTATTTTTAAAATTATGTAATGTTATTTTAAATTATTTTTTAATTATGTAATTCTTAAATTTGGCAATATTATTTTAAATTAATTTTCGAATTTTAATTATTATTTTGAATTATAAAAAAATAGTACATATTAATTTTGTAATTTTATAATCCAATTAATTTAATAGTATAAAATATGAATTATTAAATAATAAGTTATTGTGATGTGGAGTTATTAACGGGACTCATTTAGAACTTTTGAAGAGGTGCTGGGTTGGAGAGATTTAATGTTTATATTAAGAACTATTATTAAAAAATAATAAATGAGTGATGTGTACATGTAGGACCCAGTTAAGATCTCAAATTTGGGAAACTCCATTGTGGATGCTCTAAGTTTCACAATTGTGCTATTTTGGTCCCCCATGTTTGAATTGTGCGATTTTGGCCCCAAAGTTTACCCCATTTTGCAATTGCTGGCTTCCTGTTGACTTTTTGACTAAAAAATTGCTTATATGGCATTTTTAAAATAAATAGTTTTAAAAATAAATAAATGTATTAATTTTTTTTATAAAAGGTTTAATCATTATTGTTTTTAAAAATACAGTTTATAAATTTTTAAAAAAATTAATTTAAAACAAATTAACATTTAAAATATGTTTTAAAATTAAAAAATGTATTAATTTTATTTAATAAAAGGTTGAATAGTTATTTTTAAAAATCAATTTATAAAGTTTTAAAAACAATGTCCCATAAGTCCTAGCTCAACTGACAAAAATGTCGAAATTGTTAGGCCGGATGTCGTGACCCTGGTTCGAACTCGGGATCTCACAATTATTTGTGAGTTTAATTTCAGTGGATTACCACTTTATCTAAGATCAAAAACAAAAACAATTAAAAAAATTAGTTCATTAAAAAATTTGGAAGCTATTCTTTATAGCAAAATTATATTATAAACTACATATAAGAAACAAAAACTTATTTTATATATTATTTTTTAAAATAAAAAACAATTTGTCTTTTAATTTTAAAACATCTTTTTAATTTTAATTTATTTTTAAAATATTTGTTCCACCGTGTGATTGCATCAAATTTTGCAATAATGAAAACTATTAACATTTAAGTTTTCTTTTTCAATTCATTTTCTCAACATAATAGAAATATTTACACGCCACCTCCTCCTCTTTTCCATCATATTTTTTATTTATGTATATAATAAAACTTTCATCCACAAATCCTAGCTCAACATATAGTGTGCGATTCTACTCCAATCCGGGATATTCCTCCAGGTCGTCACTAGAGTATCTACAACAAAAAAAAAAAGTGTGAACAGCTGAATTAAATTATGGCAACTACATATGGACGATGTGAGCAGCTAGAATAAATTATCGCAACTGCACGTGACAATGTGAGATCCTAATAAATTATATATATATGATCTCTCTATCCATCCATGCATATTCAGTACTTGCATATCAAATTAAGCACCCTTTCCTTAATCAAAAATTTCCTAATTTGTTAACAATTATGGCACAATCTTTGTCATTCACAGTGAAGAGACTTGCCCCTGAATTTATAAAGCCATCAAAACCAACTCCTCATACAATAAAACTACTCTCAGACATAGATGATCAAGATGGATTACGTTTTCAAATTCCAGCAATACTATTTTACAAATATAATCCAAATATGAAAGGAAAAGACCCGGTTGATGTTATTAGAAAAGCACTTGCAGAAACACTTGTGTTTTACTATCCATTTGCAGGTAGATTAAGGGAAGGTTATGGTAGGAAACTTATGGTTGATTGTAATGATGAAGGTGTTTTGTTCATAGAAGCTGATGCTGATGTTACTCTTGAAGAATTTGGTGATGCTCTTCAACCTCCTTTTCCTTGTTTGAATGAACTTCTTTTTGATGTTCCTGGTTCTTCAGAAGTGATTAATTCTCCATTGCTGCTTTTTCAGGTATCCTATTAAAGATCTGTTAATTAATTTTTCTCAAAATATAGTCACTTTATAATAACATTTTTGCACCATTATAGAGAACCAGGAACATGTGTTTAGTGGGAGGGGTTAGAGTTAGACTCCAATAATAGAGAACCGGTAGAGTTTGGAGGAGTGTTGAGTTGAGTTTTCCTGAGATCGGATGGGTTGAAGGCTGTCAACAAATTCAACATCCTCTCAGTCTCACCAATGACAATTAGATTTCCGGCAATTACAGCATCCTACTGTAACCGATCTCAGCAATCGGATCAAAAACCAATATCTGATATCATTTTAACTGAAAATACAGTTTCCAATGTATAACATGTGACGTAGCAACTTTTAACTTTGTTAAGTCGGATTTTGAGTCGACATAAGAAACGTTTGCTAGGTCGAGTAAACTTCTTCTGACTTAACAAGTTCTAATCTAGTATTTATAAAGCACATATAACATTTGGATTCGACTTAAGATGTTTTCTTAAATAAGTTACGTTTAACCGACCTAAAAAGTTTTGTTTAATTTCCTGCACATGCTGAATACTTTTTTTAGAAGCAGCTAATATTATTGATAAAGAGACCAAGTACAAAGAGTACATTGGATTCGAGCTAAAGAGTCTGGACATTAATGGTCGTCTGTACACAACCATTACACTAGTAGAATAAGAGGTTACAATAAAATGCAAACTCAAAAGAAAGCCACAATGAATTAATTTATAACACCTACTCCAAAATAACATAAAAAAAACCTCTTAAAAGCTGCAATATAAGCAAGAAAGTTCTGTTTCAAAAAAAAAAACTGATGAAAAAAATTTACTACTCTTTGTTTTACTACTCTCTTATCAATCTATATTGGTGTTTAAAAAAAAAACTTCTGAAAAAAGTTTAATTGAAATTTAAAATCATTTTATTCATTCATTCAATCGTTCACATACTATAATTGTAATCGTATGCAGGTAACACGTCTTAAGTGCGGTGGTTTTATTTTGGCCCTTCGTTTAAACCACACAATGAGTGATGCAGCAGGCTTCACACAATTCATGACTGCATTAGGCGAAATATCTTGTGGGATGAAAGAGCCTTCAATTGTACCAGTGTGGCATAGAGAGCTTCTAAATGCAAGGGATCCACCAAGAGTAACATGTACTCATCGCGAATACGAACAAGTACCCGACACCAAAGGAACCATTATTCCCTTAGACGACATGGCTCAACGCTCTTTCTTTTTTGGTCCCACTGAGTTAGCATCTATTCGCGCTCACCTTACAACTGATCAACAAAAGCAATCCAATTTTGAAATTCTCACGGCATGTCTCTGGCGTTGTCGTACAATAGCGTTACAACCAGACAATGACGAAGAAGTCCGCATAATTTGTCTCGTTAATGCACGTGGCAAGTTCAATCCTCCCCTACCAGTTGGTTACTATGGTAATACTTTTGCATTTCCTGTTGCTGTTACAACTGCAGGAAAACTAATTGAAAATCCGTTGGGATATGCATTGGAATTAGTTAAAAAAGCAAAAGCTGAAGTAACTCAAGAATATATGCATTCAGTTGCGGATCTAATGGTTATCAAGGATCGGCCTCATTTTACTGTGGTGAGATCATTTCTAGTGTCTGATATGACGCGTGCTAGGTTTGGAGAGGTTGAATTTGGTTGGGGGAAAGCTGTTTATGGAGGACCAGCTAAAGGAGGAGTTGGTGCTATTCCGGGTGTTGCTAGCTTTTATATACCATTTAAAAATGTTAAAGGGGAGGAAGGTTTGATTATACCGATTTGTTTACCAAATCAAGCCATGGAGAAGTTTATTAAAGAGTTAGATGGTGTACTTAAGAACAACATTAACCAACATACTATGGTTGGTCCAAAATCTGGTTTCATTATCTCTTCGTTGTAAAGATTAAAAAAATATTTGTTTAAATTTGCTTTGTTAAGTTCGGTGTGAGAATATATATATATATATATATATATATATATATATATATATTGTGTTGCAAGCTTTTATATACCATTTAAAAATACTAAAGGTGATGATGTTTGATGATACGATTTGTAGATTTTCATGGAATAATGAATTTTACTACTTTGACATCGATGTTTAAAAACGAGACCAGGATGACTGCATATATAGTTGACTCATATATATTTTGCTCTAATGGTGATACCACATTGATGCACAATCTACAAAGACATGATCTATATTCAAGGAGCTGATGGATGAGTAGGCTTCCCCTTTCGATTTACGGAATGTGATCTAGGACACAATGGGGATTTGTGGATTTTATCTTTGAACAGCCTTCACTGATTATGGTAGCCACCTGGGCGAGACCCTTCTCTCCTTTTTGATTTCCATCAATCCCAAAAAAGATAAAGGGCGTATTTAAGACTTTAAATTTACTTAAAGGACTATGATGTTTATTTGATTATTTTTCTCATACAACATGAAGAGTGGGTGGTTTTTCGATACAAAGCAAATTCAAACATTTTTTAGGACTATAACGAAGAAATAATGATACTAGATCTTGGATCAGCCTTAGTAAGTTGATTAGTGTTGCTCTTAAGCACACTCTCCATCTCTTTGACCAACCGCTCCATGATTTGAGGTGAAAAGAAAGATGGTATAACCACACCTTCCTCCCCTTTAGCATTTTTAAAAGGTATATGAAAGCTAACAAGACCAGGAATATCACCATCTCCTCCTCCTCTAGGTTGTCCTCCATAAACAGCTTTCCCCCAACCGAAATTAACCTCTCCAGATCTATTTCGTGTCACATCAACAACGATATGCGATCTCACCAAAGTAAAGTGAGGTCGACCCTTGATAACCAGTAAATCCGCAACTGAATGCATATACTCTTTGGTGACATTAGATTTTGCTTTCTTAACTAAATTCAATGCATAATCCAATGAATTTTCAATAAGTTTTCTTGGAGTTGTAACTGCAGTAGCATACGCTAAAGCGTTACCATAGTAACCTTTTGGTAACGGTAGGTTAACAAATTTGCTACGTGCATTGACTACGCAGATTATGCGTATTTCTTTGTCATAATCTAATTGTAATGCAATTGTACGACAACGCCAAAAGTACGCGGTGATGATTTCAAAATTGGAGTATTGTTCTTGTTGGTTAGTTGGAAGGAGAGAACGAATTGTGGCTACCTCGGTCGGACCAAAGAAGAAAGTGCGGTTGACCCCATCAGTTAAGGGAAAGATGGTACCATTGTCATCTGGTACTTGTTCATATTCCCGATGAGTACATGTCACTCTCGGTGGGTCCCTTGCATTAAGAATTTCTCTACACCACACTGGTGAAATTGAAGGTTCACTATTTCCGCGAGATATTTCACCTAAGGCATTCATGAATTGTACTATACCTGGTGCATCACTCATTGTGTGATTTAGACGAAGAGCAAAAATGAAACCCTCGCATTTAAGGCGTGTTACCTGCATGTGGTTACAATTAAAAGATGTGAATGAATTAAATTTATTAAAAATTATATTTTAATAAAGAATTGTCAATATGTATACATAATTTCTATAGAGACCGGGTTATATGGTCAAGTTATTCGATTTAATCAAGTTTAGCTATGTGGCTCAACCAGTGACTCTGTTACTTTATCGAGTCAATGACCGGTCCAATTTTAAAATATTGTGTTTCACGTGTTGAAGTGAGAAGAAGATCAGGGTTTTCGATTTAGATTAGTATTATCGTTTGTCTGAGATTGAACTTAGGTCCTCCGACTGTTTTTTTTATATATAAATAAACAACATGACAAAGTTATTATAAACTCACACATATAAATAGAGGAGCTGAGGTTCAAACTCCACTCAAACTAGTTGAGCCATCCAACTCACCCACAAAATTAACAATATATTATTTCCTAATAATTTGTGTTAAAAAAACGATGGATATATTAGCACTCCTCTTCACTCTAATAACAAATATTTTATGGACAACCAACCTATTGGACATTTGTTTCATCACATGCAAAGTTGTTAATTCAGTTGAATATTCATTTAAAATTTTGAAATCGTGGTTATGTAGTTGCACAATGTTGATCGTGAATTGAATTAATTATTTACTCAATTGAATAAATATTTTTTTAACGTGATTTAGGTTTTTTTTTTTTTTCGGAATGGTAAAAATAATATTATAGTATATAAAAAACAACAAAAGTACAATAGAATATTTCAAATATGGTATCAGAAGTACACTCCACCAATATCTAACCGACTATAACACATGTAAGCAAATGACACAACAATATAAAAAATAAGCACATCTAACCTCCAACCACAAGAACATTTAACGTGATTTAGGTGATTAACCGAATATTGCAGGTGTAAAAATAAATGGGTGTTTGAAGGAGATACTATACCTGAATAAGCAGCAATGGAGTGTTAAGCACTTCTGAAGAACCAGGAACATCAAAAAGAAGTTCATTCAAACAAGGAAAAGGAGGATGAAGAGCATCACCAAATTCTTTAAGGCTAACATCAGCATCAGCTTCTATGAACAAAACACCTTCATCATTACAATCCACCATAAGTTTCCTACCAGGACCTTCCCTTAATCTACCTGCAAATGGATAATAAAACACAAGTGTTTTTGAAAGTGCTTTTCTAATAACATCAACAGGGTCTTTCCCTTTCATATTTGGATCATATTTGTAAAATTGTATCACTGGAATTTGAAAACGTAATCCATCTTGATCATCAATATCTGAGAGTAGTTTTATTTCATGAGGTGTTGGTTTTGATGGCTTTACAAATTCAGGGGCATGCCTCTTCACTGTGAATAACAGAGATTGGGCCATGATTCATTAACTAATGTGTAAATTACAATTAAAAAAAATAAGTGCTTAATTTGACAACGGTTTGTTTGGATGCTTTGTATATATAATGCAGCATATGATTTGGGATGTCATCACATCATGCAGTTGCAAATAGTTTATTCCTTTGTTCTGTAATCATTTGGTCTGTTTGGATACCTAATGGACACATCAAGATTAATAAAAAGATTAAGAATTTTTAAACAGGACCTAAACTAAAAATATAATCGAAGTGCTAACATGGACAATGTGAATAGGAGGGTCCATTGTGGATGAGTGTAAAAAATTATTATATATTTTAATAATAGTCAACCATACTTTAAAAAACAAAAACGCATGATCCTTATATTTTTTTATAATATGATTTAAAGAGTTATTTATTTGATGACAGTCCAATATGAGATCATATTACTTTAATTAATCAAACTAATATCAATTAAATCATTTTTTTAATTACAAAAATTATGAAGATCACAATTAACTTTTTTTTTGGACTATATATGATGATAAGGTTCGGTTTTGGACGTAAGTGGCGTGGCCGGATTAGAGCATGTGTCTTTAGTGGAAACCTTTTTATGCTGGTTAGTGAGTGTCCAACGGAGGAGATTAATATTCAAAGAGGGTTAAAACAAGGGGATCCTCTAGCCCCTTTTTTGTTTTTGTTGGTTGTTGAAGGTCTTAGTGGAGTCATTAGAAGTGCGGAGGAGCAGAATATGTTTACAGGGTTTAAAGTTGATAACACGGGTTTATCTGTTTCTCATCTTCAGTATGCATATGATACCCTGTTTATTGGGGATACTTCGATGGAAAATCTCTGATCTTTGAAAGTCATTCTACGTAGTTTTGAGCTTGCTTCAGGACTTAGAGTTAATTTTTCTAAGAGCAGTATCATGGGTGTTAATGTTAGTACTGAGTTTTTGGGAGTGGCTGAGAGATTTCTTCACTGTAAAGTTGGGAGTATTTCTTTTACTTATATTGGGTTACCTGTGGGGGCGAACCATCGAAAGGAAACAACTTGGCAGCCTCTTTCGGATAGCTTGGCCAAGCGGTTGGGGGATTTGGAGGAACAAGTATGTGAGTCTTGGAGGTAGGGTGGTTCTACTAAACTCTGTCGACCTTAACTCCATACCTATTTTCTATCTCTCCTTTATGAAGTTGCATGTTAAAATTTAGAAAAAGATAGTCCAAATTCAACGAAACTTTATGTGGGGAAGGCCTAAGAGTACTAGAAAGATTGCTTGGGTTAGTTGGGTTAAAGTATGTAAGCTAAAGAGTGAAGGTGGGTTGGGGGGTTAAAGATCTTCGGGCGATGAATCTAGCGTTGCTTGCTAAATGGAGATGACGTTTAATTTCAGGAGGAGTGGGTCTCTAGGAGAGACATAATTGCGAGATATGGCATGTTATTTCCTGCCCCTCATCTTATAGGGAGACTTGAGGGTCTTAAGAAGGCCTCTAGCTGGTGGAGAAATATCCTTTCTAGGCGATCCTGTGGATTCTATTTCAGATTGGTTTTCAGACGGGGTCACCAAAAAGGTTGGTAATGGACTCGCAACTTCCTTCTGGTTTAATCTGTGTGTGGGGGAAATATCTCTAAGGAGTCAATTTCAAAGACTCTTTCAAGTGTCAGCCCAAAGTGCTAGTAAGGTAGGGGAGATGGGTAGTTGGGTTGATGGTCAATGGGTTTGGGATTTAAGGTGGAGAAGGGATCTCTTTGCTTGGGAGTTTAATCTATTGGACAATCTTCTTGGAATTCTGAACGGCTCACGAATCTCTCCAACAGTTGATTCTTGGTGTTGAAAGCATGATCCAAGTGGTATCTTCTCAGTAAAGTCGGCTTACATTGTCCTCCGTCAGTCCACAATTGAGGAGGTTTTTTTCTCTGAAGATGAAATTCAGCTACTCCCCAAAATTTGGAAAACATGGGCACCCTAAAAAGTAGCAGTATTCTCTTGGCAACTTCTTCAGGATAGGGTACATCCCCCTGTTCATTTTACGAGTGGGGTATGTACCCTATTTTTTGCTGGAACCGGTAGAGTCTTTCAGGGTGTTTAGTTGGGTCTTCGTGGGATCTTGTTCATTGGATCTTTGTGTGGTAGTGGACTCGAGTTGTTTAGCTTTCAATGTGCCTTCTTGAAGGCCGGTATGTGTTTTATATGTTGTTAGGTGATGGTGGGTGTACTTCTAGTAACCCTTTGTATTCTAAATTTATGCTTGTTCTTTTTGCGTGTCGTTGGATATGCCTTGAAATCTTCGGTAACAAGAAAATCATAAAATCTGGGGGAACTGTTTTGGAGATTTTTTTTTTAAAAAAAAAACATCTTTTCTTGAAGGACACTCTGACTTGGATTTGTTTTATTTTAAAATAGATTTGTTACTAGTTTTTTGGCATATATTTTTCTATAAATAGAGGTTGTTATTTGCATAGAAAAATAAGAGAGTAGAGATGTAGAGGCAACGATTAGGGTTTACCACCACACAAGGGCTAGGGTTTAAAAGAGGAAAAGGGGTTTTCTCTTGGTACAACTCTAGGGTGGGCGAATTGAGTCTCTTGGCCACAGGAAGAGATTTGGTTTTTTTTTTGTTGTAGAATTAGGATTAATTCTTGTAACCCAATTTGGGAATTTCTTGTAAGGTGGTAACTTTGATTATAGTGGAACGGAGGGGCTGTTCTCTCCCCTAGAGTAGGTTTTATAGCCGAACTGGGTAAACAAACATTGTGTTCTTTCTTCTCCTATATCTTGTTTTTCGGTTATTATTATTATTGCTTATGCCGTTGGTTTATTGGTTGCCGTTCTATTGCTCCACACATCAAAGTATTATCGGTGTGATTTTAAAGACGAATTCACAACACTTGGCGCCCACCATGGGGAAATCGGAACAATTTGAAGTGTGCACCATGAGTTCCAAGTGAGAAATCGAGGGACGTTCCGAAATCAATTTGGTTTTATGGAAGGTGAAGGTTGAAGTAACATTAATGGTCGGGGTGATAGATAAAACATTGAGTGTTGTTATCTGATGCCTCGAAGATAAAGAGTTAATGGAGATGGTGAAGAAGAAGGTCGGTCTGGAGAGGCGGTGGTAATAATACTCGACATCATCCTGGAGAGGCGGTGTTAAGAATACTCGGGTTACGTCTGAAAATAATTTTATTATGAGGATCCGGAGGCACTATTGTGAAGTTGGGAATCGGTGGAGTATTGGGTCATGGACTTTGTATGCTCTTGTCACATGTGTTTGAAGAAGGAATACTTTGAAACCTTAGAGCTAGTTGAAGGTGGAGTCATTCATCTTCGAGACGGGAAAGCTTAAGGTTCAAGGTATGGTTTCAGTTTGTCTTACGAGGTTTGACTATTGTGGGGTTCTAGACAATGTGAGGTATGTTCCTGAACTTTGATGCAAAGATAGTTGATTCTACTATTGGTCATGCATACTATTACTAGTGGTGATTCTCATGATGTGGTTAAGTTGCGAGACTTCGGTTGGTACTTGTTAGTGACATGAGTTTAGTGGAACTAGTGAAACAAAGTTTACTAGGTGGTGGAACTAAACTGGAATTGTTGGAGACTAACAATGGCTTGAGGTATGTTTCAGAGTAGTTGAAGAGTTTTGTACGTTACAAGGTGAAAGGCATAGTGAGGCTTTGGTGGATGAAATTCAGTTTGAGGTGGAGTCTTCCGATAATAGGACTAGAAGAAGATAGTCAACATTAGCTCTTGGCTATCTAGGAGATAGGCGAGAGTGGTATTGTTGAACCTGTCATACCCCATTTTTTGACCAATCGCTTTTATGCGTCTTTTTACGACGGATTTTTCTTTGTCATTTCTGACGAAATTTCGGCAGAGAGGTATTTTAAAATACCTCATTTATTTGATTTTATTTTATTTTCTTTTTATTATTATTATTATTATTATTTTTATTTTCTTAAATTTTTATTCTATTATTATTATTCTTTTTTTTAGTATATATATTATTATTTTTTATTTTAATTGTTTATTTGTGTATTTTTTCCTTTTTTTGTGTTTTTGCCAATTTTTTATAGAAGTCCAGATGTGTTTTTTTGTCCAGGCCCAAAGGGGCAATTTTGTCCAAATGGGGAAAATTTTCATCTGCAAACCCTAGGTCTGACACAGTACAAATACTGCATTTATTTCACAAATCCCTAGGTCAGTCTCTCTCAGACCCAGCCGCAGCTTTTGAATCCAAAATCAAAAATTACAAAAATATCCAGAAATTCAAACAATATCACCATCTGTTCATCATCATCTAACAACCCAAAACTCATACAGATCCAAATCAAATCCGTCACACAAAACCAAAAACCAGAAATCAAACCATCACAAATTCAGCACAAATAATCATCATCATCTCTGTTCTTCAAATAGAACCCAGAAAAACCCTCAAAATCCTCCACAAAACCCAAGCCGAATCACCTTCGTTCATCAAACATCAAAACGAAATCGAAACAAACCGAGAAGAAAGAAGAAGAGGAGATTTAAAACCAGAATCGTCAATCGAAACAAATCAAAACCAATCAGAATCTCGAAGGTTTTTTTTAAATCCTTTTACGATTTGTTTTGTAGAACAGAGCGGTTTAGATCGAGAGAGTTTGAGATCGAGAGAGAAAAGAAAGAGATAGATCAGAGAGAGATGAGATTTCTGTTTGTTTTTTTTAGAAGCGCAAAAAATCAGAGAGAGATGAGGGAAGAAGAAGGTTTTTTCGCGGCCGCCGGTGAGAGAAGAAGAGATCTGTTTTAATTTTTCTAGGGTTTTGTATTTATACCCCATTGTGATCCTGTGCGCGCAGGTGCACAGTCTTATGGTGCACCTGCGCGCCATTGTTCCTCAGATCGTAATCCAGCGTCCATGTTTGAACTCTCCTCTGATTAGATCAGAGTTGTCTGATCAATCAGACGGCTCTGATCTGATTTTCACGTTTTTCTTAATACACCCCCCTCTGGGCCATGCCTCCCAGCTGGGCTTGGGCCCAGAGTTGCTGTTTGCACCCCCTTTCTGTTTTAATTGATATTTGCACCCCCTTCTGTTTTTTATTTTATTTTTGCCTAATTAATTAATCATTTATTTTATTGCAAGGACATTAGATTGTATTTTTAGGATTTGATGTAAATTTAAATAAAAATTGCATAGCATCCTCTTGCATTCATTTCATATTTATTTTTCTCGCAAATACCTTAGAATGTAATTAGGAGCAAATATACACTATAAATGAAAAAATCGCATCTCATGCATATTTATTTATCGCTTTCCGCAAAAATCGTTAGCATATTTAATTCCGAGGGAAAAGACGCCGTTTTAATCAAAATATCATCTCGGATTGTCTTCACGATTAATTTGCTTTTTGCGACGTTATTATTCTTTTAGCGCTACCTTTTAAATTTAACCCAACATTCCATTTTAAATAGTTAGTCACTTTATTCTCAAAAATGAGGTCAAAACCTCTTTCAAAAAAATATATCAACACAATTTCTTTTCAACATCATCAAGCATCAAAATATTTTGTCATCATACATTTTTCAAAACTTTGGACTTTAAACCAAACGTTTCTTATCGCGAAAACCTTGGATTTTAAACCAAGAGTCTTTTTCATCGTGAACTTGGATTTTAAACCAAGTGCCTTGGACTTTAAACCAACGGCGTCTTTTTATCGTGAAAACCTTGGATTTTAACCCAAGTGTCTTTTTTTTATCGCAAAACTTGGATTTTAAACCAAGTGCCTTGGACTTTAAACCAACGGCGTCTTTTATCGTGAAAACCTTGGATTTTAACCCAAGAGTCTTTTTATCGCAAAACTTGGATTTTAAACTAAGTGCCTTGGACTTTAAACCAACGGCGTCGTTTATCGTGAAAACCTTGGATTTTAACCCAAGAGTCTTTTTATCGCAAAACTTGGATTTTAAACCAAGTGCCTTGGACTTTAAACCAACGGCGTCGTTTATCGTGAAAACCTTGGATTTTAAACCAAGAGTCTTTTTATCGCGAAACTTGGATTTTAAACCAAGTGCCTTGGACTTTAAACCAACGACGTCTTTTTATCGTGAAAACCTTGGATTTTAACCCAAGTGTCTTTTTTTACCGCGAACTTGGATTTTAAACCAAGTGTCTTGGACTTTAAACCAATGGCTTTCTTTTATCGCTAAAACCTTGGATTTTAACCCAAGTGTCCCTTTTTCTCGCCTAAAACCTTGGACTTTAAACCAAGTGCATTTTTCTCATTCATACATTTTTAATCATGCGTAAACCTTGGATTTTAAACCAAGTGTCTTTTATCACTCAAACATTTTCTCAACAAACCTTGGATTTTAAACCAAGTGTCAGCGTCCTATTTCATAATCAAATCTCAATCAATTTAACCATATAGACTTTCTTCACAAATTAACATCAATCAAATTCACATTTTGCCACTTTTGGCTTTTGGTCTTTAAAACCATTTTCAAAACCTTTAAAATCAAACAAACAAATCTACTCGTCTTTTTATCCCGAACTACGGTGGTTTGATCCCTCGGGTACGTAGGCATGAGACTTGTCTCTCCAATCAATAAAATCAACAAAAACATTTTTCTTTTTCCATCACTTTAAGCATTTTTTATCATCACTTTAATTCTCACACTTATACATTTTTTTTACAAGCAATTAAAAATAAAGCGCAAAGTTAGAAATAAAAACGAGAGGTTCCTATAGAGTACTATAGATACTTAGGGTGCTAATACCTTCCCTTCGTATAACCAACCCCCGAACCTTGTTCTCTAAAAAATAGGGTTTTTTCGAACTTTTTCCCTTTCCCTCGGATAAATTAAAGATCGGTGGTGGAATAGTAAATTGCGATTCGAAGTTAATTAATAACTCGATATCCAAAAATCACAGCGACAGAACCAAAGGAGTGTAGCTATGGAGACCTTGTGGGTTATGTTTCAATTGTGGCTGAAGATGTACAAAACTTGAAATATCTTCATACTTGTTAACTTGTGAGACTGCTGGAGGTAGTTGGATGCAAGAAAAGTTTGATGTTGCAACTTATGGAACCACCTAAAATTCCAAGGTTGGTTTGGAGCCAAGCAAGACTTCGAGAGTACGGAAGGCATTCCGGGGGTCGAAGGGTAGTGGAGGCTTGTAGGGCTATCCTAAAACTCCAAGGATAGTCGGAGGCAAGCGATTCTTCAGGGATGGTGGAGCTTGCTTATCTATCTAAAATTCCGATGATAGTTGGGTGCAAGCATTTCTTCAGGGGGTACGGACTTGACCAGTCCGGAGGCTGAAGAGGGGGCGGTGAATCTTGTGGGTGCTCCCTAAAATCCTATGGTAGTGGGATGCAAGATCTTCATGAGAGCGGGAGACATTTCGAGGGATGAAGAAGGAGGTACAAACCGGAAAGCTTGCGGGTCTAACAATGGTTGTTGGAAGCAAGCGGAGGTTGGTGTCAAAATCAAGGTTTGAGTTGGACTTGGATTTGATCCGGTGTCTTGAATGGCAGTTCAACGTTGGAGATCGAGCAGCACGGTGGTTGATGGGATCGTCGTCGATTTAAAGGCAAGGTAGAGAATTTTTGGATATGCCTTGAAATCTTCGGTAACAAGAAAGTCAGAAAATCCTGGTGCACTGTTTTGGAGATCTTTTAAGAGAAAAAAAATATTTTTTCTTGAAGGACACTCTGACTTGGATTTGTTTTATTTAAAAATAGATTTGTTACTAGTTTTTTGGCATATATTTTTCTATAAATAGAGTTTGTTATTTGCATCGAAAAATAAGAGAGTAGAGATGTAGAGGCAAGGACTAGAGTTTGCCACCATACAAGGGCTAGGGTTTTAGAGAGGAAAATGGGTTTTCTCTTGGTACAACTCTAGGGTGGGCGAACTATCTACACCTTGGGTAGACTAGGTCAAATTGAGTCTCTTGGCCACGGGAAGATATTCGGGTTGTTTGGGTAGAATTAGGATTAATTCTTGTAACCCAATTTGGGAATTTTTTGTAAGGAGATGACTCTTTGATTATAGTGGAACTGAGGGACTGCTCTCTCCCCAAGAGTAGGTTGTTATAGCTAAACTGGATAAACAAACATTGTGTTATTTCTTCTCCTTTATCTTGTTTATCGGTTATTGTTATTATTGCTTATTTTGTTCGTTATTTGTTGTCGTTCTATTGCTCCACACATCAAAGTATTATTGGTGTGATTTTAACGACGAATTCACATATAATATAGGGTGTCAATAATAACTTAAATTTATATATAGTATGGAAAGACCGAATTCAAAGAGTTTCTTTTTCACATATAATAGTGTGTCAATAAGAACTTAATATTTTTTCAAGAAAAATGACCAACTATTACTTTAATAAGGAGATGGATTATATGCTTTCAGTAAAATAGTGTAGTTACGTAGTCGCTGAGTTTTTAGATGTCTCATTATTGAGGTCAGACGGTTAGAAAAAAATAACTATAATTTTCAGGATCGTCAGATCTAAATCAAACAGTACTTAATGCCTAATATTGCATGACTGCATAAATATCATGACTGCATCGAATCCAAATCCTTTTAATAATAGTAGTTGCTCCCTAAAATGAAAGTTATAAAAAAAATGGTAAAGTATAACTTAATATTTATTTTATACTAAAAATACATAATCAAAAACATTGACTATTAAAAAATAATAAATATTATACGTTTGCTCAAAACAAATACTACGTTATAAAAAAAAGAAAAAGTTTGTCATATATAACAAGAATCTGATCATATATTTCAATATTAATGTGTCAATTAATCTGTTAAAAAAGGAAGATGGTTACAATATCTAAATTTATTTTGTTAACATATATTGTTGTTGCTTTGCAATTCAATGAAAGTAAGAGTCTAATTTCTATGATCAAATACATGTTTATGTTACCAACAACAGGACCACTCATCGCGAAGTTGGTATTCGTTGTAAAAATAAAAATATTGATTTTGGGTATAAAGTTCTAAAATTTGGAGAGACTTACACTTTTGCTTTTGAGTCTGAATTCTCATTTATTCCTAGCTTATACTTTTGCAAAGTTATATGGAATAAACAGTTACACTACTTTGATATCTATGTTAGAAAACGAGATGAGAATGACTGTGGAAGTGATTGTTATTGGATAATAAAAGAATCAGGACCATGTAAGATTAGTCATGGCATCCATTGCTTTCCATGGAATAAAAATGTTCTTGAGCATACTCTTAATGTATAACAAGATCAATATATTTTTCTTTGAAAATTATGTAAGATTATTGCAGAAAAAAAATAAATAATACGGTATATTATAATTGTTCTATGGTTAATCATAATATATTAATCGTTACGAATTGTTTTTTTAAAGGACATTCATTGTCAGTATAAATTAATTTTACACTGATAACTAATAAGAATGGTTTAACGTTCCATGTCATATCAAGAAAGTGGGGTTAAGTGAAATGATGTGACGGAAAACATGATTGGGTGTAAAATTATTTTACACCGTCGATCCATATACCTTTTTCTGTTGTTTTTAACTACTTCTATTGTCAAAATTTTATTTAGGGATGGCAATGGGTGCCCATGGGTGAGGGTTTTGCAATACTCAAACCCACGCCCAAAACAAACACCCAAACCCAAACCCAAAGGTTGTTTGGGTGGCAAATCAAAACTCACGCCCACGCCCATTGGATTCGGATTTTTCCACCCAAAACTCATAGCTAACACGCATAATTAATTAATTACCTACCAAAACTCGGCTCGAATTCATTTTGATAAAATGACAAAGTACAAATACAAGCAAATGACAAAATAACATAGTTTAACATAATTTGCAAATGACAAAATACGATACAATAATATCAAAGTTCAACATAATATATATACTTAGGGTTAATTAGATAATTTCACATATATTCGGGTGGGTGTATGGGTTTCAGGTGTGGGTTTGAGTGATCCCAAACTCATGCCCATAGTTTCGGGTGTCACCCAAACCCAGTCAACTCGGGTTTCGCCCGTTAACTTGGATTTGAGTTCGGATGGATCTTCTGGATTTAGGTTTTCCTGTCATCCCTAATTTTATTCCGGTTACTTTTGATGTATTTTATTCCCGTTACTTTTGATGTAAAATAGTTCTTTTGATGTAATCTTATGTTTCTTTAACTAAAATGAACTCTTATTATATAACCACTACTAGAAATTTGCTAGTTTTCCGGGGAGTTTAGTGAAAATTTTGCATGAAACTTCTTGATCTTCCTGTGGATTTAGATACCCAAGTAATACTTTTGTGGGTAATTATTTGGGTAATTATTTTGTTGAGGATTTGAAATCGCATGTAAAATGCATATTTCTAGTAGTGAAAACATCATAGTTTCAATTTTACTCTTGCTTCATAGGTTTTTAAATATAATTCGGATCTCGTCAGTTTTTAATTAAAGTTTGGCTAAAGTTTTATGTTAGTTTTCATAAGTTTTAGTAGTTTTTGAAGACCAAGTGCAAGTAAATACCTAAAGAAGTGAAATTACTTGACCAAAAAGCAAGAATCGAAGAAATCATGCAAAAAGGAACAAAAAATGAAGAAATTCGCTCAAATACATCGTACAATGATGAGACTGTTATAAATTTGAAGATAAACTACAAAAAAAAAATGGAGAAATCAAAAGTCATTGTGGCTCGATGGTAAAAGTCCAAGTCCAAGAAAAAAATTATAAATAGAGCTCTCCTCCACCATAATTTGCATAACTCAGAATACAGAGAAATACAAGTCTCTTAAGGATCAAAGGAGAAGCAACAAGGAGGGCTAGAAGCTCTCAAGGGAAGCCACACTCCCCACCATAGGGAGTGTAACGTTCTTCGCAAGGAATCGAGGTTACTTTGTATGCATAATATTACTATCTTGTTTTAGTTATGTCTATGAGTAGATAAACTCCTCTAGGTAAGTCGAGTAGATGAACTCCTCTATGAATGCTTGATAATATGTAATTTGGTTTGCAAAAGTTTATATTAATTACTATTCAGTTTATTCTCTTTTATTATCTACTGTTTTATACTGATGTATTCAAAATATTTATGAATCGTATTAGGATTAGGTTACGTCGTAATAGAGCCATAATCTTGACCTGGGATAACAAATCTAACCAACATTGGGAAAGGTAACTCAAGCACTCGAGGCTAGGGGTTATTGAATTAATTAAGAGCATTGCTATTTAGTAAGAAAAAATTACACAAGAAAGAGAATAATCCACAAAATTAGGGAATTTGACCAATCAAAATTTGGCTAACCATACATGGGAGAGAGAGTGATTAGAATTTGACCAATCAAAAGTTACCACATAAAATTCTTCTCTTTCTTGCATTAAAAAATTCTTACTAAATAGCATTTTCCATTAATTAAACACTTTGTTAATTTATGCATGATTTATAATTGTTCTATTAAGGTTGGTATGAATATGTGACAACATGTAAAGGTAAGAACAACGTGACAGCGTGTATTCTCCTTCCTTGATTAGTTTAGTATCTTCAAATGCAATAGGATGACTTTAATATGTGAAAGCACATGTCACCATCTATGAATTAATCCGCCGGATAATAAAAAGGATAGTAAGCAATATAACGTCAAATTACCAAACAGAAGTAGGGGAGATATTCGAAAGCGCTTAACCTATATTTCTCTTCTGATTTCACCATTTACTTTTTTTTTATGTTATCAAACTCTTTCAAACCTATAAGCGAATGCAAAACTATTTGATTCCTAAACAATATTAGTCACATCGTGGTACGATGGATCTCTGTAGTTTTCTTCAATTTTTATTTTTGTTTATGTAACTTCTTCTAACTCTTACTTTCTTCTTAAGTAACTTCATTTCTTGGGTATTTTCCATGATTGCCTACCTAAAACTAATAAAATTACATTAAATAAACCTAAAAACATCATAGAAAATTTTGAACATGTATTAATAAAATATAAATATTAACTAGTAATTACTAACAATTTGTAAATATTAATAAAATATAAATCTATACTAATAATTTGTAAATAAATAAAAAAGCTATAAATAGAAGGAGAGGATAAGAAAGAAACACGTCAACAAGAATCATATGGAAAGAGTTAAATGTAAAGCACTTCAACAAAATCGTAGCAACCAATGAAATGAAGAACCTTAGATCATGGCTTTGTCCACGTTGTACCCAATCCATCCTTTTCATCCAAAATCCTCATCACTATGTCATGTCCCTGTTCTTTTCTTCTTCTGTCCATACAACAACAAAAAAAGGAATCAAAAGATTCATTCACTTTCCTTTAACACCTCAAAAACTCCACATTGCTGTTCAAATTCAGAGCCAATGTTTTTTTTTTAAAAGTCAGGCAAAATATCTCAGAGTTAAGAATTTAGAATCATAATTAATTGGTTTAATCAATTTAATTATAATATTTTTCCTGTACAAGATTAAATTGCAATTCAATAAAATGACAAAAAAATAAATAATATTTTTAAAAAAATACAAAGAATAAAAAACAATTGAACCAACCGCGGTTCGAAAGATTCAACCCAATTTAGTTTATATTTAGATGTTTTTTATACGAGATCAACGTAAGTAACTAGTATTGTTTATTTTGTTGATGGTGTGAGAATTGAACTTCTGGTTAGGTCATGAGGCGTCTAAGGATCATCACATCGGATAAGACATTTGACTTATGGGTCATTTTACTTATAAAATTTTCAACATCCACTTTTCTGTCTACCATGGGACTTAACTCACGGTTTTATCATCCACTTGCACCGTTGTTGGGAATTCATCATCTGGACATCCGCTTAACATTTTGGTTAGGAACACTTTCGGTACGACGAGTCAGTTCAACTATCGGCTCTGATATCATTGTTGGGTCATGAGGGGTTCGGGAATCATAACGTTGGACATTGAGCATTTACAAGTTATAAAGTGTTCAACATTTATTTTTTTATTTAATGTGGGACTCAACTCATACTTGAAATACCAACAAAAAAAATCAAAACACAACGCCACTCGTGAATCTGATAGACTCATGTGATTCTAAACACGCACTAGATCCGGTTGATTCAAATCAACCGGAAAAAAGTGACCGATTTTTTATACGACCTGTTGAACCAACCCAATGGTTCGGTTCAAATTTTAACATGGTTCAAAACCCTTTCTTTGTCTACAAACACCCTTCATGGATCAAAAAAATCTAAGCTTATATACTTAACCATTACTGAATAGTAATAACTCAATTGAGTTTCTTAGTCAAAAAAAAAAAAAAAACTCAATTGAGTTTCATTTTTTTCCAAAACAAAAAAATCCATTGATGGAAGCAACATCAAGTTGCTTCTTCTGTGGTAGAATCCCATCAAAATCCAAACTTTTATCATCATCTTCATTTGGGTCATTCTGTTTATTAACACGTAACAATGTTAATACAATCATGTGCAACAAAACATCATTAAAAACCCATAATCGTGTAGTAATTCAAAACGTCACAAACAGCAACGAAACAAAGGTTCCAAGCAACACAAAAAGAAGAAGAAGGAGAAGAAAAAATGGTGTAGCAACAGAAGTACAACAACAACAAATTCAAATAGCCTTTGAGAATCTGAACAAGAATGTTTATGTTCATGAGAATATTGGTGACCCAATTGGTTGGAAAGATGTTGGAAAAAGTGTGGTGAATTGGATTCGTGAGAGTATGAAAAATATGGCTTTTGATTTTGCTTCTGCTGAGTTACTTGAAGATTTGATTGAGTTTTCTGAGATGAAACAAAAAATGGGACCTGGTCTTACGTTTGTTATTCAAGCACAACCTTATTTGAATGCTGTTCCTATGCCTCTTGGTCTTGAAGTTATGTGTTTGAAAGCTTGTACACATTATCCTACTCTTTTTGATCATTTTCAAAGAGAGTTACGTGATGTTCTTCAAGATATGCAGAGTAAAGGTTTGATTCAAGATTGGCGTGAAACTCAGTCTTGGAAATTGCTTAAGGAACTTGCCAATTCAGGTTTTTTCTTCGCTCTTTGAGCTTTTTTGTATTAGCTTATTAGAACTTATCTATTGACATAAGCACTCATGAGGTATGAAGCAAGAACACGGACACCACTGACACAGATAATAATTTGAGAAAATTACATAATTCAATGTAATCATATTGTCGGTGTCAGACACCAACAACATGTGTTTGACACTAGGACACACCCGTCTCATCCAAAGAGTGTTTGTGCTTCATAGCTTATGAAAACAAACAACTTATCTCTTTAAACTGTCTTCGGCTTATTTCCATAAGCTCTACATGATAGCTTATATGAAAACCGATTGACGTTATTTTATTTTTTGTTAAAGAAATAGCTTATATATAAGCACTTATATGATAAACGTTTCTGCTATAATTGCTTAATTAATCTGTTTATCTAAGTATGGTTTTTGTCATGACATAAACATGTTTTATTGTTCAAAATATTTTACATGCTTTGACATACTATTAGTCCATGTACTAAAACAATATGAAGCTTAAGGAAAGATATGTTTGAAAGAGCTTATTTAGAGATTATTTGGACTTATAAGTACTTGTGTAAGTGTCTAAAAAATGTTATAAAAGTAGTTTTTGATATATTTATAACGGTTTTTCAGGATATTAATAAGCACTCTGAAATAGCTTATAGAATCAATTTATACTAGGCCTATGAACTTAATTGTATGTTTGCCCTCTTCAATCACATTCAAATACGAATTCTATTTTACAATGAAAACAAATTCTTGTGACATAAGCTTTTATATGATATAAGCGGTAAATTAAAATGTCAAATATTACTAATGCATTTGTTTTCTGGTGGAAGACTAATGTGACCAACAATAAATATAAGCCGCAGTTAGTTATTATGATAGTAATTCCATTGCTTCAACAAAGGGGTAAGATTGAGAATGGTTTAATTGCAGCTCAGCATAGGGCAGTTGCAAGGAAAATAACACAGCCAAAGACTGTCCAAGGAGTTTTAGGAATGGACATAGAAAGAGTCAAAGTGATACAGAATAGAATCGATGAATTCACCAGCAACATGTCAGAACTTCTCAATATTGAAAGGGATGTTGAATTGGAGTTTACTCAGGAAGAATTGGATGCGGTTCCTAGACCGGGTGATTCTTCTGATCCGTCGAAACCGATTGAGTTCTTGGTTAGCCATAGCCAGCCTCAGCAAGAACTCTGTGACACCATTTGTAATTTAACTGCCATCAGTACCTCTACAGGTATTTGCTTACTGACTTGTTTATTTGTGCAATTTAGTTCTATCTTTGATTATGTGTAGTAAATGATGTTGAATCGAAGACACACTTGTCAGGGTTATGTAATGTTTTGTTGTTTTTTTCTGACATACTCCTATGTTTTATTATGTATTTTAGTGAGAGTTTTGCGAGATATAAGGTTTAATACTTAATACAAAACATGTCAAATACTGTAGGAAGAGCAGAACTTATCACCTTACTAGGTCTATTAACTTATTTCTAGCACGATACAAATTGAACAAATCACCATTGTCTAGTGATATGCTATTAGAACAATATGTTGACAAATAGCAGTGCTATAGTACTATTGCATAGCGGAAATTGACCAATTCTATTTTCTGCTTTCCGTGATTGACAACAAACAATACTTTACTGAGTTTTTAGTTATCTAGTATAATCATATATGAACTTTTTAAACAGGATTGGGGGGAATGCATTTGGTGTTATTCAAGATTGAAGGAAACCACCGATTGCCACCGACTACTCTTTCACCTGGAGAAATGGTTTGTGTGAGAACGTGTGATAGTAGGGGTGCAGTTAATACTTCTTGCATGCAAGGAGTTGTGGACAATCTCGGTGATGATGGTTATAGTATTACCGTTGCTTTAGAGTCACGCCATGGTGATCCTACTTTCTCTAAACTATTTGGGAAAAATGTGCGCATTGATCGTATTCAAGGACTGGCGGATACACTTACCTATGAGGTACTGAATTCTATAATGTGATTTCTTGCATACGGCCAAAATACTTTCTGGTTGTAATAAATATTTGTGAAAGAATGCCGGAAATTTTATTTAAGAAGATTCTTCTGATTTGTTTTCAGCGCAACTGTGAAGCACTAATGCTGCTTCAGAAGAACGGTTTACGAAAGAAAAATCCGGCTATTTCTGTTGTTGCAACTCTATTCGGAGAGGGAGAAGATGCTGCATGGCTTGAGAAGAATAGTTTGGTTGACTGGGAAGAAGAAAAAATGGATGGAACATTAGGAAGTGAATCCTTTGACAAATCTCAGCAGAGAGCAATTGCATTGGGTTTGAATAAGAAGAGGCCATTATTGGTCATCCAAGGGCCTCCCGGTACTGGCAAGACCGGTTTGCTCAAACAACTAATAGCATTTGCCGTTGAACAAGGTGAAAGGGTACTTGTTACAGCACCTACCAACGCAGCTGTTGATAATATGGTTGAAAAGCTTTCAAATGTTGGAATAAATATTGTTCGGGTTGGAAATCCAGCTCGTATATCAAAAACAGTATCATCAAAGTCTTTGGCAGAAATTGTAAATGCCAAGATGGCACCTTTTCGTGAAGAGTTTGAGAGGAAGAAGTCTGATCTAAGGAAAGATCTAAGGCTTTGTTTAAAGGATGATTCATTGGCTGCAGGCATACGCCAACTTCTAAAAAAACTAGCAAAGTCACTAAAGAAACAGGAAAAGCAGACCATAAATGAAGTTTTATCAAGTGCTCAGGTTGTGCTTGCCACCAATACAGGAGCAGCCGATCCTTTGATTCGACAGCTAGATGATTTTGACTTGGTTGTCATAGATGAAGCTGGACAGGCAATTGAACCGTCTTGCTGGATTCCTATATTGCAGGCGAAACGCTGTATTCTTGCTGGTGATCAATGCCAATTAGCTCCTGTGATATTTTCGAGAAAGGCGTTAGAAGGTGGTTTGGGAATATCGCTATTGGAGAGAGCTGCAACTCTGCATGAAGGGATTCTCACCACAACTTTAACTACACAATACCGTATGAATGATGCCATTGCAAGTTGGGCTTCAAAGGAGATGTATGGAGGATTGCTGAAGTCCTCAAAGACTGTCTTTTCTCATCTTCTTGTAGACTCTCCTTTTGTTAAGGTATTATGCTCCTAATTGATATCTTTTTTTGTCATGTGAAAAGTTCTATTTACATCTTCGCCCTGTTTGGATAAACAACTTCATTAAGCATTTATCATGTATGTGCTTATGTTTATTTCTATAACAAAAGATAAAATAAAGTCAAACTGTTTTCATATAAGCTATAAGCTGTTTTCATAAGCTATACTGGAGACTTTATGGAAATAAGCTGAAAACGAATTATGAACTTGTCATAAGTTGTTTCATAAGTTCTCCTAAACAGTCTCACAAGTGAATTACACAAGTAGATAACCTCAAACAAAAGTCCAATTCAACCAGAACCTTGTTCTAACTAGAAGATTATAGAGATGCAACTCAAAATGGTTCGAGTTGTTTAAGAAAGTCATATGAAAACAATTTTCTAAGACAATGTTATATTATGTATCCATATACTTTACTGTTACTAATTCTTATTACTTGAATGAAAGTTTGACTTTGTTGTTGTTGCATTGCAGCCTACATGGATAACACAGTGCCCTCTAGTATTGCTCGACACTCGAATGCCTTACGGAAGTCTATCACTTGGTTGCGAAGAGCATCTAGATCCAGCAGGAACTGGCTCGTTGTACAATGAAGGAGAAGCTGATATAGTTTTGCAGCATGTTTTTTCATTAATTTATTCTGGTAAACATTTGATTTTAAGCATTTTACTTCGAGTTCAAGAAAAAAAAGATTATTGCATTTCGAAAACTTGTGACGCTACTTAATTATTTTTCATTTGTGTTTGTTGACACAAGATTTTTCTTGTCAATTTGAATCTGAAATTCAGGTGTCAGCCCAAGTGCTATTGTAGTTCAGTCCCCTTATGTTGCTCAAGTTCAACTTTTGAGGGACATGCTTGATGGGGTTCCAGAAGCTGCTGGTACTGAAGTTTCCACAATCGATAGTTTTCAAGGTCGGGAAGCTGATGCTGTAATTTTATCAATGGTATGATCTGAATCCAATCTCTACAACCATGGTTTCAACAATTTTCTGGTTGACAAATAAACGAAATTCTTGTGAACCTTTTGATTTTATTATGAAGAATAAAGATAACTAAAATCAAACTTCGATCCACTTGGTTAGTGGACACTTGACACTGTTTAGATTTGCGTATTTGAGTTTATCTACTGACATAAGCACTGTTTAGTATTTCTCTCGTAAAAATATTTATCCTCTGTTAGTCTTGTTCATGAACTAAAAATTTAATAAAATAGGTACGGTCGAACACATTGGGAGCTGTTGGATTCCTTGGTGATAGCAGAAGAATCAATGTTGCCATCACAAGAGCTCGCAAACATTTAGCTGTAGTCTGTGACAGTTCAACTATATGCCATAATCCCTTCCTTGCAAGACTTATGCGCCATATTCGACACTTTGGTAGGGTGAAGCATGTAGAACCAGATAGTTTTGGAGGAGGATTTGGAATTGGGATGAATCCAATGTTACCTTCTATGGATTAGTGTTTTATTTGTAAAAGTGGCATGAAACAAATTTAGAAATGCCTATAAGCAATTGTTTGAGGGGGGATTTTTTTTTTAGGGGGGCATTATAGGGTGGTTTTATACTGTCAATACTTGTATAGCAATTTATAAATTCAAAATTTGTGTATCAAATAATACTCATGCATGAAAGTTGTGGAAGAGAACTTCCATAATATTGTAACATGACAATGTAATGAATGTATATTTTTTATCATTCTATATGAATTGAAACCATAGCTGCAAATGTTATGCATGATAATATGGGGAGTAAAATTTTGTTTAATGGCATTACTACTAGATAAGTGCAGTGATTCAAAGTGATAATGCTTGTATCTCTGCAATATGACACCTTGCTCATTACAATGTGATTTAGAAAATACTAGCAGCGCGGGTACCACAATTATTTTAAGCTTCTTCTAATTTCATGCAAACTTTCATGCATATTTGAAAATAAAACACCTATTAACACTCCAAAAATCTGGTAATTTCTTGCTTTGAACATGAACTATTGATGGTTGAATGAAGCTATAAATGTTTAGCCATGTTTGAAACCAGACAAGAAAAATATCAAGATTTAAGCAACAATCTAAAAAGGTGCATGAGTTGTAGGTGGCTGCTACAAATTCAATCTGAAATGAAAATGTAAAAGTTTTAAAAAAAAAATTAAAATGTAAATGGTGAAGTTTGGCTAATTTTTAGGTTATTTTCATTTTTCAAATTTACTGGCTGCTACAAATTCACCACATTGTTCATTTTTCCTTTCCATTGCATATGCAGATTGAATTAGTGTCATTTTCAAATACGATGAAAATGACTTTTTAGTATTTTCAAAAAAAAAAATCTTAAATTAACAATGAGACAAACATAATTTTACAAGCATTATTTATTTTATAAATAAAAACAAAAAATGGAGAAAATAAACAGTGCATAGAAAATAATAAATAAACCACGGAATAATGCTGTATAATGTTTGACAAGTTAAATTTAGCAAGTGTATTGCTTGGCAAATTAATGAACTTAGCAACTTGCAGAGTGAATTGGAAAACCAATGTCTTGCATGTGAAAACAATGCAATGGTAGTTTAAAATTAGGATTGATTCCAAGACAAAAGCAGTACAAAAATCTATTAAGAGCACAATCACTCCTAGTTCATTGTATGTAATGTTCTCATGAACTTATATCATTTCCCAGCTGCTTCAGCAGGAGTTTTGGTCGTCATCTGATCGACTGCATGAACTGCACTCTGAAGCTCCTCCCATATGGCTTTATAGACCATCCTTTGCCTATTCACGGCTGATTGTCCCTCGAAGGCTGTAGATACAACATCAATGCTGCAAAACAAATCCACAAATTAGAGCTATCAACCAAGCTATGCAGTATAGAGTGCCAACTATTTAATGCAAAACATGGAAACTTGCCTAAAGGATAATATTTATCAATGAGGATATAAAATATGTTTGAAATGTTTTCAGTTTGCTCTTGGATTTTTATTTTTATTTTGTGCAACTCAATTTAATTTCATCCTCAAACTTTGGAGAAGAATCACATATGTAGCTGGATTGTGAGGAATAAGCTGCCGCCAGTGCACCAACCTAATTGTCGTGTATGGAAGGAACACATTGAGGTGACTGTTATTTTATTTCATTTGAATTGAGAAGATACTTTCTAGAGATACTGCTCTTACTTTGTAAATTCAAATGACCAACTATAAAACATATTGATTAAATCAAACTTGAGGAGGTGTGTTGCATAATGTAAAATTAACAACAAAAGCCTTGTCACATTTGGTGAAGTGAGCTCTACAATCAACAACTACAAAATGACTTTTATAAATCATATCTAAACACAGCATTTATATATAGATCCTTCTGAATGGTTGTTACTAGTTCCTCTCCACTCTCGTACTATTGGTTTTCATCGACTCTCGTTTCTACAAATTTTCATTTTAATGATTTTGTTCCTAAATCCTAATCCTATCATGTCTGATGTGTTCAGTCATCCATGATGATGACGATGATAGCATTCTCATTTCTACAACATTGAGCTTATTTTGTAGTTGGTTATTTAATATCCAACATTATGTATGGAGGTTTTGTATGTGCAGAAAAAGTTTCCCTGCAATTTTAGCAGTACTTTTCTACTACAAAAATTATCAACAAAGCACTCTTTCATCTCATCCTCTATGATTCAATGGCTAAGACTTGTGATGACACTATGCAATTGGGTTTAATTTGGTGTAAAACAAATAGCTTTCCAGAAGAGTTTCCTTCATAAATAATTAAATATGCAAAAGGATTGACATAGTTGTCATGTGTGCTATCACGCCGCAATGCCACTATTCCGTGTACATCACATCACACTTTTGGCTTCAGGTTGTCGAGGCTGCCATTCAAGCCTAAGATATGGAAATCAAGTCATTTGTGAGTACGGCTTTGAGGGCCATTGAGAACCCTCTCTTGCCTATATTACTATTAGATCATACTTTTTTGGGAAGAAAGATGAGGTCTTGTCTAGTTGTCCCTGTTATATGAGAAAATTACCAAAACCTTATTTAGGCACAAGGCACTTGCAAGAAGCTATTAACATCATGTTGTTCTTAAATTCTTTTTACCAATACTGTGATTTGAATCCACTCTTCATTTTTCTACATAAGCATGTTATTATGATTGTCAAGATTGTCAAACTATGTAGTGTTTTAGTTAACTTAGTCTATGCAAGGTATTTCCAAAGGCAATTTTCATATTAGACAATTATTCAAAAGTTAAGTACTTTTTTTCCTGTTGTCTGCTTTTGCTTTTACTTCCCGCAAGGGCTGTTAATTTCAACGCTAGAAATTGTATGTCTGCACAGGAGATTTTCCATCAATCATCTTGTGCTAAGTGCGAACTACCATCAACAAAACAAGCAGCTGAGTGTGAAAACTGCCATCTAAATAAGACTGCTTGCCCCATGCTCCTCCATCAAAATAATACACTTAGTTTTTGGGGCAATTCTGTTTTCTTACTGACTATTAATTGATTTTTGATATATCAATTTATCATATAGTTGTATTTAAGTTTAAGCTTGACCCAACAACTTGAAAAGCACGTGGCACAACCCAACAGGGAATTTTGGTGTTGTGTTGATCACGGCATGGGAGCACATCTCCAACCTAATGTTGATTGTGGGTGAGGAGGGCAGATCGTCTGCTTTTTCAAGAACTTTGTTATCTGATAATATTGCATTTATGGATTTTCTAGTTCCCTGTGCATGATATGTTTTATGGCAATTCATATCGCTGATGGAGAAAATAGATAGATATTTCAAATTTACTTCGATTTTGACTATCATATTATACATGGAATATCAAACAGTTTTCAATTCAACCATTTATTAACAATTAAAATCAGCAGGTCGCAACTCTCTCTGTGTATGTATATATAAAAGGATAACAACAAAGTTTAGTTAACATAAAACTGAAATTCATTTCAACGGTCAAAAATAACCTCACCTAACATGCCGTCCATCACCATAAGCATCCTTTACAGAGACTGATTCTGCATTGAGTTGTTCCTTTATCTGTTTGAGCACATCCCAGTTTGACAATAAAAAAGAATGATATTAGCATGAAAATAGACCACAAAAAATTAACAGTTTTAGAATTTTTCCCAAATTTATAAAATAGTAAAGACCATCAATCAATTTAGAATTTATCATAAATATCTTGAAACATCCTCCAAAACAATGTTCCATATCAGCATTTATAACTTATTAAATGACAGAGAACTAAATTTATTGACGATTTTCAATTTTGAGGACTGATTTGTTGTAAATATGCAAACTAAACCGAACTATTTGTTGTTTTAACTCAAACAAATTTTACAAAACCCAGCAATGGATTCAAAGTTTTTGGATAGTCCTAGACTCTACTGCTCGACATCTCCTCTGTGTTTCTGCTCTTCTCCTCGTCTTACATCACCTACTTGTTGAGATTTCCCTAAATGGATTAAAATCCATATTTACTATTTCAGTTTAAGTCCATTGTGTCATCTCACACTTCTAGTGATACTATAGTTCCATTGAATTAGTAGAATTTGGTGTGTTTATTTGCCATTTCACAACTCATTTTTTTAAAAAAATAAAAAATTTGGCATTAACCCTCGTTCCTAGGGGAAGGGCTCCGGTAATCCAGAGTTCAGCTGCAAGTAAAGTCCGGCTAATTATTCTCACCGGAAATTGAACTCGGTTTCTCCCGTCATCCTAAGGAAGCTCATTAACCACTTCAGCACAATTAATTGGTTCATTATTGAAAAAACATAAGCTAACAATTCATCAAACATGTACAGTGCAATAAAACACAATACCTTAATCTGCATAGACTGAATGAGAGGCAAATCAATAGAACCAGCATCATTAACATTAGTGGCACGTGAACTTAACTTACGAATTGAACTAACAGTGAATAATAATCTATCATCATCATGTTTAGCGCGAAAGAGTGTATTAGTAATTTGTGAAGTGGATCTGAGGAGAGAGATATGATTAGGAGGAACAGTGGTTCGAAAGAGAATAGGTCGCACTAGAATTGGAAGAGCTTGACGTAGTAAAGTGGTGTTGGATGATAGTGATAATGCACGCATTTTTATTTGCTTTGATTTCTACGCTTTGTTGCTGGTTTTTTGGTTTTGATATGTTTTCTTTCTTCCTTTCTTTCTTCAGCCCTTTGTGACTTGGAGAGATTGAATGGATGATGAGATGATGATTGATGGAGTAATCGTACGGTTCCTAGCCAACCACACCCACCTCCAGATATTTTTTGTTTTATTAATTATTCTATTTTTTGGTATATTTTTGTTTTATTTATTAATATTCAAATAAAAAAATATGGTCCAAAGTCAACTTTGCTTTAACATCCGAGCTATGGTCCAAACCTTCAGAAACTGCTTCTCGCCCGCTACTAACGACGGGTTACTTGATAGATATATCAAGTGGAACAACAATAGTTATTCTTGTGTTATTCTTAATGTGGATGGAAGTTGTCTCGGTTCTCCCATTCGATCTGGATTTGGCGATATTATTAGAAACATATTTGGTCACTATCTTGCAGGCTTCTCAGGATTCATTCAAGGGTCATCTGACATTTTGCTCACTGAATTGTATGCTATCTACAAGGGCCTCTCGAAGAACTTGTTTGCTACTCTGACTTTTTACACTGTGTCAACTTCATCAATGGTCCCCAAGTTAAGTACCATATTCATGTTGTGTTGATCCAATATATAAAAGAGTTGCTCTCTCAAACCAATGTTTCTCTCTATCACACACTTAGAGAGTGGAATCAATGTGCAGATTTCTTCGCTAAACTTGGAGCCTCGTCAGATGTTGACATCTTAACTCGTGCTTTTCCTCCAGAAGGCGTTCGTGATCTTCTTAGGAACAACGCAATGGGAACCTTCTTTCTTCGTGAATAATTTTTCTTTTGTTTTTTCTTTCCTTTCTTTTTAGCTTCCTTACCACAAAAAAAATCACCAACAGTGTAAAATAACTTTACACTGTCAACCAATCACAACCATATTTTTTGTTATGTCATTCCACTTAACTTCATTTTCTTTATATGATAATATGGAAAGTTGAACCATTTTTATTGATTATCAGTGTAAAGTTAATTTACACGGACAATGCGCGTCTTTTAAACTCTAAAAAAAATACTTCAGTTTATAAATTGACGTCTGTTTTAAACAAAGTGACAAACACTCATTAAAATACACATATAATTATATTATAGCTTCTATCTATTAGATTAAAAGGAGAAACATGCAACCCCAATTGCATGACAAGTGTCTCGTGTGGACCCCTCCTAAGTCATTTCAATCAAACAATTGGTTGTTTCCTGGTTTATGCAAACAGTTGGCTGATTTTATGATGGTTGGTTATGTAAACAATTGCATGCATGTGTTGCTCAATAAATTCATTTCATGTGTAGTATTCTAGCAGCATATAATTAGAAGTGAAGAAGAAACAAGAAATGTGGGTTCGTTCTCTCAATTCATCCATTCACCAATGTGGCTAATTATTATATGACAAGTGTTTCGTGTGGACTCCTCCTAAGGCATTTCAATCAAACAATTGACTGTTTGTTGGTTTATGCAAACAGTTGACTGATTTTATGATTGTTGGTTTATGTAAACAATTGGCTGCATGTGTTGCTCCCAATAAAATCAATTCATGTGTAGTATTTTAGCAGCATATAATTAGAAGTGAAGAAGATGCAAGAACTATGGGTTTGTTCTCTCAATTCATCCATTCACCAATGTGGCTAATTATTACATGACAGGTGTCTCGTGTGGACCCTTACTAAGGTATTTCAATCAAACAATTGGTTGTTTGTTGGTTTATGCAAATAGTTGGCTGATTTTATAATGGCTGATTTATGTAAACAATTGGCTACATGTATTGCTCCCAATAAAATCATTTCTTGTGTAGTATTATAGCAGCATATAATTAGAAGTGAAGAAGGAACAAGAACCATGGATTCATTCTCTCGGTTCATCCGTTCACCATATCACTCTGCCGCCTTCTCCTCCACTCCCTCCTTGAAAGTTTTGATAAAAAAAAAAAAACTCTCATTTTGAAATATTTCATTTGAGCTGGTGATATTATTATAATTTTTAGGAAGATTTACAAACAAAACGAAGAGTGAGCAAAGCTCAGTTTCAATGCAATTTCGGAGACAAAGCCAAAGCCAAAGCCAAAGCCAAAGCATGACTGATCCTTCATCATAATGCATACTAACTACTAGCAAATGTGGCAGGGGAGTTTTGGATCCAATTTAACCAGTTTCACTTTCTTTTAGCTGATTTATATGTTGTACCTTATTCAAAATATCAAAGTTGTTTATTGAAAACAATTGAGAAAAAATTGTTCAAAAAGAAAAGATTACACAGAATAGGAATATCTATCGGCTAATTATAAAACTAAGAATGTCAATGCCTTTGGTATATCAACTTTTGTATAATTAATAGTGTTCCAGTTTTCAATTTATAGACAGGAAACTTGATTCAGAAAAGCAGTCGCTTCCAACCTAGAATAGCACTCTCTGTTCTTATCAAACTTTCACACAAGAAAAGCATACCAAAACAAAACAGAAAAGCAATACGTTAACGGTGATTTAAACCATAACTAGCAAACATTTCCTCCAAAAGGAAATTCTAAGCATTGACTCGGGCACATGGACAGGGGAAGAACACAATGGTTTAAATAGAATCAAAACACAACTACGAAGAAATATACAAACATAGTCTCTGTTTGAATTGACTTATTTGAGTTTATCTACTATAAGTCTATAACATAAGCACTTGGCACACTGTTTGGGGGAATATGAAAACAGCTGACGACATGTACATAAACTGTTGTCAGCTTATTTCTACAAGTTCACTGGAATAAATTATGAAAACAGCTTATGGATTATATGAAAATATATAGCCTTCAATGTATCAGTGTTGCCAAAAAAGATAACTCATAAACACTTATATTAATAAGCACTTATGCTATAAGATGCAAAATAAACTGTTTAACCAAACAAGGCCCTTATATCAAACATTTTCACAAAAATCAGCTAAAAAATGGAACATAATTTCACAATAAGCATTAAAACAGCAACAGAAACAGATAATCAATAAAAACCATTCAATCTGTTGAACAAAATTGAAATCATGAGTCAAATCATTAAAGTAACTTAATAAGATAAAACGTGGTTTCAAAACCACAATAACTTCCTTACATAATAATAACACTGATTCTCAATCTCAATAGACAATAATCAAAACATTAAAAATTCCAAAACATAAGTCATTGTCTTTATCAAAACAAAAACTAAACCAAATAACCATAAAACCTCCGAATCCAAGCTTGGTACGACGCCAGTGACGACGCTTAGCATTATACCTAAAAAATCAAAAACAAAACCATAATCAAAATAACATACATAAGAAACAAACTAAACATGATTTACAATTATCGTTGTTGTCCATTCTTACATTCAGTAAAAAGAGGCAGGTTAATTTTGAGATCAGTCTTTCCACATATCTGCAAATTCATCAGGCTCTAGATGATTGTTCATCTCATGCATTTTCCTTCTTGTCTTTGCTTTGACCTTCTTAGCAAAGGTTCCAGATTTTTTCTTCTTCTGCAAAGCTCGAATCTACAACAACCAACATAAAAAAGTTTAAAACACAACAATGTTTTCGGTAGAAAACTAGAGAAATTGTGAGTATACATTGGGAGCGCGGTAATCAGTACCTGGTTTGGCGACACATAGAATGGATTCTCATATAAAGTCGGGCCTCCAAAACTGCCACCAAATATTTTAATTGGGTTCAAACAGAACCGTGGACCAACCTAAACAAGTAATTTCGCCACACAGGTTAGAGGAATTATAGAAATTGACAAATCAAAATATAAATCGACAAGCCAATTTGCATACCTCAATCAATGTCATCTTATCAAGGCCTCCTCGTGGCAGTTTGTCCGGCTCATTATGAGGAACAGAGATCTGCATGGGAATAAAAATGTGGTTTAAGAGTGCCCAGTAAGCATCAGTGACAACATGAAAATCAGACACCGGAAAAATTTAATGGACATTTTAGTTGTTGATATTATAAAAAGGTTTTGCTTTGGTTTTACATCAAATGTAGACTCTTATCCTAATATCATTATTCTCTAGGTTTTGCTTTTATTTCATATATAAGCCTAATTGTTAAGGAAACTAAGGCTTACACTTATGTTTTCAGAAGCGGAGTGATGTAGAAAACAACATACCAACTAAATTTAAACTCTAAACTAATGGAAATTTGAAAAGGATGGTATGCCAATTATTTAGATATTGTGCAAATGAAAACACAAACCTGGTAATTTCGGAACCATATATGGTCATCAACTATTGAGAAGACAAAAACGTGGTCATGGAAAGGCTTAGCCTTTCTATGGTCCTTTGGAGTTTCAAATATCTGAACCAAAGAAAGAAATAGTATGTTATCATTAGCAATAATCAAAATTGTGTATACTTCTATTATCTAATTCTCTAATAACCCGAAAATCACGCGTGCAGACACACAATCCACTGACCCAACTCAAAAACATAACTCAGGAACAATTTAAACTATACCAAGAGCCAAACATAACATCAGTAGAGTTTCTCAAGTCAACGGTAACAGATTAATAAACTCCTAAGCAGATATATTACAATGACAACAACACATAAAACAAGTTTCAATCGAACTACCAATTCATACAACACAGAGCACCAAACTTTTGTGTCTAAAACAGTACATAGAAGAGTAATCAACCAAATACCTGTAACAGCATTTCTTTCAACAGTTTCCAGTGTGCATCTTTTTCAAAATTTGATGAAAATGTCAAAAGAGGTCGGGAACCTTTAAGATGATTCCCAGTTAGCTTCAATTCCTCCATTGTGTGCACTGGAAAGCAGAGGGTAAAAGTGAAACTAGTAAGTAAAATGGCCTCAAAGAGAATGAGGGTTAATCATAATTCAAAGAGAACAATGAAGAACTAGGTAATCATAGCAAGGAAGTTAGTTTCTGCAGTAATCTTGTGATATGAATCAGATGAGAATATTACCGGCACTAACTAGAAATTTTACAGACGGGCCATTGGGGCATTTTGCCATCCAGAGATAAAGATCTTTTGCCTTCCTGCACTGAAATTCATATATACAGACCAGAAAGATAAGAAAGTTATCCTAATGTCACAAGTTGACAAGACTTTGTCAAGATTAAGAATAAGAATTGGAGCTCAAACTCGAGATTCAGCATAAAATGTTGTCTCAATCATCAGATTTCAAATTATATAAACTGCTTAAATACATTAAAAAAAAAAAAAAAGCAAATTTGGAAGGGAAACAAAGGAATGCAGGTATGCTATACTTTGAAATTTAGAATGGATAAAACAAAAATCTATAAAACATAAATGAATCAGATGTGTAATCCATCACAAAAAGGAAAGAGATGATATGGGTTTGAAACTAACGATTACATCTAAATAAAACATATAAACATCAACAGTTGTACAACAGCATAGCTGATAAACATGATCTGTTGTTGGCGCTAAAAAAACCTTGTGACATAAAAAAAATTAAAAAGAATACCTCGAAAAATAAACAAGACGAACAGTTTTTCAGCTCAACAAGCTCATTCAGAGTGGCGCCTTTAGTTTCTTTTGATTCAACCTTGTTATCCTTCTTGCAATGAGGCAGAAGCGATACCAAGTTCAACATCAAATGTCGGTACCTATAACAAGTTTATGAAAAACAATCCACCCCATCAATATGCCATATCAAATAACTAACGCACATTAAACCAATACTTTCGTTCTGCTTAATTTCACACACACACAAACAAAAGCATTGTGATTATATTCTTCCAATGCACGCAAAATAAACAATGGTCGGTTTGAATTAACTTATTTGAACTTATCTACTGACTTAAGGAAACAGCTTATGCCATGCCCATAAGTTGTTTTCAGCTTATTTTCATAAGCTCTCCGTACTAGTAGCTTATGAAAATATCTTATATAGCTTATATGAAAGCAGTTTAACTTTATTCCAACCCTATTTGGATAAACAACTTATTTGCAGCTTGTGCTTATGTACAAGCTTATATGATCTATTTCTATAGTAAATGATAAATTAAAGTTAAGTTTTTTTTGCATATACTATAAGCTGTTTTCATAGACTATATTGGAGAACTTATGAAAATAAGCTAAAAAAAACTAATGGAAATTGTCATAAGCTTTTTCCATAAATTCTCCAGAACAGTCTCACATAACTTAGGTAAGACATAAGCTCAAATACGCCAATTCAAACTGACCATTTGTCTTTTATGATAGAAATATCTTATGCATAACCTTTAATATTCCTCAAAGTGCTTAATTAAATTGTTCATCCAAACATGGCCCAACAATCAAAAAGTGATTAACTAAAACAAAATTGATTGAGTTTTGTGGTTTATACCTATAAACAATACGCCTAGAGCAAGTAATCAAAACTTTCTCTTTGTTCCTAAATACAGGTGAACCAAATTGATTATCCTTAACCTCAACTTCATTTTCAATTTGATTCTTATCCTTCCATCCCAAAAGGGTCCTAACTGGTCTCTCTGGAGCAGCTTCTTCCTTTTTGGGAACTGCTACAGCTTCAACCTTTTCACTGCGCTTTCTCTTCTTCCCCATTCTACAAATCTGTCGCATAATATACATTGAAAATATCAATTAATCACAAAACAAAACATTATTTATAGAAGATGAATCTGAAAATTAAACCGCTTTCTCACTGTTTCTGAAAGCCGGCGAGTAACTCCGGACCAGTTAGGTTTCTGTTTTTCGGCGAGTTGAGTTCAGTGCAACTCGATGGAGCTACTGAGTTTTGGGGATGATGAAAACAGCTGATGACATGTACATAAACTGTTGTCAGCTTATTTCTACAAGTTCACTAGATTAAATAATGAAAACAGCTTATAGATTATTTAGCCTTCATTGTATCAACTTATGTTGCCAAAGTAGATTATTCATAAACACTTATATTAATAAGCACTTGTGCTATAAGATGCACACAAAAAAAAAACTGAAAAGATTTCTCACTGTTTCTGAAGGCCGGTGAGTAGCTCCGATTAGGTTTCCGTTTTCTTGGGGAGCTGCTGAGTTTTGTTGTTTTAGGGTTTAAAGGTTTTATTACTTGTGAACAATATTATTGCTGAAACAATTGTTGAAACAGAAACAAAAATATGCTTTTTTTTGTCTTTAGTGAATGATCATGGGCCTCTTAAAAAAAAAACAGGATTGGTTTTTTATTAGAATCTCATCCTTTCTTTAAAATATTTTTTGACAAAATTACTCTTCTCCCCCCCCAAACGTTTCTCTTTCCCCTCGAAAATCCGATTTTGCCCTCAAAAAAAAACTTTTGAACGCGTTTTTTTAAGTTTTCTAGTTCAAAATTAGGAAAACGCATTCCGAAAAAAATTTCCAAGGCAAAAAAATTCAAAAAACGCGTTCCAATTTTTTTGTTCAAGGGCAAAAAAGGAAATTTGAGGCAGAAGGATGTATATATATATATACCCCCAACAAGCAGCAGCTATATTATATGGATACAAGTGTATTATGCAAGCCACTATGTTTGATTAGTGGAGATGAATGCAGGTGGTATGCTAAAGGTTCTAGATTCGATATTCAACTTTTTTATAAATAAAAAAATGTATATTTTGTGCACCGTAAATTTTTTAGTTTATTGGTTATATTTTTCTTCATCATAATAGATATTTCAAATAGTTTATGAGTTTATAACTTATAGGTTATAGCTTATCATTTTTTTTCTTCCAATTTTACCTATGGCATCTTACTCAGAAAAATTAAATATTAATTAAACATATATTTTTTATGTCATTTCCTACGTATAAGCTAGTTCGGCCGTTGATTTTATCAAACACTACAAATTCAATAAACTAACTTATTCGCTATAAGCTTATCCGCTGTAAGCTACCTTATCAGTTATCCACTATTTTTATCAAACATGGTCTAAGCTAGTAATATAAAGAAAACAAACCCGAGTCTGCCATACATAAACAAATAGTTTTCCAACTAATCCAAAAAGTTTTCCTAAAATCCTCAACCTGCCCCCCTCAACACTCCGGTACACATATTATGTGGATGATTGCAACTGGTTCACAAATAATATTTAATATAGAAAAAAATAATAAATACTATTTGTAAATCAAACAGAATCACTCACCTTAGCAAACATACCGGTACATATCCACATAATATGTGCACTGAATAATTCACCTTAATCAAAAGATATTCAATAGAAGAGATAATACTTGAGGGAGCTTTGAAGAAAGAAATAGCATAGACAGCCTGAGAGATAAATACAGACTTAAGCATGATCAGACGACCACAAAATGAAAAGAAGCGACTATTCCACCCAGATAATATATTCTTTGTACGAGCCAGCACCAATTCCCCAAAACTCAGACGTCTCGGATCACCACAAATAGAAAGACCCAAATAAAAATATTTTACTATACACTAACGATGTAATTATTATTTTTACAGGTTTAATCAAATTATATTATAGTGTTATTTTTATAAATTAGTTTTTTTAAATAATTCACAAATTTGAGTTTATATTTCCTCAAATTCTTTTTATAAGAGAGGGTTCACCTTTTACCTTTATATATTGAATAATTAATTAATGTATCTAGTTTGAATTAAGGGTAAATAGGTTTTTACCTCATGTAAAGTAGACGAGTTTTGGTTCACTCCCTGCAAAAAAAAAAGATTACCTCCTGTAATGTGAAGATTTTATGGTTTACCCACTCGTAAAAAATGTTGACTTAAGATTTCGTTTATTGCCCCCTTAGTGTTTGCGAGTTTTGATTTATCCCCTTACTAACTATGTCGCGTCATCATTTTTGGTAAATCAGTTAATTTTCACATACAATGGGTAATAAAAAAAATCGCAAGAAATGAAGCAAAATTCGCCCGGATATTAAAAACATATTTACCCTTGAATTATTAAATATAAAGTGAATCATGAATGTATTCTCACCAACTCTGAAAACAAAAGGTTTGCAAAGCACTAGGATTTAGATTTGATGCCGTAGAAAAAACATGTAGTTTGGTGTTGTAGTGTATCTCAGCCGTCCGATTAAGATCGGACGTCTAAGATTAAATCATAGTTATTTTTATTGTATTTAATCTCAGACGTCCGATCTTGATTGGACGGCTGAGATAACACTACAACCCCAAACTGTGTACTTTTTCTACAGCATCAAATCCAAATCCCAAAGCACTACACTATTAATTTAATATTATATTACTCGTAAGTCAACCTCAAAGAATATATTTTTAGGCAATTCAAAGGAAATGTTATTTGACAAGAACGTTATTACTATATTTTATCATTTAAAAACATATGAATTTCCACAAAAATAAATAAACAAAAACATATAAATTTGACTGAATATATAAACTCACATTTTCTTATAAGAGTTCATATAAAATTGGTAAATTACAGTTTATATTGAGAAAAAAAAGTACAAGAAGTGACAAATATGTATATTATAAAATATATTTGGTAGCTTTTTCTTAAAAAAAAAGAAAGCAATGAAATTCCAAGAGTTTAATCTAGTCTAGTATAAAAAAACTAGATCTTAAGGTTGAATAAGGTAAATATTGTTATATTTGTAAATATTTTAAAAGTCGTAGAGTCTTTTGTATTTTAGACCGAATATCATACTGTATCACCTTAAATTTATTATATAAAAAAATAAAAATTTACAAGGACCACAATCTAAAACACTAATTTGTGCAAATACATCATCACCAACTTGTGTCTACTTAAGCCACCAACTATTGCATGCAAGTAATTGGCCCAGCACTAAGACCCTACCAACCCAAAGCCACCAACCAATTTACAAAGGCAATGACTAAATTATGTATTTTTTATTCACAAAAAAGACTAAACATTATTTATGAAATATATATATTTCAAACGATTTCGGTCCCTAAATACACGACGTTATTGAGAAAATTTGTCTGTCAATCAGAACTTACTGTTTGTTAAAAAATGATATCATATCCAGTCAAAATAAATAAATGATATCAGTATGTAGGTGTTAAACAAAAGTTCTCAAATTTACAACATAATTGATGATGAAGTTGCTACCTATATGCGTTTGTCAATTTGGAGCATCCAAATGGTCCAATCTTTTAATGTTTTAAGTGATCATACATTCACAAGGGACACACTATAAGATCTCCCTCACACATTAAATATTCAAACATTTCTAATATTTTTAATTTAATTTATACACAGTTCAAATTCTACTCTCATTCTCTTACTCTCACCCTCTCCTATTTTATTATACTTTACTTATATTTTCGTAGAACTTTGTATTAAGAGGCAAAAAAAAAGATTAATTTTTTTTTGGTTATTTTACAAGGATGTCTTCCGTAGTGGTAGCCGAGCGAGATAAAAAACAAGAAGTGAAAACATTAATCATATTTTGAATATTAAAGGAGAGATAATTGATAGACCAAGTCTCATTCTGTCAGGAAATTAAATTTCAATGTCGCCAAACCTACCAAACGCAGTGGACAAAGCGAAAGTTTGAGAACATGTGAAGCCAAATTTGAGCCACCCATGTGCATCAATAGAGCTGAAGAAATTGGAGGTGGTAAAACCAAGATGATGCCAAATATGGGTCTAAAGGAATTACAATCCCAAACACAATGGAGAAAAATCTCTTCATGAGTACCACATCAAGGACAAGTAGGGGAGAAGTGCATCATTCGATGGTGGGTTAAAGAGACAATATGAACCGAGTTGTAACAAGTCAAAGAAATTCGATCATTTAAGATAAGGGAAGCTTCTAAATCCAAATTTTTTTTTTTGAAAACTCGGTATCCGGCCCTAGGACCGACTAATCCGAGGGGACCAATCCCACCGCCCACTTGCGGGGGCCCCATTTAAAGCCAGAGTTTTTTTTCTCTGTATGGACTAGCCCACCGAAATTGGCACTAGAGGGAATCGAACTTGAGACCTTGAGAGGAACATACTCCAAGGACCCAAGCCAACACCACTAGGCCAACCCAAGTGGGTTGCTTCTAAATCCAAATTTAGGAGTGAGAGAGAGACGCAGGTGGTAAAATAAATAGATAAATATATACATTTACTTTTCTTGATATTATGTAAAAAAAGAATTACATTTTATAATCTACTCCTAGACCATCTCACAACAATAAGTAAATAATGTAACTATGTAAGAACATTTTTGAAAAAATACAATTAAATATAGATAGAATAGTTAACATTTACTTATATTTAAGTTCAACGAATTAAAAAACTTTTACTAAGGTCGAGTCTAATAATTAACAAATATATACTGTAATAAAATTTATTATCACTTCATTCGTTTCTTTTTAAATGTCAATTTTTATCACTGATTCAACTATTTTTATCTACTTTGACCATAATTTTTTTTTTTTTTTGTATAGCTTTGACCATAAATTTTTATTGATATATAAAACTAAATGTCACCATATAATATATTGTTTAATTTGTCCCGACGATTATCTTAAAAAAATAAAATTTCATAATATTTTATAATAGATAATCAAAGAGATTACTGATGAAAATTATGCATTTACATATGTACGGTGGTAAAATAAATATGACACTTAAAAAAGAACACTGCGAGTGTAATTTTTTTTTTTTATATTGTTTTCACTATCGGTATCCGGCCCACATGACCATCTAATCTGGTTTGAAGTCAGTTCTAACATAAATGATTTCAACTTTTCAATCGCAGTTACAGAGGATCAAACCGTAGTTATCGCTACAAAGTACAACGCCAATCACAGCTATATTGACCAATGATGATATGAACTGTAATTTTTAGTTTACCTAAAACATGGATTTGACATGAAAAATTTGAATAAAAGATTAACAAAGGATAGTAGCCGGTAAGACAGTGCCACCAACCACCAATCCTCACAGTCACACAGATCTATCACTATACATCTATAAATAACCACAATACCATTTCCTCTCATTCCGCGCTTCATTCTCTCCCCCTCTCTCCAGGTACGAGATTCAACACCTCCTCTTTCTCTCCCTCTCCCATTCCCATTCAATTATCACCATTCTCGTTAATCGTCATTTCATTTATCATCAATTTACATTCCATAATGTTCATTTATCTGATCTACAACACTATCGAATTTCTGCTCAATTTGCTTTAACCGTTTTTCTGTTTAGATCTGTATCAAAAAAATTGTTACCATTTCAGAAACTTGTAGTTGTAGTTTTGCTTATGAAATTGCTTAGTTAATTATTGGATCTAGCTTATCTAATTATTATTTTGTTAATTTTATTAATTAATTAATTTTAGTTTTGTCGGTTACTTGCTTCAGGAGAAATTATTAATAATTAGATTAATAGTTAGAGAAAAAAATGAAGGTGATAGACAAAATTCGATCAGCTGCGGCAGATCCAAACAGAGTAGTATTTTCATTCGAGTTTTTTCCGCCGAAAACTGAAGATGGAGTTGATAATTTGTTTGAGAGAATGGACCGAATGGTTGCTCATAATCCATCATTTTGTGATATTACTTGGGGTGCTGGTGGAACAACTGCTGATCTGACGTTAGAAATCGCGAATAAGATGCAGAATATTATTTGTGTTGAAACTATGATGCATCTTACTTGTACTAATATGCCTGTTGATAAGATTGATCATGCTCTTGAGACTATTAAGTCTAATGGGATTCAGAATGTGCTTGCTCTTCGTGGTGATCCGCCTCATGGTCAGGAGAAGTTTGTTCAGACCGAAGGTGGATTTGCTTGCGCGCGTGACTTGGTATGGATGTTTCTTACTCTTGAATAATTTTTGTTTATTAGTGTCAATTAATCATGATTTGAAGATAATAATATGTTAAAATGATATTAGCATGGTTTAGATGGTTTTCGCTAGATTTTGTTATTGCTTTTAGGTGTAGTTTTAGATGCATGGGGTGGAGATATGAAAAGGGTTTATTTTTCCCCCCCTAACAAGCATGGTTTTTAGTATGCTTGGATACTTTGTATCTGAATTGATTTTGCCTTTAAAACTCGATTTGGTGAAAAGAAGTAAATAAAAGTAGCTTTTACGGTAGGTTGAAAAATTTGTAGTAGGTTTTACAGCAAGCTTGTTTTTAGAATAAAAAAATCCAACTATAAATGGCTTAACTTCAGAGTTCAGACTCAATTTTATAAAATAAAGTTCATTCAAAATCATATTTGTGAAACACTCACCCAAATATGCACTTAATGTGTCTTGAAGTTTCAATTAATTGTGCCGTTAGGTGCTGTGCGGAGAATCATTCATAGTTATATTTATAACACTCTTGCAGTTTTCAGTTTTAAAATAATTTGTTTATCGGTTGCAATCATATCATTTCTATTTTTGCCAAGGTTGGCTGGTATCATGTCTTAACTCATGCTCCATTCTCTCAAAAAGTTTGTTATTCGCGGACTCCATTTATTTTGTGGAGAAAAGCATGTCTTAACTCATGATATCACGTCTTAACACTGTTTGATTCATCATGCTAGATAACTTCTGAAAAAACCTAACACTTTTTTTGACGAAAAAAAAAAAACCTAACACTTAGTTTCATAAAATTTGACATACATGTCTCTGGTCTTGAGTCTTGATTTTGTGGATGCTGATGCTTTTGTAGGTTCAACATATCAGAAGCAAATATGGTGACTACTTTGGCATTACGATTGCTGGTTATCCAGGTTTCTTTCTTATGTTATCATTTTTTTCCAACTTTATTATTGCTTTCTACTATTTGTTTTTCTCCTCTTCCCACCATCATTTGATCTCATATTCTATTGTCTTTCTCTTCAGAGGCACATCCCGATGTTATAGGAAATGATGGGTTGGCTCCAGCAGAAGGTTATCAAAAGGATCTTGCTTACTTGAAGAGCAAGGTCTTGTCTCTAAATCAGAATACCCTTTTTATTCCTCAAAAGTTTTTTATTTTTATCAGCTCTAGAATAGAAATTTTGGGAATTGTTTAACTCTGTGACTGGCATGCTTAAACATGTAAGAAAAGAAAGAAATAAATCAGGAAAGTCGCATTTATTTATTAATAAAAGTTGCTATTATCTTCCTTTTTAAAAAGAAAATGAAAATGCAAAACTAAAGAGGCAGGGTTGAGCTGCAGCCATGGGGGTATTGCAGGGAATTTTTGTTCATCTTTCTGTCTTATTTTGGCCTCCTATTCTGAACTCATGTTGCTTTTATAGGTTGATGCTGGAGCAGATTTGATTGTCACCCAGTTATTTTATGACACTGATATATTCCTCAAATTTGTGAACGATTGTCGCCAAATTGGAATAACATGTCCTATTGTGCCTGGAATTATGCCCATTAACAATTACAAGGGATTTATCCGCATGACCGGTTTTTGCAAAACAAAGGTAAGCAAAATTTTTTGTATAGATTTTCCGGCATTAAATTTTCTAAATAGTCTATTAGTTTAAGAACCTTCGATCCCCCAAAGAAGGCATGAAAATTCACTTAATTTTTAATAGTTTGCTATTTGTTTGTTTTTTACTGTTGTGTTTTGGTAGTCAATGTCAAGGATTGTAATTGTAATATGTTGTTTCATTTTTAATGAATCTAGATACCTGCTGAGATAATGGCTGCTCTAGAGCCTATCAAGGACAATGAAGAAGCTGTCAAGGCTTATGGAATACACCTGGGAACTGAAATGTGCAAAAAGATCATGGCTCATGGAATTAAGACAGTGCATCTTTATACGCTAAATATGGAGAAATCAGCATTGGCAATACTAATGGTTAGTCTCCTATTCAATACTAATGGTTGGCTATACTAATGAATAATGATAATAGTGATATGTATATTGTTAATTTGTCATTAACCAATTATTCTTAAAGAGTGAATTGTTTGGTGAAAGCAAATGACTGGTTTTATATCTAAAATGCCCCTTCCCACAGGAGCCCTTTGGGCTTGAAGTGTGGTAATGCACAGGTCCACTTACCTTGTGCAAAAAGGCAATTTTGTATTAAAAGAATGGATGCAAAAAGGATCAAACTCTATCCCACTTAGTTATAGAGATTCTAATATAATGTTATATCCCAAAAGCTTGAGTTGTTGGGTGTGAAAGCATGTGAATATATAACTTTTTTCATATTATTTTGGCAAGACTTTTTACTTAAGTTGATGTTTATTTTTTTTACTTGCAGAGCCTTGGCTTAATTGAAGAATCCAAAATTTCTAGATCCTTACCTTGGAGACGCCCTACAAATGTTTTCCGTGTTAAAGAAGATGTTCGCCCAATCTTTTGGTATGTCACTATTGCAGTTATCTTGTTCCCAAGTATAAGAGGAGTGTCTGTATTTGTTTGAAGCATTTCTCACTTTTTCATCCAACTATTGTAGGGCAAATCGTCCAAAAAGTTACATATCAAGGACCATAGGATGGGATCAATACCCACATGGGCGTTGGGGTGATTCCGGTAACCCATCATATGGCGCATTAACTGACTATCAGGTGCAGATGACCGCTTTTAATGTGTTGATGTTACACTTTTATTTTCTTTCACTGTTGATATCAATTTCTTTTACTTTACAATGTGCAGTTCATGCGGCCACGTGCAAAGGACAAGAAGCTTATTGAAGAATGGGCAGTTCCCTTGAAAAGCGTTGAAGATATTTATGAGGTAGAATTACTTTAGTTGGAATGTTGCTATGTAGTATTCTTACCAACAGTTCAAGATTAACTAAATAATCGTTCATTGTACATATCAGAGATTCAGATTGTTTTGCCTGGGAAAGTTGAGAACCAATCCTTGGTCAGAACTTGATGGTCTTCAGCCAGAGACAAAGATTATAAATGAGCACCTGGAGAAGATTAACGCAAAGGGCTTCCTCACCATTAATAGCCAGCCAGCAGTCAACGGGGAGAAGTCAGATTCTCCTTCTGTAGGTGGGTGGAAAAATATTGTTTTGTATCCCTACATGATTTTTTTTTTCTGAATGTTGGATTTGAGCATTCTTTTGTTTTGACATATTACCCAGGCTGGGGCGGACCTGGTGGATATGTTTACCAGAAGGCATACTTAGAGTTCTTCTCCTCTAAGGAAAAGCTGGATGCACTTATTGAGAAAACCAAGGATCGACCATTTACTTATATGGCTGTGAATAAAGAAGGGATTTGGAAATCTAATGTGGGCCAAACCGATGTCAATGCTGTGACATGGGGGGTCTTCCCAGCTAAGGAAATAATACAACCAACCATTGTAGATCCTGTCAGCTTCAGCGTATGGAAGGATGAGGCATTTGAAATTTGGTCTAGAGCATGGGCGAGCTTGTACCCTGAGGCTGATGCATCCAGGAAATTGGTTGAAGAGGTTAGTTTTTCGACCGACAAATCCTTTAAAGCTTGCGCATAACCTTCTAAAAAATATTATATGGCTTGTTCCATTCCTTTCTTAAAATATGTTCGTCAGTTTATTAAAAATTGAAAACTGAAACTTTGTTTGGTTACCTTTTTCTTTAAAACTGTTTCTCATTGTACTGCTTTAAAACTAAAATGTCAAAACAGATAATGCTTGTTTTAAAAAACTGAAACAACCAATATTTTTAAAATCAAACCGTACATTGAATTGGCCAGACCTTTGAATCATAGTTCAACTGCTTTAGGCTGCTCGAACTGTGACGAAACCGTGATCAAACCATTCAAATAACCTAACCATTGAGGGTGCTGGTTCACGGTTTAATCGATTGAACCATCCAGTTTGATTTGATTTTTGAAACATTGAATCAAACAACCCCATATATTTCATGTCAGCGCTGTATTTATGTTTTAGGCTGTAGAGGCTTCAAAGTTTTGATAATTCTTTCTAATTGTGTCGCAGGTGGGAAGCAGCTACTTCTTGGTCAGCTTGGTGGACAATGATTACATCAATGGTGATCTTTTTGGCGTGTTGGCTGATTTCTGACACGATCTTCTTAATGTTTTAGTACTTTAACAAAGCCAGTTCTGTTGCTCATAAAGTTTTTTCCTTATTTTTTTCTCCTTTCCCTTAAACGTGATTATTCACATTATATAGATGATTGTATGTTGGAGTGCAAATTAAATTGTCTGGAATATATGGCAAACATCTTAATTTTGCCATGTTTCAGAGTCTCGTGTAATCTGTAATTTCATAAAACCACCTGTATGTTGACTTGAAAACAAGTCACTTATTCGTTTGAATTTGATGGTTGTATGAGACGAAATTTTAATCTAAATATTATGAGTGTTAAGTAGAAAAATGAAGTCCTATGTTTTGCAAGATGTTTTCTTCTTATTTATTTATTTATAAAAATAAAAATGAAGTAGAAGTAGAGTTTGATTTGTTATCCTTTGAAGGCAGTTTCATGAGCTTCAACGTTTTCGACATATCCTTCCTCATCCCAAAGAACCAAAATATGAACTGTAGAAGGAATGACTATAACATGAATCCACTCTCAACCAAGCAACAAGTTATAATTTTCCTTTAAAGGTGCTATTATAAACATTGCTGATTGAATCATGGATCCTACTTTTAGATCCAGCGCAATCACACCATATGATTTTGAGGTCTAACCATTAAAGCCAGCGATCTCCATGTTATGAGGGACCATGTCTTTCTCAGTTTTGTTTAACTTCTTCATGAGTGTCTCATACATTAGGTTGAGAAGTAGCTCCACCATTGATCAAAACTTTGTTAACCTTTATACCATCATCTATCTCAGCTTGAACGAACAAGGGCTTCAAATGGCTCCTCATCTTGTTAGAGGGGAAATTGAACAATGTAGAATTCCACACTAGTTTGTGCATTGCCCTTAGGTACATATGTTATCATGCTAGGGTCTTCTTCCAATTGCTATTTTTGGAACTGCTCGTCTAACTCTTTAAGATCGAACACGTAATCAGCATATTCCGTTGACAACATAGAAATTATGTCCACTCCACAAATGTCATGCAGTTATCAACAAGGTGAGTCCTAATACGAATTTTATAAAATACACTGTTGGATTAAAAGTTTATATCATATAGATCGTACATACAAATTTTTAAAAAAATTGAAAATTATTTGATATGTTATTGATACCCATCAAAATTAATGGTTTATGAATTTTTATTGAATACCGTTAATTTTGATGGGTCTCACTAATATATCAAATGATTTTTAAAATTTTTTAAAAAATTTATGGATGATCTAAACGATATAAACTTTCAATCTAACGGTCAATTTTGTAAAATTTGTATTCGTTCTAAAAATATCGAAGACTTATGCACCATGCAACACTTACATTAGACAAAGCCTATGGATGCCATTCAAAAAAAAGACAAACCCTATCGACAAATCAAATTTCAAAGTTGTCAATCACTTATTGATGGAGTATTATTTCCTTTACACTTTAAAGTCAATTATTTACTTTTAGAAGTGTCAATTCTCATCTTTACTTTATGTTCATTTAAACTATTTTATTTACCATTTTACCTTTCATTTCTCAACAAAGAAGAGAAAGAAAAACCAATAAAGAAAAACAAGTGAACAAATGCGGCCATACATCAAATTAGTGCCAATCTATATGCTAGTATTACATGATATTGGCTATGAGATTTGCTATAGTATAGTTAAAGTTGAAGTGTTTAATAAACTCCACTTATGAAACAAACCGTTTTGAAAAAAATTCGAATTTACCATATCTCTTTCCCATGAGATGAGAGGATTAACACGTTTATAATTTTGTTGAGAACTTGCGATGTTCTTTTGATTCATAATGCCAGTTTAACTTTAATCTATTATAAATTCAATCAATGAATTGACCGTTATTTTGTCATATTATTTTTAGTCGTTTTTCCATTATATACTATTAATATGAATGCTATAAATTGGTCGGTAGATTCGTTATTTTTGTTTTTACCGACGTTAAATTTGTATTTTTTTATGTAATCTATCAACATGAATGAATCAATATCATTTTTATTAAAATAAAAAATACAGTAGTTATTTTGACTTTTGAGGGTGGATGGGTAGCGCAACTAGTTTAACTAAGAGTTACATAAATTGAGATGTGTAAAAAATAAGGGTTCAAATCTCGATAAAATAGAAAAAAAAATTACTAATACTAACAACTAATTATTGACCGTCTAAAAAATAATAATTACTTTAAAAGAGTTCGCTAACTTAGATCCACCTAAAAACATCAAGGTCTAAGTTAGCAAAGTGCACCTTTTTACTTTGGACAAAAAAATTAATTACCAATACTCAAACATGTTATAAATAGAAGGGTGATTATGTCAATGTCATTTAATTAATTAAAGAAAATAATTAATTGAAGTGGAAAAGTCATGTGCCTTTCAAGCAACTTTCTCTGTCCGATAAATCAAGTGTTCCATGTTAAGTCATGTGTTCCTTTTTAAAATAAAGTGAGTGTAAATCAGCAAAGTGAGTACAAATTAAGGAACATTTTAAATGAAAGTTACAAAACTATCCCTCAAATTACTAGTTTTAAATAATAAATATGAATAATTTTTTTGTCCAAAGTGTAAAGGTGCACCTTGTTAACTTAGACCTTCATATTTTTAGGTGGGTCTAAGTTAGCAAACCCCTACTTTAAAATATTTATAATAATCATTTGTAATTTTTTTGTTGCTTTATTTTGATGTAATAAATAATAATACAATTTTTTTTGACAATTTTCTTGATAAAATTCTTAATAATACAATTTTTTTTGACAATGTTTTAAAAAATACAGTAATATTTAAGAAAATAATTATAAAATGAAACAAAAAAAGTGCGTGAAGTAATGAAGTTGGGAGCGAAGGTGGGAGAGGCTTCTCCACTTGACTGAGAGAGTGAGTAGCGCCGAATAGCTGTGAGAAAAAGGAAGCTAAGCTTGATAAAGATTTAAGAGATCACATAAACAACACAAAACCAACGCAGTGAGATGCATCTTTTTTTTTCTCTGATTTATATTCACGTTATATAAGTATCTCGACACACACACGCACACAACGTGTTTGATGAAATGTTTCACTGAAATCACCCATACATTCATATCCTTTTTATCGATACCCATTTCCCTAATCCAATTATTGTGTTTTGTGAAAGGGAAGTGACAATGTGTTTGATGAAATGTTCCATTGCATCACACACGTTTATGTCTAAATTTTTTTAGGGGTTAGTTCAATTCTTGTGTTGTCACTTCTCACACAATCACATAGAAAATCTGTTTCTAGCCCATTTATTTTCTAAGCAGGTTCACCCCATTTACGCAACAAAATGTCATAATTTGATTTTTTTGTAGTTTTGTTTTTTAACTTTTGATGTGCTTAATATTGACCTGTTGCATACCCAGGAACTGAATCATGACAATGAGTGTATTTTCTTCGTTTGAAATTTGATTTTTAGTAACTATTCCTATTCTCTTGTACAGAAAAAAGAACACAATTATGGTGCAGTGGCAGAGGCATATTTTCCCGATTCTTCGTCGTATTCATAAGGGAGTGGAGCATGCTAATAGTTCGGCTACAAACCTTGTAATTTACCGCTTCGGCTCTTCTCTTTCACAAGGTTAAAAGTGTTTTTTCTGTTCCCATTTTGACATTTTTTTAGTTTTCTAGTTACAGTTACTCAAGTTTGTAGGGGTTTATTAAGAAAAACATTTTTTTGGGTATTGTAGGTCAGTTGCAGAGGCAATGGTCAACAAGTTTGCCAAGTGTCTCAAGGCCTTTTTATCATCGTTTTCAATATCAGGTAAATTCGTGTTTCAATTGCGCCATTATCACTGATGTATTCGTGTTTCAACGAATCATCATTGTTCCGCGATACGCAATCTAGTACTAAGTGTTGTCAAATAGTGTCTATAATTGCAACATAGTATTGTGGCTTAGCAGAATTTGAACAAACTGCTATTTTCTACGATCTGAGATTGAGAGACTGATTGGTTTAGAAGTTTGGTGCTTAGGTTTAGTTGGAATGGAGGGCATCTTATATTCTCATGTATAACAAATAAACAAAATTGATTTGATGTTACCACATGTTTGTTCCCACTGTGAATAATGTAGTACTAGCAACCCAATTATTTTTAACCATTCTTAACAAATTATTCACCAGGGGCCTGTTTACTTAGAGAAATTGTGTTCTGTTTTCTGTCAGTGTTTTCTGTACAAATGTTTGAAAACAGGAAACAATTTGAAAATAAGGTGATAGTTTCGTAATCCAAAATGAAAAAAGGTTTTCTCAAAGTAAAGGGCTTTATCGTTTTCTCCTATAGATTGCATGGGATTCTTATTGATACTATTGCAAAAAGTGTAAGTGCTTTTGCTCCCACTGATTGAGTTTTCCTTATTTATATAGTTTTGAATATTAAACTGTGAATCTTGTCCATTTAAAATTGCTGTGCATTTGTGCCAAGGGTTTCCTCCTCAAGCAATTTAGTAAACATTTGCACCTCTCAAGAGTATTCTTTCTCTGTTATTGTGGCATAATAAGGAAACTTATACTTACAATCTTTCCTAGAATATGTTGATCTGTCATGTTCACAGGTTGGAGAGTTTCACTCCTAGTGGTTTCTTTAGTTAGCACTTTTCTTTAAATTGATTCTCCAAGCATAGATAAGTTTTCCCTTGATAATTTTATTAAGATACGCAAAAACATTTCTAAGGCAAAGTTATTTGTTTTGATTATGGTACCGAATAGGATAAATATCAGTTATCTGTTGCAGAGTTAAATACCTAATACTGTCACTTTTCCTCGATAGTTGTATAATGTACACGATCAACTCTGAAGCAGTTATACATTTTTTACATTGCCTTATTTCTAATTTTTTGTAGAACAGGTAGTTTGGTGTTTGTGGAGAGTATTAGGTTTGTCTCTTAAGCCTTCCCGACATAGGGTTTAAACGGTTTGACATTTGATCAAGAAAAATAGTTTAAGATTATTTGGAACTGTGATTTGTTTGTTGTTTTGTGGTGCATGGTTGGAATCTTGTAAAAAAATGCTTGCACTTTTCGAGATGTTTCAATGTTTGTAGAATTGTTTTTTGGAAATATTAAGGTTGTTGGCTTCTCTTTAGTGCTTGGCTCGTTGATCTCTAAGGGAGTTGCTGTTTGGGACTAGACATGCCAATTGTAGGCACAAAACAAAACTGATAAATGAGAATAATATTATATTATGGATCATAGTCACATAATTTGTTGCACCTTGTAGAGAATTACAAATTGGTTTACGGTTGCCAATTCACAGTACTTCTGCAAATAGGTTCTATCCGATACACAAACAGCTAAAACCAGAAAGCTATTAGCCGAATATGGGAATCAGCTCATCAGCTTAGAATTGCCTTGCACTTTAGCTTTGCTTTGCTGCCTCTGTTGTTAAAACACGTAAAGCCGTTTGGTTTCTTTCTTCTTGTTTTTTTTTAAATAAAAACCTGTCGTTCAGTTCCTAACCCACTAGTATAACCCGCTACACATTAATTTCTCACTTTTGTTATTTTTTAAAACGTTTTGCTTTCCTTGTTTTTTTGGCAAGCGTTTTACCGCTTAGATTACACTTCACATATGCACCTCTTTTATAGCTGATGTTCCTCTGTTGTTTTGAAATTTCCGATGTGTGACTATTTTAAACATGTAAGTTTGAAAGCTTAAACTTAGGTTTTTAGTTTTAGCATTCATTCGATGTAGGGCTGTTACTATCTTATCATTGCTAGTTGTTGGGTTAGTTTCTCTTTTATTTTACACTCCCTCCGTTCCTTTTTATTTGTCGTTTTAGAAAATTTACTACAAATTAAGAAAGTGTATTTTTGCACCTTATATTCCTATTATACCCTAATTTTGTTTTATTTTTTGGAATATATTATGTACAAAAAAATAGGAACAAAACAAAAACAAACAAAAAAATATGAACAAAACAAAAACAATAAAAAGATTATATGAAGAAGTATAGTAAAAAAAATAGATACAATAAAAAATTATATAAAATTTAGTCAATAAAAAAAATAAGGAGGGTATAATAGACAAAATATAACCTTAAATTATCAAAACGACAAATAATTTGAAACATATTTTTTTCTAAAATGACTAATAAAAAGGAACGGAGGGAGTAACTGTTAATCAAATTAGAATGAGTAATTAATGTGCATAAATATTAGAAGAAGCCTTGTTCCACGTCTGGCGTACCATTTAAAATATTAGCACGTACCACGATCCCAAATGTGCACCGACTATATATACCCTCACTTACCCAATACTTCAAAGAGTTGCGTACCGCGTACCCGAATCTGTACCACATACAAAAGCGAATTGTGGATCACACTTGTTGCTTCTTTCTAAACTGTGCCAACCTATTTTCTTGGACTTCATGAGCATACTATTTCATAGACAAGTTTGTCAACCAAAGAAAAAAAGTTTGTTCAAATTTATATTCCAACTAACCAAATCACTATCTCGGGTCACACTGAGCTCGTGTTATAATTATTATATCTCTGTAAAGATTTATTTTGCTAAAATGTTCTCCTCAATTTCATGTTTTGTATTTTATTATTTGTAATACTATTTCAGGGAATTTCAAGTTCTACCCAGTTGCTCAAAAATTCATCTGAGGAGGCACCTGTTTCGTCGCCTTTAGTTCCAATTTCATCATTAGGTAGTTCAAATGGTGAAGAACAGAATCAGAAAGCTATTACTAAGGCAGAAAAAGTTCAAGCGGTACTAAAGAAAATAAAGCAGGTTTGAGATGCATTTTCTCTTCATGTTCTTGATGGATTGCTTTTGGTTTTCATATATGTCTTATTTGTGAAAAACAATTGCTTTTCACAAAATAAATAAGGAATAAGTAAAGAAATTATCATCATTTAATGCTTTAGATGGAGATATAGTTTCTGCTTTATTCACTCAGTTGAGCCAATGAGCTGAATATACTCAGCCTATTTCACTTAACTACCAAATAGTTTAATTTTTAATATCACATATTCTGATAGAAACGGGAAAATCAAAGTGTTGATATACAACTGTATATAAATTTTAAAGCATACTCCTGTCACTGTATATCTTATGAGTAACATGGTGAGGAAAATATATGTAGTATCCAAATGAACCACCCAAAATTGGAAAATTGACTGATAGGCAAAACTTCAAGGATCTGCTGGGCCTTTCCCCATATCTCAACTCGTGCCTAGCCTCATTTTTTTTTATAATACTTGTTCCTTCACTACTACTATATTCATCATTGTAATGATGTGGATATTGAAAAGATGGAATTGTTTTATTTCAGCGTTTAGCGCCACTTCCAGTTTGGTGAGTCTGTACAGCATAACCCGGTGCCATTAAATATAATATATGTTTAATAGATGGTGGAGATTCGTCACCTCTGTCTTGTAGGAGAGGTTAGATACATAATTTTTGCAAATCGCAAACTTATCACCAAACAACACTTAAGCCCAACCCATAGTTAAGAAAAACTAAAATTATAATCCCAGAACCTTCCATTTCACGTGTCCCTCTGTTCCATCATTTCTTCATAGCCTTTATCAATTGTTTTCTACCCTTTCTACAACCATTTCGATCTCTTTCCCACCTCATAATATTTTTCTACCATTTCTCCTTCCCCCAAACTCAATATTCTTATGCCATGCCATCATTTCTCGATCACTCAATACTTGTTAATGTCCTCAAGCTTACAAAGAAAAAAAAAACAGATCTGTATATGTTGTGGGTTTCAAAGGGAAAGGGAAACTTGTAGCTGGTTGAAGTGGTGAATATGGGTGATGTGAATCAGAAAGAAGTTTGTAGGAAATTGGAGAGAAAACAAGATAGATCTAAGGGAAAACAGAGACATGGAGGTGAGGGCAAAAAAGGAAGAAAAATGAGTTTATTAACTGCCAATCAACAGTAAAGAAGAATTGATTTGGGGCTCACCGCAGAAGCTAAGATTTGGAGCTTCTCATAGAATTGAGTTTGGAAGACAGAATCGATTTGGGAAAAGTGAACCAAACATATTGCAAAACTGAGAAATCATGGTGAAGGCTTGAAAACGAACACACGTCCATGTCTACTGCTAGCCTTCCTACTCTGCCTTTCAACCCCCCTCCCCTCTCTCCATCGACTCCGATCTCATCCCTCATCTGCACTGCCTCCTATGTCCCAAGCTTCAGACCACCCTTTTTCATTTGGACGCATCAAAATCACATCTACTTGATAAGGAACTTTTATTTTATTCAGTTTGCAACAATTTTTTGCAGACAATTTGCCATCTGATTTTCTATCCGTTGAAATGCCTCTCTTTTAGATCTTTATTACTCTGGAAACTGTTATCATTTATGGTTTATGTTTCAAGGGTTTAATTTATGTTCATTTTTCAAACTGGTATTTTAGAGTCCAAAGAAGGTCAACTTGGTTGCTGCTTTGGTTCGTGGTATGCTTGTTAAAGATGCATTGCTGCAGTTGCAAGTGACAATAAAGCGGGCTTCAAAAACTGTATATCAGGTAGTAACACGTGTTATTGTTCTTTGTCACCTACTTTGACAAGATTGTAAAAGCTATATATTTTAATTGCTTTCTAAGATCTGGGATATGCATCAGCTATTGTTAAATTTAATTTGAGGTCTTTATGATTTTAATTGAAGAGGAAAGGTTCTTCTATACCTATTTATAGGAAAAACATGCTTGAAAGTTTCATACAAATTGCAGGTTATTCATTCAGCCCGAGCAAACGCTGCTCACAATCATGGGTTGGATCCAGACCGCCTCATTGTTGGTAATAATTTTTATGCTCTAAATTGTTAGGGGTGAAGTTGTTTTATTTTGTTGCCTTGTTTTCTCTTTACTGATGATGCGGAGTTCATGTTTCTTACAGCTGAAGCATTCGTAGGAAAGGGAGATTTTAAGAAGAGAGTTTCCTACCATGGCAAAGGAAGATCTGGAATCATGCACAAACCAGAATGTAGGCTTACTGTTGTAGTAAGAGAGATAACCCCTGAAGAAGATGCAGAGATTGCTAGGCTGAAGGTCCACAACTGTAAGAAGAAGAAGCTCACTAAGAGGGAGAGTCGACTTGTGCCGCACACCCTTATCGAGACCACTCCTGTTTGGGGCCGAAAAAACAAATCTAACCATCAAAATTCTAGTGCATCAGTTGCATAATCCTTATTTGCAAGTTTCATGGTTTAATTTATGGTCATGGCATATTATTTTGCAATAGATTCTTGCGCATTACATTACATTGAAATAGTTGAGAAATATGCAAACTATGTTTTTCACACCTTGACTAGTTTTAAATGCATAGGTATTGGAATTTGTTTGCTCCTTGTTGCAAATAATAAAATTTTGTTCTGAACCATGATTCATATTAAGAATTATGCTAGCAACACACCATCTAACACACACTTTTCAACACATCCTTTTTAATTGATTGAATTTCAAATGGGTCCCACAAAATTTATGTGGGACCTACATGATTTAGTAGGATCCATTTAAATTTCAACCAATTAGATAGAGTGTGTTGGGAAGAGTGTGTTAGAAGGTGTATTGTTAGCGCTCATCTTCGTATTAATCTAATTATCGGCTGGCTTTGGTTCGGTCCTACAATAATGCCATAGGGATATTCAAGAAAACTGAAGACATCATAAATTTTTTAATTTTTTTTGAAAATCATTTGATATATTGAGACCTATTAAGATTAACATTATCTTGATGAATCTCAATAATATATCAAATGATTTTCAATTTTTTTTTTTAAAATTTATGGATGATCTATACGATATAAACTTTTAATCCAACGGTGAATTTTGTAAAATTCGTATTTATTATAGTAGTATTCGTAACTTGTGCACGATGAAAGACTTAATGAAGTCTTTCACCATAGACTTGATCTAAAGTTATCATAAATTGATCGGTAAACTAGGAAGTTGATTACTTGTATGACGTTAAATTTGAAAAATGCTCTAATCTTAGCATCATAAGAGTAACTTTATCGGAAGGTACTTAGCTGATATGTTCCTTATATTTTGTTGCCGTTGGAGGGAGTATACGTACGCGGGGGTGCTTGATTCTTATTTCTAAGACTACTTACAATGGGAGTTTTTTTTGGTGTTGAATGAGATGTTAAACAGTTGAAACCATTGTAAGTGTGGTGTTGAATGGGATGTGGAGGGAAGAGAAGTTGAAGAAGTTCAACTGTGTTGAATGCTCAACACATGTTAGCTGCTGATTGAGTCGGTGGATTTTTTTGATTTTTATCCTTTAAACTCAATTATCTCATTGCAAATTAATTTTTTATTTTTTTACCAAAATTCGTGATTTTTTTTCTATATAAATAGAGACTTGGTTTATTTCATTTGGACACAGAAAAAAAAACCAAGTTTTTCACTATCTTAATCTATTATTATCTTTCTAATTAGTCTTTCTTTTGAAGTTTTAATCTTTTTGTAGTGAAATGGATCCCAATAATTCTTCTAATAATCCCAATAATTCTTCTAATAATCCCAACAATTATCAAAATCTCAACAATTATCAAAATCCCAACCTTATATTTCGTATTTTAAGTTAATTTGCATCGTATTAATTACGTAACTTGTGTGTTGTATTGCGTTTTAAGTTAATTTGTATCGTACTAATTACGTTATTTGTGTGATGTATTGCATTTTAAATTAAGAAAATAAAAAAAAAATTTAAATAAATTTTGTTAAGTTTATTATTTTATTTTAATTTTAATCGATAATTATAATTTTATTTAATCATAAAAACAAAAATTAAAATTTAAATAAGAATATGAAATATAAAGTGGTGGGGTATGTTGTTGAATAAAAAAATCATTGGAGAGAGTATAAGTTGAATGATTAGGTGGAAGAAAGAGAAAATGATGTGGAGTGAAAAAGTGGATGTTGAAGGTGTTGAAACCATTGTATATAGTCTAAGGAAAGATACTTGTGCAAGGATTCAATTCTTAAATTAAAATATACATTCTTTCTCTTTCATTCATCACCAAAAATAACCAAAACTAAGGAAAATTAATTGATCACATCCAACAAACGAGAAATTCAAAAAACCAAAATATTGTTGCAGTGATCGGAGAGATGAGACAATGAAGAGAGATGCTGAGGGTGGATAGAGAGGACAAAAATCTGGTGGTGCGGCGGTGGGAACATATTGTTGGCTGATTGAGATGCGATGGAGCGGCATTTGCTTGTTCTTTGCTCTGTTCATGGAATGCAATTTTAGGATGCAATTTTTGTGCTCTGTCCCTGAAATGCAGTTTCAGCCTTTCAGGAAGTGTTTTTTTTTTGCAGCTATTTCAGGAAGGAATACTATATTTTTTTTAGTTTTTAACTTTTTATGCAATTTCAATTTTTTTTATGGGAAGAGATTTTTCTTTTTAATGTAATTTTAAGAAAGATTAATATTTAAATTTTAATCAAAATTTAAATAATATATTCATATCATAATGAATTAATAATTAAATTTCAATCAAAATTAGATGGAAACAAATAATATTTAAATATGTGGTACTGTGGGACCTAATGAAGGGTTAAGTACCGGGTTAAGGAGCTGGAGGTCCAGGGCTCGAATCCTGACAAGGAAAAAATTAACATAATATTGTAATACTAACAACTAACATTGCTTATCAAAAAAGAATCTGTGGATGGAGCAAAATCTGTCTAAGTTACTTAAGAGTTGCTTAATCATACGTGACACACTAAGATCCATATGAATAGTGTTAAGAACCCCAGTTTAAGTACCTAGGAATAAAGATGCTCTAAGGATATTCAAGAAAACGGAAGACAAATAAATGAAATTTCTTTATATTATTTTTCGTAAACAAAATATTTTCTGCGCGTAATCGTAGAGACTAATCATCGAGCCATGTGAGGCTTAAATGAGCGACAAACTCTCCCTAAGAATTTTAACACTCTACATGTCTAAGTCAGAGATCGAACTCAGAACTTTAGTTAATCTAAAAGAAACATGCGTCATTTCATCCAATTCTTCTTGGATAAATTTCTTTATATTTTATAGTAACGTATCATAAACATTTTATCTTCATGGTTTTTTTTGTTGTTGTCAGATAATGTAATGACTAGAATTTCCTATACATGTATTGTATACATAGGTTACACAGCCACCCCCCTACGACAGAGATAGAAGCTCTTCTTAAGTTTTTGGTTAGTGCTTACATAAAACCGAGTCAATCCGAGCTAATTTTTTCTTTTTTTTTTTTAAAATTGTGTAGATTGTGCCGGCTATTGTAACATCCCTTTTTAATTATCAGAAATAATAATTAATTTAAAGGAGGTTCAATTAAAACAAATTAGGCTTTGTACATTTTAGCATGTAGGACGTCCCTTATTTTCACTTCTCTGCAAAAACACAAAACAGAACTCTAATCTTCTCTCTCACGCCACTTTAAGACCAATGAATAGGATTGTAATGTATGATTTTAGAACTTATGCTTAGACAAGTAAATATAGTTATATGAATTGTTGGTTAATTTTGAATAAGTTAGTTTCTCTACCCCAAATGCTTATTATATATCCTGCTGTTGACCCCAGTCCATCATTTTATTTTTAACCAATAATCACTAATTTTTACTCTTTGACCCCACTTAAAATATAATAATGTTCCCACATCACTCATTATATGGGTTGTTCTTTTTGTAAATAATACTACAGTGTACAACTAAAAAAACACAACTATTAGTATTATGAATATGGAGTATTGGATTATATATTACGTTATTAGTACGATATAGTATAAGAAAATGGTATTAAGTATTCTGTTAAGTTATAATTTAGTTGGTAGCAACATTGTACGTATACAACACTTTCGATAATTTTTTACCGGATAATTGTATCATAAAATCGAATGTTGGATTGAAAGATACTATAACATAGATCATATATATATAAAATATAAAATTAATTGGAAATCATTTGATATGTTAATGAGATACATCAAAATTAACGTCTTACAAACATTCAAAAAATGAGTTAATTAATTTGATATGTCTCATTGACGTATCAAATGAGACCCATCAAATTATTTCCGATTAATGTTATATTTTATAGACATGATCTATGTATTATATAGATCAATCCAACAGTTAATTTTGTAAGACGATTATCCAGTAAAAAATTACCGAAGGTGCATATTTTAAAGAAGGTGCATATATATTGCTAAATTTACACCCACTTTAAATTATAAGGGTGTAAATTAGTAATGCACACCTTATCACATTGGACAAATAACCTCTTTATGCTCCCTTAACTAGATATGTGATTAATAATATTCATCTTAATTAATAATTTGCTTATTTCAATATTATAATCACTAGTTGACATATAGAATAAAGAAATTTTATGCCTAATTAGGTATGTATGTATTCTATGGTAATCGATCTGTCAAATAGATGTACATATGTCCCATAACTCCAGTGCGAAAGCCACTTTCATATCTTGTTTCTACGGTCAAAATTTCACCATCTTTAATCTTAATTGAACCTAATTCAGGATAACTTCCTGACATCCCGACAACATAGCCTTTCTCATTTCCGGGTTCTTTTCCTTTTCCGTATGTTGGATTTGAAGTAAACAAAGTCGTTCCATCCTAAATTAATCAAAATATTATAATCTTTAGAAATGGTCAAGGATGATTCGGTATATAACTTCTTACAAATGTTTTGCTTAAGAAACGTACAAGCGCTCATAGTTCATTAATGAAACATACATACCATTGAAATCATAAAAATATTTTATACAAAAATAAGAAAGCGATATCATTTTTTATATATAATAAACATTACCTGTCCGTATAAAGTAGAGTTAATAACACCTGTATGCATATGAGTTGTGCCATAGATGAGATAACCACCTCTTTTCATTGGGATATTTGCTTTCTCAATGTGAAGATGGGAGTTCTTTCTACCATCATTTGGTGGAATTGTAAACTCTGCCTGTAACCATCGAGTTCAACAAAAATGTAAAAATATATTATTTTTTAGGATCAGTTAATTTTAATTTAAAAAAAATTGGTGAAGAATAAATTGTTTTTAATTATAACGATATTAATGATCATTATACAATTGTCTCCAAAGGTATTTGAACTTCTTCCCTTGAGATCACGAGGTAAAATTGAGCTAACAAATAAACTTTTTCGACTATTGCTTTACAACTTGTTTGATGTATGGATATATTTTTGTTTTTCATTTTTATCTTTAAAATCACATTAAATATCTATAATTAAACAAAAATAAGAAATAAATTAAGCAAAAATGAGAAGAAAAAATATCACAAAAAGTTTTATAAATAATCCACTGTTTACCTGACAATCATGAATAACTTGGGAACCATTTGTTCTAACTCGATCGGTTGAATCAAGTATATAAAATCTAAGAGGAATTTGTTGTTGGTTCCAATCAACCCATGTTATTTTGTATCTCAAGGCGAGCTTCCTCGTAGGTGCTTCAAAACCTTTTTTCAATTTGCATTGTAAATTATCTTGGCAACAAAATAGTCCTCCTTTATAACTTGAGCCCAATGACTTGCCATCAATTCCAAGTGTGATATTATAAAAATTCTTTGGCAAATTTAAATGGTTACACCTACATTCAGTACAAAGTTTCCTATGTTTTGTGCCACGTGTATCAATAACCATGAGATTTAGGAGCCACTTTTCTTGGTATCCAGATGGAACATCTGAAGGTTTACCATGTTCTACAGCATAAGGATATGGGATTTTTGATTTTGTTCCTCGTGATTCACCTCCCAAACCCCAATAAGCTGGAAGAATATTATCATTACATGTTCCTTCATTTCTAATATAAATGGCTCCTTCCATAGGATTCTTAGGGATTACTTTTGACATATTCCAATCTATTGCATGGTATTTTATAGCAAACCAATGATGTAGGTATGCTTCATATAAAGGTACAGAATTGCCTTTTTCATCAACTAGTTCAGCATCAAAGCTCTTTATTCCAACATGCCCCATTGGAAATTCAACATTAAAAAAAGTTTTAGCTGCAACTTTTCCGGGTCCAACTTCAAACTTTTCAGAAACAAAAGTAGCCGATTTTATATTTGTATTTTCAAATTCAGCCCCTGAATAAATTGCACATGTTGTGGTTGATAGCAACACTAGTATTGATGATAAAAATATTACGTCTTTACATAGAAAACTCATGGTGTAGGCTTTGTGAGAAATTTTATTTTTGTGCATATGAAGGTTGAGTTTTCTTCTTTTTATAATATAGAAAGGCACAACAATATGGTGAATCTGGCATGACTTGGTGCCAGTTGATCTTGAATATTGTTGTTGAATGACCATCTCTCTATTGGGTGTTTAAGGGTGTCATAAGGTTATAATAACCGCCTTGAGAAATTATATAACTATTTATTGATCGTAATAAATTTTGTAATAATTTAAATAATTTGTTTTTTTTTAATATACTAAGTATATAAACGTGTGTTGCATATGGATGATTAGAATACATATTTAAAATATTTTTACAAAAGACAAATAATACTTGAGATAAGTATAATCACGTATAGTCAAATGATCGATAATAATTTAAAATATTGTGGTATGATTGTGTTTATTATTTATTTATTTTTAGCGTAAATTGGGTATTCCGTCCAATGACAGAGACTAATCCCTCGAGCTTTATGGGACCAAAATCGGTGAGAAACTTCTCCCCCTAAGAGTTTTAACACTGTTGCATATGGAACGAACCTAGGACCTTGATTAAGCTAGAAGAGACCCGCGCCATCTCATCTAAGTGCTCTTGGGTGTTTTTATTATTTATTTATATTACGAATAAGAAGATTGTTAAAAAACAATAAGATTTCATTTGGTTTAAATTGTAGATTTGTTAATATATTTTAACGGAAGTTAATATAGTTTTTAGCTCATCTCTTATATATATAGTTTTTAGCTCATCTCTTATATATTCTTAAATAAGTTCGAAGAGATGTATAATTTTTTATCTTAATAGTGTAATTGTATAAGAACTTAATTTTCTTTGTATGGATTGCAGTTGTGTAATCGCAAGTTGCTTTGATTTTTTATGTTGGGGGTATCTCTTATTATTTTTAATACCGCTCATTTCTCATTGTTCATCATAAAGATTGAAATATGCTTCGGTTAAAATGCATATCATATATCATGGTTTTGCCTTTTTCAACCTTTGATCCCATTTACTCGGAAATAATGTACCACACAGTGCAACTATTTATTACCCTATATAGATTTTAGGGTTAAATATGTTTTTGGTCCTTATAGTTTCTCAGAATTTCGTTTTTAGTCCCTAAAGAATTTTTTCGCACTTTTTATTCCTTGAATTTTTTCCGTCCGTGTTTTTAGTTCTTACTTTTAATCAAACTCTTGAATACTTTCACCTTTTGAATGGTTTTTTGTATTCATTTTTATAATATTATAAGAACATCTCCGATAAAAACTTATAATTTTTAACATAAAATGAATTATTTATGAATTTTTATGTGCAAAAAACTTAAAAATTCATATTTAATTCCTCTCTTGTTAAAAAACTTTAAACTTTTGTAAGAGAGATTCATATAATGTACAAAACATGACCGCATAAAACAAATTAAAATTTAGTAATGACATGCATGAGTTGAATGAAAAGTTGAGACTAAAAACACTGACGGAAAAAACTTCAGGGACTAAAAAGTGCGAAAAAAATCTTGAGGAATTAAAAACGAAATTCTGTGAAACTATATGGACCAAAAACATATTTAACCCTAGATTTTAAGATCTATTTTATATTTAGCAAAAATATAATTTGGTGCTGATATATTGAGTTTTATTGGAGTTTCCTCTCAAACCTTTAATAAACGGACCTTTAATGAGTTCATATATCAATGTAACATATGAGATTTAGGCTCTGTTTGGATTGATGAAATATAATGGAATGGAGCAGAGAGGGATGAAACAGAATAATGTTCCATTGTTTGGATTTGAAAAATAATAATGGAAAGATGGAATGGAAGATTTATTTCCTTCAATTTTGTTCCTCTCTTTTTTAAAATATACAAACAATGGAATGAAATATTTATTTCATTCCGCTCCATCCCATTCCACTCCCCTCTATTTCGCTCCGCTCCATTTCATTCCATTATATTCAATCAATCCAAACATAGCCTTAGTTTGCCTACATTTCAACTATTCATTTAGATTTTCTAACATAATTTACGAAAATTTAAAAGATGACTTAAACCTTCTTTTTTTTATGTGATTAACTGTCGAAAACATGACATGCTTTTATAATAGAATACCCTACAAAGAAGTATAATTTGTATTTCTCATTTGTTTAATAATTGTTAAAAATTTAACTCTTAAAAATATACTTTCCTGGTAGAATACTCTTTAGAGTAGAGCTTTTTATTTGTTCATGTGTTGGCAGTCTATTCATATCTCTGTGCGCTGTTTTGTTGGCCGCATCCAATGAACTAGACTCATCAAGACTTAATTTGGCCTGATTTTTTCAAAAGAGCTAGGTGTGTAGGTTCTTAGTGTTAACGGTAGTTGTCGCTCGTCGTGTTAATGGTTCGTTGGTTTATTTTTGGTAATTCATGTGCTCGTGTGCACTAACCTAATTTTTCGTTTATTTTAAATTTTGTTAATACTATTTGTTAGTTTAATTTAATCTCATTTTTACTTTTTGATATGTATCAAATATAATTGATAATTGTCATTCCAAAATATTAATCTTTAATATATATATATATATATATATATATATATATATATATATATATTATATTTCACATCAAACTTAATATTTATTTTGTCAAAAAAGTCAAATTATTATTTTATAGTGATTTTTGTAATATTAATATTTAATAAAAAAAATTTACAATTTATTATTTGGATATCTAAAAATCGATCCAAATTAAACTGCATAAAATTGGATTGGATCAGATTTTTTTATTTGTCATCGAAAACTGAACCGAATCGCAAATACATTTATTTTTGGATAGAATGAATTTTACTCAAAACTGATCCAAACCGAACCGCGCGACCTTGATTCAAACATATTTATAGAAAAAAACATATAATTTCTATTTATATGTTATTAAGAGATATATACAAAAAGTCTCTATGCTACCTTAACTAGATATGTGATTAGGAAAGTGAAAGACTTATGGAATAAATTTGCAATTAATTATATTTCATCTTGATTAATAACTTGTTTATTTATTTATCAAAAAATAATATAAAAAAAATGTTTATTTCAATATTATAATCACTTGCTCAAATATACAATAAAGAAATTTTATGCCTAAGATGGCCTATATGTATTCTATGGTAATCGGTCTGCCAAATAGATGTACATATGCCCCATAACTCCAGTGCGAAAGCCACTTTCATATATTGTTTCTACGGTCACAATTTCACCATCTTTAATCTTGATTGAACCTAATTCAGGATAACTTCCTGACATCCCGACAACATAGCCTTTCTCATTTCCGGGTTCTTTTCCTTTTCCGTATATTGGTTTTGAAGTATACAAAGTCCTTCCATCCTAAATTAATCAAAATATTATAATCTTTAGAAATGGTCAAGGATAATTTAGTATATAACTTCGTACAATAATATGGAAAGAATAAAATATTTTGCTTAAGAAACATGACATGCACTCATAGTTCATTAATGAAACATACATACCATCGGAATAATAAAAATATTTTATACAAAAAGAAGAAAACGATATCATTTTTTATAATAAACATTACCTGTCCGTATAAAGTAGAGTTAATAACACCTGCATGCATATGAGTTGTGCCATAGATGAGATAACCGCCTCTTTTCATTGGGATGTTTGCTTTTTCAATGTGAAGAGGGGAGTTCTTTCTACCATCATTTGGTGGAATTGTAAACTCTGCCTGTAACCATTGAGTTCAACAAAAATGTAAAAATATATTCATTTTTTAGGATCAGTAAATTTTAATTTAAAAAAAATTATTGAAGAATAAATTGTTTTTAATTATAACGATATTAATGATCATTATACAATTGTCTCCAAAGATATTTGAACTTCTTCCCTTGAGATCACGAGGTAAAATTGAGCTGACAAATAAACTTTTTCGACTACTGCTTTACAACTTGTTTGATGTATGGATATATTTTTGTTTTTCATTTTTATCTTTAAAATCACATTAAATATCTATAATTAAACAAAAATAAGAAATAAATTAAGCAAAAATTAGAAGAAAAAATATCACAAAAAGTTTTATAAATAATCCACTGTTTACCTGACAATCATGAATAACTTGGGAACCATTTGTTCTAACTCGATCGGTTGAATCAAGTATATAAAATCTAAGAGGAATTTGTTGTTGGTTCCAATCAACCCATGTTATTTTGTATCTTAAGGCGAGCTTCCTCGTAGGTGCTTCAAAACCTTTTTTCAATTTGCATTGTAAATTATCTTGACAACAAAATAGTCCTCCTTTATAACTTGAGCCCAATGGCTTGCCATCAATTCCAAGTGTGATATATAAAAATTCTTTGGCAAATTTAAATGGTTACACCTACATTCAGTACAAAGTTTCCTATGTTTTGTGCCACGTGTATCAATAACCATGAGATTTAGGAGCCACTTTTCTTGGTATCCAGATGGAACATCTGAAGGTTTACCATGTTCTACAGCATAAGGATCTGGGATTTTTGATTTTGTTCCTCGTGATTCACCTCCCAAACCCCAATAAGCTGGAAGAATATTATCATTACATGTTCCTTCATTTCTAATATAAATGGCTCCTTCCATAGGATTCTTAGGGATTACTTTTGACATATTCCAATCTATTGCATGGTATTTTATAGCAAACCAATGATGTAGGTATGCTTCATATAAAGGTACAGAATTGCCTTCTTCATCAACTAGTTCAGCATCAAAGCTCTTTATTCCAACATGCCCCATTGGAAATTCAACATTAAAAAAAGTTTTAGCTGCAACTTTTCCGGGTCCAACTTCAAACTTTTCAGATACAAAAGTAGCCGATTTTATATTTGTATTTTCAAATTCAGCCCCTGAATAAATTGCATATGTTGTGGTTGATAGCAACACTAGTATTGATGATAAAAATATTACGTCTTTACATAGAAAACTCATGGTGTAGGCTTTGTGAGAAATTTTATTTTTGTGCATATGAAGGTTAAGTTTCTTTCTATTTATAATATAATAATATAGAAACGTACAACAATATGTGAAACTGGCGTGACATGGTGCCAATTAATCTCTATTAGGTGTTTAAGGGTGTCTTAAGGTTATAATAACTGCCTTTAGAAATTATATAGGGTTAAATATGTTTTTTGTTCCTACATTTTGCGAAATTGTTAAGAATGGTCCCTACAATTTAAAAATGGTAAAAAAAACCCTATAAAATTTTGCACTATCAAGATTAGTCCAATCCGTAGAGAATAGTCCCTACATTTTGCAAAATTGTCAAAAATAGTCCATACCTTTTAATATTTTTAGTCCCTACATTTTGGAAAATTGTCAAGAACCCTACCTTTTAATGTTTTTAGTCCCTACATTTTACGAAATTGTCAAGAATGGTCCCTAAAGGATAAACGCAGGGACTAATCTTGATAGCGGAAAATTTTATAGGATTTTTTTTTACCATTTTTAAAATATAGGGAATATTCTTAACAATTTCACAAAATTGAGGTACTAAAAACATATTTAGTCCAATTATATAACTACTTATTGATCGTAATTAATATTGTAATATCCAATTGTTGATACATTTAAATAATTTTATTTTTTTAATATATACTAAGTATATAAATGTGTGTTGCACATGAATGATTAGAAATTTAGAATACATATTTAAAATATTTTTATAAAAGAAAAATAATACTTGTGATAAGTTTAATCACATATTTGACTATATTTTAAAGTTTCCTCTCAAACATTTACTGCGCAAACTAATTCCCTCGAGGTAAATGGTTAAGGGGTCCGGGAATCGGTCTGATTCTATCTCTGTTTGTTCCTGGAAGGATCCCAAAGAATCGACCTCTCTAGATGACACGGCATTCTCGTTTAAATATAGGTCGGCCGCACTTGTGAAGTATCTACCACTTGTGTCACACTGGTACCATAAAAGAATATTATAATGAAGTTGTGTTATGATAGAAAACCATAAATACATGATACATATAATTAAGGCAATGCCGGTATCAGAATGGAGAGATGTATTCAGGTGTATTCAAGAAATCAACAAACCCATCTTTTTAAAAAGAGCTGGGATATGCACAGGACAAGATGGTATCACAAAACTCTAGTCAGGAATTCACACAGTCACCCAAATCGGAACCCGACAATCAAATATCGGATGAATCCACCAATCTTAAGCTCGAAAACTCAGATTTGAAATTTGAAAAGCAAATTCAATATCTGCACTCATGAGCTGGTCAGGTGACTTCGAATACCTCGACAGCAAGGAAATCAAATCCCATAAATATCTAATGGATCTGTATTTTTATTTGCCCATCTAAGGTATGCAAGATATCAAATATGTCAACAAAGTAGATGCTTGATTTGTCTCCAGCAATGAATTCATATACTCTACTGTTCACCTCAATAAAACTGACACCCGGCACCTTTTCCACACCTGCATCCCGCATAACCTTTCTTGCCTTCCGAGATTCACTCCATCTACCGAGTGAAGCATAGGTATTGGACAAGAGTGAATAATTTCCGCCATGGCCAGGCTCCAACACCGTGAGATGACGCAAAGCTTCCTCTGCTAGCTCAGCATCCCCGCATCTAGTTGAGGCAGCAAGCAGTGATCCCCATATAGCTGCATTTGCTTCAAAGGGCATTCTCAAAACCTGTTCTTTTGCTTCTTGAAGATGGCCAGCACGGCCAAGCAAATCGATCATGCAACCATAATGCTCAATCTTAGGTTCAATTCCATATCTAGACCTCATAGACGTGAAATAATCGCGGCCTAGTTCTACCAATCCAACATGGCTACAAGCAGAAAGGACGGCGATAAAGGTGACTTCAGTTGGCTTGACTCGACCCTCTTTCTCCATGCAGGAAAATACATGAAGGGCTTCCTTTGCTAGACCGTGTAAAGCAAGACCGGTGATCATTGTTGTCCATGTTATAGTTGTTTTATGCTTCATATTCTCAAATAATTGTAGTGCTTTACGTATGTTTCCGGATTTGGCATACATGTCTATGAGTGAGTTGTAAATAGGAACAATTTTGCTCAACTTGTGCTTTTCAATGTAGTTGTGAATCCACTCTCCCAAGTGAAGGGCACCTAAATCAGCACAGGCAGATAGTACAGCCAAAATTGCAATTTCATCTGGCTTCACATTCTCAAGCTGCATTCTACGGAAAAGCTTAATAGCTTCATTGGGATTATGATTCTGCATAGGCATTTGGTAAACATATTAGAACAGTGCAAAACTGAATATACATTGTGCAAGCCACACTGACATCCAATAAAAATTCACTATTTTACCACATCACCTCACTTTTGTAACTGTATTTTTGAATTAATTGAATGACATGAAAATAATTTGATATCAACATAAAATAATGTACACCGACAGTGTAGGTCATTAAACTCTTCAACAAAAACAGCTGGGTGACAGTTTAAGATTTTGATTCAACATTAAGACAGTTTAAGACAATTCAAGATTTTGATTGATTCTCTCTAGTCATCCACTTACACAGTTGTAGATCTTGACCGTCACATAAAAATCAGAAATTTCATATTCCAAAATGTATTTTAAAGCCAATTTGATGAATTTAGAGTCCTCTTATATTCATCTAACGGCCAAGACTCCTTGACCGCACCACCACGTGTTTTTCTTGACCATGAAGAATCCAAGTCCGAAAAATTTGTTGGGATTCAAAGTCCCTTTAGTCGACAGAACATTTATGCAATCAACGCATCAGTAATTGTCTGATCAAGATCAAACGGTAAAAGTTCCAAGTTCATTATTTCGAATTTTAAAAAATGTCGGTATCTACATCCAACGGTCACCAATACACTAATCACATGAATGCAGAATATTCCAACTACCCGAATTCCATTCCAAAATTACCTGTGTATACCCCGAAATAAGAGTAGTCCATGAAATAACATTCTTATCCATTTGAGGCATAGAATCAAACAGCTTCCGTGCATTACAAACATCACCAACTTTAGCATAAGCAGCAATCATAGCATTCCAAACAGACCCATTTTTTTCAAACCCATCAAACATTTTCCGAGCAGAAATAACATCATTACCACAACAAGAATACATTTGAATAATCGAACTAACAACACATAAATAACAATCCAAACCAGTAACAACACCAACACAATGAACTTGTTTTCCCAAAACAACGTCGTTTAATGAAACAATAGCTTTCATAACATAAGGCAAAGAATAAGAATCAAACGATAATCCAAAACTACGAACAACATTAAATAACGAAACGGCACGTGTAGGGTTAGATGAAGAAAGAGACCAAATAACGTTGTTGTAGACGAAAATAGGTAATGGACGGTTGTGATTTGAAGTGAAAATAGAGTAAGAGTAGTTTGGGAAATTAAGTGAAGCTGATTTGTGAATGAAACGGGAGAGGTTGATGTCGTTTTGATCGAGTGATGTTTTAAGCATGAAGGAATGAGTTTGTTGAAGGTGAGTTATGTTGGTGCAATTAGAGAGTAGTTGTTGGAGTTTTTGTTGTGATGAGGTTATTTGTGTGCATGTTTTTTGGTAATGTTGTTTTGTGTTGTTTGAGAGTGTTCGAATTAATGATGAATTCATAGATAACAGTGTTGTTTAAGTTTGGTGATTAGCAGAGATTACCATAGTGGTGTGGTCAATGGAGGCTGAAGCAACTATAGATGAAGCCATGAAGATGACGGCACGAACACATGTTACATAAAACCTCCTGTGTTTTTTTTTCTTTTCCAAGTAGCCTGTGGCCAGAAAATCTACCTTAAATGTGAATAAATGGAATATCTCGGATTCGAACCCGAGCTCTACATATATAATGCAATATTCCTACCAACTGAACTAAACTCACGGGGATAAAACCTCCTATGTTTTATGTAGTGTTTACTAGGATATTATTTCCCTCCTTCCAAGTTACGTATAAGAAAATAAGTTGTCACCAAATTATAACATTTCTGCAAAAAATTTTTTTTTTTACCTTTAACTATTTATTCACTTTTACTATACATCACTTATTCAATAAATCTGAAAAAAAAAAAAAAAAAAACTTTGATTATATATGAGACCGAATGAAGTATTCTCTCTCTTTATTTTTCCCATATTATTAATGAAGAATAATTTTGTAAAATTACTCGATTTTACTTTTCCACACAAAATTATTTACACTTCTTAGTTTGTATGAAATTGTCAAAACAACTTATATAATTTAAAATAGAGGTAATACAATTTTTAAATTGAATTGTTGTGAATTCGAAACCCCCTTTGTCCAAATCAACAATAACAAAGAGGGAAGCAAATATGAATAGAAACCAATACCAAGCAAGTCAAGAAATTAAAGTTCTAACAACATATGTGCATGCACAAACCACCAAGCAAAAACAAGTAAAGAAAGAATGAACAGAGAGAAATTTGTCACCCAGTTCGTCTCCGATTCACTATTCCAAATTTGTTTACAAGAGATAAAATGAGTTATAAAAAATTAGCTACAAAAGTTCTCCAAGAACAATTCTAGTTTCTACCCATTTCTCAATCTCTTCATTGAACAAGAGACTTAACAAAAGGTACCAAGAAAATGTTCACAATTATTCTCCAAAAACAATACTCATTTTCTCTACTTTTTACTCTTCTCTCAGGAATAAAGCTGAGCAATAAACCTCATTTCCAAAGTGTTTGTAATGTGTTTTCCAATCCTAAATATACCCCAAAAAACTCTCAATCATTGATTATTAATACCCAAGGATTCCCTCTTTGCCTCTTTAAAATTCTCAAAACCCTAGCACACATCCTAAAAAAATGTCAGAAAAAACATGTTTTTCTACCAGATCTGGCAAATGCAACCCGTGCATAATCCATGCGCCCACACGCAAACGACAGAATCCAAAACCAGTGAAACAGCATACTTATGCGCCTCACGTGTGCCCACGCGCAAGAGACGAAACTGAAATTCCCTTTGATATAGAAACTTAAGATTTTAAGGCAAGCAACATGAATATATTTTTGGAAATGTGGAAGGTGGCTAAAGTTGTTTCAATAGAAACTGAGTTAACTAAATCACAGCCCAACCATACCACTTGAAGTTAAAAGGGGAGAAAATGGCTACTATCTATTATTGGAACTCGGAAGCGACATTCCTAAACGAACACATAATATCATTCTATATCCATATACCGAAATTTGTCTTCATTACACTTGTTAATTGAATTTTTCAACAGTAACATCAATGCTGTAAAAGACTGACTTCTAGGACACTAATGAAAATTCAATCACAAAATTGAATCCTGGAGGAAGCTGAAAGTACGTAAGTTGTACCGTAAAAAAGAAATTAAGAAAAAACTCTGCCCTACACATTGAAAATTTTTACTTCCATGTTTTGCATAAAAGATGATGATGGTAATGTAGATTTTGCAGCACCGCGTAATGAGAAGATTGGTTGCAGAACAGATTCCTCAACCTTTTTGAATTCAAAACCCTGAAGTATATTTGCATCATGAAGCCTCACTAGAGTCTTCTGAATCTGAAATATCAGCCATCTTCTCAAGTGCGTCTAGGTTGCCAGCTTCAGAAGTTGTCTGTAATCTGAGTTGGTCGGCGTCTTCACTGAGAAAAAAGAAAACCAAGAAACAATGGAGACAGTACTATTGATAAAAAAAAGTTCAATGGATTTCTTGCATGTACATTCATAGCATCTAGTATCTATCTTTAATTTTTTTATGAGAAAAAGTTAAGTGAGATATCTAGTTCTTTTATGTGAGAATGCTGATAGAGATATCAAGTTCTTTAAAAAACTTCAAAGAGTGAAAATAATTGTTAGAAGTAAAATGTACAGCATTGATCTTCTCACTTTTTTATTTTTTCAATCAAACTAACTAGTATCAACTAAAAACCCATATAAACCAGGAATGTAAAACATACTCTGTAACCCCAAAAATTTCCTTGACAACTAAGGAGCTATCACTTGAACAGAACTCTGGCAGCTGAAATCAGAATAACAGGAGAAAATCTAGTCAATTCATGTATTAAAACACATCAAACTCGATAACAATAATGAACATTATTAGCCTTTTACCCAAAACATATATATTAAAAGGTATCAGAAATTTCAGATTAGCAAACAACTAAATTATTCAATGTTAAAAGATATATATATATACCCAATAGTTAACGACAAGTTGTCTTCCTAAAACCAGAAAATAGAACCACTCCTTTCCAAAAATAACCATATGCTAACTTTTAAGCATTTTCCCAAAGATCAAAATAAACATTGCAAAAACCATAACCTTTTAAGCATTACCCTTTAAGTGGCATGAGCTATTATGAATCATGTCTAATGACATCATTTAAAACCATATATTTCTTGGTGACCTATATTTTTATGTGATCTATCCCTATCATCACTAACAATTGAATCATATTTTCTTTATCTTATCTACCCTCTTTATTGTTTCTTCTTTAGATCTACGTCACAAATGTCCTCTTAGAATTTGGATTCGGTCTAACTCAATCCTACAAAACTAGCTTATAAGATGAGGACTGTCCAAGCTATATAATCACTACTTAAGCAATGTCTTTGGGCAATGTGGGACAAAATCCACCCACTCACACCCGGCACAATGAAGGTGCTGGAGGTAGCAATGAAGGTCATTAAGCAGCTAGGGATGGACTGCAATCAAGGCGGAATTTCCAACATGTCCAAACCACCGAAGACAGGATACTCTACCTTCTTTTCCTGAATATGTGCTATTCCAACTTTTTCTCAAATAAACTCATTCCCAATTCTATCTTGTCTTGAGGCCTTCTTATCCGTCATAACACTCTTATCTCTATATCACTGACCTTACTTGCTTAATGACTCCTTACTTTGTTGTAGGTCCATGACTCTTTCCTGGTTTGCATTCGATCTCTTATAGCACTACAGGTCTTATAATTGTGCGGACTCTTGTTAGGCTTGTGTGGTACTTTTGTATCAAACTACACTGAAGCATTCTTATGTTTCATCCACCTTACTTGAACCCTATGGTTTACCTCTCTCTCCCTATTTCCTTGACCCTTTGTATGATGGATTCAAGATACTTAAGTCATAGTACTTGTGGTATGGTATATTATTGGGATTTTCACATCTCCCGGCCTAGAACAATTTCCGTATTATTGGTCCATATTAATTGTTGAACAAATCCAGAAACCACAATTGAGGTTACCATATCAGATGGTACCAGAGCCTCTTAATGGCTCTGAGCACTACACATAATTGCAGATATTGTATTTGACATGCAGAAAGAAAGACAAAAATAATCGTGTCAAATGGACTGTTTAAGGCCACTCACCTCAGATAGATAGAAGACCTTTCCAAAAAGGGCCTGAACAGCTAGTTTTCTCTTGAAACCCTTTTCAGTATAACCTGATTTATTCATTACAATTGGGCCTAGAAATCATTTAAACAAATTAGAGTCAGAGAATAGATATAAAAATGCCAACTTCTTAATTTAACTAAATATTAGCAGAAAAAAAATGATTTCATGGACTGAGAAAAAAATGATTCTGTATATGTCTGTTCTGACATAGAACTTGCAATTATTTACAAGTGTGTTAGCTTCAAAATAGCTTTATACTCATGGAAAACCAAAGTATACAACCCTCAGTATGCTGCCAACAGAGAAACAGATTAAGAAAAAGCAATCTCAATAGATACATAGTTGCAGGCTATCAATCTCGATAGATCCTTTAAAGACAAAATTCTGCTGGTAAGGATCTTGTTGAGGCTATTCTCAAAGAGGTGGTTCAGTTGCTTGGCTTTTCAGCATCAATAGTCTTGGACCGAGGCAAGGTGGCATTTTTTATTTAGGTTGTTTCACTTAGCTGGCACCGAAGACATTCAGATTTTTTTATGGCAAATGTTAGTAAGTTATTTCACTCTTAAATTTCTCCACCCCAACCACCAAGCCAACCTTATACATCCAAGACAAACAAACAAATTATGTTTTACATACTATCTGAAATCAAATGGCCAATCAAAAGTGATGAATAAGTGTTTAGAGATCGATATTTGACAGATGAAAAAGCAAAACAATGGCACAAATGTGACCTAATATGACCAAGACCCTTCTATGTTACCAAAAGGACTACTTTTCCCTCAGCAACTGGGGAAGTTAATAATATGGCTGGTGAACAGGATGCCATGCCACATGCCAGCAGTTTTGAAGGTGAATCTGCTTCATACTTGGGCCAAAATGAAAACTCAATCAGATAAGCAGATTCAATGTTCACTTTTAAGTAGGTGATTGGGTGGTTGCTCAATTTGCAAACTTGCAACCCCAAAATTCAGGTCACAAGCCAAAATACTCAATGACAATTTAATCTCCAGGTTATTCAAACAGATGGACAGGTCATCCATCACTTTTAACTAGCCTAAACACGGTAACATCCATCTTGTCCTTCATGTGTTGCCCATTTGAAAAGGAGAATTTCACATCAGGTGTTTCACAACCATTGCCTCCATTCTTATGTGAGGATTTGAAGGTGCAGGTTCAACTAACTCTGGTTCTGGTCCAGACATGTCTTGTGAAGTTGCAGAAGTTTTGATAGTTTTAAGGCCAGAGAGAACTAATCATTTTCACTACAATTCATCAGAATACTTTTCTATGCAGCCTTGGCCAAAATATACTACCATGCACAAGAACTATTCAGATGAAAATTTTGTCCAATATTAAGAATACATTATACATTACCTTTGTCTCGCACAATTCTTCGTGAAATTTCATTTAGAATCTCAGCAACTTGTGAGTCATTTAACGTAGAAGCTCTCCTTAGCTGAATTAAATCAGCTACAACATCAGGGTTGAATGGTTTCTCATTCAGGACATATCGGATATATTTGCGCACAATTTCTTCCAAACCAAAACCTGTCTGGATATGAATTTGCAGTTGTTACATAAAATCAGATGGCACGTATGCACAGGAAGACAAAAATATGGGACAGAAACAAGATTTTCCATGAGGTTTTCCCTAGCCAGCAAAAAAAAGGTAAGAACTAATTTTTTATCCAGACAGTTGGCATGATACCTATATTAGAAAAGCCACAAAGGTAGCTTCTTAATTATATACTCAATTGCACCGAAAAACATATCATGATTAGGAAACAAAGCATATACATATTAACCTAAAAAATTTCACCCAAGGTTAGGCAGCATAAAGATGCAATATATCAGATTCAGACTCTTAGGTCCGTTTGTTTTTATGGAAAGAATGTGGGTGGAAAGAAAATTGCGGAATCCAACGAATGAATTTGGACTAATTTTAGTCTAAATTCATTCATTGGTTTCCGTAATTTTCTTTCCTCCCACTTTCTTTCCATCGTACCAAATGGACCCTTAATCCATATACTACGAAAAATATCATTAGAATGAATTGATGATGGTAATTATTTACAATACTATTTTAGTATTTATGGTCTTTCAGTGGATTCATTGTTCTTAAAACTAAGACATATTATCTATTATCGACTATTACGAAGCATGGATTCCAGGCAGTTGACATGGCACAACACTAGATCATAAACAAACCAAACCGAGAAAATACACAAGCAAATACTCAACCTTACACATAACTAAGTGAAAGAAAACATAATGTCTCTATTGCAATTGATAAGCAATCAACTATGTCAAGTTAACCACATCTGATCTGCACGTGCAGAACATACAAAAAGAAGAAGAAAAAAAATTCATTATTTAAAAAGTAAAACAAGTAGAAATTAGTCCCTGATTTAACGTTGAGCAGAATTCCAGAAAAAGCAAAGTAACACATGATTCAGTACAGTGTTCTGAATGATATTCACTAAATGCAAGTAGTGTTACGACTATCGTGATAGTTTTTTATTCTCTTACACTAGCATTGTATGACAGATACTAAATCTCAACAGATACAAAGACTTTATTTTGTTGTCAGTTATTACTACTAGAACTATTGTGGGTTTCTTTTTGTAATTTCTCTCAAGGTAGCAGTCAACATACATGTGGAAGAACGGTCATTCTCTACAGTTATTAGACACCAATTTAAAAAGTGATTCCATTACCTTCCAGAACAGAATTAGCGACCATACATTATTCAACAACAAATAGTGACCACATATTCAAGGTTTTTCAAACAAAAAAGGTCTGTATGCTTACAAAATGACCGCAGTTGAAGCCACACTTAACTACGATTTTCTAAAATATGGTCTGCAGACAGGTGTCATTTGATCAATGTAGCTGATCCCACTTAGTGGGATAAGACTTGGTTGTTGTATAGTCTGCAACCACAATTTCTGCCTGCCGCAATATAAAATTTTCAGAGGTCCTAACAACGGCATCACAATTGAAATTGCAGCCACATTTGCTCGCATTTTGCCGAAATATCAAGGTTTTCAGTGTAACCACAACCGCAATTTAGAACCATACACAACTACTATATAAAACATTGGCCATGGTCTTTAAACAAGATATTTTTCATATTATATACACCTCACCTTATTTGCAATTGCCTTGAGATCATCAACCTTAACTTCATCTCTTCCTCTTTGTAACAACTCATCCACCGACTTACACAACATCGCATTTTTACCAACCTAAAACAAACAAAAAAAACATTATAAATTCCCTTAATCACATTCACATCACACCCAACAAAAAAAGAGTAAACCACCAAATTAGTCCTCGACTTTGTAAGACACTCTCAAATAAGTTCCCGACTTTGCAAATATTTCAAAAAAAATCCTTCACTCTATTAAACTTTCAAATTGGTCCATATATTTAACTACTTACTATCAATTAAGTCCCTATATTTTAATAATTTACTAGCAATTTGGTCCCTAACATACTCTAAGAATGACGAATCGGGGACCTTTTTGAAATATTCATATCATCAAGAGTCCTAATTAAGAGCGCGCCTATGACTAATTTGGTGGTTTACTTGATGAAAAAAGGTTCGAAACAAACGAGAAACTAACCAATTTACGTCGTTGTGCTTTAGGAGAAGTAAACTTCTGAACAGTTTTAACAAACGCAATAACAAAAGTAAGACCAGCATAACCAAGAGGAACAGCGAGAATCCACGGCAATGAAGTGGGACCCACTCTAGGACCAGGAAGCGCTTGTGTAACCGAACCAGTGAACTCAACAAGGTCAAGAGCTTTTTCCTGAATCCATGGAAGTTCTTCTTCTACTTCAACTTCAACAATTTCGTTTTCTTTGGGTTGATTAGGGTTAGGGTTATTGGAAGTGTTTTTTGACGACGATGAGGCTTTTGTGACGGTTTTGATGATGAGTGGTTTTGGGTGGAGTTTAGGGAATGATAAGTGTTGAGATGAATGAAAAGGGGTTAGGGATGGGGTTTGGTTTGGGAGAGAAAGAAAGTGAGGAGAAAGAGAAGAAGTGAAAGACATTGGAATGGAATGGAGTGGATAGAATTGGAGGGAAATGAAAATGAATGAATAAATGTGTGTTGTGAAGAAGGAAGGTTTGAACCTTAATCCTTTTCTTCTCCTTCTTCTTCTTCGGGATGTAATGTAATCGCAGGGTTTATCATTTCTTTCGATTCGGCTGTTTTAAAAAATAAATAAATAAATTCTTTTTTCATTTGCTTTTAGAATATTTTCATATTGTCAATATTGTTAAAAAAATTAATTTTCATGCACTAAAATATTGAGAAAAAGTCTATGGGGGTGTGTTTGAGCGGTTAAAAATAACGGACTGGCTAAGACAATTCAACTGTATTGTGTTTGATTTCAAAATTGTCACTGGACTGGACAAACTAGGGCTAAGGGAGTGAACAACAACCTAAATTCTTGTTCCCATTAAATCACGAGACAACTTTTTGTCGTATACATAAATTGTCTAAAATGCCAAAATAATTTTTAGTCCGTCAAACATTGTACAAAGACAACAATCGTTCAACACCTTAAAAAAAAAAAAAAATTTGTACAAAGACAACAATCGTTCAACACCTTAAACTTTGTTTTGGGTTGTTCTATCTTATACTCATGTATTGTTTTGTCCAGTACTTATATTTTCCAGATCAAACAGACTCTATAACAAAGAATCGTTATATTTTTTGGTAAATTAAGAGCAATATAAGACATCATAGTGATTGGTAGACATTAGAGTGACATCTAATAGCACTAATCGTATGCATCTTTGCTCATTATATAATATAAAAAAAAGCTCAGTTGATATAGACATTGCATTATATACATGCAGGAGATCGGGAGATCAAGGTTCGAACCACAGTCATCTCACTTAGACTCTTAGACCAAGTATGATAACTCCCAGCACTGCGTGCAATCCGTAGGTTTTCTTTTTTAGTTTTCTTAGAGACATACAAAGTGAATTGACCTCTTCTTCTTCGATATTGATATTTGTTCTAGTTGCCCATACCTTTTTTTTATTTCCCCATATCTTCAAGAACTACATCTGGTAAGCAGGCTGCTGCAAAATAATTTTAGTTTCGGCTGCTAATTCCTCTTATGAGTTAGAGACTAACTTTGGCATATCTGAATCTACGGTCTGTGTATTATTTTGTGCACTATCAGTATGAACCTACATTATTTCCTTTTCCACGAATTCCTCATAAGCACTATGATTAAAATCATTATTATTCTGCCTCTCAACCGCTCAACATCAGTTTCTTTAAGAATCTCATTAGCATTATTATTAACAATCTTCTCAGCTAAAATTTCTGTTGGAGTTTCATCTGCATTAGGAACAGTAACAATAGGAAGCTAAATGTTTATTATTATTATTCTATGACTCATTAACAACAAGTTGCTTCATTATTAATTGCAGCAATATTACTTTCTATAACAGTAGTAGTAGCAGCAATATTAATTGCAGCAATATTGCTTTGATGGTTGCCCCTAGATAGAATCATAGAAACCTTCTTGTCTCCATCATCCGTAATTGTATTGTTACCACCGCCTCTTCATAATGATGTTGAGTATTCTTACCACTCTCCAGGCTGATCTCCCCCTTTACGATCTCCATTAACTCTATCCTTGAGGTAGCTTATAACAACACTTCATGCCTTATTCATCATCCCCCAACATTCAAATTGTTTCAATCTTCACTTTCCACAATTCAAAATTATTTCCGCTCGATGTCCCACTTGGAACCCATGGTGCTAACTTAAAAATTGTTTCAATTGCCCCATGGTGGACGCCAATTGTTGTGAAAAAAGAAGAACACACAATATTGTTTATCCCGTCAGTGTGATAGTGATATATGTATGGGGAAGAGAGCAACCCTTCAATTCACTATATCAATGAGTTTCGTTATAACAAGATTTCAAAAGCTATTACAAAAATTAATCTTCAATCCTAATTCTACCCTTTTCCCGAATCTCTATGACTCAATGATTTAGTATTTCCCAAGATGAAACCAAAGATAATTTGCCCACCCCTAAAACTATACAAAGTAAAACCCGTTTTGTTTCTCTCTGAAACTCTTGCTTTAGTGGTGGCAAATCATAATCTTTGCCTCTACATCTTACTTCTCTATTTGCTCATTCTCTTATCTAAAATTGAAACTCATGTTGAGTATATAAAACCTCAACCTACTTGTCTTGCACTCCAAGACACAATTGTATATATGACTACAATATTTGTCAAGCAAACTAGTCTCGCACTGGTCTTGAACTTTAAGAAATATCCTTGTGATCCACATGTTTTATCAAGCAAGAAAAGAAAAAAAAATCTTAAATTAATTCTTTTTTGAAAAATAAGTAGGTTAATGATTTTGAGTCCTAGGTTGTAAGATTGTTTTAATTTCTTATATTTCATCTAGGTGTCCTTAATTTAAATTTGTGGACTGTTTTGTTTCTTTGTACGGAGTATTTCATTTTGATTTTGATGTATTTAAATATAAGGTTTGTTGTATATTCACCAAAAACATAAGATTGGTTGTGCGTCCACATTCACCTCGTATTTTATTTATCTTTTAGAATTTATAATATCTAAATTCAAATAAATTTTGTCTGTTTGAGAATAGACAAACACTTTATTGTTTTTTATGAGCTTACTTATAAGTTTCTATAAAATAAAACTACACATTGAACATATGTATGATGTTGTGCCAAAGTATAAGAGTAAACCAAATAATACAAACAGTATGCAGCAAACTTCAGTGCATGATAATGAGTTCATCTTTTTTCTCCCCCAATGCTCACCAAGAGAACCAGTAATCTAAGCACTAAAGTTCTAATTAAATGAAAGAAAAATTCCAATTAAATAAATTTGCTACCTTTCATATTTATCTTTTTATTTCCGTTAATGAAGTTGGTTTCATCTTTGACAACGAGATTAAGCAAAACGAGGAATGTGAGTTTGTGTGAATTAGGAGAGTCAACTCACATAAGCGAGTGGACCGATCATTTTAGAGAGTTGACGCTGACAGTGTTTTGAGGTTTTTGTGAGTCATTGTCGAATGTCACGAGCTACAACTCCAGCTATTGTAATTTCAAGTCCTGAAGAGTACATCACACGGCTAACGATGTTTGCAGCTCCTCCGCTCCAAAGCGGCTCTAGTTGGATGGAGGTGGCTGGTGGCGGACATCATGGGTGGCGAGAGAGAAAACAAAAATGAGATGATAGAGAAGAGTTGAGAAAACTCAAATGCTTCACAATTATGTTTATGAGACTGCCCCAATGTTTACTATTTATGTTACAAAATTGTTCTTCTATGCATACAATGTATACATATATATGTCTAAATTATGAGTTTAGTTGTCATTCGGCGACGTACACATGATTTTTTTTAATGAGGTTTGAATCTAGGATATTATACATAATACTAAAACTCATCACCACTAAACTTAAACTTAGTGACGATGAAATTTTATAAATAGATCTAATGAAAATATAACTAAATACTCTCTTTAGAGTATCAAACATTGATATTTTATTTTTGTTGAAGAAAGTACAAAAACTTGATGAATAATCAATTATTAATACAATATTACATGTAAAAATACATAAACTAATTCATTTGTGAAAAACATTTCAATTTTTGAGTTATCACTCTTTCTTCCCATTTGAGCACTAAATTAGATAGTGCTATTCTAGAAGAACCATTTTCACTCATAGCAACACCAGCTCCAACACTCAAATCTTCAATTCTTCTCCTTAATTGCAAACCTCCACCATCCCTTGAACATTGATCCATTATAATCTTTATAACTCTAGCAATTTCCTCTCCTTTAATAATCCAATCTTCTTCATCAATTTTTGGCCTCACTGCCACTTTAAAAATATCCGTAAGAATTGCTGCATTCATTCTTTGCTCAGCAAACAATGGCCAACAAATCATAGGCACACCATAAACTAAACCCTCTAAAGATGAACCCCAACCACAATGAGTCAAAAAACCACCTGTTGAACCATGGCTCAAAATTTCAACTTGTGGGGCCCATGAAGGAACCACCAAGCCTTGATTTTTAGTCCTTTCTAAAAAACCCAATGGCAAAAAATTTAATGGGTCATTATCAGAATCATGATTACCACTAAAATAAGCTGAATTTGAAAGCTTACTTGGAACTCTTAAAACCCACAAAAAATTACAACCACTTGATTCTAACCCAAAAGCTATTTCATTGATTTGTTCATTAGTAAGTGTTCCACCACTGCCAAAAGAAATGAACAAAACAGATTTTTTAGGCTTTTTGTTCAACCATGTAATACACTTTGACAAATTTTCCTTACTCTTTGACTCTTTTTGAATGATGGGTCCAATAGGGTAAACATTGTGAAAATCCTTCATAGATTTTATTGCATCTAGTTCCAAATCTTTGAAGCTATTGATGATGAGACCATCTACCAAAGAGAATCTTTGACACAAAAGAAGAAATGCTTTGTATGTTTCACTAGATCTTCCAAAAAGAACAGGGTCAGGAAAATCTTTTACCTTAAAAGAAACCTTAGAATTTGGAATGTCAAATGTTTTTGTTGTGTCCATAAACTCAGATGAAACAGTTTCATCAAGTTTTGGAAGACTAAGACAAAACTTAAGTAATATAGCTGATGAAGTAACAAAAAAATAAGACAAAAGATTGAATTTTTTAGCTATATCAATAACATCACTTGAGAAAACATCAAAAACCAAAGCAACAAGGTTGTTTTTTTCTGATTGTGAAGAAGTTAAAATTGTGTTAATAGCTTGGTACAAAGAAGGTAGAGAGTTTTTTACTGTGAGTTTCATTTGTGTTGACATGTGAATGTTTGGAGGAAGATCTTGGATGTTGATTTGAGGAAGGAATGTGAAATCAATGTTTGGTGGAAGAGAGTTTAAGATGGATTTGGTTGAAGGTGTGGGAGGACCTAATGTTGGAATGAGGAATTTGACATGGAAATTATTGTGATGAAGAACAAGTAGTTTTGCAAATTCTATAAGTGGGATTAAATGGCTTAATCCTGGACAAGGAACCATGGCTATGCATACTTTTTGCTCCATGGTTTTTTCTAGTATGATTGAATAATGAAGTTGAGCTTGTGATGAATATATATAACTTAAATTTAATTTGGGAAGTTAAAGTTTTAGTGGAGATGCTTTTTATAAAGGTTCCACCCAAGTACGTACAAACATAATTAATCATATTAAATACGTCAAGCATGATACCCGTGGTTACGCACAGATGGCAGCATTGCAGTGATATTATAAATAGCAGACGTGGAAAGAGGTTAGGCCGGCCTACATAAGTCTACGGTCTAGTTTATATAGGCTCAGGTCAGCTTATTTCTTTAAATAGAACAGACCATGGCTTTTTTATAGGTCTATTTGGCTAAAAAGGTCAGACTTCAAGCCAATAAAAAAGCCTATTGAGCTTACTAGGCCGACCTATTTAAGTAAATATGAATAATATTTTTACATCTATTGTTATTATATATATTAAAATTTGTACTTTGATTAAATTATAAATCTATTAATTTTTTCAGTAATTCAAGTTTATTAATCCACATTAATTTTTCACATATATAAATGTATTATTATAAACTAAAATCGAAATATGATGACCTATACAATCAAATTCTCCAAAATATCATGTTAAATATCAAAAGGAAGTTTAATCTCATTGATTTATTTGTTCATTAGTATATTTAAAATTAAATATAATTATTTATTTAAATATGTTTATGTGAAATAGGCTTTTAAACAGCCTAATAGACTATGTCAGACTTTCAAAAGGTCAAACTCAGGCCTAAAAAATAAGCCTATGATAGGCCACAGGCCAGACTCAGACCTTTAAATTTTTGACAGGCCAGGCTCAGGCTTAGCAAAGCCTAGCTCGGCCTAGCCTATTTCCACCTCTATAAAAGGGTTAAATACGTTTTTGGTCCCTAAAGTTTTCTAGAATTTCATTTTTAGTCCCTGAAGATTTTTTTCACACTTTTTAGTCCCTGAAGTTTTTTCCGTCAGTGTTTTTAGTCCCTACTATTAATCAAACTCTTGTATACTTTCACATTTTTGAATGATTTTTTTGTATTCATGTGTATATTATTATAAGAACATCTCCGATGAAAATTTAGAATTTTTTAACATAAGATGAATTATTTATGAATTTTTATGTGCAAAAAACTAAAAAATTCATATTTAATTAATCTTTTGTTAAAAAAATTTAAATTTTTCTACGAGAGATTCATATAATGTACTAAACATGACCGCGGAAAAAAATTTAAAATTTCGAATGATATGCACGAGTTGAATGAAAAGTAGGGACTAAAAACACTGCGGAAGAAACTTTAAGGACTAAAAACAATGACGAAAGAAACTTTAGGGACTAAAAAGTGTTAAAAAATCTTCAGGGACTAAAAACAAAATTATGCAAAACTATAAGGACTAAAAACATATTTAACCCATTATAAAATTATTCCTTATTGTAAAAATTGTTTTCTATTGTTTGTATATAACTAATACTAAACATGTCGGTGTGATATAAAAGTAAAAATACAAAAACTATTAATTAAAGCTCGTTAAAAAAATTTAAAATACAACATAAAATTTGACATGAATTAAAATTTGTAGCTATAATTTATATTGTCGCTTATTATATATCTACCTGTAGAGTGAGTAAGATTATATGTGATAATAACCTATGGAAGTAATAATAGTGGATTGACTTGACCAAAAAAATAATAATAATAGTGTATTTTTAATTGTATTGATGTATGGTTGAAATAGTTAAGTAATGATGTGGCCAAATGTGTTACAACAAGGAAAGATAAAATTAAATTTGGAGTACTCCTCTGGTCTCATATATAAGAAACAAATTTTTTTTTACAAAGTTTTAAATATAAGAAAAAGTTACTACAATTATTACATTTATTTTGAATATTTCAATTTTACCCTTTGTTTTACTTTTCTCCATAATAAATAATAATTTAATTTAAACAAAAAGTAAGGGTAAAAGTGGAAATGATATGTTTTTCCTAATCATTTACTCCACTTTCTTAAAAGGTGTGTCTTTTTTTTTTGTTTCTTATATATGAGACCGGAGGGAGTAATTCATTACTGTGTGACGTGGAGATTACATAAATGTTGCTTTCTGTACGACATCTAATAGGCCTTAGGAATATACCATTACGAATAAGTCTTTTTTAGTATTTATTTCGCGAATTTATACAATAAAGACTGTTTGGCACAGGACAAAAAAAACTGTTAACAACATAACACAACCACAAGTTCTCACAATTTGGAAAATGGTAGACGTGCCCCTATTAATTTCATAGTTTTACATAGGGTGTTAAGTGGTACACCTCCTATATATAGAAAACTTTTTGGTGCAATTTTTTTTTTGTCTTAGAAGAAGTGGTAATCCACTGAAATTAAACTCACAAATAATTGTGAGATCCCGGGTTCGAACCCAGGTCACGAAGTCCGGCCTAACAATTTCAGCATTTTTGCCAGTTATATATAGAAAACTCTTTGGTGCAATTTTATAATCAACTTTAATTGTGGTGCATTTCCTAGGGTTATTTGTTTAAAGGGAAAGTTAATAGGTGACTTAAGGAAGGATACATGTTAAAGGTAGTTAATATAAAAATTAATTTTAAAAGTTGCGCATTTAATTTTTGTCAAAAAAAACTTTTTTAAGATCAAAATCTTGTTTTTTCAATACAAGACTTACATTTTTAAGTTCCGTTAGCAAGAGCCTTCATAGAATCTATTGTAGTATGATATTCTCAATTGTTAAGATGTTGAATGTTGAATATATATATAACAACTTTTACAAAAAAAATTAGCGATATTAAGAAAAATTTTTGGAATAGTAAATTGATCTGAAATGTGACTATTATTAAATTATCTTTTGTATTAAATGTTGATCTTTTATGTTATCATGTTGTGAGTTTATTCATAGATTCATCCATTTTATTTAGCAATTTTAAATTTGTATTGCAACAATGTACCATATTAATTTGAATGAATGAAGAGGGGGGAGAGAGAGATACTTAATCTTTTATTTCGATCTCTTTATTTATTAGGGTATTTTTGTAAAACTTTAATTAAGGAAAATGTTAACGTGTGCCCTAATGTCACATGTCATGTGTGCTCTAATGACACATGTTAAAAACTCAAAGTGAAAATTATTTCTGAGAAATAGTGAAATTAGTTGTTTAAGAATTTCAAACTTAGTTTCTTCAATGTAAAAGTTACTTTTTTTTTGTTTTTGTTTTAACCCTCTAGTTCTCAGAAAAGGGGCCTCAATAGTCTAGAATTCGACCGCAATGGATGTAAAATTTGACCAAGAATTTTTTCACCAGAAATTGAACTCGAATTCTCCCAAATAATTTATTCTAGTGGGAGCTCATTAACAACTTCAACTTATTGTCTTGATTAAAAGTTTCCCTTTTAACTCTTAGAACATATGTAACATGACCCTTTAATTAAATATGCATTTAAACTTCAAAGAGTATTATAAAATGAAACTTTACCAATAGGCCCAAGGTGTGTCATGTCTTGGTCTTTTAAGTTTTATATATTGAAATGGAGTTGGTAAACCACAAATATTATTTAACTTTACATGTAGGCCAAGGTGTGCATGTCTTGGTCTTTTTGTGTATAGAGTACTTTCATACAAGAAAAATAATAATAATAATAATAATAATAATAGTAAAAGTACTGTTGGGTTCTCTTTTTATTTTATATCACCTATTTGACTATTTTATATAATTTTAAAAAAGTGTAATAATTAAAAATAGATAATTCATTTTTTACTTAATTGTTTTTAAAAAATATTGACGATTTACTTAAAAATCGTGAAGTAGTAACGGTTAGAGCGTATAACTGTAAAATAATGTATTAAAAGTTGAGTAGGTTGAAATTTGTTTATTTCAATTGAATCATTTATTTTGTGACGGATGAAGTAATATTATTTCTATCTCAAGTATATTATTGCACATATGTTAATGCACAACTTTGACCGTTAATATATTTTGTTATATATTAAAATTTATAAAAATTTGATATTTAGAAAATACAAATCAAAATAAATCTAATATCCAATATGTTTATATTTTTCTTTATTCATTATTAAAATAATATAATCAAAATAAATTATGTGAATAGTATACAACTACGCACAATGAAAATGTGATATTTTAAGAGGAAGAGAGTAATAAATAAACAATAAATATTATCTACTTCACATGCATTGCCAAGGTGTGTCATGTCCCCCCACCATCGAATTTCGTGGATTAGTGTTTGTATGTATGGTGGATATGTGTTTTGTTCAAAGATTTCTTGCAATGTCTCACTTTTATGCATATTTCGTGGTCTTCTGCATATGGGTCAATGGTGGCACTGCCACTGTCTCCATGTAGGAGTAGATGGCGCCACTCCCAATGTCATCATTGACCCACTTCTTCTTTTTTCTTTTCTTTTTTCGTTTTTTATTTTGAGAAGGGATTTAAGGCGATATACATATACAACATGAATACAGTCAAAATGCTTTAATAAATATTTAATTTAAATTGTAGGAAATCTTTTTTAAAATAGGACATTAACTAAAGCACTAACCCTTCGTTGGCGCCCTTACTGGATTCTAACTACTAATCAAGATGGTCATTCATTTCCTTGTTGAAACTGATTCTAAAATTTGTGTTAAATGCCTCCAATTTCAATATCACATAGCTACTATTAATAATGTTATTTTACATTGTTGTGAAATGTTATCTAAGTTGAGTAATTGTAATGTAGATTTTATTAGAAGATGTAAAAATGTACAACTCATAATGTTTAATGTATAACTCACATGATCAAATAGAAATCAATTAAAAACCAATTCACTAAGTCCTATTACAATAAGCAACCAAGTCTATGTTGCAACATTTACAAAAATATACTTACTATTCTTAGAAACCATACATATATTATGATGAAATCAACAATGTATTATAAGTTTATGGAAATTGGAAATCTCCACCAGTACCTGCTCCATTAGAACCCTTCGTCGGACTAATTGCAACCCAAAGCAAAGAAAGTGTAATTGCAATAAGACCTGACCACACATATACAATGGTAGGTGTCTTCCCTCTCCTTCCCATCAATCCTTTTGCAAATGGATACAAATGAGCAAGAACCCAAAAACTAAAGAATGCTCCTCCTATAAACTTACTCCATTGCGGGTTTGCGCTATAAATTGTCCTAGAAAATGCAACTATAATGGCAATGATATTTACCATGGCAATAACAATTGGTGGAATCATTAGTGAGCTCCATTTCACTATATACAAATCTGCGAAGATATCATCGTTGTCCTCTCCTGCTGATTTCGATGTCAAAGTAAAAGAAATCTCAATACCTGCTATCACTTTTAGCAGTCCCTGCAGAACAGCGGCTAGATGAGCGCTAGTGCCGGATATTAGCCAAAATTGTTCGTTTCTCCACCACTGCTCCAACTCTACACCAGACCACTTAACCTCAAGAATGGCAAGCACCACTAGGCACACGGTCATGATGAGTAAGTAGATTAAGAAGGCGATACTAAGGGTTTGCACAATAAAATATCCTGTGAACAATGAGAGTGCTGGGAGGAAGCAATATACAATGAGGAAGAGGGAGGTGAAGGGGTAGATTCCAACATTGAGGTAAGCAAGACGTTGTAAAACTTTTAGGCGTTTACTGCCGAGGAATGCATTGTTCTTTGAGAAGAAGATCTCAACAGAACCAGTGGCCCATCTTAGCACTTGGTGTAGTCGATCAGTAAGGTTAATTGGTGCCGATCCACGAAATGCATCTCGCTTGGTTACACAATATACAGAACGCCAACCGCGATTGTGCATGCGGTACCCTGTAACCACGTCCTCTGTCACGGACCCATAAATCCACCCTATTCTTTCTCCCCATTCTGTCTTGTCTTCGTACCTGCATGTAATATGATATATATGTAATAAGATCTAATGAAACTATATAAATTAATTGTTTTTGTATGGTTTATTATATGTAAAAATATGTGTGTTAGCCAAGGTATACATACCAACAAGAAATCACAGACACGGCTTCAGCTACAGTACTAGCATCGAGTGGTTGGCGAGGTTCCCTGAGTATACCTGGCATGCGCCCATACTTGATGGCAGGATGATCACCAAGAGGCCGACCTTGAATCTCAGCGATAGGTATGCTCTCAGCCAACTTGGTTGAATTACCGAAGCGTTTAGGCAAAAAGTGTACGTCTAGATCTTGATCATATTGACCAGAATTTAAGGCCGGTGTTGTTTCACCCACATCATCATCACCATTCTTTTTAGCATTTTTCATTTCCCAGTCAGCTGAGGGAGGATCAAATCCATACAATGCAAACCGCCTGAACATGCACCCGGTTCCCACATAGAATGGACCTTGGAGACCATCGAGGGCTCTCATGTTTCCGTCAAAGAAAACAGTGTTGTGATTGGCATAGCGATCTGAGGGATCAATACCTTCAAATCTTTGGGGGAACTGAATATAGCATATGTCTTCGCCACCTCTATCCATCATAAAGCACATTCCTTCACGTATTGCCTTGCAATTATAGATATAGTGATCACAATCAAGGTTGAGAATGAATGGTCCATTTGATAGGACTGCAGACGCTCGAACAAGTGCATTCATGGCACCGGCCTTCTTGTTGTGATCATAACCTGGCCTCTTCTCTCGAGATACATATACAAACATAGGCAAACGTGTATCTACCTCAGAGTAATCTATGATCTTATCCTCTCTACTTCCCATTAACGGATCAGGACTCGGAGGCTTTAGCATCACCTATTCTTATACATGTATATAGTTAAATTGAGATATACAATATATATACGCGTGCAAGTGCATACACAGAAAAAATTATTCTTAGATATAATACACAGAAAAATACCTGAAGAATTCCAGCATGATCACCTTTAGCATGTTCGCTAGAAGCCGACAACCAAGTACCAGGCCAATGGGTGCCATCAGCCATCCAAGTGGCCTTTAATACTCTGATAGGCTCAGCAGGATTGGACCCACTCTCCTTAAAATGCTTCATCATCTTCATTTCCTCCCTTGCATTAAATGCATCAGATCTTCTTCTAATTGAATCCGGAAGGCCATTTATACGAACCTTGAACTCATCATACTCCCTCTTGACCCTTCTTCTATCCTTCACAAAATCTAAGTTGCTCTTGTTTTTAGTTGGATCGACTTTTAAGGCAAAGTAAGATTCAGGATTCCTTGGTTCAATATTGTGTTTTCGACAAAAAGGAACCCATAAATCAGCAAAACTTGCAGCCTCAGCCATGGCTTCGAAAGTCAAGAGAGCACCTCCATCATCTGAAACATAACAAGCAAGCTTCTCGACAGGATAATCAACTGCTAAGATGGAAAGAATGGTATTGGCAGTTGTAAGAGGTGGCTCCTTCTCAGGATCAGCAGTGGACACAAATAGGTCAACACCAGGTAGATCAGATCTCCCTGTCGGATTTGATGGCGATGGACTGTCAAATTTCTCATGAAGAACAACTAGGTCAGTGGAACGATTGACCGGACAAAGCTTTGGAATTTGGTCGAGTATCCACGAGAATCCAAACCATATCTCACAAGTAATTGACATGAGCCACAACCATACTGCATCGACATTTGGGTGAAACACTCTCCAATGTAAGAAGAAGCACATCACTACTAAGCGAACGGCAATAAGCAACCTGCAAATTTATGAAATACATGCACAATCAAATAAAATTATAACTAACTAGCGAAGTTATATATGTTTAATCCTATAATAATTATTTATAATTATATACAATTGCATATATAATAACCAACCTATATGGACTTATGATGCCTGATGGAATTGGTATTACTCTGCACAAAGGCTTCCAAGGCTTATCAGAATCATCGAATACTCCTTCATGCATACCATCACCATCATCTTCATCTTCTGGAGGCCAATAAGCATTACCAACTCCATAGGTACCTTTGGTCTCAAACAACCATTTATTGTGATCAAATTCTCCATTTTGATTTCGCTTCATAACGGACATATTATTTGGTCCCGGTAATGGCAATGCTCTCTGTGAATTATCGTTGTGATCATCGTCATAATCTCCTACTTTGTATGGCTCCTTACAACCGGGACACAAGCCTGATTCTTTTTCTGCATCTAAAAAACAATCTCTACAAATCTTGTACCTAGTGAATTTGTATTATATAATTACAATATATTAGTTTGATTGTCATAATAATATAAGATATGATTATATGAATGTAAATTACCAATTTCCACACACATTCGCGCATGCACACATATATATGCAAAATTTGAAATATATACATACATACCTACACTCACATGGAGTGATATCATTTCCTCTTTCATCCTTCATAACTTTTCCATCACAAACTGAGCAAGAAGATCCTTTAGCCCCTGCCATTTGAGGATGAGTAACTTCAGAATCAATTACTTTGTCCATTAAATGAGCTCTTGTTACACTATTGAATCCTCCAGTAAATAAAGAATTTGAAACATATTGTTCTTCAGCTTTCATTGCCACAGAAGTAGAATCCATTGGTTGATTATCAGGGGTTGGAGGAATATGAACAGTATAATTCATATAATCAGCTGATGCTTCTGAAGACATTTCAATGTCTTCTTTTGATAAACTAACATATCTACCACTTGATGTTCTTCTTGCAAATTTTATACCCGGCTTATCTCCCGCGTTATTTCCTTCTCCAGAACCACGCAAAGATTTCTTCGAAGGTTGATTTGATGACGCCATTTCTTTCAAATTATATACACTTCTACACCTTGTAAATCTACACCTATATATGATTTGTTACATGCATTGAATTTTATTCATGTAGCTAGCCTATTTGTTACACCTATTTAATTCTTGAAGAAGAAATTACAATTTGTTCCTCAATTCACCATCATTGGAACAATTAGATTCTATCCTAAATCAAATAAAAAACAAACCATTTTCTTCCATTGTGTATCTACAAGGATGAATCAAGGTTCAAATTATTCATGGGAGGAGAACAAAACTGGTTAGTGAAATTGAAAATTGTTTGACCAGGAAACAGATTTGGTTAGAAATGAGAATACTACCAAAGTAGAAAATGGATTTATGGTGGGAGACCAAGTCATTCCTATGTTGCTATTTTCATGGTTTTCATTTCCTTGTTTCTAGGAGTGTGTTAGATATACTATTATTCATACATGCTATTTTTCATTTGCTGTTAAAAAAAAATAAAAAAATGTGGTGACCCGGGTTCAAATATGAGATTTCACATAAAATGTCCCAACAGTTATAAAGAGATTGTTACTATTATTCTTTAAGTTATGCATGCATTAGAAAAATAAAAAAGTAAAAAAATCTTAAGGGTCTATTGGGAGGGGTATAGATAGTTACTATTATTCTTTAAGTTATGTATGCGTTAGGAAAATAATAAAATTTCTTAAGAGTCTATTGGGAGGGGTTGGAGAGAAAAACTTTTGGAGGATCAAGTCTATGTTTTAAAATCATTCAAAGAATAATATGATAAATGATTATACAATATTTTAATCGCACCTGATTAATTTTAAAAACCATTTTATATTTTCAGTAATTTCAAGAGGAAACTAAATCACCCCCTCTCCTTCAAAACCCTCTATCCAAACAAACCCCAAGAGAATTTATATAACACCTCAATGTCTAGAATATTTAGTTGAGATATACATAATTGGATTTGAGTACATTAAAATTACAGAATAATTTCTTGAAAGTACAAATTATCACGAGAATAACGTGGTAATCTGATAAAAATATAGCAAAAAAAATACTCCATTCTAAATAAACAGATTAAAACAAAAACAAAGAAGACGAAAGTCTTCTAATAAGCTCAGCCTCGATCATCAGTTCCTGCCTGATCCTTGCTCAGGTTAACTTGTCTACCTACAAAAATTAAAAGGCGTGGGATGAGACTACTAAGCCTCAGTGAGCTCCTACTACCCAACTAATGGTGACTACAACAGGGGCAACTGAACTAATAGTTCTCTGATCCTGCTAGTCAATCTCTAAACATGATTTCATAACATAACATAATAGCATAAAGGTGTAACACAATTATTATTATCTTGTTCGTTTTATTCATAACAAAGGCGATCTGAGGTGAGCCGATCTCAGAGGCCTGACATATCCGTCTGCGACAATAATGTACATCGACACGGCTGAAGCTCACAATCATAACATAATTGGATTCTAACGAATCCCATAAAGTGGTACATAAGTAGCCACACATAATTGATTGACATTCCTGATGAGTTTCCTAACATATCTAAATATTCCTGATTTGGTTATCTTACCCAAAGAAAAGAAAACCTTTTCGGGGTATTTCTAACTAATCATGATTATCCTGATTCAGTTCCTAAGTGTACTGATTTTAAACATGTAGAAAGTTTGTAATCGTGGAATTTAGTCACTTATTATTTTTATAAAATAATATTTATATCGGAGGGTTTTTAGTTTTATAAAGAATAAAAATAATTGATACAACCTCCATACATAGGCCAAAACGTTTTAGTAAAACCATCTCAGGTTGCATCGATTCATAAGAGTTGTGCATCGGTTCATATAACTCAATTTGTTCCAAAATAGAAATTCTGGGTTCCATGCACCGGGGCATACTGTCTTTGAATCGACTCACCCTGTCTAGGCCATGTTTGAGTCGACCTATATGCAAGTTATGCAACGATCCATACGTTCCTCAGTTTTTCATAACACACGTCCTGAGGCCATGCACCGGCTCATGCATAGCATGCACCGATTCATAACACCCAGACACACACATTTTCAGCTGATGAGTACGCATGCACCGGTTCATACTCTGTATGAACCAATTCTGAACCGATTCGAACACGAAACCTGCATAATCCAGCAGAAAATTCCAAGTCCAATTCAGCTTATATACTCCTTAATCACACTAAATTCCATGAATTATCAACTTTTCAAACATGTAGGGCTATTCAATTCATTAATTAAGTTATTTCGTGAGTTTCCCTAATTATTCCTAATAACCCTAAGTTAGCATACATAAATCTAAGGGAACCCACCTTTATTGAAGCTTGAATCCTAACTCTCTGAGCTTTATCTACTGTTGAAGCCTCACTTGTCTCTAAATCTTTGACCTTGAAACTTGGTTCCTAAATCTCCACATGAATACTTGTGAGCATGTTTCCATTACATGCAAATGAAAATGGAATGAATTAGATTCTTGGTCAGTGGCTGAAAAGGAGCACGAATTAGAACTGAATTGGAGAGGTTTTGGGATGAATGTTACCATTCTTTGATGCTTGGAACCTAACTGTTGAGAATCTAAGGTTGCATGCAATTTTTTAGATCAAATTGATGATGGTTATGATGTTGTAGCGTGAGGGAGAGAAGAGTGGATGAAGGGATCACAACTTTCTTATTTGTTGTTTGTAGGCGTCAGAGTGAGAGGAGCACAAGGGAGCAAGAGTTTCTGATACTTTGCAGAGAAATGAATTTAATATCATAAAACTTTTTTTTTGTTGTTGTTAATTTTGCCCCTTAATGTAAATAAGTTGGAAATCCCTTATTCGAATCTCGAACCCTAGTCTTTATATTGTAATGTTTCTATCAACTAAACTATATGACACGCTCGTAAGCGCACGAGTATATCTTCATAATAAAAATAGTATCGAATCCACAAGGTCTTGTGAGGTTAGAGGTATATAGCACTACAATTATAAGATTAATAAGAAAGTAAGAAATTATATGAAGATGGTTTTGATTTGGTTTTGCAAAGACAAGAAATAACAAGAAATAAACAACAAATCTAAACATCTTAGAATCGCAATTTGTCACAATGATTTCGGTTATGCTATCATCTCCTTACTCTAATGACATCAAGTATGTTTAAAGATGGGGTACTTATTTGTATCTACGTACTCTCTCGAGTCAATTAACGAAACGATCCGCATAGTATGTTCATCTCTTATATCTCAATCCTTCGGTTAGAGGGATAATTTACTTTATTAAGCGCAAATTATATATTGAATCATTTCGCCCAAATATCTCAAGAAACCCTAGACTATTTTCATGCTCTCGGATTCTCCTGTTTAATCCTAATTGCCCAACAGTGACCTTCTTCGTTCGATACTTCGGTCACTATCTACAAACATATAAATGCATTGATCACTACTCTCACAAGACAATAAAAAACATAGGACTAGATTCAACATACAAGGTATCATAATAATATAATAAAGTAAAGCAAGAAATTACATAACTTTCACCAAGAGATGAGATATACTCCCTCCGATCTCGAGAGGCGAGAGGTGCTCTCAAATGCATATGTGACGCTTATGGTGTCCTAGCACAACCGTGGTGGCCCCATATACTGAAAGTGTCAGTTTTTGTCTCTTCAGTTTACTCTTAACTGTCCACTATATGTAAGACATGCTTCTCATGTAAAATTTTATCTCTCACACTTGTAATATATTCCTAAGTTGCCATACAATTTCTTAGTTTTAATTGCAACTGCTCACATCTTCATGTGTGAGTAGTTCACTTCATTTTAGGGTTATGAAAAGTAATCCAAGAGTAGACTTTTCATAATTCTTTTATGCTTTTTTTGGTGGAGTTTCCAAACATCTTATTCAATTCCATTGCACTCAACTATGATACATACATCTTATAGGTAGATCGAAGTACCGAAAGGTGAAGGATTGATGTCACAACTATAAGATTGGACAAACACTTAGAAGCATGAGAGGCTATTACTAGTCTATTTGGCTTAATAGATTTTTGTCTTCTGCAAAAGCCTAGCCTAAAAAATGAGCATTCTAAATATACACACACATAAATTAAGTAAAAAAATAAATCCCCTAATAGAGATCATGCACGGTCGCACTCGCACCTCCGACACACTCTTGGGCCGCCCCTATTTATTAGGAAAACTCTATGATAAAATACAATAAAATTCTTATTGGTCGTTGCGTAAAAACCTCTAAATTATTAAGGAAAGTGTTGAAATCATCTAAATTAAAAGTTAAAATTCTTGAACTTAAATAAAAAGAAGCAGAAAAATTATATATCTACAAAATAAATCATGATACAAGAAATTGAAATTAAGAAATTATTTTTTACCTCAAAAAAATTATTTTTCATATATGTATAAGCTAAGATTAATATGTTTGTTTGTCACATATATAACACACTCCTAAAAATCAGGAAATGAGAACCAAGAAATGAGAACCTTGAAAGTAGCTAACATTATAAGAAAGACTTGGTCTCTCACCATAAATCTACCTTCTTCCACACCAGCATTCTTTTTCTGACAAAATATGTTTCATGTCAATCAATGTTCTTTAATTTATCCAATTTTTTTCTCCTACCATGAAAAATTTGAGCAATTGTTCTTATTCTTCCTTGTAGCATGCAATGGAAGAAAATGATAGATTGTAGATTTGGATAGGGTCTAATTAATTTGAACAATATTTCTTCTTTTTTGAACAATATTTCTTCTTCTTGATGCCATTATTCATATTCTTCATGATAAAAAATTTTGACAAGTCTTTTTGAATGCATGCATGTAGATTTTCTTAGCTTTTAGAAAATAAATCAAATTATTATATAGGTGTAGATTGGCATGTAGGGGTGTTGATAACAATATATATTGAAAGAAATGGCATCATTGACGAATCAACCATCGAAGAAGCAAGGAATAAAATTTGCAAGAAGAACATCAAGTGGAAAATATGTTAGTTTATCAAAAGAAGATATTGAAATGTCTTCAGAAGTATCAGGTGATTATATGAATTACAGTGTTCACATTCCCCCAACCCCTGATAACCAACCAATGGATGATAGTTCTGTTACAATGAAAGCTGAAGAACAATATGTTTCAAATTCTTTATTTACTGGAGGATTCAATAGTGTAACAAGAGCTCATCTAATGGACAGAGTAATTGATTCTGAAGTCACTCATCCTCAAATGGCAGGGGCTAAAGGATCTTCTTGCTCAGTTTGTGATGGAAAAGTTTCGAAGGATGAAAGAGGAAATGATATCACTCCATGTGAGTGTAGGTATGTATGTATGCCTTACAAATTCGAAACACCAAATTCGATGGTCTGATTTATTTTGCCTCAAAAAATTTGTTTGTTATTGTTAAGAAGTCTACGCGAGATGGCCTGAATATGTGTTTATAAAGTTGAGGCAATTTTCACCTTACAAGCCGGTTTTGTAAGATTGAGTTAGGCCCAACTCTCAATTCTGGTTTTGTATGGTTGAGTTAGGTCCAACTCTCAATTCTAAGATGGTATCAGAGCCTCATCCACGATCCGCTTGGCCGCCTGCTATCAGGTTTCTGATCGGGCCATCCACCATTTACATCGGTTGCAACATGGCCTAAATATGTGTTTATAAAGTAGAGACAATCCTCCTCGCCTTACAAGCCGGTTTTGTAGGGTTGAGTTAGTCCCAACTCTCAATTGGAGTTATTTCAAATTTTTCTTGGTAGTATTATTATGACAATCAACCTAACTAACTATATTGTTATGAAATAATATACAAAATTATCAGGTACAAGATTTGTAGAGATTGTTTTTTAGATGCACAAAAAGAAAGCGGCAAGTGTCCCGGTTGTAAGGAGAAATACAAAGTAAAAGAATATGAAGATGATAGCCATGAATATTCAAATGTAGCATTGTCATTACCAGGAACAAACGGTTTAAAACAAAATCGAAATGAAGAATTTGATCAGAATAAGTGGTTGTTTGAGAGCGAAGGTACCTATGGAGTTGGCAATGCTTATTGGTCTCCAGATGATGATGATGAAAATGGTGATGTTCAACATGCAGTATTAGATGGTGACGAGGAGTCTTGGAAGCCTTTGTGCAGAGTAATACCAATTCCATCAGGCATCATAAGTCCATATAGGTTGGTGATTATATATGTATTTGTATATAACTATTATAGTTAGTTATAATTTTATTTGATTGTGGATGTATGTCATAAATTTCTAGGTTGCTTATTGCCGTTCGTTTAGTCGTGATGTGCTTCTTCTTACATTGGAGAGTGTTTCACCCAAATGAAGATGCAGTGTGGTTGTGGCTTATGTCAATTATTTGTGAGATATGGTTTGGATTCTCGTGGATACTCGACCAAATTCCAAAGCTTTGTCCGGTTAACCGTTCCACCGACCTAGTTGTTCTTCATGAGAAATTTGACAGTCCATCGCCATCAAATCCGACAGGGAGATCTGATCTACCCGGTGTTGACCTATTTGTGTCAACTGCTGATCCTGAGAAGGAGCCACCTCTTACAACTGCTAATACCATTCTTTCCATCTTAGCAGTTGATTATCCTGTTGAGAAGCTTGCTTGTTATGTTTCAGATGATGGAGGTGCTCTCTTGACTTTTGAAGCCATGGCTGAGGCTGCAAGTTTTGCTGACTTATGGGTTCCGTTTTGTCGCAAACACAATATTGAGCCAAGGAATCCTGATTCTTACTTTTCCTTAAAAGTCGATCCCACCAAGAACAAGAGTAAACTGGATTTTGTGAAGGACAGAAGAAGGGTCAAAAGGGAGTACGATGAGTTCAAAGTGCGCATCAATGGCCTTCCTGATTCTATTAGGAGAAGATCTGATGCATTTAATGCAAGAGAGGAAATGAAGATGATGAAGCATTTGAGGGAGAATAAGGTTGACCCTTTGGAGCCTATCAAAGTATTAAAGGCCACTTGGATGGCTGATGGCACCCATTGGCCTGGTACTTGGTTGTCGGCTTCTAGCGAACATGCTAAAGGTGACCATGCTGGAATACTTCAGGTATTTACTTATATATTTTATTTAAGAATGAATTTAAGCATGAACTTTAACTTAGGTTTCATGTATATATTCATATTATAATTTAAATGTATACTTGTATATGAATAGGTGATGCTAAAGCCTCCAAGTCCTGATCCGTTAATGGGGACTGAAGACGATAAGGGCATAAATTTCTCTACGGTAGATACACGTTTGCCGATGTTAGTATATGTATCTCGAGAGAAGAGGCCAGGTTATGATCACAACAAGAAAGCTGGTGCCATGAATGCACTTGTTCGAGCATCTGCGATCCTATCAAATGGACCATTCATTCTGAACCTTGATTGTGATCACTATATCTATAATTGCAAGGCCATACGTGAAGGAATGTGCTTCATGATGGACAGAGGTGGCGAAGACATATGTTATATTCAGTTCCCCCAAAGATTTGAAGGTATTGATCCCTCAGATCGCTATGCTAATCACAACACTGTATTCTTTGACGGAAACATGAGAGCCCTCGACGGTCTCCAAGGTCCATTCTATGTGGGAACTGGGTGCATGTTCAGGCGGTTTGCATTGTACGGATTTTACCCTCCCACAGGCGATTGGGATGAGAAAAATCCTAAACATAATTGTACTGACGAAGTCTGTGAAACTACACCGGCCTTAAATGTGAGTGAGTTCGATGAAGATCTAGATGTAAACTTGTTGCCCAAGCGCTTTGGAAATTCAACCATGTTTGCTGAGAGCATACCAGTTGCTGAATTCCAAGGTCGCCCTCTTGCAGATCATCCTGCTGTCAAGTATGGACGCCCGCCAGGTGAACTTAGGAAGCCTCGCGCACCGCTTGATGCTAGTACAGTAGCAGAATCTGTCTCTGTCATTTCGTGTTGGTATGTATATCTTGTCCAATATGAACATATAATACATACCAAACATTTGTACTATTAGATCATATAAAAACTTTTAACTTATTTAACTTTATTGCATAACTAATTAAAAATATATTTATTACATGTAGGTATGAAGACAAGACAGAATGGGGAGAAAGAGTGGGATGGATTTATGGCTCCGTGACGGAGGACGTGGTTACAGGGTACCGCATGCACAATCGTGGATGGCGTTCGGTATATTGTGTAACCAAGCGAGATGCATTTCGTGGATCGGCACCAATTAACCTTACTGATCGACTTCACCAGGTGCTAAGATGGGCTACTGGTTCTGTTGAGATCTTCTTCTCAAAGAACAATGCATTCCTCGGCAGTAAACACCTAAAAATTTTACAACGTCTTGCTTACCTCAATGTTGGAATCTACCCCTTCACCTCTGTCTTCCTCATTGTGTATTGCTTCCTCCCAGCACTTTCATTGTTTTCTGGATATTTTATTGTGCAAACCCTTAGTATCGCGTTTTTAATCTACTTGCTCACAATGACTGTGTGTCTGGTTGTGCTTGCCATTCTTGAGGTTAAGTGGTCTGGCGTAGAGTTGGAGCAGTGGTGGAGAAACGAACAATTTTGGCTCATTTCCGGCACTAGTGCTCACTTGGCTGCTGTGGTGCAGGGACTCCTAAAAGTGATGGCAGGTATCGAGATTTCTTTTACTTTGACGTCCAAATCAGCAGGAGAGGACAACGATGATATCTTCGCAGATTTGTATATAGTCAAATGGAGCTCACTAATGATTCCACCAATTGTTATTGCTATGGTAAATATCATTGCCATTGTAGTTGCATTTTCTAGGACAATTTATAGCCCAAACCCGCAATGGAGTAAGTTTATAGGAGGAGGATTCTTTAGTTTATGGGTTCTTGCTCATTTGTATCCATTTGCAAAAGGATTGATGGGAAGGAGAGGGAAGACACCAACCATCGTATTTGTGTGGTCGGGTCTCATCGCAATTATACTTTCTTTACTTTGGGTTTCCATTAGCCCACCTTCGGGTGCTGAATCTGCAGACAGTGGTGGTGGTGGAGATTTCCAATTTCCATAAGAATGCTAATCCTTGCTTATGAGTTGATGCCTTGGTGATTTCATCTTATGATTGTAATTAACAATATTTGTAATGTATCTATGTAAATCTTGCTCGAAATCCTTGATTTCGTATTTGGTTATGTAAAATAATAGGACTAGTTATAACAAAAGACACTTGCATACTTTCGATGTGACATTTAATTAAACATATATATGACAATATACACAAAACTTTTCCTTACTGATTTTTGCCCTGATGAACAAACCATGCCCCAAATTCAAGGACTTTAACTAAAACTTCTCTTGGAAAACAACTCACTGCATTTTAACAATTTAACATATAAAGTTAACAAATCCTAAATTTTATTAAATGTGAAATGATTGTAAAAATTAGAATACTTATTTATAATAACATACTAAGATGTAAAATGAATGTATAAAACAGATACAGCTCATCAAAGATTTCATGATATATAGTCAACATTTTTTGTCGGAAGACACGGTGTTTGATAATCATCTAAGTTCAAAATCTTCATACCACTTATTTACTTTTGAAACTGGCGTCCTTCCTTGTGTGTCGGAGATATAAAGTGAGTGCACCGGAGAAGAACAGGAACTGGAAATGGCGGGATGTAAAGAGATGTCCATGAGACTAGTGAAATCTGATAAGAAGGTAAAAGAGTAAGCTCATGGTCAATCCATTCATTGGTACCAATCTTTAGTGAAATTGTCTGCAACATTAAAGTCAATGGATCGTTCTGCTCGAAAGTCTACACACACACACACAGTGTTCCACAAACCATATAGTGAAAAAAAAAATGTTGACTCTTCAACATAAAACTTTTCTACTTTATATTAGTCAAAAAAAACAAATGATGAATCATAGTATATCCTCTAAAAAAGTCTGTAAGTTGGCGTGCTGTGCAAAGATACTTTACCAACATATCATTTCAAGGAAAAACATAAACTCATCATAATCATAACTCATAAATCATATCACACAAATTGCATATCACATGGCAAATGAACCAAAGAAGATCATAATTGATACTGATCCTGGAATTGGTAAATAATTATTTTTCAATAGATTTCCAATTCATTTCATATGAATATTTGTTTCTTTGTTTTTTGATAGATGATGCTATGGCTATATTCCTTGCTCTGAGATCACCAGAGGTTGAAGTTATTGGACTTACAACTATCTATGGAAATGTTTATACTACTCTTGCTACCAGAAATGCTTTGCATTTGGTAATTGTTTTTATGTGATTTTTTGAGTTTTGACTTTTGATGGATTTTTTTTTTTTTTGCGTTAACTCTCCGGTTTCTAGAAGAAGGAGACCTAGTAATCCGGAGTTCGACTGCAAAGTAAGTAAAGTCTTGACCAAGAAATTGTTTCACCTAAGAATCAAACTCGGGTTCTTCTGAATGATTCGTCCTTTGGTGAAGTTCATTTACCACTTACTTATGAAATTGAGTTTGGATGTTAAATTTTCATTTGTGTAGTTAGAGGTTGCTGGAAGAACTGATATACCAGTTGCTGAAGGATCTCATGTCACATTAACGGTAAGTTTCTAAGAATTCATATCTCTACTTTGATCATAAATATGTGGAACTAATCTATGAAGCACAGACACGGACACGATACAAACACTAACATGTCCACACCGATAATAACTTGAGAAAATGACATAATTCAACGGAATCACATGTCTCCGACACCGGGACACACCTAATCCAAAGAGTGTTTGTGCTTGATAGAAATTAATAGTGTACTATGAATCATCCGATCTAAAATCAATGGCCAAGAACCGTAACTACATGAAACTGTAAGTTTCTAAGAATTCATATCTCTAATTTAACCATAAGTGTGTGAAATTAATAGTATAATCTGGACCATCCAATCTAAAATTCATAACTGCGTGACACTGTGTTGGAATCCTGGTCCCAAGGCAACCTTAGTCATTTAGTAGTGACACTTCAGATTGAAAGTGTGTCTGGTGTCCGACACGACATCTGACACATGTGATTACATTCAATCATTCTATTTTTTAAATCTTTGGCTAAATTGCCCTTTTGGCCCTCTAACTTTCACAAATTTGCGATTTTGACCCCTTAACTTTCATAATAGAACTTCTAGCCCCCTAACTTTAACCTTTTTTACAAAAGATTGACCATCTACTGTTTTTGACCAAGGCAACGCACACGTGGACAATGACTCACATGTCACGTCAACAAGTCAAGCATATGTGGACGGTGACTCACATGACATGCTGACGAGGCATGTGAGTCACTGTCCATATGTGCGCTGACTTGGTCAAAATCAGGTATGGGCCAGCGTTTTGCAAAATGGATTGAAGTTATGGGATCAAAAGTGCTATTATGAAAGTTCGGGGTCAAAATCGCAAGTTTGTGAAAGTTAGGGGGTCAAAAGTGCAATTTAGCCTAAATTTTTTACGAGTATCGATGTGTTATTGTCGTATCCTATAAAGGCTGCAACCACAATTGACAGAAATTCTCAAGAATATCAAAGATCTGCGAGTGACAATCACAATTTAAATCATTGGCCTTGATTATATTGCTGACATTAATTTGTTTTCAAATTCCACAATGACTATTATCTGACCCTCCCAATTCCACAATGACTATTATCTTTTATTAATGTCAATTTTATTTACTTAATTTTCTTTTCTTTTTTGGTAACTTCTATAAATGTCATATGAATGTTAGTATATGTGATCTTTATGGCATATAAGTAACAGGAACACACTCTTTAAGTAGTTGAAATGCACTGATGAGGTCACTCAGAAATTGCAGTATGAAATTAGTATATCTACAGTATGTCGTGGTATTTGACTCGACTAATTATTGTAATCGACGTCTCTTTTGCAGAAAGAACCGAAACTTGGCGTTACAGATTTTGTCCATGGTGCAGATGGACTTGGCAACCAAAATTTTCCACCACCAAATGGGAAACCTATTGAAGAATCAGCTGCTGATTTTTTGGTTAACCAGGCAAAAGCTAACCCTGGACAAGTCACTGTGGTGGCATTAGGCCCTCTTACAAATATTGCTTTGGTATGATATGTGTGCAATTTCCAATATGTCGTTTTGGCATTACTCTTCATACATCATTTCAAAACAAGATTTTGCGTGGCAGGCTATACAGATGGACCCGGAGTTTGCTAAGAACATAGGACAGATTGTTCTGCTTGGTGGATCTTTTGCAGTAAATGGCAATGCGAATCCAGCTGCTGAAGCAAATGTAAGTATTTCCATTTTGTATTCAACTTCTTAATATATCCTCCGTAAAAATATTATAGTAATCACTGCTCGATCTATCTAACTCTTTGGTTGGATTTGATTCCAGATATTTGGTGATCCAGAGGCTGCAGATGTTGTATTCATAAGTGGCGCAGATGTACTTGCAGTTGGAATAAATATTACTCACCAAGTCGTGTTGTCAGGTACCCCTTTTCCAATTTATGGCTCATTGGCTCATGTCACTTGTCATGTTCTGCCACAATTGTTTTGATTTACCCTCAACCAAAAATCAAAATGACCAGGTTCTGATCGAGAAAAGTTGGCAAGTTCAAAAGGAAAATTTGCTCAATACTTGACCGGAATCTTAGAGGTGTATTTCGCTTACCATTTTGACGCATACAACACCAATGGTATGTCTTCATACTGCATCAAAGAAATGGGAAAGACCTAATGATCTGAATTATATTAATTAGTTAGTTTTGTTTATACAGGAGTTTACCTTCATGACCCAACCACGTTGCTTGCAGCCGTTGATCCTTCACTTGTAACCTGCACGGAGGGTGCTGTTAGAGTCCAAACCAGTGGCATTACAAGGGGACTTACAATATTCTGCAATAAACAAAAAAGGTATAAGGTTTTGGATGCAACTACATAGTCGGTTGTCAGTAATATCAATATCAAACATCGTTATGGACCTTTGATTTATGATCAAACGACTGTGCTTAAAGCAATTTGATATAACAGTTTAATAAAGGATTTGATCTCAGTCGTCCGTGTTTAATCGGACAGTTACCATCAGTTACTGTGTGGACGCAGTAACTGTGGGAAATCCAATCCCGGAAGGGGAGTTGAACAAAAACCTATTTTGTAGTGATATGTTTTCTTCAACTTGTATTGCAAATTTTGTCAACTTTATCTTTGTGTTACCTTTAATATATGCCACCTAACATATATCTTTTTTTCTGTTCGTAATAAACCAGGTTTCGAGAAACCACTGAGTGGTCCAATATGCCATCGGTAAAAGTAGCTGTGACAGTTGATGCTCCTAGAGTTGTGAAATTGGTCATGGATCGTCTTCTGTCTTGAAGTAGCTGTGAACTCATTTTATTAGCATTAAACTTTGAAAATTTGTGTAACATACATTATTAACCGCCTAAACATATTCATAGGTAGGTGCAAGAATACCGCGCTCATGAAAATAATACGACATTTTCAAATGCATTAGACTCACCATCTCCATTTTTGAAGAACTCGTTGGATTGTGCACGTGGTGTGTAGTTGTTTCGGGTTCTGCTTTTACTCTTGAGGGTTGTTCCACTTGTGTGCTAGCAAAGTTTGTATTACCCATTTAGGGTTTGTTTATGTGGATTTACTGGATCAGGTTTTTTATCCTCTAGTCTTTGTATATCTGTTTATATTTTAATCTAATCTCTCTTTTGCTTAAAAAAAAACTAAGAAATTAGTATCATAAACATCTTCAAAAATATTTGCAAGTGGTGTGAAATATTTAATTAGATTTCAGCTTAAGAGTTTGCAACAAAAAAAGAATAACAGTTTTAGATTTCAGTTTAAGAGTTTGCAGCAACAACAACAACAACAAAATACCAGTTTCTTGGAAAAAGACAATCTTTCATGTTGAAAATCTGCAACTTATATCAATTCTGACAACTGAGACAACACCCAAAGAAACTATTCTCTAAAGAAAAATGTTCCTATTGCGTCGTTCCTAAAAAGATCACGAACGCTTTTCGGAGGAAAAACATGAATGGAAAGATCGGCATCTGAGGGAGCTCCAAGGTTAGCAAAGAAATTTGCACATTGAGAAACATCATTTTGAGAGAGCAGCTCATTTATGTTTTGAATCATCAAAACATGGATTAATACTTAACTTTGAGACCTTTGATGAGGTTGGTAGAATGTAAATAATCAGAGTAACAGGCAAGCTCATCAATTCTCATGTCTTTAGCCAATAAGAGGCCTGTGTAGATTGTATACAGCTCAACAAGCAAAATGTTAGAAGACCCTCAAATGAATCCTAAAAATCCTGAAAGATAGTAATTGAAGTGTTTCTAATGATTCCATCAAAATCATATCAAACGAAAGAACCGAGATAACTTTCGTCAACTTTAATGATGGCACAAGAGTAGTTATTATGTGTTCCACTTGACAAATCTATCAACTAACCCACCATTAGAAACAAGGGAGAAGCAATTTTTGAATTAACGTTTCGACCATAGTCCAGATTTTGAAGGAGAGCCGACTTAAGGACCAAGTCTCATAATCCAAGAACATCAAGTTTTGATGTTTTCAAGACCACCATACACCAGCCGAGAAAGTGAGAGCTTGTAAACCTATGACACCTAGCTTGAGCCGATAGTACGTGTCTGTATTTGAGAAGAAATCCGGATTATTAAACCAAATGTGGTGTCAAAGGCTACGAGAGAACTCACAGTCTCAAATGCAATGAAGGAAGGGCTCATCTTGGAGTCCAGAACGAATGCAAGTAGCAGAGCGATTCATCTTGTGGTGGTTGAGCAAAGAGAGAGTGGGCACAAAGTTGTGATCTTTTCAGGAAGTTGAAGTTTACAAATCCAAGACCAAGAGTGTGAAGGATTAGGGGTTATTATCGGGTCCCTTGGAGAGAGAGAGTAACCAGTTATAACCACTTTTAGTAGTGTAAGGGCTATTTTTCTTGTTGGTCCAGATGGTGTCTTTGATGGAAGCATTGCATTTGCTTGTTGATGATATCTGAAACCTACGAAGGAATCTGAGTGTAGAGAATATGAGTATGAGGATTACTTGAGGAAAACACATATTTGATTGAGAGCTGCAAATCATGTATATCAATATAGGAAACAAGTGCTTCAAGACGACCAAGAGTGGTCCAAGGGATGAACCAAAAGAAATAAGATCTTGAACCTGCACGGCAAGAGAAACTATCTTTGAGGTTTTTTTATCCGGATAATAGAAGACCAAGTTAGAGAGCCACTAAAAAGGTTGTCGGAGATGAGAAAAATTGGTCCAACGGTGTATTTACCAGAGAGGAGGTCAACCAAAGTGTACTCGAAGATTGCACCATATCTCAGACAAATTTTTCCATAAGAGAGATATTTGCTTCTCTTGCCATACGAATGCCCAAACCACTACACTGCTTAGGACGAACAGTTTTATTTCATTCCACCAAGTATTCACCTTTGTTATTGGAGTCTCTCCATATGAAATTATGAGTGGTTTGATCAATGTTGTCACAAATGTTTTGAAGAGGCCAAACAGTATGTCTGTAGTAGGAGGGAATGGAGGTGAGGACAGATGAGGCTAGCGCCACGCGACCGAGTTTGTTTAACAACGTGTTTTTTCAAGATGTGATTGTATATATTTTGTCAATAATAAAGTAAAAATCACTTCTCTTGACTCTCCCTTTGAGGAGTGGGAAACTCATGTGTTTGTCTAGAGAAGCAGTGCTCCTAATGCCAGAAATAGATGTAAGATTGTTGATTTTGATTTGAGTTGTACCTACAGAGTAGTAAGCTCGAGACTTCAATAAGTTGATTTTAAAACCTCAAGCACGACTGGAACAATAAAAAAGGTCCGTAATAAAACGTAACTAAGAGTTCTTGCCCTTCAATTTTGAATATTTTTTTAATAATACCTTCAAATTTGAATTTATTTTATTTCTAACTTATTTTCTAGTATTTATTTTTTATTCAAAATATTTTAATTTTCTAAATAAAGTCACTTAGTAAAAAAAAAAAACTATTTTATATTTGTTATGAAATGCCTCTAGAATGACCCATTAACAAAAAGTAGAACATCTTTTTGGTGGATAAAAGTGTCTGTATGCGGCAATCCTTCCAAAAAGCAAGCAAAGATAAACTCATAAATCACATCATCATTATTATTATTATTATCTGTAAATAAAGTACTTTCAGGGGAATAACATAAACTCATAACTCAAATAATAATATCACAAAAATCATCATCAATCACATGGCCACCGAACCAAAGAAGATCATTATTGATACCGACCCTGGAATCGGTAAATATTAATTAGTAGATTTCCAATTCAATCTCATTCATATTTCACTCTGATTGTAATTTCTTTTTTTTTTTTGTTTTTGATAGATGATGCTATGGCTATATTCCTTGCTTTGAGATCACCAGAGGTTGAAGTTATTGGACTTACAACTATCTATGGAAATGTTTATACTACTCTTGCTACCAGAAATGCTTTGCATTTGGTAATTTTTTTAGTTTTGATTGAGATTTTTTTTTCTATTGATGAAATTTAGTTTTGATACTAAATTTTCATTTGTGTAGTTAGAGGTTGCTGGAAGAACTGATATACCAGTTGCTGAAGGATCTCATGTTACATTAACTGTAAGTTTGTAAGAATTCATATATCTACTTAGATCATAATTGTGTGGAACTAATCTATGAAGCACAGACACGGACATCAAACAAGATATGGACGCTGACACGTCCACACTGATAAAGTGATAATAACTTGAGAAAATGACATAATTCATTCAATGGAATCACGTGTGTCCGACACCGGGACCCACCTAATCTAAAGAGTGTTCGTGCTTCATAGATTAGTGTATCTAGACCATCTGATTTAAAATCAATGGCTGAGATATGTGAACTTGTGTTATCATGGTCCCAAGGCAACCTTGGTCATCTAGAAGTGACACTTCAGATTGAAGGCGTGTATGTGTGGTTACATTACATTAGATCATTCTATTTTCTTTAATTATTATTAGTGTCCTGTCGTATTCGGTGTCTGTGTCAGTCTATGTCTGTGTCAGTCTATAAAGGCTACAACCGCAATTGACAGTGATTCTTAACAATGTCAAGGATATGCAAGATTATAGCGATTTAAATCTTTGACCTTGATTATATTGCTGACATTGATTTGTTTTCCCATTTCCACAATGTCTATTATCTGACTTTCCTACTACCTACCACCATCTGTTGCATGTCTTCTATTACTGTCCATTTTATTCATTCAATTTTTTCTTCTTTTTTGGTATAACTTCTATAAATGTCATGAATATTTAGAACTAATTAGTATATGTGATCTTTAATGCATATAGGTAAGAGGGAAACACTTTTCTCAACACCATGCTCTCTAATTAGTTGAAATTTAAATGGGTCCCACTAAATCATGTATGCCCCGCATAAATGTAGTGGGGCCCTGTATGCTATTTGTAGTACATAGTCTGCAGACTTGAAATTTTCAGATGCACGCATTCATATAATCTCACAAATGCATATTTTACCCGAATCTTCTTCCACAATGGTATGGAATAATAGTCTCGTTGGAATAGGAACACCAATCGCTTTCAATATAAGAAGTCAAGTAGTGGATTGCTCCGATTAGAAAACATCAGGATGTTGTCTTTGCCTCCATCAAAACAACCTAATTTTTGACACTTTCTTAAGTTGGAAAACAGAATTTAAACTATAATTTTTGGTCATTGAAATATGTGTATTCCTTTCAAATGGATTGTAGTTATTCACCTCACTGATGAGGTCACTTAGAAATTGCAGTATGAAATTCGTAGATTTGCAGTATATCATGGTATTTGACTCGACTATTTATTATGATCGATGTCTCTTTTGCAGAAAGGAACAAAACTTCGCATTGCAGATTTTGTCCATGGTGCAGATGGACTTGGCAACCAAAACTTTCCACCACCAAATGGGAAACCTATTGAAGAATCAGCTGTTGATTTTTTGGTTAACCAAGCAAAAGCTAACCCTGGAAAAATCACAGTGGTCGCATTGGGTCCTCTTACAAATATTGCTTTGGTATGATATCCATGCAATTTCCAATGTCATTTCCACATTACTTTTCATACTTTGTTTCACTGCAAGATTATTTTTGGCAGGCTGTACAGAAGGACCCGGATTTCGCTAAGAACATTGGGCAGATTGTTCTTCTTGGTGGATCTTTTGCAGTAAATGGCAATGTGAATCCAGCTGCTGAAGCAAATGTAAGTATTTCCATTGTGTATTCAAATTCTTTGTATAACTTCCTTAAAATATTATATCATTCACTATTTGATCTATCTAAATCTTCATTTGTTATGATTCTAGATATTTGGTGATCCAGATGCTGCAGATGTTGTATTCACAAGTGGCGCAGATATACTTGCAGTGGGAATAAACATTACTCACCAAGTCGTATTGTCAGGTACCCCTTTTCCAAAATTCCTATGCACTCATTTTTTCAGGATTTCAGCATCATGTTCCAGCAATATTTTATGTCACTATTCTAAACTTTAATTTTTAATAAGTTCCCTTTTATAAAGTTTTCAGCTCAACATATTTCATAAATGTCTCTCTAACTAAACTAATGTTCTCTGAAAAACTTTTATTGATGGAAATATTGTGGTAGATAATACATAATTCTTTTACTGTCTACCATATGCTGAAACTTTTTATTACATTTGTGTCTCGTATCCGCGTTATTTTAGCTTTGATGGGAACTTGACATCACTCAAATGCTATGAACATATTGCTATTTTAATTACGGTTCATGACTTCATGTCACTTGTCATGTTCTGCCGCATTTGTTTTGATTTACCCTCATCCCAAAAACATAATGACCAGGTTCTGATCGAGAAAAGTTGGCAAGTTCAAAAGGAAAATTTGCTCAATATTTGACCGGAATCTTAGAGGTGTATTACTCTTACCATTGTGACGCGTACAACATCAATGGTATGTCTTCATACTGCATCAAAGAAATGGGAGAGACCTAATCATCTGAATTACTAATTAGTCAGTTCTTTTATACAGGAGTTTACCTTCACGACCCAACAACATTACTTGCAGCCGTTGATCCTTCACTTGTAACATGCACGGAGGGTGCTGTTAGAGTCCAAACCAGTGGCATTACAAGGGGACTTACAATACTCTACAATAAAAAGAAAAGGTAGAAATCACTAGCAGTTGATATAAGACCTTGGAGGAATCAGGCTAATATATATATATTTTGAAATTTATCTATATTCATATGAATCTTCATGCCCATTTCGTATCAGTTTTCGATCATTTCATACTATCTGGTGTAGGACTTAGACACCCCATATAACCAAGTCCATATCATAACACTACTCAGGAGATCCGGCTTCCAAGTAGATGCACTCTACGTCTACGAACCTTCACCCGACCTTTTTTAGTTAGTTCCTCCATAGTTATCCGTTTCTTAGAGACCGGCAACCGACTCTGATACCATTTGGCAAGCACTCAAGCACATGGGAAACTCTCCCTTGAAAACTAGTTAAGGGGGAAGAACTAAACCAAATACAGGGATTTTACCTCCGTATTGGGATTGGTTCAGTTTTTGGCTTCAGATATTGGGTTTCGCCCATAACCTCAGTGTTTCCCACACCGCCCTACTACAGAGGTTTAGATGAAAATGCTATTTTGGACGTGCATAAAAACTAGACAAGATAGGATAGAAATGATGACATTAAACAAAGAGTTGGGGTAGCACCTTATTGTAGAAAAGATTGTTGAATCTCGACTTAGGTGGTTTAGACTTTTTAGAAGATCTGTAGACTGCATAGTTAGGAGAGTAGATCATATGAAGAATAGTCTTGTCTCTAGAGTTAGTGGAACACCTAGAAAAACTGTAGGAGAAACTAATAAGAAAATCTTCGAGGTCAATGGTTTGGCTAGAGATATGATTTATGGTAGAATGCTATGACGTCATTTGATCCTCGTAGTTGACTCCACCTGGTGTTATAAGCCTTGGTTGTTGTTGTCGTAATATAAAGATAACATCTCTGAAAAACTAATGTGTTGACATACTATAGATTAGGAAAGCTCAATTAGATGGTTTGCTCTCTCTTTTTTTTAACTGTTTTCAACATTAGGAAAGGGAGTTGAACAAAAACATCTTTGTAAATTTTGTTAACTTTATCTTTGTGTTACCTTTAATATATGCCACCTCATTTATATCCTTTTTCCTGTTTGTAATAAACCAGGTTTGAAGAAGTCACTGAGTGGTCGAATATGCCATCAGTAAAAGTAGCTGTGACAGTTGATGCTCCCAGAGTTGTGAAATTGGTCATGGATCGTCTTTTGTCTTGAAGTAGCTATGAACTCATTTTATTAGCATTATTGATTATTGTCCACCTATTTGTATCTGGTTTCAATGTTTTACGGAGAAGATTTATGCTCATTTCAAAGCTGTTTTGTTCATTCTTGGTGCCATAATTGTGTTTTATATGTCTTGAGCATTATTACTTTTTACTTTATATTTTATTCAATTTTGAAAGTAAGTTATCATTCGTATCCCAATTATCGTACATTTGAGTAGCATCCATGTTATATGTCCTGCTGACTTATAACATAAGATTTCATAATATCTTGATATTATGTTCTGCAGAAATGTTATGCAGAAAAGTATGCTTTATTATGCTACATCACCTGGAATCTATGAACTGATATGTGTTTGATATATGACCCTTTGGGAATTTGGTTTCACAGGAGTCTCAATTTGTGGGATGGCCGTTCCGTTGACTATATGAATGTAGTTTAAAACTCTAGTCTTTCTCAATGACTGGACAAATGCAAGGATATGGAGTCTTCATAGCCCACAACATTGATTGATACACACTAATCATGACCCTAGTTGGCTAGCTCCGCCTTTTGGTTTTGTAAAGAGTTCATGCTGATTCTTGATAACAAATAATTGCACGAATTTTGCTATGTGTGCATGCGCGGAAACAAACATTTTCTTCTTGGTTAGAACCATGGCTGTCCCTCAAACCCTCAGTGATGCTAAAGGAGAAGCCATGGGATTGCTTTATGTAATTCAATGTGTTCGTCATCTTTTCCGGAAGAGAGTAATTCTTGACATGGATTGCAAATTAATGTTGGGCTACATCAACCTTCCTCTAGACAATGAACTTAGGTTAACTGTCTACTCTTTGTCCCATCCCTCCATTTTCAGTACCAAAAGTGTAAATTGTACCGGAAGATATATTTCAGTAATATATTTTTCATGTGTCAGCAATGCGGGGGAGACTAGCAATCACCAATTTAGAGCTATTTAAGAGTGTGCTGATTTAATTTCACTCTTTTCCAACCATAGTGTATGATTTGTTAGGATACAAGCAAATCAAGGTTATATACATCCTTCTTTCTCTTTTATGTTTGGTAATTTTGAGTTCCATCTACAGAAATCTCATTTAAACTGGAAATTTTTTTGATTATATACATACTAAATTAGTTCAATCAACAGAAATCAGTTTGTAACATTTACATTCCTACAAATCTCACTTAAAAACATGTACAAGAATGGAGATGAAACTAATACCCCACTTGAAGTTGAAAAGCATGTATGCTCCGGAGTTGAGATTAGGTATTCCACAAATATAAGGTCTAAGAATTAAACTCCATTTAAGGAATCTATTCCATCTACAAGGCGTAGCTCAAGTGATTAAATTGGAACAATCAAGAGTTCCACAAAATATAAGGTCTAAGATTTAAATTTCAACTATACTAAAATAAAATGATAAAACTTATTGAAACTTCGTTTCATTCTTGTCAGAAAATAAATTCTTTGTAATGTCAGACAATTTTTCTTAACAATAAAGATAAGCAGCAGTGCTATCAGGAGAACACCGATGAAAGATTTATCATCACACAATTTGAGAGTGCTCGAAATCACCTGAGCTTGAACACCAAACTGCGATAAACAGGACTACATGTTGCCTATATACTAAATTAGTTTAATCTACAGAAATCTGTTTGTAACATTTACATTCCTACAAATCTCATTTGAAAAACATGTAAAAGAATGGAGATGAAACTAATACCCCACTTGCAGTTGAAAAGCATGTATGCTCCCGAGTTGAGATTAGGTATTTTGGCTACAAACAGTGAAGGTGAAAAGTGCCACTTACGTATAACGAACTTGTGTGTATCACTTGGTACTTTATCATTTTAGTCGTGGGGACTAAGGAATACACTTTTCAATATTGTATTGAACATTATACAAAGGATTGCAAAACTAGAATGTTCAATATTTGGTAGAAGCAGACAAAAAAAATACTATAACAAAAACAGGGTTCACCTAAGAAAAACCAATGCATTTGAATCTCCATGATACATGACTAACACTGTCCAATCATAATAGTAAGTCATTTACTGCATAATTTTACAATAAATTCTGTCAAATCTTCGCCAAATTATAAGAAATATGGAACACCTGTCCTTGGCCCTCTCATCTGATTGTTCTCCTCTGTTTCAGTGAAAAACTTAACTTCTCTCTCCTGTTACAAGAAAATATGCAAGGGTCAATAACCAAAATGCTGGTAACATGTAAGCGCGATCACAATCATCAAAATCCACATGCATAAATTATTTCCAAACATTTCCATCACACCAAGAAATGTTGCAACACTCAAGGGTGCATGTTAAAGGCAGTAACTTTCATTAGGCCTGAAAGTGAATTATGTACATTTACCACCTTAATATCAAATTAAATAAACAGTGGGGATACAGAATTTGAAGACAGAATTCAATGGACAGATTCGGCATAATTGCCACCTTAATGGCATGTAACAGCCAAAGGCACCAACATCAAAAGTTTTATATTTAAGTATTTGTTGACCCCTTCCATTTTATGAACTGACTTTATCTAAGTGTATTTGTGCAAGCTAACACAGATGGATACCCCAAGTAGTGAAGGAGCTATATAGGTTAATAAGACTGCAACTGCAAGTATTTATAGAATTCGATACCAAATATACAAACCAAATTATAATAATGTTCAGGTCCAATACTACTTGCAGTTGCAGAGAAAACCAAAATAAAGTGAATATTTTTCTTTTCGTAGTCAAAAGTTAAATGAAGGATCATTATATGGCATCACAATTACTTGCAGAGCAAACCTAAATAAAGGAAGATTTTTCTTTTCGTAGTCAAAAAATTGTGTAAATAAATCAAGTCATTATATGGCATCTCAATGACCTCTGCTTCAATTTCTGCATCAAGCCTCCAAAATCTGGAACACATTTGCTGCCCAGTATTTCTGACATAGATTAAGTCCTGTTTGGTCTTTATCTATCCTGCCAGCTGCCTCATACATTATTGTCGCAACACCCCATTTCTGCCGTTACCTTTAGAAGGCTGCACCCCCATCTTGCCCAGGGAGTGCTCACATATGGCTTTCCAAGATCTCTGTTGCCTAACCTTGTTGGTAAATCTTACTATATCAGCCATCTCTGTTCCACTCAGAATTACGAAAATCTTATCACTGGGAAACCAGAAGCTCATAGCCATTGACTGATCGCATCCTACTTTATTTTCTAGTGTCCTAAAAACCTTTTTCAACATCTTGGGTATCCAGTTCTCCATTGTTTCATGATTTTCATTCAGGGAGATGAGGGAGAAGAAAGGATGAGGAAGAGGAGGGTCGGAAAAGAGTTATCAGGAAAAAAAATGGGAAGTTTCTACTTTGGATCATGTTTATGGTGGGGCAAAAAGTCGTTCCATATGATTAACTACAAAGTAGGATTTGTTACCTACTTTTAAGATTAAACATAGAACAAGTATATAGTCCAATCCTTCATTTTTCAGCAAATCAAACACACTAGGTCTGCTAAGTCATAGTTTAGCATAAAAAAATTAGTATCTTTTATATGTATTATAATTTATAATACATATCACAAGTAGTCAAGGCCTCATTAGTGTTATGCAATAAATTTTCCACGCATTCCCTCTACATTCCATTTCTTTCCTTTTCCATCAAATCCCTAAAATTCAAAAGCATCTACAAGAATGTTTCCTCGTAATATTTTATTTTTGTTCAAAGTTTAACGCCATGTTTAACAAGCACTGGCCCAAGACCAAGAAAGTTAAAATAGTCGCAACTACAATCAGGAGAAGCGCTAATTCTGGATTAGAAAAACATCTTCCAGCTGCGCTACACCATGACAAAATTCATATTTCAGACTGATCTTACCAATCAGCAGCTTGAGGGAGAAAAGAAGTTACCATATCCCCTTCTTTTTTCTATAATGATCTCATTTTCACCATCCAATTATAAAAGAAAATCCTCTAATATTAAAACCATCATTTTGAACCAAGAAGAGATAATGTGAAGCATCCAAATCGCTGATTACACCAGTTCTTGATAAATGCTGGTATCAGTCTTAAAAATTACTTTCTTTGACACCCCATATGTGACTGACATTATACATACAATTCTTGCATCTGTATTGGACTCGCAAACTATCCCTCGAGACGTCTTTCATTTTGCTGAATAGCACCATTCAAATTTTAAGAATAAATGCCTCTTCCACATTCCAACAACTATAGGAGTAAGGAGACATGTAGTCTTCTGTCTCTTGATTTCTTTTATATGCTCATACGTTCTTGATTTCTTTTATATGGTCATACGTAGAAGAAATACTATTGGATGCTATAAAGAAAAACGGCATGAAGTAAAAAGTTCTTCCCGCATGAGATATACGAAAAACAAAGGCACCACATACATCATCCGACCAAATGATGAACCAATCAAGATATTCCTGAAAAAATATACTTCAAAATAAAAAAGATGTCGGGTGACTCACCATATTTTCATTGAAACTAAGAATAGAAGCTACATTTCCACAACGGTAACAGTAATTAGGTGCAGACCATACCTGCAAATTTCAAAAAGAAATAACTTAATTACCCCAATATTTTCAAACAAAAATGGAATCAGTATTTTCAGAAATTAAATGCAACAGCTAACAAGCAAGTTATCCTACAAGGTGGGGTCAGCTAAATGGATTAATGAACGGGAAAAAGCTCTGAAGTGATTTTGTCTGTAAATGTCTGTAAATTTTAATTGAGCTAGTACGGGTGTATTCCTTGGATCTTTATGTGATAAGATTGGAGAGATAGCAGCCACAACACCAGCTACTCCAAAATACTCGGCAACGGAGAAGCTGTTGTGGCCTGATTATGCTCAAGAATGCTCCCCCAACTATCAATGATTGAGTCTTTGACACTGCTCCTCCAAAAGAGTGCAGTATGCAAGTATGAGCCCAATATATTGCAGAGACCCCTCAAACACTAAGCTCAAGCTTGCTTACTTGAAACACCTCTTGTGGATTCCCTTTACCCCTATTAATTGGACTATTTCAGACTATAGGTCTCTTCACATGACCACCGAACCAGCTCAAGACCAATTAATCAAAAAGTGAAACAACAAAGCCTTCTTCAATTTTTAAAAGATTCAGATACTTACAGTTACAAGGCCTTTATCTTGGAACATGTACTTAAGGCCTTCTTGTACAAGTTGATGTGCTCGACAAACAAGATCAAGGTTGTTTATGTGATTGAACTGCATGAAAAGAATGTGTCTGTAAAATCCACACATAATGTTCAGTTCAATAAGCAATTGATAATTCATTACATTACCTCAGATGTAACCCGGGATCCAAATAGCCAGCCTGCTCCACGTGGACTGACTGCCCATGTTTCAATATCTTCAGGATCACTCCACATTAGATCACAAAATGGACCCTCATGAGGAATTTCACAGTTCCGCTCAATGACTCTTATCTGCCATAAATTTTATATTACTATATTTTAAACAACATAAATAGTTGTTCACCTTTAAAAAAGTAACAAAAAATATTTTAGCTATACAATTAACAGGAAATTATCCAACAATAACATATAAAGTGCTATCTTATTGTAGTGCTGAGAAGTAAATTATAGAATATAGTATTCTGTTTCAAGACTAACATTTTGTTATTGTTAAAAATTTAAATAAACCAAACATGTACATCAAAATGAAACTGGAGGCATTCTAAAGTCAAACCGTCATAACACAATAGAGTTTGTCTGGTTTGAAAAACAAATTGGTTTTCATTTCATGTTTTGACTTTTAAGTACAAAAATATCACCTTGATTATTCCCACACAGAACTTGATATTGGGAAATAAACTGAAGTGTGAAATTAAGGTATTTTTGTAAAATATAAGTAAACATGAAAACAGAAAACATGTTTTCAAATTCAAACCAAACAGGCCATTGCTGGTACCTCTTTGATTTACTAGCATACAGTAAGGAAAATGAGATATAAATATCATCCAATTATGTGCAGTATTATCAATATATTAAAATAGTAATATTCTATTTTTAAGAAGTCAGGGAAGCATGGGGCAGAAAGGAGAAGAAGCAAGCTTAGTTTAAAAAAATTATGTACACTATGAAACCAAAGTCAAGAGGTATCAGAAATGCATGCTTGTCATATATGCATATCGGCCCTATATATGACGTGGTAAAAGTGTGAACAAGTTTGCATACACAATACCAAAGGTATCATCTTGCAAAATCTTAGTTTGACAAGATGTAACACATCTGGCCAATATAAACTTGAAAGTTGGCATGGCACACATTTAATTATGCTTAATTTTAATTTTTAAAACAAAACAGCTTTTGAGACTAAATTCTTTGTGTCATTCTTATCATGTTCTAAATAAAAAATAACCCAAATGCACTTGGTCCAATACTTAAAAAATATTGATTTTGACCAGCAGAGAAGGGAGCTAGAGAACCTGGTCAATTGTTCGTATGTCTGGAGAAAGGCCGCCGTGAACACAAAGCACCTGGGTCAACCAAAGCATATGAGAGTTATGTTTTATTAAAGCAAAATTTAAAAATAAAAAACTCATGCACTAATTACATAAGCATAGGGAATAGAGAGAGGAGGAGGGAGGGAAAGAGTAAAAGAGATTTACAGTTCCATCAATAATTGCAGAAAGTGTAAGATAGTCGAAAACATCAGTACAGTATCGCCAAGCATTAGCATTTCCATACTTTCTCTGGCATTCATCATAAAATCCATACACCTAGCACAATATTAAATTACAAAATTAACATAAATTGGCATCATAAATTTTCACATCCCTAATTTATAATCTAAGAATTTCCTCAATTATCATCTAATCTATAAGATCTCGCAACAGAAATCCATAAATTTTGACATTTCTTACAACTGCGAGAGCAGAAGTCATAAAGCGAAACTAGAATGATAATTCACAAGTCCTTACACCACTGAATCAATCAAGTATATAATCAATAGATTCCTAATTTATTTTGATAAATCAAAATCTCTTAATTTTATCAAGTTACCAACCCAGTCCAGCTATAGAACCTGATCACAAAAGGCCTATATATGTCCCCAAAAACACATAATTAGCTTCCTATAGTTGTCAGATAGTGGCTATGGTGGCATTGTAGCGCTATAGCATAGCGGAATTTGAATAAACTACTACTTTCAACAATTCAGAATCGACATCATTGGCTTGCTAAAATGACATGAAGCAGAAACCTTTAATAATTTCCCATCTACTGCATAAGTGGTTTACTTAAGCCTACAATATTAATGCCGGGTATGATAGCCAAGTACATTAAACACATACCTGTGTGAGTTGTCTACTTTCATGGTTTCCACGTAGAAGAGTAATATTAGCTGGGTATCTACAAAATCAAACAAAAATTAAAAAGATGCTTAAATAAAAGGCGAAGTATTTAGAAAGCCACAATAACTCTGAACAATTGAGATCCAAACACCTATGTTGCACAGACATTTCACCATGAAGGCATGTCCAGTGCATTAAAAAATTTCCTTTTCTCAAATTATTATCAGTGTCGATATGTTAGTACCATTGTCGTATATGTGTCTGTGTCTATACTTCATAGCCAAATACGACCAATAAATTAGAAAGTCACAAAACTACAAAGTGCCTACGATATTACTCAAAGTCACATGAACACAAGCTAAGTTAAGACAGATGCAAGCAAGCATAGACCAAAGCAACATACCTAGCTTTTAGAAGCAAAAGGATGGTGAATACTTCAAGACTATTATAACCACGATCAACAAAATCGCCCTAACACACATTTAGCAAGACAACAAAAAAAATCATCAAAAATGCATAACAACAACATCATCTAGATCCAACATAGCATAACATAGTAAAATAAAATAAAATACCATAAAAATGTAATTAGTCTCGGGCACGTGACCACCGGTCTGAAAAAGTTTCATTAGATCATGAAACTGACCATGAATGTCACCACAAACAGTTACTGGACTATTAACAGGTTGCACATTAGACTCCTCAATTAGGATCTCTTTAACCTGAAACATTCATAACCACTTTAATTTCAAATTTAAACTAAAAAAAAAATCAAGAAAATAAATAAAATCAGCACAATAATAAAATCAACAATAACAGCAAATTCACCGGAAAGGTGTTGATAAATCTTCATCAAGAACCAAACTATAACCTAAAATTTCACTCTCTAATACACAATAATGCGTAATAATTGAGTAATAATAAATAATAAAATTGCGGTGCAAGATTAAACACGTAATGGATTTGAAATTGAGGAATAATTAAGCATGAATCGTTTAAAGAAGTGATTGAAATTGAAATTTGAGAGTGAAAGTGAAACCCTAGAAAATGAGAGAAGAAAGAGAGAATACGTATTCGCAGAGAAGTTGAAGTTCGTCTTCGAGAAGGTGTTGGCCATCTTTAACTTTAGAGATCCACTGGTCCAAATCCATATCTAAGTGACAGAGTTTTCTCTCTCTTCTTCTTCTCCGTCACGGCGCTGGTAAAATAAACGAAATGAAATGTACCAAAAGAAGAGGAGAAAGAAGAAACGAGGCTTTCGATTCTACTACTAACAATTATACTTTCCCTCCAGTCAAACTAAAACATTTCACACCTAAGCAGCTAATATAACAATTTTTTTATTTTTTAGGTAAATAATTTGGTCAAAAAATATTATTTAGGTAAGTAATAACATTAATAAACCAATTTTTTAGGTGATTTGATAGTAATAGTAATAATTTAGTAAAAAATTTAAGTAATGATAATATATTTTATTGACAATAATATTGCTATTATTAATATTTTTTTCCACGAATTATTAACATTTTTTTGAGAGAAAATATATGAAGTTGTATATACTATTAAAAAAACTCACACTCGACTAACTTGTGCTAAGTGGGTAAAACTGCGAGTTGGTAAAGTAAAGTGTGATGTGGATGAAGCATTTGGTAAATAATAAAGTGGGCATCGGAATGTGTAGTCAAGATCACAATAAGGATTTTGTCTAAGTTAAAACATTATGATATTCTCCTTTGCTTAGTGCGAAAGAATGCGATATAAAATTATATGGTAGTAGTATTAGTAAATGATGGATATAAAATGAGGGATTGTGTGCCTCAAAATGAATGATTGTGAAATTCAAGTATTTAATATTATTCTCTTTATTCTAAAAGATAGATTTATTAGTTACAAATGGTCATAAAAGAGATTAATCTATTGTTAAGGGTTATAAAAATAAATTTTCTAGACGTTTTATAGCTAATTGGTATACTATAATTTTCTCAAATGGAGAGACGCGTGATTGAAATGAACTTGTTTATCAAAATTTTCTTATGTTAGTGACAATGATGATTATTTTTTTTATGTTATTTAAAATTTAAATCGATGATAAATTTTTTATTTTTTGCATTTTTTAATCAGGGTCTATTTTTATTTTTGCATAGGGCCTCCAAATAATCAGAGATGCCCTGCAGGGCGTCTAGAAAGTTTGTTTCCTACGGAAAAAAAATTAAATTCACACATACACGGGACATCTCGTGTTTGAATTGAACGGAATGAAAATATTCGGCTTAACAATGTCGGCATTGACAAGTGAGCTATGACTTTTGGATTACTAGTATTTTTCTTATTACCATGATGTTGGTATGAAGTTTTCCACCGCCGTTAGTGATGACAAATCTCCGCCGGAAAACGTGTGGGGCACAAAAAGTGAGTACTCTCCTCTCAAGATATCGTGAAAAATGCTTATGATTCATAAATGTTGTGACCGTTAAATATTAAATTTGATTAAAAAAAATCACTAGGATTGGTTTAATGGTAGGGGTTTGGGTAGTATACTAGAGGTCTCGGGTTCGATCCTCTACTCCTTTGTAAAAAAAAAATTATAATAATGTTTATGGTTTGAATTTCAATAAAAATTTAAATTGTATTTGAAAATATATATGTATATTATTTTACAAATTTAGCTTTTTAAATTAGAGTTGGTTTACAAATAGCTAGCTAACAACATGTCAACATCTAATCTAAAAAAACGTGAACACAGTGCCATTATTGATTGATAAAAATATAGAAAAATACTGTATATTTACAAGCACCATTATTGTAATGACTATATGAATGATGAATACTTTTTAAGAAAAAAATATAGAAAATTGATAATACTTATAAATGGTGAAATAATGTTTGTTCCTGTGAAATGATTTTCTTAAGGTACAAAAGTTTATAAATAGTTCTTTGATGATTAACAAAAATCATCACTAATTTATTAGTTAAGTAAGTAACTGCACTGATCCAAACAATTTAATTTGACAATGTCCCATAAAAGCTTGCAAATCCCAGCTTCAAGAAGACTCTCTTTGAATTTCACAACCTTGAGCAACCTCTTTTGCAGCTGCAGTGGTTGATTCTTGATGATGTTTTTTTTTTAAGAAGCTAAACTAGCTCACCCAAATTGACATCAGAGAAAATCGAACTTGAGACCTTAAAAGGAGCACACTCTCAGATCACAAGTCAATACCACCAGACCAACTCAAGTGGGCGGGTGATTTTTGATGATGTTATTTAGGAGGTTGTGTCCCATTTATCTTTTTTTTTTTTTCTTAATTGTACATTTAGTCTTTTATGTTTATTTTAGCTTTTAAGTTGATTTATCGTGTTGTCATCCCTTATGTTTTCATCGTTTCCATTAATTAGTTAGTCTTTTTTGTCATTTTTTTACTACCGTTTGAGTGAAGGTTGAGATTGAGGTTGAGTGGAAGGTGTAGGTAAGAAACTGATAGAGTAATCATTAGAATTATTAAAGCAGAAGAAAGAAAGAAAAAAAGACACACACCTCTGATCAGAATTTTAAGGCAATGCTAAGAAAAATAACTCCTAGTCAAAATAACATATTTCCTTGAATATCCAAATGATGTCTTCTCTAACACATTGAGTGACAGAAAATTTAAGGGCATGTATGTATGAGGCAAGAGAATAAGAAATTATTGTATGTTGTGTTTATTGAACATATATTCAATTCCCTCCTCAGTCCTCCCCCACACAGGCAAAATAGTGAGAATAATCAAATGACACACTCATTCCCATTTCACAAGCATCTAACTAACTAATATGCTACCATTCGAAACGAGTTTGGGTTCACTCAATTTATCACTGCTCAATTTATTCTCCATTTAGGAAAAACATAGACACAATAGAAGATTTGTTGTGGTCCCATAAATCTTCTATTGTGTCTATCTTTCTCCTAAATGGAGAATAAATCGAGGAGTGGTAAATGGAGTGAACCCAAACTCATTTGAAACATGCATTTGTTTATTTTGAGTTCAGATCCACTCCATGAACATTGAACACTAATTAAGTAAGCAAGCATACACATTGAACACTAATTAAGTAAGCAAGCATACACATGAACATAATAATAATAATAATAAGATGGAAAATGTTATTTAAACAACTTATTTTGACAACTTTCTCTCTCTTACTCACATTATATTCTTATTCTCTCTTCCCATTTTTCTCTCTCCATTTTTCTTGGCCAATAAGAAAAAGAGAATACTCAAGGTGTCCCAAAAATTGTCAAAATAAATTGTTTAAATAACACTCATCCTATACATATACCTTTGTCTGAAGTTACTACATACAATGACCTGCACCACCAATTTGGAATCAACCAACCGGCCAAAGAAGAAGAGAAATATGGAACTTGATGAATTGCTGAAGGAACCTGGGCAATTAAATAGAAAATGTTTCAAGCAAACATGTGGTAGATGTGGTGAAAGAGGCCACAACAAGCAACTTGCAAGCTACCTGCACCACCTTCCACTCAACTTGCTACTCAACCTCCACCACTTGCACCCGCAACCTCCACTCAATCGGTGTTAGTCAAAAAAAATAACGGAAGAGACTAACTAATGAAAACAATCAAAACAGATCAACTTGAAACCTAAAAAGTTTTGAAGTATGACTTGTCTATCCACGTGTGGTTGTTGTTAACCACCTATAAAAAACAAACAGTGTTAGTAAAAAAAATGACGGAAGAAACTAACTAATGGAGATGAAAACATTAGGGACTAACGTGAAAATTTTAAGACATAAGAGACCGACTTAAAACTTAAAATAAAGATAAAGTTCAAATATGTAATCAACCTTTTTTTTTTCTCTTTTTGTACAAAAACAAAAAGTTGAGTAAAAACAAAAAATAGTCATAAAAATAAAACTGCTCACGTAAAGCATGCAATTGAACAAACAAGCACACTCAATATGACTACGAAAAATCAGCGTTAGAAAACAAATCCTAGCCAGATATTGTCGCGACACAACACTGATATTCATCTTATCAACATTATTCACTACTTGCCAATCCAAAATCTTGGTAACATCTCAATCACTCTATTAAGGATAGACTCATCACTCTCAATCCTCATTACCCTACTTGGATCCTTTCTCATGATCTTTGTGTTGTGTCTTCTCAACAACACAACACCAACACGGCACCACCACATTAAATTTCTACGCTTTAACTCGAAAATCATTCACCAAACTTGTTTTAGTTGATTAATGACCATGTCGAATTTTTCCTATTCAAGTTCAAGTGAATACCTCGAAACCCTCTTAACCTCGGCTAAACCCTTCCTCCGAAATGAGCTCAATTCTATAGACACCAACCTCCCTTCCTTGATAGCTGTTCTTCGTTCCGTTGGTGCATCTGAATGTTGGCACAAACATGGATCTTTCCTTGAACACCTTATTGATATATTCCGAATTCTCCACCTTTGGAAATCACCTCAGTCCGTCTCTCTTTGTGGACTGTTCCATTCAGCATACTCCAATTCCTATGTTAACCTTGCCATCTTTGATCCTTCAACTAGTCGCGATGTTGTTCGTGGACATGTTGGTGTAGAAGCTGAGCGTTTAATTCATTTGTTTTGTGTTGTTCCTAGACAATCTCTTATTCATGATGATCTTCTTTTTCAGTATTCTGATAAGGAACTTCGTTACGATCTTGAAAAATCTGAATTGTCTTTGAGGGATGCTAAGGAGAAGGGGATTTTTAATAAGGATCAAAGTTGGAGGAAGAAATTGCAGGGTCTTGTTCCTGATAATGGGATAAAAGTGAAGCATATTCGTACAGGTGAAGATGTGAAGCTTTCGAGGAGAGTTGTCGCTGTTTTTGTTATGATGACTATGGCTGATTTTTGTGATCAGCTTTTTGGTTTTCAAGATATGTTGTTTGAGAATTTTGATGGCAGACTTGAGTTTAAAGGGAACAATTTTGGAGCTCTTTGGCCTGGAAATGGTAAGCCGGGTTTGTGGTTGAATTCAATTTCGAGGATGGGAGCTATTTATAATTTGATTTTGAGAGAGGAAGAGATTTTCTTGGAAGAAAAAAAGAAAAGGTTAGGAGTTAATGCTGTTGATTGTGAGAGAGATGAAGATATTGAGTTGGTTTTGCCGCCGGTTTTCGATAAATGTACAAAGGTTTTGGATGCAGGGGATCAAATTATTGCAAGGGATTTATATTGGGAAGCTTTGATTTGTGAAAAAGGGTTGGAGAAAATTGAAGAGTTGTTGGTGAAGAGTATTGAGAAAAACCCCTTTGTTGGAGAACCACATGTGGTGTTGAGTCAAGTTTATTTGACAAAGGGGAGATTTGAAGAGGGTGAGAGAGAAGCTGAGAGAGGATTGACTCTTTTGCTTGAATGGGGATGTCATTGGGATAAAAGGGTTTCTTGGGAAGGTTGGATTGCTTGGAATAGAGTTTTGTTAATGAAGGCAAAGGAGAAATCATGGCCAAATACTTCATGGGGTATCCTCAATTTGGGTCTTGTAAAGTAAGGTAACTTGAGTTAGTTGGGTATATATGTGGCTTCACATATGAAAATAATTCTTGATTTGAATTACATAGGTATGTGTTTAGAAGTCAAATAAATGAATGGAGTATACAGCAATGTTTATTTCATTCTATCTGTATTCTGTACTATCAGTGATTTTTGATATCTTAGGTTTATTGTCCAAGAATAGGTTTGTTTGTAGTCCATAGTATGAAACTTGTAAAATCATGATAAGGTTATATTATTTTCATTTTACAAAAAGAAAAGTTTGAATCTAGTGCATCTAGTGCAGTCCAACATTGAAATGCTATAAAGATTATGTAATCAAATCAAATAATGTACATAAACTCTCCATTCAAAAGGATTTTCACCAATGCTCTACCATATGTTTGGAAACACTTGTTTCCACAGAAAATCCACGGTAAGCCTCACGTAGCTTCAAATAAACAGGCATCTAGTGATAGGCAACTGGTTTTCCAAACACACTATTAGTCGAGTTTCAGTCAAATTATCCACGACAAAGTTGCCTGCTTTGGAATCAAAATCCAGTCTTAAAACCAATTTTATAACCACTTACAAAACCATCTATTCATTCACATGGCTTACTATCTTAGACATCGTAAAGAAAAAGCACAAAAGGTGCATAATTTAAAGTAGGAAGAGGGATATGTACAAGGGAATCCAAGTTTCTGAAACCATATCTATCATTCCTTTGACAGCAGTAATATTATATACACACAACAGAGGAATGTACCTCAATAACAGTACTAGCCATCCTCTTTTATAAGCTTAGAACTCCTAATTCTTAAGTATATAACATCTTAATTGTTCAGCAAAAACTAAAACGGTGGTACAGTTGTACTGGTTGGTGCCTCCATGCTATCCAATTGCATGATGTCTAATGCTGAAGATTATTGTGCAATAAAAAAACCACGAGTCTCACTTCTTCTAGGTAGTTCTTTGTATATTTTTTTTTTAAAAGCTTGATTTAGTTAACTCCAACAAGAATTCACAGCTTACTGCAGTTGTTAAGCACTTACGAGGTTAAAATAGCACATCTCTTTAAGTGGACTTGCACAATTGAAAACCTCGGAGGCTCCACGTCCTGCACACAAACATTAAAAACATTAGTAACATGATATTTTGATTTGAGGATAAGACCCTGAATAGTGCACAGTTGGGCGCATTTTTCCTAGTCATAAGATGCATCAGTGAATTCTTCTATCGTTAAATGAAATGCCAATGTGCGAGATAAATTAAATTGGACAAGCAATGTGTTCAACAATTTTGAGATCGTGCAAAGGATAGGCAGCAGGTGATCTCCTTGACTTAGATGAAACAATCCTTTCATTCAAGTGGGGAGCTGGGCAATACGCCATTGTCTTATAGACACCATACAAAGAAAATGAAAAAAACAGGATTTGGGAGTCAATAAGAGTAAAAATAGTTTAAGAATTAAGTCTGCAAAGAATGTTTTCAACAGACATGAACGATCATTCCTAGTATCTATGTAGTCCATGTTTGGCAAGTCTAGGTCAATCAGCACATGATGATCATAATTCAATATCCAAGTGATGTCCAAAATCCCTGTACTCTTACCTCCAGTTTTTATAAACTCTAATAATTGCTAATGAAGACTAATTTAAGCACATTGTCTTGCACATATGAATCTACCCCTAAAGGTAATGACTTTTTCCCAAACTTCGTTATTACTTGATCCCAAAGAGGCCTTCTTTTATTGCCAGATCAAAGAAATTACAAAAATGAGCTGCTTAAGGTTAGGAACAATGTGAAACGGTGAAACCAATACCAAACATAATGTTTTGAAATGAATACCAAACATAATGTTTTGATTACGTGAGTATTTTTAAAAAGAATATGTGAAAAATAACTAGAATATTTTGATTACGTGAAGATACACAACTTACCTATTTTTCTCTTTTGGTTCATAAAAATTCTTAATATTCCACTGTTAACAAATAGGCCATATAATCTAGATTAGCTTCATACTCCAGTTGTAATAAGAAATGCAGTACATATCAGCTCATTCATCTGACAACAAATCTTCTTTAAACATATGAGCCTATCAGGTACCTGAATCTCCAGTCCCACAAGTAGATAAGTTAGTCCTTGAACAGCACCAATCACTAGAATTGTGGTATTCCAATTCCTGAAGCATAGTAAACAAGTGCACACACCTTTACAGTGAGTGCGAAACAAGCATATGTCGGTGAAGTCACCAACAGACTGCGTTCAACAAAAGTAGGCATGTTCAATGAAATAAATCATTTGCTATCAGCAGATTCCCATGAAACAGAACACAGCTGTTCAAATGTTCTCAATCCAATCACAACGTAGCTGTAAATATGTGATGTGTAGTCAAAGGAGATATTACATATCCCATAGCAAAAAGCTATATACTGAATGAAACGGTGTACTGTTATTTTCACCAGTACCCTTTGCACGAGCAGGATCCATTTTTGAAATGATGGAAACGACTTGAGTCTCTTAGTATGATCTCATGTTCAACGATCCTGGATATGTAGGTAATGGCACTATGGCAATCACCACAAATACGTAAATTCTTAGTGATTCGAATAGGTGCACCTGGAGGTAGTGTTAGGATGGCATAGGCAAGAGCCAACTTTTCACTATGTTCAAAAAGCAGGTCACCTTTTTCTTCATCATCCACATCATGAAGAGCAAAGCTTGTCTGTGGAACATACCCAATGGCCTTAATGCGCTGAATCAGATCTGCAAGTGTTTCATATATCTGCTGAGATTGTGAGTGAGTTCTGTCTCCTACATAGAAGGTTTCCGTGCCCTTCTTTCCTTGGACCCAGCTGCAACCAGGTCTTTTCTTGATTCCAGTACGTTTCATCAAATATCTAATCCTAGCCACATCTTTCCAGCGTCTGGCGTTGGCATATATGTTTGAAAGCAATGTATATGTACCATCATTAACGGCCTCCAATTCTGACAATTTTTTTGCCGCAAATTCCCCAAGTTCCACATTCGAGTGTATCCTACAAGCACTAAGCAAGGCCACCCACACTACTGGTGGTGGTTTCATCGACATATCATTAATGAGTCTCATAGCATCACCTAGACGACCAGCACGACCCAAAAGATCAACCATACAAGCATAATGCTCTGCTCCAGGTTCAACGCCAAAATCCTTGCTCATTCTATAAAACAAATTGATTCCACGATCCGCCATTCCCGAATGACTACAAGCATAAAGCACAACTAGAAATGTTATGCCATCGGGTACTAGATCCGCTTTCCTCATCTCATCAAAAATACGGAGAGCATCTTCGCCGCGTCCATGCATGCCATACCCCGTGAGTAACGTGGTCCAAGAGACAGTATTCCTCCTCGACATGTTGTCAAAAACAACTTGAGCAGTATCTACATCTCCAGATTTAGAATACATGTCTATGAGACAATTAACCACAAACAGAACATCTGAATCAATACGACTTCTTCTCAACACATAAGCATGTATTTGCCTACCAAACCTCAATGCTGCCAAACGAGCACAAGCCATGAGTACACAAGATATAGTAAAATCATTAGGAACTATACGGTTATCAATTTTGAACATTTCAGAGAAAAGTTGCAGAGCATGATTTGCATCACCATGCTGAGCATACCCTCCAATCATCACGGTCCAAGTTACCACATCCCTATCTTTGGGACATATTTCATCAAACATCGCACGAGCTACTTCTAAACTCTTGCATTTAGCATACATATCAATTAGAGCATTAATAACCATCAAATCATCACGATCATGCTCCTCCTTGAGAATAAATTTAATTGCATAACAGTGAGTTTCTTTCCCATGAAGCAATGCTCCAACTGACGCACAACCAGAAAGCAATGAAACGAGAGTAACCACATTAGGACGACAACCACATCCACACATTTCCCTGAACACGTCCATTGCTTCACGACCAAACCCTTTCTGAGCATACCCAGAAATAACAGAACTCCAAGTAACAACATCCAACTCAATTTTCTCTTCCCTCATTTTCCCAAACAAAGAAAGAGCATCCTCAAATTTACCAGTTTGAGAATACCCAGTAACCATAGCATTCCAAGTAACAACATCCTTAAACCTCATCCTCTCAAAAACCTTATCAGCATCCCTCATTTTCCCACATTTTGCATACATATCAACCAAAGCATTCCCAACAAAAACATCATCAACCAACCCAGTTCTAACACAAAAACAATGAACCTGTTTCCCATGTAACCCTAAACCAAGAAAACCACAAACAGGAAGTATATTAACAACACCAACAGCCTCCGGCAACAACCCATAACCCATCGTCATTTCCCTAAAAAGCGAAACCGCAACATTCGGAACAAAACAATGCGAATAAACAGAAACAATCGAATTCCACGACACTGAATCACAAATCCCTCTATGACACAATTCATCAAACACCTTCCGCGCGTCAACAACCGCCTTACATTTCCCATACATCGACACCACTGCATTACAAACAAACACATTAGAATCAAAACCCGATCGAAAAACAGACCCATGAATCGAACCACCGAGTTCAAAATTTGAAATTTCGCCACAAGCTTTAAAAACAAAAGGGTATGTATAATGATCAGGAACCCAGTTAAGTTTTTTCATACGACAAAAAAGTCGTAAAACAATATGAGGTAAATTCAAATGAAGTGCATGTCTTATTAATTGATTCCACCAATAAACTGATGAATCAGATGGTCTGATGTTTTTTTCTAGAAGTAAAATGGCATTTTTTGTGGAATTTAAGGATATGTAATTGGCAATGAGGTTGGATATGTTTGTGTAGTTTAAGATATGACCGTGTACTATGTTTTGTTGATGAAGTAGTTTTGTTTGGATTAAGGTTTTGCATTGTTGTTGTTTTGAAATTGATGTTGTTGTAGTGGTGGAATGATATAAGAGGATATGAAGTGGTGGTTTTGTTTTGAATGGAGGGAAACGTATTAGCATGCTAATTTCAAATTATGATGATTATGCCGCTAAGCATTAATCAAGAATTGTGTGTTCAACTATATAGTGCAAGAAGTGATGTAGTTCATCGACTTTTGGCTTTGTTTTGGGTAATAAGGGTATCTTTGGTAATTTGATTTAGGGGAAGGGAGACAAGGTTGAAGATTTTAATGAATGGAAGAGAGGGAAGGGAGAGAGATAAAACAATTTGGAAATTTTGGTTTTGATACTTTGATTCACAAAGGAGATTAGGAGAAGCACGAGTTTTAGTGGAAGAAAAATAAAATTACCGCTAGGTTTACATTTTATTTTTGTTTACTCGAACTCTTCACTATTAGACCAACAAATCTATTGACCTACTACTTGATTTATGGTTTAAACATGATGTTAGACTATACTTCGAATGTTAGACTATATTTTGAGTGGGGAGGTGGCTTCGATTGGTATCAAAGATTCAATTTGGTGGAGGATGTTATATGTGTTTTTCATTCAGCTGATGAAAATTGGTTTCAATCTAATGTTAGTTGCGTTGTTGGTGATGGTACAAACATTGGCTTTTGGAAGTTTAAGTGGTTCGACAATTCCAGCTTTAGGGACTTATATCCTAATTTATACGCAAAAGAAGCTTTTCAAGATGCTTTTATTTCTTGCGTTTTTTGCTCTAGAAACATTGAGGATTGTTCCCATATTTTCTTCAATTGTTCTTTTACTCGAGGTGTGTGGGATGATATCTTTAAATGGTTAGGAATTGGATTATCAACAGGGTTGGATTGTTGCAATCACTTTCTATCATTTGGTAAGGCGGTCAAACCAAAAAAAGGCAATCGAGTTAGGCATTTGATTTGGTTGACAACCACTTGGTGCATTTGGAAGCTTAGAAATAATGTCATTTTCAATGGTGCTGTATGGGATCACTCCTCTTTGGCGGATGATATCTTAGCTACGTAATAGAGGTATGGGATCACTCCTCTTTGGGGAGAATTCTTTTCAACCCTTTTTTGGATAATTTTTCCTTTCTCAATTTATTCCAAGAATAAAATTTAATCATAAACTGTAACCGTTAAGAAGTCCCGCATCGATTACGAGATGACCTAAATGTGTGATTATAAAGTAGAAGTAATTCCCACATTACAAGCCGGTTTTGTAGGATTGAATTAGGTCAAACTCTCAATTATCTCATGGTATCAGAGCCTCTCCAAGATCCGTTGGGCCACCTACTGTTTATATCCACGCACCAAGTCCAATAGTACTGGGCATGAGGGGGCGTGTTAAAAAGTCGCACATCAGTTGCGAGATGGTCTGGACGTATGTTTATATTGTAGAGACAATTCTCACCTTACAGACCGAATTTATAATATATAAAAAAATATAACTTCACACTTAAAATTAAACTCATAATATCCCAACTCCTTGAGAGATATTAGCCCCAAAATAGACGTTAATGCAATCACCATCTACTCAACTTATCTCACACATCCAAATTAATACCCCCTACTCCTGCTCTCACGGCATTTGCCACCATTGTCACGATTGTGTGTGAATCTTCTTCACTCATTTTGGAAGTTTGAAGCCACCATTGTCACTTAGTGCATAGAAATTAAGACCTGCCATTATATCCACACAAATAATATGCATTTATTCTTTTTTTTTCGAAAAGAAATTATATACACTTATTTAAGCTGCAGTGGCGGAGCCAAAATTTTTTTTGGTGGGCCGCTAAAAATTACTTCAATATATAAATTAAATAGAAAAATTAAATTGGATATAATAATTTAAATTGTAATAAGTACAAAATTGATCACTCGAGATGAAATGCCATAAGTTTGCTAGTGTAAAAAAAAATTGCTCATTAAAAATTAAACTGCCTACTTTAAAATAATATTTATGTGTACCAAGTGACTCAAAATAGTAAATAATTAACTTTGAACTAATACTTACACAAAATTTGATCATAAAAAAATTACATTGTTTATTATATTACATTACATATATACAAAAAAGTAAAAAGAGAATGATATAATCCAAAATAAATAATATTAATCAAAAGAGAATTAAATTTTTTTAATTGATTAAAAAATTGTGTTTATTCACACAAAAAATTAGTGAGAAAGTCAATAGTGAATACATAGATATGAAAAAAAAAATTACAAAAATAATAATGTGATTGGTTTAGTGACTTGAGACATTAATTTTTACACATATGATTTATTTTTAAAAAAGAAAAAAGAAACATAAAATTTAAAGAGAATGACTTTTTGAAGAAAAAACAGAGAAATTAAAAAAATACATTAAAGCAGAATTTGAACCTGCAAAGTTTGGTTGTTTACATACAGCAAGCCAGACTGCTAGGACAAGTACAAAGTTATGATACTTTAGCGCATCCATTAATATATCTATTCTACCTTCATAATTTTATAGAGCTACATGGATATCCAAGCAATTTTCAATTTTTTGGGGTGGGCCCGGCCGTGCCACCCCTAGCTCCGCCACTGTACATGTGCATATCATTTGCATGAAAATAAAAACCACCTACACGTTAATTTATTTATTTTTATATATGATTTTATTAATTAATTAGAAAAAATAAACATTTTTTAAGCAAATAAACATTTTTTCAATATGCAAAAATTACTTATAAAATCAATGAATTAAAATAAAAGTACTCTAAACCCGTAAATAATTCAAACAAAACATTTAATAAAAAAATATATATTATCATCTCCATATTTTGCTTTTGCATATTTATAAGTTTAATTTGTAAATTTTGTCTGTGAAAAATATAAATCATATTTTACCAATAAAATATATAAATCACCAAGTTTAATTTTTGAAATGTGTAGTAAAGAAATATTAGGGACATTTTGGGAATTTAAACATTTATTCCTAAGAATAGATTTTATAAACCAAACACATTTTAGTTATTCCTAGAAAATTTGAAAATTCATTCCCAGGAATTTAATGTACTATTCAAACACTTTTTCTTACATTTTCGTTGAAAAAAGTTTCCCATAATTATATTCCAAGGAAAACTAATCCCAGGAATATATTTTGCATCCATGAAACAAACACACCATTATATAATCTATGGTTAATAATACACAAAAGTTGAATCTTACGTTAGTGGTTTATCATTTATTCTCTTCGAGGGAAGTTGTTTCTTCTCGTGGATAAGGTGTTGCGCCGTTAATAATTGAAGGGTGATTTTTGAAAATACTTCTAATTAAATGTAGGCACTCTCTGCCGCCGGCCCTATTTCTTTTTTTCTTCAAGTCTCCTTCTTCTTCTTTGAGTGGTGACGGGTGGTTATAGGTCTTTTTTGGCCTAGAATCACCACTCTGCATTTTATTTTCCTCACATAACTAAGTTTTTTAGTTTTTTCTTTTGTTGTGATTTTCGTCGTCTAAGTGCGGTGGTGTGTTGGTCGTCGTCCGATTGGTACGGCGTTTTGGATTTTCCGTCTTGTTGCGGTGTACATTTAGTTCGTTTGAAAGATCGACTTTAATCAATTGCAGATTCAATCAATGATTTGAGCCTCATTGTTGCAAATCCGGAAGCATAGACATTCCAGTGACTTTAGTTTTATCATATATATTATTTGTAGCCATTTTGCCGTTGAATACTATTAACTTGTATGCTGTGAGTTTTGTTCGCATATTCATCCTTTTTGTTTTTAGCAATTTTGAATTTGTTCTAATGTACTCTATCGATTATTGGAATGAATGAATATCGTTGTTTTTAGTAAAAAAAAGAAGAAGAGAAATACAATATCATTATTGAAGGGTGTTGCGCTATTAATAATAAAATATCAATTTTTAAAATACCTCACAAAAATACCTCTAATTAAATGAAGAAAAATAAAATATCATTATTTATTTTCTCTTACTAATTGAAGGGTGATTTTTGAAAATAAATGTACATTATTGACAAATTTAATATAAAAACTATTTTTCCTTTTGTCAAAGATGTATTATATTTAGTATATAAAAAAAAAAGATGTATTATATTTACCAATTATTAGTTGGTTTAGTGGTGATTGACGCTGATCTTGGTAGGGAGGACTACGGTTCGATCCCCGCAACTGCGATCGAGAGCGGGCTAGAACCACTTGATGCCAGAACTGACCCCCGAATATATTATATTTTTTTGTCAAAAAAAAAAGAGTGAAATGCCAAATACCCCCCTGAAATTTCAAAATTCGTCAAATACCACCCTGAAATTTTAAAATAGGCAAATACCCCCTGAAATTGTAAAATGTCAATCAAATTGCTCCCTGCTCCGTTTACTCCGTCTATTTTAATGAGGAAAAGAGAGAAAAAGATGGATGAGACAATAATTGATAAAGAGTATGATGTTGGTGATGATTGTTTCTTGTCTGATTTTGAATCTGGTGACTCAGATTGGTCTATTGGGTGGTTAGAACCTCTTGGTTATGCTTTTGAAAGCAATGATAATGATGATGATGATGATTTTGGTGATGATAATTTTGTTGTTTTGGTTCCTTGTTGTTCACTTGGTTGAAAGGAGGTTGAAGACTCAAACAATGCGCTTTTGAAAGTTCAAAATAGACGAGGTAAACGGAGCAGGGGGCAATTTGATTGAATTTTTACAATTTCAGGGGGATATTTGCCTATTTTCAAATTTCAGAGGGGTATTTGACGAATTTTAAAATTTCAGGGGTATTTGACATTTTACTAAAAAAAAAAAAAAAAAGAGATACTAAAGACAAAAGTAGAGGACTTTAATTAGGCTGAGTCTTCCCTATTACGTATCAATGTGTGTATAAATACCACCACATCTCCCATTATAATGCATGCAATATCATAATAACTCTCTTGTTCAATTATCTTTCATTTACTTGTGTTCAAATTTCCAAAATACTTGAGAACATGAAGCTTTTACCAATATCGTGTCTTCTCTTGTTCTTTTTTTCTTCTGTAATAGCCACAGCCACATCACTTCATGCTGCAACAAAAATCCAAGGCAGCGAAGCAGATGCTCTGTTGAAGTGGAAAGCAAGTCTTGACAACCAAAGCAAGCCTTTGCTCTCTTCATGGAATATTGGTAATAATCCTTGTGGTGGTTGGGAAGGAATCACATGTGATGATGACTCAAAATCCATCTACAAGGTAAATCTCACTAATATTGGATTAAGAGGTACGCTTCAAAGTCTCAATTTATCATCACTTCCAAAATTTTGCAGTTTAGTTTTAAGAAACAACTCCTTTTACGGAGTTGTTCCACACCATATCGGGGTGATGTCCAATCTAGAAACTCTTGATTTGTCACTAAATAAACTCTCTGGTAGCATTCCAAATAGTATTGGTAATTTGTCCAAATTATCATATCTTGACCTCAGTTTCAATGACCTCACTGGAATTATTCCATCTGCAATAACCCAATTGGTTAGTCTTTATGTGTTTTCTATGGGTACTAACAATGATTTAAGTGGATCTATCCCTCAAGAAATCGGTAGGTTGAGGAATTTGACAAAGCTTGATATTTCTTCATGCAATCTCATAGGGATTATACCAATCTCCATAGGAAAGATAACCAACATGTCACATCTTGATGTTGCACAAAACAAACTTGATGGATACATTCCTCAAGGAATTTGGCATATGGACTTTAAGCATTTGTCACTTGCAAATAATAACTTTAATGGTTCCATCCCACAAAGTATTTTCAACTCACAAAACCTAGAGTTTCTACATCTTCAAGAAAGTGGCCTTTCTGGTTTCATGCCTAAGGAATTTGGGATGTTGGGTAATTTAATAGATTTTGATATTAGTAATTGCAATCTAATTGGGTCTATCTCTATTTCTATAGGAAAGTTGGTCAATATATCTTTTCTCCACTTACAGAACAACTACCTTTCTGGCCATATTCCTGGTGAAATTGGGAATTTGGTCAACCTCGAGGAACTATATCTTGGAAATAACAGTCTTTCTGGCTCTATTCCTCAAGAAATAGGATCTCTAAACCAACTAGTTGAACTTGATTTGTCTGCTAACCATTTCTTTGGCACAATCCCTTCTACAATTGGAAACTTGAGCAATTTACAATTACTTTACCTTTATAGAAATAGTCTTAGTGGTAGCATTCCCAATGAAGTTGTACAACTTCATTCTCTTAAAACAATTCAATTGTCATTTAACTACCTCTCTGGGCCAATCCCATCATCCATAGGTAACTTGGTAAATTTGGGTTCTATTTTCCTTCATCAAAATAAACTCTCAGGATTTATTCCTTCCACTATTGGAAATTTAACGAAACTAAGCGAATTAAATCTCCGCTCAAATGCTTTGACTGGACAAATTCCATCTTCCATAGGTAACTTGGTGAATTTGGATACTATTTCCCTTTATGATAATAAACTCTCTGGCCCAATCCCTTCCACTATCGGAAATTTGACAAGCCTCACTTTTTTAATTCTTTTATCAAATGATCTCACTGGAAATATTCCGACAGAAATGAATAAGCTTACCAATTTGGAAAATGTCCAGTTAAGTACTAATAATTTCACAGGTCATTTACCTCACAATATTTGTGTTGGTGGAAAGTTAACTCTTTTCTCTGCTAGTATTAACCAATTTACAGGTCCAGTTCCAGAGAGTTTAAAGAATTGTTCGAGCCTTGAGAGAGTGAGACTTCAACAAAATCAATTGAGTGGAAATATAACAGATAGTTTTGGTGTGTATCCAAATTTGAACTACATGGAATTGAGTGATAATAATTTTTATGGCCATCTTTCTCCAAATTGGGGAGAGTGCAAGAATCTCACAAGCCTTAAAATCTCCAATAATAATTTAACAGGAAGCATACCACCAGAACTAGGCAAGGCAACAAATTTACATGAACTTAACTTGTCTTCAAACCATCTTACGGGAAAAATTCCAAAGGAGCTTGGAAACTTATCTCTGTTGCTCAAACTCTCGATAAGTAACAATCATCTTTCGGGAGAAGTACCTGTACAAATTGCATCATTGCATGAATTAATTGCCTTAGAGCTAGCAACAAATAATTTAAGTGGCTTTATCCCTGAAAAACTTGGAAGCTTGTCTAGGTTATTGCAGTTGAATTTGAGCCAAAATAAGTTTGATGGAAACATTCCTTTTGAGTTTAGCCAATTGAAAGTTATTGAAAATCTTGATCTTGGTGGAAATTTCTTGAATGGAACCATACCATCAATACTTGGACAGTTAAATTCCTTAGAAACATTGAATCTCTCACATAATAATCTTTCTGGTACCATTCCCTTGACCTATGGTGAGATGTTAGGCTTGACAACTGTTGATATATCATACAACCAATTGGAGGGTCCGATTCCAAGCATTCCAGCTTTCCAAAAAGCTCCAATTGAAGCACTAAGAAATAACAAAGGGTTGTGTGGTAATGTCTCTGGTCTAGAGCATTGCTCAACATCAGGAGGCAACTTTCGTAGTCATAAGACAAATAAAATTTTGGTGCTAGTTTTACCCCTCACTCTAGGCACTCTGTTGTTAGTATTATTTGTTTATGGCCTCTCATATATTTTCTACCAAACTTCAATCACAAAAGAAAACAAGCCTGCAGAAGAAATTCGAACTGAAAATCTATTTGCAATATGGAGTTTTGATGGCAAAATGGTATATGAGAACATTATCGAAGCCACCGAAGATTTCGATAACAAGCATCTTGTTGGAGTTGGAGGGCATGGAAGTGTTTACAAAGCAGAGTTGCCTACAGGTCAAGTGGTAGCTGTGAAGAAACTTCATTCATTACCAAATGGAGAGGTGTCTAATTTTAAAGCTTTTGCAAGTGAGATTCGTGCATTGACAGAAATTCGACATCGCAACATTGTGAAGTTATATGGGTTTTGTTCACACTCACGACACTCATTTTTGGTTTATGAGTTCTTGGAGAAGGGTAGTGTGGACAACATTTTGAAATATGATGAACGAGCAACCGCATTTGATTGGAATATGAGAGTGAATGGAATTAAAGATATAGCAAACGCTTTATGCTATATGCATCATGATTGTTCGCCAGCAATTGTTCATCGTGATATATCCAGCAAGAATGTTGTTTTGGATTTGGAATATGTAGCTCATGTTTCAGACTTCGGAACAGCCAAATTTCTTAATCCTGATTCTTCCAACTGGACCTCTTTTGTAGGAACATTGGGATATTCAGCTCCAGGTTAACTCTCTTTCAATCTTTATATTATTTAAGCATAAATATTTTTCTGTTGCATCTTTTGCAGTTAATTACATGCAAAACATAACTACTTTATAATTGTCCACCTTATAACAATCTCTAATTTGCTACAGAACTTGCATACACAATGGAAGTAAATGAGAAATGTGATGTGTATAGTTTTGGGGTATTATCCTTGGAAATACTTCATGGAAAGCACCCGAGAGATATTATTTCTTCTTTGTTGCAATCATCTTCATTAAATGTTGAGGGACAGAGACTTGATACTATGCAATTGATAGATAAGTTGGACCAACGTCTTCCTCATCCTACAAATGCTATTGTTAAGGAGGTGGTATCAATGATAAGAGTAGCCATTTCTTGTTTAACTGAAAGTCCACGTTTTCGCCCTACCATGGAGCAGGTTTGCAAGGAGCTTGTAGTATCAAAGTCATATTGAAGGGGTTTATAGCACAAGATATATTAACATGCTTCAATACTACTTATTCCCTGTTTTGTATGTGTAAATTTGTTTTTAATTACTTATTTTGTATCGTAAGTTTTCTTTATCTTTTTTTTGTTTTGTTTTAGAACTGTGCTTGTATTTAATGAATGATTATGTCAAGTGCTATTTCAGTCGCAGTATTTGGTATACTATCTTCAAAAGGAAATTATAAATGGCAAATTTACAATATTTTTATTCATTATCGCAATTTTATGATGAATTTTGGATTTTGTTGTTGTTGTTGTATGTTGTTTATGGGTTTTTAATGATATTAGAGATTTTTAGATGTATGAGTTTTGAAGATGAAGATGAGATGTTGGAGAAGATGAAGAAATTAGTATTTGAAAAAATTAGGTGTTGAAGAACGTAGAGAATCTAAATCCGTTGATTATGGATTTTGAAAGTTTTGCTTTCTTCAACATTTTTTCTAGGTTTGAATGCAGTGACGAATTTTGTGATGAATTAACTCGATGAAGAGAAAGATAGTAATATAAAAACTATTTTATTATTTAAATAAGTGTTTTAATATTAGAAATATCATGTCAAACACACAAAGGTCTAAAATTTTAAAAAATTTAAATTATAAGGTGAGATCTACTTTATCCTTCATAATCTAATGACGCTGATATTACAATACAGATACCACATGATCTTTTAATTCCTAGCTTAGGTGATCCACTTTCATCTATTGTTCAAAGCACTTATCCAGATCTATTGCGCAACATGAATGATGCATCTTTTTTCTAAGATAGAGCTATATTAGCTCCTAAAAATACAATTGTTGATGCAGTTAATGATTACGCGTTGACTTTAATTCCCGGAGAAGAAACAATTTATTTGAGTTATGATTCTCCGTGTCATGCCAAATAAAATGTTGACACACCAGATGATATTCATACACCTGAATTCTTAAATACCATCGGTGCTTCTGAAATTTCGAATCACAAGCTGAGATTAAAAGTTGGAGCACCAATAATGTTGCTCATAAACATTGAACAATCTTTGGGGTTATGCGATGGCACAAGGTTGATAGTTACAAAATTGGGAACATATGTCATTGAAGGTAGAGTGATATTCGACAGCAATATTGGTGATTTTTTTTATTCATAGGTTATCATTAACTCCTTCAGATAAAAGAATCCCTTTTAAGTTTCAACGTAGACAATTTCCATTGGTTGTTCATTTGCTATGACTATCAACAAGAGTCAGGTGTTAGAAATAATATAAAATCATTGTTGTAGCTCTGATATCATATTAGAATTTGAGAGGTCTATACTCAACCACAAAAGCTAGCTCGAGGGTTGAGGTTTGCACTATATTATAAAGGCTATCTTTGTCATATCTCTAGCCAATGTGGGACTTCTAACACACCCCTCACACCCAGCACTATTGGACTTGGTGCGTGGAATCAACAACAACGGGTGACCCAAATATGGGAGGTCTCCACAACAAACAACAAATGGATCTAGGATAGGCTCTGATACCATATTAAATAACTGATTATCCCAAAAGTTTAAACTGTTAGGATAGAGCTGCATCAATGGTTTTATATTATTTCTAACATCAGGGTCAGTCACTTAAACATGTTGGTGTATATCTTCCACAATCAATTTTCTCACATGGTCAACTCTATGTTGCAGTGTCAAGAGTAACATCAAGAAAAGACTTGAAGATATTGATAACCGACTAAAAAGGAGAACATACAAATGAAACTGGAAATGTTGTTTATAAAGAAGTCTTTCGTAATGTTCAGTAGTTCTTTTGTAACCTATTTACCTAAATATAAATGTACTGAATATTATCATTCTTATCATCAATATCGTTTGAATTCTTTTTATTTCTGGAACTTTTATTTTGAAATTTTTGTTATGTTTCTTCTCATATCATATATGATAATCCACAAAACCCTTGCGATAGCACGGGTCAGTGTCTAGTTTATTCCAAAATGATAAATTTATTAGTTGCAAAAGGTCATGAAAGATATTGTTCTATTGGAAATAAATATTTTAGATGTTTTATAGCTAATTGTTATACTATAGTTTTATCAAATAGAGTTTATATTTTTCACAACACAACTCTTTTTTTCGAATGGAAGTAAATGAGAAATGTGATGCGTACAGTTTTGGAGTATTAACCTTGGAAATACTTTATGGGAAGCATCCTGAGATGTTGTAACTTCTTTGTGGCAACAACCTTCACAATGTGTTATGGCCCTGTCACAATGCCTCGCCTTCAAAAAATATTCAAGAGGTGGAATTGGTGATAAGGATAGCAATTGATTGATTAACTGAAAGGCCGCATTCTCGACCTACCATGGAGCAGGTTTGCAAGAAGCTTGTACAGTCATAATCATCTTCAAAGGGTTAATTGCATATATAATGTCTCATATATAGCCTATTGTTCTTATCAAATATGCTTTCGTACTACTTCACTGTTTTGCAATTGTAAAACTTTTTCTGCATTGTAAATCATTTTAATTTTGTAGTTTTTGAACTTTAGTTTGGTTATTAAATTTTGTAGATTCCATTTAAGCTTTTTATTTTGTTTGCACTGCACTCATTTTTTCTTCATCAGATTTTATTCCTATGGATTTTCTGATAAGTCTTTTAACAAGGCAATTATTTAGATATGCTTCTTTTTTGAGTTTTGGTCTAATCCTCTCAAAAAGTTTGTTCTCCATTGCAATTTTTAATAAATATTTTACTTTGAATTCCATAGACAAAACAAGTTGCAGTGTGTGCCTCTTCCCAAAATTGTGATAAAAAAAAATAACTCCATTTATTGGACTTTCTTTTGGACTGGTAGCATTGAGACAAGCCATAAAGCCCCCGTTTCTTGAAAATCTGTTTGTCAGGCCAAGCGCAATGGTGGCTTAAATCTCATTGACCTTGAGGTTTGGAATCGTATTACCTTGCTGAAACTTCTTTGGAACCTGTGTGGCAAATCAGATAGCCTTTGGGTGAAATGGATACATGCATACTACATCAGTAGATTCTGGAGGCTCATGTCCCTGATAACGCGTCCTGGATTATTAAGGCCATTATGCAGCATCGTGATGATATCCATCAGAATCAAGTGTGGTTAGAGATGTTGAATGCCCCGAAATTTAGCATGAAAAAGATGTACATGGCAGTTTATGATAGAGCTCAAAGTGTTGTGTGGAGAACCTTGTTTTATGGTAACATGGCCCGTCCTCGAGCTCCTGTGAACCTCTGGCTTGCTTGTCATGAAAGGTTGGCTACTCGTGACAGATTACACAAATATGGATCAACTGACACAACTCGTTACTGCTTTTGTAATGCTGATGAAACACAGCAACGCCTTATGTGTAATTGCAGTGAAACAAAGGGCATTTGGAGGAAAATCCTAGAATGGATACATACAAATTGATCATAATCCTTTCGGCTGGCGTCAAGAAGTGGAGTGGATCATCCATTTTGTCTAAGGGAAGGGAGGTCGTGCTAAAATCCTATAGTTGGCTTTACTGAAAGTGTTTATGAAATTTGGAGATATATAGGAATGATGTTAGCTTTGGTAATGTTGGTCACACTTACCAGCAGACTGATGAAAAAATAATTGATGCTATAGTATATAAAGGATGGACCAATAGGAACTTAAGGACACATATCTAGCTAAACTAATGATGTAAATAGGCTAGTTTTTGGTTGCTTTGTCCGTTTTTGATACCTTGAGTTGGATCTTGTGATCGCCTTGTACCTCTTATTTTTTGGTTCAATCAAAGTTTTTCTTGATTCAAAAAAAAAAGTCGATGTTCTTTCGATTTCTCTTCCGACACACGTACCAAAAACACTTGTTTACCGAAAATCTTCTATAATTTGCCTCTTAAATAGATTCAATCGAGTTGGCACCTTATTTAAGAGGAGCTTCCAAAAAAAGTGGCTGTTTAACTTGGAGTTAAACTCAACATATGCTTGTCTATCTAAAAATTATCCCTCGACCCCATTTCCGCTCCTTCATCTCCATGTGTCCTCAATTTTAGAAATGTTGGCTTCACTAATTGTATTTGGAAAAATAATCATTATGATTACTCTGTGAGAACTTTTGTTGGGGGTCCGCTGCAAAACATAAACAAAAAGATAAAGAAGAACATGATAATAGTTGCACATAAATTCCAAAGCGTGTGTGGACACACTAAGCTTTAGGTTCGATTCGCCCCCACCAGTTTATGCAAAACCGGATGCAAATGGGTTATAACCGGCAAATCCCCTTCAGGATACTTTGGAAACCTTGACATGGATTGCACACACACATCAAGCATATCAATCAACGATAGTTTACAGAATAAAGTTTCTTCGATTCCTCTCGTGCACTAGACAAATGAAGAAATGACTTAGATATTTTAGACAGAACTTCTGACTCATGAAACTCATGATTTTCTGATTGTGTTTGGATATGTTTTTCTGCCTCATGTGTGTCTCTATTTATAGAGAAACTCGTGTCATTTAGTGAAGGGAAACAACCATTTGAAAGATTTTGTTCATGAATGGTTACATTGCTTCAATTGTAAAACATTTCATCTTTCCACTAAAAGGTCTCTTTTAACCATTGCAACTTTCCAAATATATTTTGGAAAATTCTCTCACAATCCCCCACCATTTTCAAAATATATCTAAATCCATTATTCTGGAAATCTCATGGTTTCAGATAAAGGTATCTCACGATACTTAGTAAGTTAAGTTTTCACTCATCCCCAAATAGATTGGTAGACAAGCTTTGAACCAACTATTCATTAGAACAAGTGTGCATAACTTACACATGAAATCTTGGTACCATTGATCGAATTATAAATATGACACGTTTGTTAAGGCCTTGTGTCTCATATCCTTTTCATGAGAATTTAAGAGTCAAGCCCTTGAACTCTATGAAGCGGCCCCACTTCATTCTCATATAGATAGACTATATCATAAATGCACCCATAATTATACATTTAAGCAAATATATGCTATATATATATGTATGCTATATATATATATATATGTCTATTAAGAGAAAAATCTCATCCTACCACTTTGTTCTTATGGTCCAAGTACTTTTACCCCTTGGGATGAATTAACTATTGTCAAGTATTTCAATCACTCTAATAGTGTACTTTCATCATTGAACTCAAGACTTGATATTACTCAAGTGTGAGTTGAGTTTCCACCATTGGTGATCAATTATATATGGGCTTGTAGCACATCCCTAATGATGTCTTCAATGACTTAACCATCATATCCGAAAACACCATATCCTTGTCAATCCTTTCGTCAAAGAATTGCAAGACTTTCAAATTTTTATAACTTTGAATATTCAATCAACCACATAACTATGTCTTTTCAGAAACCTTGAATATTCTTTTATATTCTTGATAGTTTAAACCAACTATCACAAAACAATGACTTTTTTTTTTGTCATTGTGTCATATGCACAAACTTTATGTCATTCTTCTATTGCTATTACATATATATAATCATTTCAATAGGAAATTTCACTTCCACTTGAATGTATCTAAAACACCATACATTCAGTGCATTAAATATGTATAACACTAACAAACATGATCATAAAGAATTGTCATAACCAACTTTTTATTTCATAAGATGGGTCACACATGTAAGTCATATACTCCCACATGAACTTATAATACTTTAGAATTTATTTCAATCTTATTATTATAAGAAACCTTTTCATATTAGTTATTAACAAATACATGTATCATAAATTCTAAATGTCAAAATCAAGTTTCATGTATAATGTGTTCTATGGTAAATTCTAATAATTATAACTATAGAAAACTAAACAATGATTCAAAAATCATAAATCTTTTCTATAACTTTATTTCCTCCATGATCATTTACCAACTTACAATAATTCAAACTACCCACCAATCTTAATATCAGGATGCAAGAAATTAACAATAACATTCATATTATCATATACATATAATATGAGATCGTCACTTTTATAAATTTAATAACTTCTTGCACAATAATAATAATGCTAAAATATGCATTTCATATTTTGACAATACATACACACTTTTATATTAAAAGAATATCACATAAAAGCATGCCCCATAAACCAATCTTATTCAAACTTGTCAAAATTCACATACTTTGTGTAATTTCTAAATCATGCATATCATATTATAATCGCATATTCATACAATTTAAATGCGTACCTTTTACCATAGTCATTATTTTTTTTTTTTTTGGTCAAGTAGCCTAGCGGCTTGAAATTCCACCCTTAAAGTGGATAAGTGGAATGACCTGGGTTCGAACCCCGATCCCCTGCATATATAATGCGGTGTCCAACCAATTGAGTCAAGCTCATGGGACACCATAGTCATTATTATATGTGTTCTTTTGTCCTTCAATATTACTTATTAAAACCAACACTAAAACTGACCGTGCAATAGTTTCAGTCACAATTCTTCATAAACCAATATGATTTTCTTCAACAAATCACACACCGCTTTCTTGCATAAATGAACGGGGATCTCTCCATCATTTGACACATCATTTCGCCAAATAAGTGAGAATGTTACTCCAATTATGATTAACAACCAGAAAATAATCGAGATCAAAGCAATAAGTTCCAAATATATATATGATTGACTGCCACATATATGCATTAAAACAAATTTAAATTTCAACCATAAAAATTAGAATTAACGTTAAAACTTAAAAGTTTCTACATGTAACAATTACAGTGAATTAACAATATGTATGATTAATGCAGATAAGTTTTGGATCTCAAATTTATATATCCACACTGTTTTCGGTTTCAAAACACTCAAAATTAACAAGATAATTTTATGCACAAAATATCAATACTAAAGTTATCCATGTTCATTATATAATGACAAAACACTAACGTTGTGCATGAATAATAACCCTTGTCATTTAATTTGCATTTCAATCATGGGTAAATTCATTGTTCAAACATATAAATTAAGAAGGGATAATAACACTTATCTCTGAAAGTCAAGTTTTGATGTTCATCACATTTCTTTAAAGTTGCAGCCACCGTTAAAAAGTAAATAAATCATGAATGGAACCTAAAGATTGTGAGAACTTTTGTTGGGGGTCCGCTGCAAAACATAAACAAAAAGAAGATGAAGAAGAACATGATAATAGTTGCACATAAATTCCAAAGCGTGTGTGGACACACTAAGCTTTAGGTTCAATTCGCCCCCATCAGTTTATGCAAAACCGAATGCAAATGGGTTATAACCGGCGAATCCCCTTCAGGATACTTTGGAAACCTTGACATTGATTGCACACACACATCAAGCATATCAATCAACGATAGTTTACAGAATAAAGTTTCTTCGATTCCTCTCGTGCACTAGACAAATGAAGAAATGACTTAGATATTTTAGACAGAACTTCTGACTCATGAAACTCATGATTTTCTGATTGTGTTTGGATATGTTTTTCTGCCTCATGGGTGTCTCTATTTATAGAAAAACTCATGTCCTTTAGTGAAGGGAAACAACCATTTGAAAGATTTTGTTCATGAATGGTTACATTGCTTCAATTGTAAAACATTTCATCTTTCCACTAAAATGTCTCTTTTAACCATTGCAATTTTCCAAATATATTTTGGAAAATTCTCTCCCATAGTAGCATTCAAACAATAGACTCCTCCAAGCTGGTTACCCTAACCGCTCACAACCTAGTCGACTCCATTGGTTGAATTGTTGAATTTTGTTGTGTTGACATGATGAATAACCTTGGGAACTCTTTTTTAAAGTGTCGTCTCCTAATCAAAGATCACGCCAAAAGGATACTGAATCTCCATTTCCCACTTGTTTTATGATAAAGTGGAAAATCCCATCATTTTCCCTTCTAATTCTCCCAATCCCACTAATGTCCTTCCACCAAAAAAAGTTGAAGTTTGTCCAATTGCATAAAATGAAATTTAGTGTCCATAACCACTGAACCAACTAACGATCGTTCCGAATTTCTGTTTTTGATACACACATTCATTCACAAATTGAACATGGACCACACGTTAATAGATTCAAGAAAATTTCTCTTCCGACCCCCTCCCGTTTCTTTTCTAACCCCCAAACTGGCGGTTTTGCCCTTCACACATTGAAAAAATTCTGCCAAGAAACTTCGATTAATACGAACCGAAAAAAGTTGTGCTACAACTTATTTCGGTTTATATTAACGGAAATAATCACTGCTTTCGTTAATGTTTTCTATCTAATGGTGAATGGAAATTGCAGATCCATCCAAATGTTCCATGCATGCTGTTCACTCCAATTTGTCCACATTCGCTCTCATTTAGACCCTGTTATACTTCCAGATTCTGCTCAACTTGAATTAAAGGTGAAGTTATCATTATCTGTGTTGTAAACATATCATGTTGGCTGTTCTTGTTTCCACAATTACATGTTTCATTGTTTATAATGCGTCTTCTATATGTTCATATGTTTTCCTTCCTTAGCTATATTTTGTTGTCTCAAAAAATATGTATTGGAAAAGGCTACATGGTTTCATGAACAACTAAACTTAGGGAGTCATTTCTTTCACATGGTTTCGGTTAATATAAACCGAAATAAGTTGTAGCACAACTTTTTTCGGTTCGCATTAACTGAAATTTCTTGGCAGAATTTTTTCAATGTGTGAAGGGCAAAACTGTCAATTTGAAGGTAGAAAAGAAATGGAAAAGGGTCGGAAGAGAAATTTCCTAGATTCAAATATCTAGGGCCCCGGTCACACAATTTCTTGGGCCCTAATTCAAGAGTCAAATTTTGGAGAGACTGTACCCACAAACAATAGAAATGGTGGAATAGAGTAATAATGTTATAAGCACAATGAATGGTGTTAATAGAATATTCAAACACGAGTGGATCTTTTTTAAGTTGAATTTCTCACCCTTCTTAATTAACACTCCAATCATGTCCCTGACCTAAACCACAGTAGTATTGTGTATTACTCCCTCCGTCTCAAAATATAAGAATTCGTTGACCATTACATGTACATCAATACATAATTTTGACTACGAATATCTTTAATTGTCTATTGATAAAAATTATAAAAGTTTGATATTTTAAAAATATTCATCTAAACAAATCAAACAAGATTTTATATGATAATATTAACATTTATATTCTTTAAAAAAAAATACGGTCAAAACAATACATATAAATAATGCATTTAGTCAAAGTAGATCTTATAAAATGGGACGGAGGCGGTAGTACTCAACTTTATAAAAGTGGACGAATACCTTATTATAATAAGTCTCTTGTTCAATTATACTTTTTGGTGATTAATTGAATATACTTTCATTGTGTTAAAATTCCCAAAATGCTTCTTTATAAAGAATTAAATTTTTTTTTTTCCAAAATGCTTCAGATGATCATGAAGCTTTTACCAATGTTTGTTCTTATGTGTGTTTGTAAGTATAATTTACTACTATTTGTCCACAAATCCTAGCTCAAATGGTAGAAATACCGAAATTGCTAGTATCGGACGCCATGACCGGGGTTCGATCTCTGGTCACTCCACTTTGTGTGTGTGAGTTTTCAATAGGGATGTCAAAGAGGCGGGGAATGTGCGGAGGAAGCATCCCCGTTCCCCGTCCTGAAATGTCCGCGGGGGAAATTTTGGCTCCATCCCCGTCCCCACGGAGGAATTTTTGCCTCCATCCCCATCCCCACGGATCCCCATGGTATCCACGGGGATCCACGGAAATCGATTATTAGAAAATTTCTATATTTTACGGACAAAATTATGACATTTTTTTTCCTTTTTTATTAAAAAATAAATAAATATTTTGCATCTTTCTTCTTTAATGTCAAAACAACACATAATGCATTTCATAACCAAAAAACAATGCATAACAACATATGCATAATCATACAAAAATTCATAAACAAAATATATCATAAGTCATAGCAAAATAGAAACCTAGAATTATCAAGTATAAATAAACTTAGAATAATAATAGTAGTAAAAATATATATTTAAGTATATATAGACGGATTCGGGGAACCCGCGGGGACGGATGCTTAATCCCCGATCCCCGCCCCGAACTGTCTCCGGAGGAAGTTTTGCCTCCATCCCCGTCCCCCGGGAAAAAAATATCCATTTTCGAATCTCCGAACGGGACAATCCCCGCGGGAATCCGTTCTGATGGATGCAATTTGACATCCCTAATTTTCAATGATGTGCATATATAGTTTGAATGTTAAGGAAAATTTATAAAATAAATGATGTGCATATATAGAGTCTGTTTAAGCACCTAAGTAAGGGATCACCATTGTGAATTATTATTTTTTAAATTATAAACCATATTCATTTAAAAATGAAAAGGATAAACATGCCAACAAACTTAAAATATCTATGTTAATTGCATAAAGCAACAAATTGCATAAACCTAAATATTTGACTATGAGAAATTTAATCTTAAATAAATAGAAAAAATCATTTAGATGGGTGATTTTAACTCTAAATTGATCTGAAATCATCCCACTCTTATAAATCAAAAATAAGAAAAAAGTTTGTAAAAAACAATATAAGAGAAAAGTTGTAACGATGAGAGAGTTAGACTTAGAAGATTAAGATTAGTGATGATATATATTTTGAAAAAGTCAGAAAATAAAATATACTACCATTTGTGAATGGTTTAGTGGCTCCGGAAATTGAATTCGTTATTTCTTTATCACACTCTTAAAGACAAAAGTGGACGACTTTGATTAAGTTGAGTCATCTATTATTAGAAATGAAATAACAATAATTCATTTGTGTATAAATATCACCACATCTCCCATTATAATGCATGCAATATCAAAATAACTCTCTTATTCAATTAAACTTTCATTTCATTGTGTCCAAATTTCCAAAATGCTTCACAACATGAAGCTTTTATCTATGTCGTGTCCTCTTTTGTTCTTTTGTTTGCTTGTAATGACCACATCACTTCATGCTGCTGCAACAAAAAACCAAGGCAGTGAGGCAGAAGCTCTATTAAAGTGGAAAGAAAGCCTTGACAACCAAAGCAAGCCTTTGCTCTCTTCATGGATTGGTAATTATCCTTGTAGATGAGAAGGAATCACATGTAATGATGAGTCAAAATCCATCTACAAGGTAAATCTCACCAATATTGGACTAAAAGGTACGCTTCAAAGTCTCAATTTTTCATCACTTCCAGAATTCCGCAGTTTAGTTTTAAGAAACAACTCCTTCTACGGAGTTGTTCCAGATCATATTGGAGTGATGTCTAATCTAGAAACTCTTGATTTGTCACTAAATAAACTCTCTGGTAGCATTCCTAATAGCATTGGTAATTTAACCAAACTATCTTATCTTGATCTCAGTTTTAATTATCTTAGTGGCTCTATCTCTATTTTTATAGGAAAGTTGGTCAATATATCAAATCTCCACTTACATGACAATCAATTTTTTGGCCACATTCCTCGTGAAATTGGGAATTTGGTCAACCTTAAGAGACTATACCTTGGAACTAATAGTCTTTCTGGCTCCATTCCTCCAGAAGTAGGATTTTTAAAACAACTCAATGAACTTGATTTATCTAATAACCACTTCTCAGGAACAATCCCTTCTACAATTGGAAACTTGAGCAATTTATATTTTCTTTACTTTTACGAGAACTACCTTAGTGGGACTATTCCTAGTGAAGTTGGAAAGCTTTATTCCCTTTCCACAATCCAGTTGTTAGAAAACAATCTCTCTGGACCAATCCCATCCTCCATCGGTAACTTGGTCAACTTGGATTCAATTCTCCTTTCACAAAATAAATTATGTGGACAGATTCCTTCAACTATCAGAAATTTGACGAAAGTAAGTGCCCTAGATCTTTCCTCGAATGCTCTCATTGGAAAAATTCCACCTTCTATAGGTAATTTAGTCAATTTGGATGCTATCGACCTTTCACAAAATAATCTTTCTGGACCGATTCCTTCCGCTATCGGAAATTTGACAAAAGTAAGTGCTTTATTTATTTCGTCAAATTCTCTCACTGGAAAAATTTCACCTTCCATCGGTAACTTGGTAAATTTGGATAGTATCGACCTTTCGGAAAATAAACTCTCAGGAGCAATTCCTTCCACTATCGGAAATTTAACGAAATTAAGTGTGTTATACCTTCTCTCAAATGCTTTCACAGGAAATATTCCAACAGAAATGAATATGCTTACCAATTTAGAAGATATCCAGTTATCTTATAATAACTTCATAGGTCATTTACCTCAAAATATATGTGTTAGTGGAAAGTTGACACACTTTACTGCACACAGTAACCAATTCACAGGCCCAATTCCAAAGAGTTTGAAGAATTGCTCAAGCCTTGAGAGAGTCAGGCTTGAACAAAACATGTTAAGTGGAAATATAGCAGATATCTTCGGTGTGTATCCAAACTTGGACTACATGGGATTGAGTTATAATAATTTTTATGGCCACCTTTCTTCAAATTGGGGAAAATGTAAGAATCTCACAAGCCTTAAAATCTCCAACAATAATTTAACAGGAAGTATACCACTAGAATTGGTTGGGGCAACCAATTTACATATACTTGACTTGTCCTTGAATCAACTTACAGGAGAAATTCCTAAGGAGGTAGGCAACTTATCTTCATTGATCCAACTCTTGATAAGTAGCAATCGTCTTTCAGGAGAAATTCCCATACAAATTGCCTTATTGCAAAAACTAGATACCTTGGAGCTTGCTAGAAATAATTTAAGTGGCATGATCCCTAAACAACTTGGAATGTTACCTTTGTTGTTGCATTTGAACTTGAGCAAAAATAAGTTTGTAGGAAACATTCCTAATGAGTTTGGTCAGTTAAAAGTAATAGAAAATCTTGACCTTAGTGGGAATTTTTTGAATGGAAGCATACCAGCAGTGCTTGGAAAATTAAATCGTTTGGAAGCATTAAATCTGTCGCATAATGATCTTTCTGGTACAATTCCCTTGAACTATGGTGAAATGTCAAGCTTGACAACCGTTGATATATCATACAACCAATTAGAAGGTCAAATTCCAAATATTTTAGGCTTCCAAAATGCTTCAATTGAAGCATTTAGAAATAATAAAGGCTTGTGTGGTAATGTCTCTGGTCTCGAGCCTTGCTCAACATCAGGTGGAAACATTCATAGACATAAAACTAACAAAATTTTGGTGTTAGTTTTACCCCTCACTTTGGGAACTTTATTGTTAGCATTATTTGTTTATGGTTTCTCATACCTTTTCTGTCGAACTTCAAGCACAAAAGAAAACATGCTTGCAGAAGAATTTCAAACTGAAAATCTATTTTCAATATGGAGCTTTGATGGAAAAATGGTGTATGAGAACATTATCGAAGCCACAGAAGCATTTGACAGCAAGCATCTTATTGGGGTTGGAGGACACGGAAGTGTTTACAAAGCAGAGTTGCCTACAGGACAAGTTGTAGCAGTGAAGAAACTTCATTCATTACAAAATGGAGAAATGTCGAATCTAAAAGCTTTTGCAAGTGAGATCCAAGCTTTAACAGAAATCCGACATCGAAATATTGTAAAGTTATATGGGTTTTGCTCACATTCGCTGCACTCATTTTTGGTTTATGAATTCTTAGAGAAAGGTAGTGTGCACAACATGTTGAAGGACAACGAAGCCGTTGACGAATTTGATTGGAATAAGAGGGTGAATTCCATTAAAGATGTTGCGAATGCTTTATGCTATATGCATCATGATTGTTCACCTCCCATTGTTCATCGTGACATATCCAGCAAGAATGTTATTTTGAATTTGGAATATGTGGCTCATGTCTCTGACTTCGGAACATCTAAGTTTCTAAATCCCAATTCATCCAATTGGACTTCTTTTGCAGGCACCTTTGGATATGCTGCTCCAGGTCAATTCCCTTTCTTTGTAGTTCATCTTTAGCATTTACATGTAATTATTTTACAAATTTCTAATCTCATTTCATGTTTTTGGAATCCTATTTTTCACATGATAACTCTTTTTCGATTTCTACAGAACTTGCATATACAATGGAAGTAAATGAGAAATGTGATGTTTACAGTTTTGGAGTATTAGCTTTGGAAATGCTTTTTGGGAAGCATCCTGGAGATGTTGTAACTTCTTTGTGGCAACAACCTTCACATAGTGTTATGGACCTGACACATGATACGATGTTTTTGATAGATATGTTGGACCAACGTCTCCCCTATCCATCAAACAATGTTCAAGAAGTGGAAATGGTGATAAGGATAGCAATTGCTTGCTTAACTGAAAGCCCACGTTCTCGCCCTACCATGGAGCAGGTTTGCAAGCAGCTTGTAAAGACATAATCATCTTCAAAGAGTTAATTGCATATATATGCCGAAAGATTGTTCAACTGATTTGTAATTATTATAAATCATTTTGATTTTGTAGATTTCGTTTAAGTTTTTTGCTTTGTTTGCACTGCACTCTTTATTTCTTCAACTGATTTTATTCCTCTGAATTTTTCTAATAAGGACTTTAACGAGGCAGTTATTTAGATGCTTCTTTCTTGCACACCTGAACCATGAACTTTCCCTTTGCCCACCAACATGTTTTCAACTTCAGTTACAGTCCTCCACTAACACTTCCATGAGATTTCAGTTTCGAAATCACCGTTGAACCTTGGGAATTAACCACCTTATTAGCATGTTGAACCTGAACACTGCTATGTTCAGCAATAAAATGTTTTGTCTATCAAGCAGAAGATTGAATCATATTGAATGATAAAAATGGGTAAGGTTCTACCTTTTTTCAGTTACTAAATCCAAGACTTGCATTTATAATTATCAACAAATATAGTGCTATCTGATTCTTATACCACCACCCACCAAACTTTATCAGATTTCACAACCTCATTATGGATTCCTCCATTGATCATAATGCAAAGCATCCTTATTAGTAGGCTAATCAAACACAAGGAAGCACTTCCTTTTACATTTTCAAAATCACTTCATATGGTAGTTGCAAAATTACATTTAGGGACTAGGGTCATCACAACACAATATTATCCATGCCTTTTATATTAAAATTGCATTTGAAGCAACATCAAGCCTTCACATTAAGGCATCATTATCATCCAACATTTTTGGGCCACCATGACAATCTCCTCATGGAACAAAGTATATCCATCTCATTGTCGAATTTGGGTTAGTGAGCTCATGTATACCATGCCACCATTTATATAGATAATGCAAAAAATATATTAAAAAATCAACTTTTTGAATAAAATTTGGAGTTAGTGCGCTGATCTATACCATATATAGTGACAGTTTCACAATTAGGGTCATACACCATCCACATTTTGAAAGCCACCATCAAATTTTTCCATTATGATTCATAATTTATTTTCCTCAAAGGTCATTGAGGCATCCATCCCTTACAAAACTTATGAAACATTAGGAACAAGGGTCATTAAGTTCATAATGCAAAATCACTTCTAATTGCATTTGCATAATTGAATTTAGGGACTAAGGGTCATCAAAGCAGAATATACATCCATTCATGCATTATTACAAATAAAAATTCATAATTTTTTTTAAAGAAAAGATGACACCGATAGAGACAATTGCTTGAGTAGCAATTAAGGCAACAACTAGCTTTCACATTCAGGGACTAGGGTCATTAAATTCATCCAATATTTTACTCTATGGTCATTGAGGCATCTATGATCCATCTGTTACAAAATTTATAAAACAAAAGTATATTCATCGATTCCAACGGTCAAATTTAGGGTTACTAGGGCAATATACTCCACCCTTTTTAAGATAATGAAAAGAGATTCCAGCACACAACGATTCATAGTCTTATAGGGTTTTTATACCCTTTAAAATTGGTAACCCACCATCGTTCCAGACGTATGATTATAAACCAGATGGGGTAAATATGTTAGAATGAAGATTCCCAAAATGAGTGAAACTCCCTTATCGTGACAAACAAAAAACTGTCTTTTAAGGTTCTTTTGGGATAGAACAGAACACCTTTTACACAATTAAGGTTCTTTTGTTTTTCTCAAGCAAAAGATTGAATGTTCTTGAATGGTCAAGAATGAGAAAAATGGGTAAAGTCGTACCTTTTTTCAAGCAGAAGATTGAATGTTCTTGACTAGATTAAAAGATGAAAAAAATGGGTATTTGAACATGTATGAATGTAAATATATTGAAATGAAAATTCCAAAATTTATATGAACTGGAACAAATTTATATGAAAATTCCAAAATTCCAAAGAAGAATCGGACAACCAAACCAAACACATAGCATAACATAGACGTGTGAAGAATGCATGTGCTTTAATATAAAGGCTATTTCATGGGCTTTCATATTTTATTGGACCAGAGGCCACGGCCCAATACCGGGTTAATCAATCATTCAAGGCTTTTAACTAAATTAAAAGTGAATTTATCCTCCCTTCAAGTAATATTTTTTGTCTTTGCTGTTAAGTTAATTTATGGCCTTCAAACTTTTGAGCCATAGAGAGGTTTAGAATGAAACATACCTTCATAGGCGATGACGCGAGGCTTACATAGCCGAGAAGAAGGTGGTATTGGGCTTGGACCATCCCAACGGTCCACTCTACAACCATAGCATCAATATTGTCAAGTCTCTCATAATGAATCTAATAAAAGGATGCCAAATTAATCAAATTCAGTTTGTTTAAACTCAAAAACCAAATTAGAAAACATAAATAGAGGATACCTCCAAAATCCAAATTACAAGAATTTTAGCTACTATATCTTCCTTCTTTTGGCTATAACTATATGGCATTTTGGCTACTATCTCTTCCTTCTTTTGAAGAATTCCATAGGATTACTTGACCATAGGATTTCTATACAACTTTTGGTAAGTATATTTAAAGATGCTATAACTTAATCTCAGTCAGATTTGAGTTTGATATTCAATAGCTCTTGATCTATTTTTAGGTAGTATTATCACACAATTTCAAGGCAACTAATTATCCATATACTTGTATATGATGACATAAAGCATTGTCATTTTTTAAAAGACTCATTTTTAGACTTATCAGAGAAAAAACCTATTAAAGTCTGAGTCACTCATCCTTGTAACTCTCTTCCAAAATCTGAAATCAACCATACATGCCATAAAGTACCACTTTCTCTCCTACTTATTTTCATGTAATTGATCAATTTTTAAACAAGCATTCAAAGCATATTATAAATAGAACCTCCCGTCATACAACAAGCATCATAATGTAATCTCGTTATCTCAATAATATGTGATCATTGAAATAGCCTTAACTCATGAAATTCTCATGTTGGCCATGATGCTTGAATTGTGTTCTTACAAATAGAAATTGTTTAAAAGCAGTCACTATATATTAAAAAGAATCCAATGTTATAATGCCAATATTATATAGTTGATAAGCATAAAATCTAGACTCCAGCACAAATTTTGGAAAAGCAGCATATCTTATAGGCTGAATAAGTTCTCTAAAAAAGGTCCTCTTGTTAAGCTAATTATAGAGATGTAGTTATATAGCAGCATCGTAAATTGCACAACGCGTAGGTAATTGACAGCAAGTGTTAATTGCCTAAAGAAAAACACATCAGTACAGTCATTATACCATATGAGAAACATATAAAATGGTTGAATCACTTGCGTTTCCTTCATTCTGAAGCGCACTTACAGCTATATCTGATTCTACACCATGCATATAGGGGAAAAGGCAGCTCAAATCATAGAATTATACCATATTAAGAAAACTTGTTCCCACATTTACTTCCAACATAAAAAGCCCGCCCAGTTAACAAATTAACCTTGTAATATTTCCCTAGTTAACAAATTAGCCTGACCAGAGTCTCTCATCGTCTATGGGACATTGGTCTCATAATGAATCTAAAAGGATGACAGCCGGCTATTACAGAACTGCACTAGTGTACTATTGTTGAACAAAGTTCTATATATAAGAATATGTTGTTATATGAATCTAAAGTGAACAATTCAACCATGTTTGAAATCACAAAGCCAATACAAACAATCACAATGAAATAAAAAAAAAAAAAAAAAACTTGAATAGCTCATCACCTGAGAATTCCTTCTCATCAACTAGCTTTCACACTAAGGCATCATTCTGCATGTTTGGACCATCAAGAAAATCCCTTACAAAAATCACGGAACAAAGTACATTCATCTTATTGTTGAATTTTGAGTTAGTGGGCTCATGTTTACCACACAACGCATTATAGATAATTATAGATAATGAAAAAAATTCATCTCAGTGACAGATTCACGATTCGGGTCATAATGCATTTTACTCTGACGCCATTGTCTCATTGAGGAATCCATTCATGCATTTTGAATACAAATTCATATATATTTTTTGACAAAAAGGAGGACACAGATAGAGACAATTGCTTGAGTGACAATTAAGGCAACAACTAGCTTTCACATTCAGGGACTAGGGTCATTAAGTTCGTCCAACATTTTACTCTATAGTCATTGAGACAACCATAGTATATTCATCGATTCCAATGGTCAAATTGAGGGTCTCAGCACAAAGCATATCAGTTTCTTTTGAATGTTCTTGAAAACATTTTGTTTGTATAATATCCCTTAAGGCTGAGATTCAAACAATTATTATGAAGAAAAAAATATATATAAACTAGGAAAATTGATGCATGACAAAATTTAACAATATAACCTACACTCATGAAATCAAAACATAAAAAACTAAGAAAGGAATCATATACCTCATTTTCAAATTTGGGATAGAAAGTTGCTCTAGTTCCTGCATAAAGCCACATCAACCCCAACACCTGAACCATCAACCTTTTCTTTACCCATCAACATGCTCTCAAGTTTCAACACTAACAGTTCCATGAGATTTCGGTTTCAAAATCACCGTTGAACCTTGGGAATTAACCACGTTATTAGCATGCTGAACCGGAACACCGCTATGTTCACCAAGAAAATATTTTGTATTTATCAAGCAGAAGATTGAATTATATTGAATGATCAAGAATGATAAAAATGTGTAAGGTTCTATCTTTTTCAGTTACTAAATCCAAGACTATATCAACACAAATTTAATGCTATCTGATTCTTATACCAACACCCACCAAATTTTATCAGATTTCACAATAGATCTGCAGTAAAAAAGACTAATAGATACAACCTCATGGCCATAATGCCGTATATACCAGATAGATATTATAAGAAACAGTTTAGACTCCAAAGAGTTGGTTTCTTTGTACTTTGTTTCAGTTGATTCGTGTCTTCCATAGAGAATTCCTTTGAAACCCTTATCAGTAGGCTAATCAAACACAAGGACACAATGCCTTTTGCATTTGCAAAATCAGTTCATATTGTAGTTCAAAATTCCATTTAGGGACTAGGGTCATTAAAGCACAATAGATAATATCCATGCCTTATATTATGAATGAAATTTAATATTAAAATTGCATTTAAGGCAACGACTAGCTTTCACATTTAGGCATCATCCAGCATTTTTGAGCCACCAAGACAATCCCTTGCAAAAATCAAGGAACAAAGTATATCCATAGAATTTGGAGTTGGTGATCTCATGTATGCCATACCACTAGTGACAGTTTCACAATTAGGGTCATAAAAAGACAATATACACCATCCACGTTTTTAATAAAATTTCATATCAAAATTGCTTTGCTTTGAAAGCCTCCATCCAATTCCAACTTTTCCATTGAGGGACAAGGGTCATTAAGTTCATCCAACATTTTACTCTATAGTTATTGAGGCATCTATGATCTATCCGTTACAAAATTTATAAAACATAGTATATTCATCGACTCGTTAGTATCTCATCCATCCATTACTCTATAGTCATCGAGGTAACAACTATCTTTCACATTAAGGCATCGGTCAACATTAGGGACAAGGGTCATTAGGTTTATAATGCAAAATCACTTCTAGTTGCAGTTGCAGATTTGAATTTAGGGACTAAGGGTCATCAAAGCAGAAGTTTATAATGCAAAACCACTTCTAGTTGCAGTTGCAGATTTGAATTTAGGGACTAAGGGTCATCAAAGCAGAATATATATATCCATTCTTACAAGACAAAGTATATTCATCGATTCCAACTTTCACATTCCCTTATAAAACTTATGAAACATTAGGGACATTAAGTTCATAATGCAAAATCACTTCTAATTGCATTTGCAGAATTGAATGCAGGGACTAGGGTCATCAAAGTCATAAAAAAAATTTAATAGAAAAGTGGACACTAATAGAGACAATTGCTTGAGTAGCAATTAAGGCAACAACTAGCTTTCGCATTCAGGCACTAGGGTTATTAAGTAATTAATCTAGCATTTTTTGGGCATCAAGACATCCAATCACTTTTTAGCGAAGCAGAAAAGTAAAAGTTTTTATCAAAGCCCATCATTGTTCCCAACAGGTATTGATTATAAACCAGATAGGGCAAATATGTTGGAATGAAAATTCCAAAAATGTGTGAAACTACATTACCGTAACAAACAAAAAACTATTTTTTTATAATATTGGTACCAAACATAATATTGGGACAGAACACTTTTTGCACAATTAAGGTTCTTTTAGTTCTTCACTGATAAAGAACAAGAAAAATGGGTAAAGTTGTACCTCTTTTTCAAGCAGAAGATTGAATGTTCTTGACAAAATAAAAAATTCAAAAATGGGTATCTCAACATGTATGATTCATGAATGCAAATATATTGAAATGAAAGTTCCAAAATTTACCGTACCAAACGAAAAAGTTAATCATTCAAAAATTGGTGCCAAACAACAAAAGGGTCAAGGGACAAAAAGAACAACTTTGCTCAATTAAGGTTCTTTTGTTTTGTTTTTATGAAGCAGGAGATTGAATGTTGTTCATAATGCAAAATCACTTCTAATTGAAAGCCACCATCCAACTTTTCCATTATGAGTAAAGAATTCATAATGCATTTTTTCAAAGATCATTTAGGCATCCATCCCCGACAAAACTTATGAAATAGTATTTCGGACAAGGGTCATTATGTTCATAATGCTAAATCACTTTAAATTGCAGTTGTAGAATTGAATTTAGGGACCAAGGGTCATCAAAGAAGACTATATACTCGTTCATAAGTTTTTAATAGAAAAGCGGACACCAATAGAGACAATTGCTTGCGTAGCAATTAAGGCAACAACTAGCTTTTGCATTCAGTTACTAGGGTCATTAAGTAATTTATCCAGCATGTTTTGGGCATCAAGACATCCAATCACTTTTTATTGAAGCAGAAGATTAAAAGTTTCTATCGAAGCCCAACATCGTTCCCAACAGGTATTAATTATAAACCAGACAGGGCAAATATGTTGGAATGAAAATTCCAAAAACTGTTGTTTTAAAATATTGGTACCAAACATGATCTTGGGACAGAACCCTTTTTGCACAATTAGGGTTCTTTTTGTTCTTCAATGATCAAGAATGAGAAAAATGGGTGAAGTTGTACCTCTTTTTCAAGCAGAAGATTGAATGTTCTTGACAAAATAGAAAATGAAAAAAAATGGGTCTTTGTAATGTTCTTGAGGCCAGAAAAACAGTTCATTACCTTCCAAGAGGCATCATGAAGGACTTTGTAATGTTCGGCAACTTTCTTCTACAACTCAAGCTTTTCATATCTTTCATCACCATACCCTCCTCTTTCTGCAGCTTTCTGATATGAATGTGCAAAGAATATAAATAAGCAAAACAGGGAAACATGCATGAACCAAGCTCAAACAATGTAACCCATCAATTGTGAAAAAAAGTCAGAAGATCAAGGTGGATGAACTTTAGAAGCAAGAGAGCTGAAACTATTTATGTATTGGGACTTGAACCACCCTCCAAGAAAAGTAACACATCTAACTTTTGTAAATCAACACCCCACTCCCTATTTAATTCAAAATTTTATATCCCAACCCAACAACATGGAACATAGAAAAGGGAGCAGATAAACATTATAGAAAATAAGCATCGTTTTACAGAATAAAAACCCTTTCCAGCATGAAAATAAGCAACATTGAAATCATGTCTCAACCTAACCCAACAAATCATTATTTATTGGCCACATAGAGAGAACATAAGAAATTATGTGATTCTAGACTGAGCTAGAATAGAAGATCTCCTGGAAAGTCCTCATGAATCTCTTACCTTACATCATTCAATATTTAGTCCCTTAGCAGATGAGAAGGCCACCCCAGAATAAGAATAACGGTCAACAATGAGTGTTATTCCACTTTTCAATTATGTTTCCATCAATGACCTTCACCAACAATACAACTTAATCAAAGAAATCATGGAATTTCGCTTGTCATGAGCAAGTACCAGCCAAAATATCCAAATGGTTCTATTGCTATAAAACTCGCACGCAACATTAGATAATAAGAACAACATTCTAGGATATAACCATATTAACATAGTAACTAGAGCCATGTATCAAGCTTATTGAATTATGTTTCCCTCAGAGTCAGAAACCATGCCAGCTTTACAACACTACGTCATCACAACTTGCTCCTGCGGATTATATCTAAGGAAACTAGAGGTTTTGATCAAAGGACTTAAATGTCTAAGCTGTCTATGGTTACTATTTCTTCCTTTATATCCCCACTCTTCTTGGAATACTTTATCCCCATTCTAGCTAGACAATGGTCCATGGCCATATATTAAACTTGCAAGTGATGAATAAAAATAATTTGTTGTTCTTTCCATGCTACTTTTTACAAACAAACCTCCTAAGTCCCCAACAAGACCGTCCTCCTAGAAGCTACAAGCTTTCAGAAAACTACAAGTGAAATTAAGACATAATCACGGTTCACATGACATAAACTTCACAAACTAAACCCCAAAAAGCTGCTTATGACAAATAATAACATAACTCATAGGAAAATAAAAACAAAAGCATAGAAACCTCTTTTCCCAACGATTAGCACTGAAGAGAAGATGAATAGTATGATCATCCAACTATGATGCATTTGTAAGATAAGCAAACACCTCAAATTGTAATAGAACTATTTTTCTGGGATAAAAAATGAAAGTTCCAAAATTTACCTTACCAAACGAAAAATTTAATCTTTCAAAAATTCGTGCCAAACAAACAAAAGGGTCATGGGACAGAAAGAACACCTTTGCTCAATTAAGGTTCTTTTGTTTTGGTTTTTATGAAGCAGAAGATTGAATGTTGTTCATAATGCAAAATCAATTCTAATTGCAGCTGCAGAATTGAATTTAGGGACTAAGGGTCATCAAAGCAGAATATATATTCATTCATGCATTATTATGAATAAAAATTCATAATTTTTTTTAAAAGGACACCGATAGAGACAATTGTTTGAGTAGCAATTAAGGCAACAACTAGCTTTCAAATTCAGGGACTAAGGGTCATTAAAGCAGAATATATATTCATACATTATTATGAATAAAAATTCATAATTTTTTTTAAAGGACACCGATAGAGACAATTGTTTGAGTAGCAATTAAGGCAACAACTAGCTTTTAAATTCAGGGACTAAGGGTCATTAAGTTCATCCAACATTTTACTCTATGCGTCATTGAGGCATCTATGATCCATCCATTACAAAATTTATAAGACATAGTATATTCATCGATTCCAGCGGTCAAATTTAGGATAATTAGGGCACTCCCCACCCCTTTTCAGATAATGAAAAGAGATTCCGTCACACAATGATTCACAATCTTATAGGGTTGTTATTCCCATTTAAATTGGAAACCCGCCATCATTCCCAACATGTATCGATTATAAACCAGATGGGGCAAATATAAGAATGAAAATTACAAACACGAGTGAAACTCCTTTATCATGACAAACAAAGAACTGTGTTTTAAGGTTCTTTTGGGACAAAACAGAACACCTTTTGCAAAATTAAGGTTCTTTTGTTTTTCTCAAGCAGAAGATTGAATGTTCTTAAATGATCAAGAATGAGAAAAATGGGTAAAGTTGTACCTTTGCACAATTAAGGGGTTTTTTTCCCCTCAAGCAGAAGTTGTACCATTTTTCAAGCAGATGATTGAATTTAGGGACTACTGATCATCAAAGCAGAAAATATATCCATTCATGCATTATTATGAATAAAAATTCATAACTTTTTTTAATAGAAAAGCGGACACCGATAGAGACAATTGCTTGAGTAGCAATTAAGACAACAACAAGCTTTCACATTTAGGGACAAGTGTCATTAAGTTCATCCAACATTTTACTCTATGGTCATTGAGGCATCTATGATCCATCATCCGTTACAAAATTTATAAAACAAAGTATATTCATCGATTCCAACCGTCAAATTTAGGGTTACTAGAGCAATATACTCCACCCCTTTTTCAGATAATGAAAAAAAGATTCCATCACACAATGATTCAGTCTTATAGGGTTGTTATACTCTATTAAATTGGAAACCCACCATTGTTCCCAAAATGTATCGTGACAAACAAAAAACTTTCTTTTAAGGTTCTTTTGGGACAGAACAGAACACCTTTTGCACAATTAAGGTTCTTTTCTTTTTCTCAAGCAGAAGATTGAATGTTCTTGAATGATCAAGAATGAGAAAAATGGGTAAAGTTGAAACTTTTTTCAAGCAGAAGATTGAATATTCTCAACATGTATGAATACAAATCTATTGTAATAAAAGTTCCAAAATTACCGAATCAAACGAAAAGATTAATCTTTCAAAACATTGGTACCAAACAAAAGGGTCATGGGACAGGAAGAATACCTTAATTGAAGAAACACGAACATCCACAGACAATGAATGAGTGAAACACGAACATCCACAGAAGTTGTATCGCACTCCACAGTGTGTGCGAGTTTGTTTCATTCTTTTTCTTGATTCTTGATTCGAATAAAGAAAGAATGGGTTTTTAATTTTTTATATTCTTCACAAATAATTAGCGTAAGATTGAAGCGCACGCTTAATGGGCCGTTAGTTTTACTTCTTTTAAAAAATAATTTTTATAATGTATTCTTTTTTTTTTTTTTTTTTTATTTTTTAGAGTTTAATATATTTTTGAGTTCCTAACTACTTCCTATAAAAAAATGACATGATTTGGTATCTATAAAATTATTATGAATGTAATTTTAGTTTTGATCGTTGAATTAATTTGTATTTTTGAATGATTATTTTGTAAATATTTTTAAAACATTGTAAAAAATTCCTCGAAAAATAAAATGAACTCAAAATTTTATTTTTTGAGTCGAGATTTTCGCTACTTCTACCCTCATCTTTTGAAATTTTAAAATTTTATATTTAATTCTTCACATTTTAAAAAAAAAATTGTAAATAAATTTTTTATAATATTCTAAACATGTCTGAAAAAAATTATTCAAAAATTTAAGTTTTCAATGATTTATAATTTCGTCCAACTACAAAAAAAATATCAATCTCAAGTATAAGAATTAATGATCTCACCAATCAGGGCCGTGTACAGGAATTTTAAGGCCTAAGACAAAAAATTCAAAGAAATTTGATATTATACAAATTATTGATTTTTTTTATATTAATCTTTTAGCTTTTTTTAAGCTGCAAAATCATTTATCAAAGTTTTATAATCAAGAAATTCTAGCATTTCACTCTCAATAGATAAAATAGCAAATCCGTTTAATCTATTTTATAACATTGTTGATCTCAAATATAATTTAAGTAATTTTAATTTGGAAAAACTTATTTCAGTTGTTATAGGTATCATCAATAATATTATATACGCAGCAATATATGCATTTGGAAAAGAATCTAAAGTAATTTGATATAATTTAATACTTCTTTTCTTCAAACCTGATTCATATTTTGTATTTGACATTTTAATTTCTATTATTTGCAATGGGTATTAACAACAAAAATAGATAAAAAGTAGTAAAAAATAAAAATAAAAATGGAGCAATAGAACCTGGATATCCGAAGAAAAGAAACTATGATAGATTTTACAATCCTTTGATATTAAATATCTCCTTTGATGATTCAGTATTTCAAGTTTTAAGATGATGATAAAAAATTGTGAGACTATTTTATTTACCGAAGAAATAATGATAGAATTAACATTAGAACTATATGTAAATCATCAATGGCATATATATACATCCAACGGTTCTCTCAAAAAAATTACTAACAAATTAACAATCGATGGGATTGGTCCCCTCGGACTAGTCGGTCTTAAGGCTAGATACCGAGTTTTAAAAAAAAACTAACACTATAACACTAAATATTTTTCTATTTTATTGCCTAAATAAATTTTAGTTAAAAAAAAATGGTTAGTTTCTTTGTAAAATTTAGACTTTATAATCATAATGATCATAATTAAAAATATGCCTAGTTGATATAAAAGAAAAATGCCTAGTTAACATTGGACTTTATTCTAACAAGAAAACATTGGACTTTATTTTTGCCAAATCCTTCCTATTTAATTTGAAGAATGGACATTAAATAATTACTAACTAGTCAACTTTTTTATTTTATAATATTATATATATATATATATATATATATATATGCAAGAGATCAAATTACAGCGCTGTAACATTTGATAATTTTACACCGCTTAATAACACGTTAACAAATATAAATTTTATAAAATATATCGTTGGATTGAAAATTTATATCATATAAGTTATATAGATCATTGTTAAATTTTAGAAAAATCTAAAACCATTTGATATATTATTGAGACTGATTATCGGTATTCAATCAAATATTTTTTTGGGGGCCCTAAGGCCATGACTTTATTAGCATTGCATTATCCACAACCATTTCACCAACGTCGCGTCTAACTTGATTAATCCCTTCATACTGTACTAGAAAAAATAGAGAATATAATTCTTACTCATCGATCTGTCTAAATAGACTAACGAACAACAATACTCAACATCGATCGCGGTTTTAAATCCTGCGGTACCAAAACAATAAAAGCTGCCGTCAAAGAATTGATTTATAGTTGGCCATATAAATGCAAATTAGTTTTGAATATGATAGTTGGCCATTTAATTTGACAAAAGTGGAAGTCTTCACTTAAAAGGAATAAATAAATAATAAATATCACCCATTAAAAGCCATGCATCGTACGTAACAAGTCTCTTAATTATTATACTTTCATTGTATTCAAATTTCCAAAATGCTTCAGAAGATGAAGTTTTCATTGTTCTGTTGTTGGTTTGTAATGGCCACACCATTTCATGCTGCAACAAAAATCCAAAGCAACGAGGCAAATGCTCTGTTGAAGTGGAAAGGCTTTGCTTTCTTCATGGACAGGTAATTATCTTTGTAGATGGGAAGGAATCACATGTGACAATGATTCAAAATCTATCTACAAAGTAAATCTCACCGATATTGGACTAAAAAGTACGCTTCAAAGTCTCGATTTTTCATCACTTCTAAAATTTCGTAGTTTGAGTTTAAGAAACAACTCTTTCTACGGAGTTGTTCCATACCATATTGGAGTGATGTCCGATCCAGAAACTCTTGATTTATCACTAAATAAACTTTCGGGTAGCATTCCTGATAGTATTGGTAATTTGTCCAAATTAGTCTATCTTGATCTCAGTCACAATCATCTCAATGGGTTAATCACTATTTCTATTAGCAAGTTGACCAATCTATCATATCTCCACTTACATGACAATCAACTTTTTGGCCACATTCCTCCTGAAATTGGAAATTTGGTCAATCTCAAGAAGTTATATCTTGGAATTATTTGAGTTAAGTGATAATAATTTCATAGGTCATTTACCTCAAAATATTTGTGCAGGTGGAAATCTCAAATATTTCAATGGCCATGATAATCAATTCACAGGCCTATTCTAGAGAGTTTGAAATATTGCTCAAGCCTTACGAGAGTCAGGCTTGAGAAAAATCAACTAACCGGAATTGTTGAAGACATGTTTGATGTGTATCCAAATTTAGACTACATTGATTTGAGTGACAATAATTTTTCCGGCCATCTATCACCAAATTGGGGAAAGTGCAAGAATCTCACAAGTCTTAAAATCTCCAACAATAATTTATCAGGAAATATATCACCAGAACTAGGTGGAGCAAGTAATTTACATGTACTTAACTTATCTTCAAACCACCTTACAGGAAAAATTCCACAGGACCTTGGAAATTTGACATCCTTGTTACAACTCTCATTAAGTAACAATCATTTTTTTGGAGAAGTTCCTATAGAAATTGCATCATTGCAGGAACTAACTACTTTAGATCTTGCAACCAATAATTTAAGTGGCTTTATCCCAAAACAACTTGGATTGTTACCTATGTTAATAAATTTGAACTTGAGCCAAAATATATTTCATGGAAACATTCCTTTTGTGATTGGTCAATTAAAAGTGATTGAAAATATTGATTTAAGTGGTAACTTTTTAGACGGAACCATACCAACAATGCTTGGACAGTTGAAATATTTAGAAACATTGAATCTATCACATAATAATCTTTCTGGTACCATTCCCTTTAGCTATAATGAGATGTTAAGTTTGACGATTGTTGATATATCATACAACCAATTGGAGGGTCCGATTCCAAACATCCCGGCCTTCAAAAATGCTCCAATTGAAGCCTTTAAAAATAACAAAGGGTTGTGTGGTAATGTCTCTGGCCTAGAGCTTTGCTCAACATTAGGTAGCAACTTTCATAGTCATAAGGCTAACAAAATGTTGATGCTAGTTTTACCCCTCACTCTAGGCACTCTATTGTTAACATTATTTGTTTATGGGCTCTCATACATTTTATTCCAAACTTTAAGAACAAAAGAATATAAGCATGTAGAAGAAATTCAAACTGAAAATCTATTTGCAATATGGAGCTTTGATGGCCAAATGGTGTATGAAAACATTATCGAAGCCACAGAACAATTTGACAACAAACATCTCATTGGCGTAGGAGGGCATGGAAGTGTTTACAAAGCAGAGTTGCTTACAGGTCAAGCGGTAGCTGTGAAGAAACTCCATTCATTACCAAATGGAGAAGTGTCTAATCTAAAAGCTTTTGCAAGTGAGATTAGTGCTTTGACAGAAATCCGACATCGGAACATTGTAAAGTTATATGGATTTTGTTCACATTCACTACACTCATTTTTGGTTTATGAGTTCTTGGAGAAGGGTAGCGTGGACAGAATTTTGAAAGATGATGACCTAGCAACTGCATTTGATTGGAATATGAGAGTGAATGCCATTAAAGATATAACTAATGCATTATCTTATTTGCATCATGATTGTTCTCCAGCAATTGTTCATCGTGATATATCCAGCAAGAATGTTGTTTTGGATTCAGAGTATGTAGCTCATGTTTCAGACTTTGGAACCGCTAAGTTTCTTAATCCCGATTCTTCCAACCGAACTGGTTTTGTAGGCACCTTTGGATATTCCGCTCCAGGTAAACTCCACGCCTTTATATTATATATATTTAAGTTATAATATACTTTTGCAGTGTATCTTTTGTAGTTACATGCAAAACACAACAACTTAATGGTCTTGTAATTTTTGCTACAGAACTTGCATATACAATGGAGGTAAATGAGAAATGTGATGTGTATAGTTTTGGGGTATTAACTTTGGAAATACTTTTTGGAATGCACCCCGGAGATGTTGTAACTTCTTTATGGCAACAACCTTCACAAAGGTTATGGACATTACACTTGATAATATGCCATTGATAGATAAGTTGGACCAACGTCTCCCTCATCCTACAAATGCTATTGTTAAGGAGGTGGTATCAATGATAAGGGTAGCAATTTATTGCTTGAGTGAAAGCTCGCGTTCTCGCCCTTCCATGGAGCAGGTTTGCAAGGAGTTTGTGATGTCAAATTCATCTTGAAGAGAATGATTATGTCAAGTGTTATTTCAGTGGCTAGAATTGATTTTCTTACTTCTACCATTTTTAGCCAACAAGTTGTGTATCTTATGTGTGTGGATCTTATGTTTATTCTTTCAAATCATCGGTTCTAAAGAAACTCATTAACCACTTGAGTCCAATATCTTGGTTTAAAATCTATTCTCTAATACTAGTATCAAACCCATCAAAGCAACCTAATCAATGACCTTTTTGCTTAGAAAAAGTAACTATAAATTAAGCAACTCAGTTTAGTAACTAATTGAAAGCAAAGCAAATAAAGAACTAAACTTTGACCTATTATATTCTTCCTACATGTAAATATATATATAATAAATAAATGTGTTAATACAATAAGTGACATTACATGGACTACAAAAATTTGAGAATGTTTCTTTGCTTTAACAAACATTGGGTCCAAATCCTACAAAACCATTAGTCCCATCGATAGAAATCTGAATTCCTTCTTGCTGAATATTCCCTATAATAGAAAGGCCAGAAGGTGAAGGAGCAAATGCAAAACAGAATGTTCCAACATCATCCATCGGAATCAAAAAATTCCTTGCAGGGAAGGTCAAGATTTGACCGCCCGAAAAATAGAATGACACTGTTGGAACTCGAACGGTCACAAACCCGTTCAAGTCATAACATGTGTCGAAAATAGAAACTCCGGTAGCACGTGGTAAATTTGTTGTTTGAGCAATAAATGCATCGCGAAAAGCATTGTAAGCAATAGTAGGTAACCTGGTAATGGCTGTGCCGGTGTCCATGACGACTCCTCCGGTTCCTGTATCGGTTAACTGAAAAATTTCTTCGGATATGGGGACTTGAATGCCTCCAACTCCAAGACCTGAAAGTGAGACGTAATAGAAGCTAGGGTAGAATGGATTATGTATGAGAGGGACCCACATAGCGTCTACAGGCATGGCTTGGCGTCCAAATTCGAGTGAACCAGATGATCCTGTGCCTCGAGAGATGAGACAATATCCGAAGGCTCCGTCGGTTTGTGCTCCCAATTGGCCGACAAAAGACATTGGTCCACCTCCGAGACCCAACAACCCAGCTGCTCCAACAAACATTCCCTCATTCCAATGGCCGCACCCGATTGCCGTGTCCTGGATAATAGTCCGCCCGATGGTTATTGTTTCGAGGGCAAGTATCCCTTTATCAACATTCAAAACAAATATTCAGATTAATAAGACATCATGAATTTTATTCTATTTTATAGCACATTAAAATCAAGCTTAATATTGCCCCTGCGATATGAGTAAAATTAGAAAATTTCAAAATCACTTAATGAATTGATTCTAAAAATTGATTTCAGCTAACAATGTGTTGAAAGTAAAGTGATTTATGTTTGGATAAATTTATGTAAAATGACTAAAGATTAGCTTTACATGTAAACGCTACAAATTCTAGCATCAAACTATAATCAATTCAATTCTAAAGATAAAATCAATGCTACACGAAAATAACCAGAGTTTCCCAAACAATTCTATACTTCTAGAATCAATTTTGCAACTTCTAAATAGTAAATATGGAACCAAACATACATTCAACTATGAACTAGTAGAGAGTAGTGACCAACTACATTATATGATTACTTGATCAATGTTACTTGCAATTTTTTAGTCTAGTAGCCTAATGACCAGAGTCACACACTATAGTGTGTGGAGAAATGGAGAATCCAAGGTTCGAACCTCAGCCCTCCAACAATGTCTCATGATACCTATCAAAAGGGAGTATTTGCAATTTTTGACCTAAAAGTAAAGTGAAACCAAAATGAAAAGTCTTTGAATTTTTCAAGAAAGCAAAAAGTCAAAAAAGCAAAAACAAACCAAAAAACAATTATCCTGTCCTGTATAAATACATTAAAATACATTATACATACCTTTGGTATACGATCCATCACCATATGCAACTTGATATCCACACCTCCCTTTACGACAAGCAACATCATCATCAAGCTGATTACAAACAGAAGAAGAACAAGAAACCCCAATAAAAGAAGCAGAAGTAGCAGGATTAAAAATAGGATCAGTTTGATTATAACATTGATCACAAGGTTCACATTGAATCCAAACAATATCACTTCCTGAATCAATAACCATATATTGAAATTTTGGAGGACTACCAATTCCAATTCTAACAAAATATTCACCACTTCCTTCTTCTGTTCCTGATACTACATCAGATCCAAAACTAGCTTCTGTTGCTATTTTTGTTTCTTGTGTTTCTTTGTTCAGTTTGTTAAGAAGGAATGTTACTCTGTTTATGTCTCGTTTGATTCGTGAGCTGACTCGGGTTTTGTGGGTTGTTGTTGTTGTGGTTGTTTTGAGGTTTATTATCATGTCTCTGTGAAAAAGTTTTGTTTTTTTCCATTGTTGTTGTTGGGTTTGATGGTTTTGTTGTTTGAGGGGTTTTAGTTTTGTTTCTGAGATTGCTGTTTCTACGTTTAGATGTTGGAAGTGAGAATGTGGTGGTGAAGAGGAAATTGAAGTGGTTAGTGTTAAGATTAGGATTAGGATTTGGATTAGGATTAGGATTAATGAGTGTGGTAGCATTGTTGATTTGTGTTGGTGGTGAAGACAAGAATGAGGAATGGTTATTTATTTATTTGTTTTATTGTTGTTTTGTTTTTGGGTGGTTTGGTCTGAATGAAGGGATGTGGATGACAGAACACACAGGGGAAAACGGCTCTTTTTAGGAACAAGGGAGATTGTTTTGACTGAAAATTATTGAAATTTGGACTACTCTAAATTATGTCTTTTTTTAAGAATTTTTTAATAAGATTATGGTTCTGTGTGGTAAAAAATAGCGAATAGCTGATAAGGTAACTTATAGTGGATAACTTATAAGCTAGTTGTTAGCTTATAACGAATAAGTTAGCTGATTGAATTTGTAGAATTTGTAGTGTTTGGTAAAATTAGCGGTTGAACTAGCTTATAAGTATGAAATGACATAAAAAATATATGTTTAATAAATATTTAATTTTTTTCAAGTAAGATGATAGGGGTAAAATTGGAAGAAAGATAATAAGTTATAAGCTTATAAGCTACTTAAAATAGCGTTTGAAAAATAAGTTATAAACTAGTAAAATTAGCTATAAGCTCTTTTTTTAAAAATTGTTACCAAATAAGCTAAAAGTTAGTATAAACTAGCTTATTGATGTTGCCAAACAGAGTCATGTGTATGAGTAGTTTATCGTAGATTTATATTTAAAAAATATTTAAAATTTTATTGATGATATTGATATTGTTTGGAAGTATAAGTTATTGATTATTCTTAATTTTATGATTGTAATTATAATTTAATGGATATCAGTTTGATCAAAATAATGAAAAACAAATATGTAATTTAGATTGAATTGACGTTAATCATTTTTTTTTTTGGTAAACCAAAGGTATCCTCCGCGCGCAAGTATCTACCACTTGTGCCACACTATGTTGGTTGACGTTAATCATCTTTAATCATCAATGTTTGTTATCTTTAAAACATATTTTAGGTTTTTTCCTCAACATACACCACACCACATCTTATGAGAAAAACCACATTCAAAGAATAAATGAGAAAGAGATTCGTCAGAACCAAGAATTCAAGCTTGAGAATCATTATGAAAAATAACCATCTTAAAAATATTATCTTCGGTCGACAAAGAAACAAGAAACAAAGACAAAGAATCACCTAGCCTCCATCAGGCCTCTCCAATATCAAAATTCATCAGTGTGGTTACCATGCCTACCGTTGACCAAGACTTGCAGTGATCCTGAACTATCACCCTTCAAAATACAGTTTCTCTACTTCAAAGGAAAGTTCTTCAACAATCTCAAATTTTTTCAAAATCAACTTTGAACATGGTCAACTCTTTCTTTGTTATCTTTGCTTCATCGACAATCTTATTAGTGATTAAAATACCATCAAAGATCTCACGGCCCTTAATAAACGTTGGTTGATTGACAAAAATCACACTACCAATAAGTTTACTCAGCCCGTTGGCTAACACCTTAGCTAAAACTTTATAAATATAACCTACCGGGGGAATTGGCCCCTTTAGCCAACCTTCCATTAGAATGAAACTCGTGGAAGAATCTCAAAAATTCCCTTTTTAAATCTTGCCAAAATTCTAATAAATCCAAAATTCATGTCCAGAACTTTTAAAACTGTTTGAATTTTAAGACCATCTCTAATGATGGTTCTTATATTTTTAAGCAGTAGTTCTTAATAGGAACTACCATTTGAGCAATACATATCTGAGTTCTTAATATGCATCCATTCTTAAATAAGCATCTTGGTTTTCATTAAAATATTTTTTTATAGGATCCGCTTATTTTTATATATTCAATATGAATTATTTATGAGACTCATTTAGAACTTTTTAAGAGGTGATGGGTTAGAGGGATTGCGTACTATTATTAAAAAATAATAAATAAGTTATGTGTACACGTGAGACCCAGTTAAAAACTCAAATTTGAGGAGTTTTATTGTGGATGCTTTAAAGAGGAAAAAAGAAAAAATGTGCTACTATATATTATTTAACACAATCTTTTATTAGTTGAATTTACGTGAAACTTGCTAATTTTATTAAAAAGACTTTTTTTTTATAAAAAAAAAAGACTTTTTCTTTTATAAAAAAAAAGACTTTTTCTTTTTGTTTACAAAGGAGTTAAAGATCGAAAAAAAAACTTTTTTTTTCTTTTACCAATAATAAATTAGTTTAAATGGTAAATTGGTTTGGTATTTAAACAAGTAGTTATATTGATAAAAAAAAACAAGTAGTTAGTTTTTTTTTTTTTTAATAAAGGTAGTAGTTGGATCTGGGTTATGTGCAAAGTCACAAATCAGTGAACGCACGTAGTCAACAATATACAACCGCACTATCCAAAATGAAGGGTCTTAATTTGATGTTAAAAATTTCATATTTTAAAAATCTAAAAACTGTCTTTAAATAGGAACCGTCCGATCTTAATCAAACGGTTCTGATGAGGTGACTGCAACCAACTGCACGAAGGAGTGACTGCATTTAATCCAAATCAGTAATAGTTAGATGTTGAATCCATAACTCCTATGTATAAAATAATTGAAAAGAAGAACTTCCAGCAAAAATTAAAATTGAAAAAGACATAGGTTTGAGTTTTCTTACTTATATTAAAGTCCATCATGGAAGGCATGGACAGTATCCAACAAGATGTTTGGTTATGAAATGAATCTAAATTAAGAATTAAGGGAAAAGGTATGATGATGTTGCAGCACGAGGCTATGATACAGTATCCAACAAATTAATTAATTCACCAAATCCACATTTTGTCTTCCTTTTTACTAATAGACAGACACACAAACAAACTTTAACATGCATTCCGCAAAAGTACCAAAAAAAACCATTAATTAAACATGTGTTATTTAAAAAGTAGTAATTTAATATAAAAAGATTGTGTTATTTAAAGAAGCTAAAATGAGTACACTACTAACTCATACAACAAATCTATTATCTATCTGATTGAAAGCAAGGAGAACATTAACTCTTAGCTATAATTTATTCTCAAGATAAAATACTTAGGATGGAAAATTGTCTAATAAATCATTAAGATCAAATCACCCAATTGCTATATTTGAAGATGACTTTGACATTACAATCTCCTTGCAAACTTGCTCCATTGATGGGCGACTATGTGGGCTTTCAATTAAGCAATGACATGCAATTCTGATAATTGATTCAACTTCTTTCCCAATAGCATTCCTAGGACGAGGAAGGCGTTGATCCAACTTATCATTCAATGACATAGCTTCAATTGTTTGGTATATGCCACTCGATTGCAACAAAGTAGATACAATATCTCCGGGATGCTTTCCAAAAAGTATTTCCATGGTTAACACTCCGAAACTATACACATCACACTTCTCATTTACTTCCATTGTGTATGCAAGTTCTGTATCAAACAATAACAGTTATCAATGTGAAAAATAGGGTTCCAAAACCGAACATGAAATGTAGACAATTAATATAAATGATAAACTACAAAAGAGGAAATTAACCTGGTGCAGCATATCCCAATGTGCCCACAAAAGAGGTCCAGTTGGAAGAATCGGGATTAAGAAACTTAGCTGTACCGAAGTCTGATACATGAGCCACATATTCCAGATCCAAAATAACATTCTTGCTGCATATATCACGATGAACAATTGCAGGAGAACAATCATGATGCATATAAGATAAAGCATTAGCTGTATCTTTAATGGCATTCACTCTCATATTCCAATCAAATGCAGTTGCTAGTTCATCATCTTTCAAAATTTTGTCCACACTACCCTTCTCCAAGAACTCATAAACCAAAAATGAGTGCAATGGATGTGAGCAATATCCATATAACTTCACAATGTTTCGATGTCGAATTTCTGTTAAAGCTTGAATCTCACTTGCAAAAACTTTCAAATTCGACATTTCTCCATTTTGTAATGAATGGAGTTTCTTCACAGCTACAACTTGTCCTGTAGGCAACTCTGCTTTGTAAACACATCCATGTCCTCCAACCCCAATGAGATGCTTGTTGTCAAACGCTTCTGTGGCTTCAATAATGTTCTCATACACCATTTTTCCATCAAAACTCCATATTGCAAAAAGATTTTCAGTGTTTGATTCTTCAGGAACCTTGTTTTCTTTTGTGCTTGAAGTTCGCCATCGATGATGATATGCGAACCCACAAACAAATAGTGCTATCAGTACAGTGCTTAGAGTGAGAGGTAAAACTAGTGCCAAATTCTTTTTTGTCTTTGGAGTATGAGAGTTACCACTATATGTTGGACAAAGCTTTAGGCTAGAGGCATTACCACCACACAAGTCTTTGTTGTTTCTCAGTTCTTCAATATGTGCTTTTTGAAAGGCTGGAATGTTTGGAATCGGACCCTCCAACCAATTGTATGATATATCAACAGTTGTCAAGCTTATCATCTCACCATAGCTCAAGGGAATGGTACCAGATAGATTATTGTTGACAGATTCAATGATTGTAAGTGATTTAATTGTCCAAGCATTGCTGGTATGGTTCCATTTAGATAATTCCCACTAAGATCAAGATCTTCAACAACTTCTAATTGGCAAAACTCAACAAGAATGTTTCCTTCAAACTTATTTTTGCTTAAATTCAAGTGCAATAACTTTGGCAACCTTCCAAGTTGTTTTTGGATGGAACCACTTAAATTATTTGTTGAAAGCTCCAAGGTATTTAGTTCCTGCAATGATGCAATTTGTATAGGAACTTCTCCTGAAAGATGATTATTACTTACCGAGAGTTGGATCAACAAAGATAAGTTTTCTAGTTCTTTTGGAATTTTTTCTATAAGATGGTTTGAAGATAATTTAAGTATATGTAAATTTGTTGCTCGACCTAGTTCTTGTGGTATGCTTCCTGATAAATTATTGTTGGAGATTTGAAGGCTCGTTAGATTGTTGCACTTTCCCCAATTTGGTGATAGATGTCCATACAAATTGTTCTCACTCAAGTCCATGTAGTTCAAATGTGGATACACACCAAAACTAGTAGTTATATTGTCAGTTAGATGATTGTGTTCAAGCCTAACTCTTATAAGACTCGAGCAATTTCTCAAACTCTTTGGAATTAGGCCTGTGAAATGATTATTTCTAGCAGTGAACAATGTTAAGTTTCCACCAACACAAATGTTGTGAGGTAATTGACCTATGAAATCATTATCACCTAACTCCAAAATATTAAAATTGGTAAGCCTATTCATTTCTATTGGAATATCGCCACTTAATGCATTGGAGAAAATCAATAAGCGAGTGAGTTTTGTCAAATTTCCAATAGTAGAAGGAATTGGTCCAGAGAGTTTATTTGTTTGAAGGAGAATATTATCCAAATTGACCAAGTTACCTATGGATGAAGGAATTGGTCCAGAGAGGTTGTTTGTTAACAATTGGAACGAGGAAAGGGAATATAGCTTTCCGATTTCAGTGGGAATGTTACCCGTGAGATGATTGGTATGAAGATAAATCCAATATAAATTGCTCAAGTTTCCAATTGTAGAAGGGATTGTCCCTGATAGATGGTTATCAGACAAATCAAGTTCACCAAGTTGTTTTAGAAAGCCAATTTCTCGAGGAATGAAGCCGTAAAGACTATTCATTCCAAGATATAGCATCTTGAGGTTGACCAACTTACCAATTTCACGAGGAATGTGGCCGATAAGACTGTTATTATATAACTTTAGACTTGATAATTTGGCCAACATTCCTATTGATATTGGTATAGTCCCTGTGAGATAACAACTATTAATATCAAGTATTGTCAGATTCCTCAGCCTACCTATCTCAAATGGAATAATTCCAGAGATATCATTTTCACTAAGATTAATATAGGAGAGTTTTGACAAATTACCAATGCTATTGGGAATACTACCAGAGAAATAATTTAGTGACAAATCAAGAGTATTTAGATTGGACATTACATCAATATGGTGTGGAACAACACCATAAAAGGAGTTGTTTGATAAAACTAGACTGCGAATATTTGGAAGTGATGAAAAATTGAGACTTTGAAGTGTACCTTTTAATCCAATATTGACAAGATTTACCTTGTAGATGGATTTTGACTCAACATCACATGTGATTCCCATCCAATTGCAATGATTATTACCAATATTCCATGAAGAGAGTAAAGCCTTGCTTTGATTATCAAAGCTTGCTTTCCATTTCAATAGAGCATTTGCCTCATCACTGCCTTGGATTTTTTCTGTAGAATGAGATGATGTAGCCATTACAAACATGCAATAAAACACAACAAGACACAGCTTTGGTAAAAGCTTCATCCTCTCAAGCATTTTTCAATCACTCAAAAGTATATCTTATTATAATGAATGAATGCATGCATGATATGTTGTTATTTATACATGTTCGGTCAGAGTAAGTCATTTATTATTCTTCTTCTTGAGAAATTTTTAGAAATTAAATGATACTCCGTATGTATCACGTGTCTAAATTTTGTGCTTAAAAGTCTTGTCTCCATAAGAAAATTATAAGTATATACCTCCTTACTGCAATGCATGAGTATCATTTTTTTGGTCAAAGAAAAAATAATTAATGAAATAAATAGAATAATAATATTCTTTATACCAAAAAAAAAAGATTAATAATATTGTTAAAATTAATACTACTTCCGTTCTTATATATCAGTTTTTTTTATGGTAGAATTGACATCCGAACCAGATTAAACTGGTGGTGAAAACCAAAAAAAATATATCAGATTTTTTTCTAAAATTTTGCTGTTCTCTTTTATAAGATTCTTTTTAAAGTTGAATGTGCATTAATTAAATTTTTACAAAATATTCCTAATTAAATAAAGAGAAATGAAATATCACTATTTTTAATAAATAATATATTCTTATGTTAAATTAAGTAGTCGCAATTCCTCCATTCTTGCATTATTATTTTTTCACGATGATACAATTTTCATATTTTATGCAAACACATGGTTGTTGGATTCAAGGAAATAATAGAAAAGACAACAAAAAGAAAACACAACAATAAATTCAAATTCACAACAAAGGAGGAAATAATAATAGAAAAGACAACGAAAATAGTCGATCTCTTACTTCCTCTGATCCATATTATAAGGAACAATTTAGAAGAAAAAAAATTGGTCTTTTTATAAGAAACTTTGATCAATTTTCAAATGTTTTAAATGTTTAATTTCACTTGTGCCCTTATTTATTATGAGTGAAAATATTAAAAATAAGTAAGTTAGTTGAATTGAGAGTAATTAAATAAGGGTATACATGAAATAAATTTAAAATTAGAATAGTATTAAATGAAAATAACTATGTAGAATGTGCTTCTTTGGTATGTGTAATTTTTTCAAATTGTTTCTTATAATATGGACCGTATGGAGTATTACATAACGTCATAAATAATTCACAAATAATTTAGGCTTTAATGCAGTTTTTATCCCCCTATTTTGAAAAACTTGAACTTTTGATCCCCCTATTTTAAAAGCCAACTTTTTGATCCCCTATTTTGAAAAACTTGAAGTTTTGATCCCCCAACTCATTTTGGTCAAATTTATGATGATGTGTCAACCTCATTGATGATGTAGCGGTGTCTATGTGTCAGCCTCATATTCCATGTTATTATTTTTTTTAAAAATAAAATATTATGTATTAATATTATTTTTTTAAATCAGTTTTTTTAATTATAATTATTTATAAGAAAACCTATATTTCTACTCATACGTTAATACAAAACCTTTTTTTTGCTTAATTATAGTTTTGGTCTCCCTATTTTAAAATCAAACTTTTTAGCCCCTCTATTATAACATTTATGCAATTTTGGTCCTACCCTCATTTTGAACCTTAAAATTAGTGATGTGTGTCACATTTTTAAATGATAAATGTGACAAGAAAAATGATGATTCGGAAGAATCCAAGTGGAAATATCTTTATCCATCTCATCAAATTGTTGAATAATAATTTAAAATTACAAAAACTAAAAATAAATTACAAAAATTATAAAATTAATAAAAAAATTCAAAAATAAAATGTTTAACTACATATTTGATCCCTTACGTTTATTTTAGGTTTCAATTTGGTGAGATTGTCAAGAATGATCCCTATATTTTGAGCCACATAAGCTTTTTGTCGGTGACATGAAAAATTTTGACGGATTGGACTAATCTTGATAACGGAAAATTTTATGGGATTTTTGTTTACAATTTTTAAAATGTAGGATCATTCTTGACAATTTCTCAAAATAAGAAGATTTTGAAAAGTTTATCCGAATTTTTTTACCATTTTTCTGTTATGTTTAGAATAATATAAAAAAATTTATTTACAAGACTTTGAAATTTTTTAAAATGAGAAGAATTAAATAATATTTTTTTAAAATTTCAAAAGACAAAAGTAAAAGTAACAAAATCTCAATTTAAAAATTAAATTTTGAATTTTTTCCAAAGAATTTGTTATAATGTTCTAAACATGTTAGCAAAATAATCTTTTAAACATACACATTGGTTTAACAACAGGACATGACTAAAGCTACATGCATAATAATTTTATGGAACCAAAAAATGTCACTTTTTTATAGGGATCACAAATAAGATTTGATAATTTTTAAGAGACCAAAAATATATTTAATTATTAGCGACTACAATTTTTTTATGCATAGTTTTAGTCCATGCTAATCTTAAAAATTTTAAAAATTGTTTAATTATCCTTAAACTTTGAAATTTTTGGAATTTTTTTTCTAAAATGTTTAGAACACATAAAAAAAAAAATTTAACAAAAATTTCGAATTTTTTAAAATAAAAAAATTAATTATGAATTTTTTAAATTTCAAATGATAAAGACAAAAGTAACGAAAATCTCAATTTAAAAATATAATTTTGAGTTCTTTTTTTTAGAAACAGTTTATAATATTTTACACATGCATGTGAAATATTTTATATATGTTTTTTACAATTCACATATAATTTATTACATGTAACAAAGTCAATTATTATCATGATAATAAAGCAGTTTCACGAGTGTATGTGAAATGAACTATCATCCTCATCATCGGCATCGCAACGCAGTTTTACAAGTGTACGTGAAATGAAATATGATTATAGCCGTTAAAATTGGGTCGGAATAATGGACCGGTCCATTAGCTCACGAGTTTGGGTGGATCGGTCTTCAAAAAACATAGTTCAAATAGAATCGGTCTTTCTGACTCAAGCACATGTAGTCCAAATAAAAAAATGAGCTGGACCGGACTAGCTCATCGCGCTTCGTGCCGGTCCATTATAAAAAAATTATGTCATTTTTTGTCAAAATAAAATCAATTAAAACATAAATTTTTTTAAAATTTAGTTGAAAAGTTATTATAAGAAATATAGTTAAATGTGTAAGTTTAATAGAATATAGTTGAAATTTGAAGTCCCTCATCTGCTTCCAGTTTTGATAGATTTTCTTTCAAAGTTTTTTGTCATATTGGTACCAAATCAGCTTTCTGTCTTTCAGCTCTCAAATTCTTGCCTTCATTTTCAAACCAAACATATATATTCAACTTTCAAGTCATATCTAGGACTATAGGAGATTTTGTTTTCGTATATACAGTATTAAATTTTTTTACCATAGAACAAATGATTTGTCGATCACATGCATTTGGCTTGTTGTGTACTACAAAGGTTCTTCCAAATTTCAGTTGATCATAGTGTAATAATGCATCCGAGTGTTTTTTTTTTTTCTCCCTTTGGATTCTTCCAAAAAATTAGTGTCTCTATCAGTTATCTTTGGCATTGGCTAGCTGGTACTTGGATTCCAGCTGTTTTACATATTCTATATTACTACTACATAATTGATCCTGATTATGGTTCAAACTTTTATGAAACTTAGTGCATGGTGGTGAAAATCAATTTTAAATACTACTAATCGAAAGTAAATTATTTATTTATTTATTTATATGTTATTTAGAGCCCATCCCGTTCATTACATCTTTATTTCTCACAAAACTGAATAAGAAATCGTCATATAAAGACCGACATAGATTTTTTTCATTTATAATGACCAGTAGTATCTTCTTATCTCTTTAAGTTTAAAGGTAACTTTCTCTCAATGCTTGAATGCACTGATTAATTTTAGTACCATGATGGTCCCATAATAACACCCCAATATCTACCAAAGTGGGTTGATTTGATTTAGTAAAACAGTAGTAAAATTGTAGGTGATTGAATCAATTTTCTATAGATTCCATTAATCTTCAAAACTAACTATGGTTAAACAACCTTTATGATTGGTATATGCCACAAAGTCTTCTTTCTAACTAGTGGCCCAATTGTTCCACTCCTATTGAATAACATCACATCCTATCATCACAATCATAGCAAGCAATATGTTTCCATGCAATGTCGTTTCGGTTCCGGCATATTTAGGTGAGTATACCCTCCTAGCTTTTAGGTGTTACTCCTTCTGGTCCTTAATATAAGAGAGATTTTACTTTTTAAATTCATTGAAAATCTAATGTATCTAGTTCATATTAGAATCTACATACATTAGATTCTCAATGAATCTAAAAAGTAAAGTCTCTCTTATATTAAAGACTACAGGAAGTAATATACTATTGATCGGTTATTAACCTATAACAACTATTAACATTTGTCTATCCAAAAATTATAAGAAAAAAATACTATCTCATAAATGTTTTCTAAATAAATAGTTAACGTGTTTGTGAGAATTTGAATTTAATTTATATGTGGAATAATTTGTAGTTAGACTTTATTGATTACCATATGACGAAATTTCCGATTATCAAAACTTTTTTCCTTCAGAACTAGAGGCTTAACACGAAAAATAAAAGAGGAAATTACATATACATATTTGATTGGTTTTTATATATATTTTTTACAATTCACATGTAATTTATTACATGTAACAAAGTCAATTATTATTATGATAATAAAGCAGTTTCACGAGTGTACATGAAATGAACTATCATCCTCATCATCGGCATCGCAACGCAGTTTCACGAGTGTACGTGAAATGAACATATGATTATAGCTGTTAAAATTGGGTCGGAATAATGGACCGGTCCATTAGTCCAGTGGGTCAGTCTTCAAAAAACCTAGTTCAAATACAATCAGGCTTTCTGGTCCAAGCACATGTAGCCTAAATAAAAAATAGTTGGACCGGACTAGCTCATCGCGCTTTTGGCCGGTCCATTATAAAAAAGATTATGTCATTTTTTGTCAAAATAAAATCAATTAAAACATAAAAAAAATTATCATTTAGTTGAAAAGTTATTATAAAAAATATAGTTAAATGTGTAAGCTTAATAAAAAGGGTTATATTTACCTAAAAGTTTAAAAAAAATTAAGTTTATAATTAGACCGGGTGTAAATATAAGGGATGTATTTAGCAAAGCCCAAACATTATTTGATAATTCATACAACGGCCCAATAGCAATGGCCCAACGCATACACAACATTCAGCCCAACTTCACTTGAAGGCGCGACATAAAGGGCGCGACACTTATCTCTCATAGGGCGAGATACGACGAATCAAGCGAGACGTCCGCGATCTCATGATCCCACGATCTATCATTGTAACCGCTATTCTCCCATGATTCACCCCCATTTATCTCTATCTTTCTTACGACTAGGAGCACGATTTATATGAAACTGTAATATTCAAACCACGTTCCCCATAATCACCTTGTAAATAGGCATGTGATTAAATGTATAGAAGGAACGTGAGAAGACTAACGAAGAAATAGGGCGGGAAAGATTCCCCCTTGTGTAATCTATAAATACTTGTAACACTGATGAAAAAAGAGGACGAAGTAACGAACAACAGAGAACTTTTGATAATATACTGATTATCTTTATTATCAAAGGTCCAATTTAATTACTTTATATACCCCTTTAAGTGTTCACCGGAACAATAATATATTAGTTTGATTTAATTTTTTTTATAGGGTTCAAACTGGAGTTTAATTGATATATAGTGTTGATGTAAAAATTATTTATACTTGAGTACAAATATATCTCAAGAAAATTGATTGTTATGAGAAACTAATACATCAAAGTCATATAAAAAAATATCGAATAAAAGAAAAAATAAATAAAATGAAACGGACTAGGCCGAACTCGTCAATGTGTGGCCCAATAATAATTAGACTAGGCCGAGTTGGGCCATATATATAATCTGGCCGACCGAGCCGAGTTGGACCGGGCTGGCCCAGTTGCCAGCTCTACATATAATAGTGCTTTGCAGTAAAGCACGCACCGATAATAGTGCTCTTATAATTACAACAGTACGAATTTATTAATTTTTTTTTGTGAGCACCACCGGTACGAATTTACTACTAGTACTATACAATGTCAGGCCAAGAGTAGGTATATAAGTCTTTCACCGTGTACAAATGACGAATATTATTATAATAAATACAATTTTTTTTAAGGAGATTACAAATTATTTGATACTACCTCCGTACCGGAACTTTAGTCCTTTTAAACTTGGGCACAAAGATTAAGAAATAGTTAACGTTAAACTTTATGGACTGATTTACCCCTCATTTTATTTTATTTTTTTTATGCAAATTTGTTTATTAAATTTGTATATGTAATACACTTGCATCTACTATGCAAAAGGTGTCCGCTCACTTTCTTTTGCAAGTGATACACGGCATATTATCTCTCTCAGCCATTGAGTGTCTTTCTTTCGAGTTGAAATCCTCTCTATTTCCAATTATTTCCATTTCTTCTATTAGTATATAGCTTTGGAAATATAAATGCAAAACTGTGACATTAAATGAGGTGAAATTACTTTTATACACCCCAAAATATTTTAAAACTTTGGTAATGGAAGAAATGGAAATAATTAAAAATGGAGAGGATTTCAACTCCTTTCCATATGCCCCTCATGCCATTGAGTTGGAATCCTCTTCATTTCTTCAAAAAAATGGCAAATGCAATTACTATAGTTTTGATGTAAATCAAGAATATAAATGCACGACTTTTGAGAATAATTGATATTATTTGAATATTTATACATTTAAACTTTAATACTTGCATTTTTCATTTTTTAAAAAAATTGAGAGAATTTCCACTCCATGCCATTATGTTGCGGGTATGTTCATTAATAAACACCTAGTAAAAATGGAAACTAAAGTGTAATTGTTTCTTGGTTTTTTAAAAGAATTATAGTTTTGGGACAAAATTAAAATTTTAAAAGGACTAAAATTTTGGAACGAATGAATTATTTTATTAAAACTCGTTAAAATTAACAATTTAAATTTTTTATTGAATACAATTAAATCTATATATTAAGGCCTAGTGTGGCCTTGGCTAAGGGCGGTATATTTTTAGATATTTTGTTTTTAAATGAGACCAGAGTTACTTGAAATTTGAAAAGACACATGCTTTGTCTCGTCTCTGTATGCAGAAAAACAGAGAGGAATGAATTGGTGCGTTCTCTACCCTCTCAATTGTCACACGCAGTCACGTACTACTACTATTTCTCTCTTGTTCAACGAATACAGTATACTTGATGTAGTAGTAGATATTTTTCCAATGAAAAATTTAGTTCACAGAGACACCTAATTTGGTACTGATTGATAAAAATTAATTAATTAGTAAGAGACAGTTCATAGAAATGTTTTTTCCATGGTTTTAAGGTGGGAATTTGGCTAACCATCTCATAGAATTTGGCTCATTGCTAGTGGTTGAAAAAAATGCCATTTATAATATCATTAAAATATGGTTAGTTTTTTAAGACCAAAAAAAAATATTGTTAGTTTTTCTTGTAAAAAAAAAATAAAAAAATATTGTTAGTTTTTTTTTAATTGTGACGATATATTTTGCAATATTTGTAAATTCACTCCATATCTAATTAAGAAAGGGAGGTTTCTAATGTGCTTACTCCGACCTTATTTATACCAAAAGTCAATAAAAAAATTTGGACTCAAATATAAGTAAAAGTTACAAAAACAATTATGTTTAATGTTATTCTTTCAAAAGTACCCCTAATTAATTATTCTACTTTTAACATAATTTTATAATTCCAATTCAAATTTAATATAATGTATGAGATAGTTTGAAAATATCTATGAATTGAATTTGAGTTTTAAGAGTGAAATTGGTAACTAGTCTTAGCTTAAGTTGAAGCTTCTTGAGAATTAGTGAAATTTAATATTTATGACAAGTTATTAGGCAGAGTAACTTTATATATATATATGGGTTTGCTAACTTAGACCCACCTAAAAACATGAAGGCCTAAGTTAGCAAGATGCACCTTTTCACTTTGGACAAAAAAACCTTGATATTTAGTTATTTTACACTAGAAAATTGATGGTTAGTTAGGTAAATTTTATTAAATGTTTTGCACCCATTTACTAATTTAGACCCACTTAATTATAAATATATATAACCTAAATAAACAACATAGGAAATCAAAAAAGACAAAATCCAAACTAAATTCCTTAAAAATTACAAACTTTAACACTGCAATGCAAAATCTAAAATCATATTAGAATAGTGTACGATAATTAATTTGAAATTAGTACTATGCTTCGTTTTTATAATTTTAATTTGTTTAATTTTTTGTGATCACGATCCACTACACAGCCTTTATAAAAAGAAATTTCAAGGTTAGACAAACACTATACCTGTACGATATATTGTTCACTTGTGTTTATTTGGATTGTTTGATGTTTATAATCGATAGTTACAAACATAAAGGTGTTTGTCAATAAAGTGGGTGTAAATTAGCAAAGTAGGTGCAAAATAATTTAATGGAACTTACCAAACTAATCATCACTTGACTAGTTTTAAATAAATATGAATGATTTTTTAGTCAAAAGTGAAAAGGTGCACCTTGCTAACTTAGACCTTCATGTTTTTAGGTAGGTCTAAGTTAGCAAACCCCACATATATATATATATGGTAAATTCTAATATGGACCACTTCATCAAGTGGTCCATGGTGGACCAGTCACGAATAACACTATAACCAATCAATACAATGACACTTATGTCATTCTATTTCTAATATGGTACTAAGACCAATTTTAAATCAAATGGATTATGATACTATTACCATTCTTTATTTGAAGGAATTAGTGATATTATAATCACTCTTAAACTAAACTAATATGGTTTGTATTGTATTCATAATATCAACTTATACAAATACAAAAAGGTTCATCTTATATTTTCTCTTTGAACTAAATCTATTGATAAATCACAATTGAAGTTTTATCAAAATTATAAGTCTAACAAACAAGAGGCTAATCATCTTTCTCAAAGAAAGAGTTCTAGCATATTGAATATCAGATTCTAAACCATGGCAATTTCACCAAATTTATGAGTTGCATATTTCGATTAATAATATTCCAAACATGGAAGAAGGAAAAATACCAGCAATATATACTCTGCTTTTCAATATGCAACTTGTTTGATTCTTTTTAACATGTAAAAAATGATATAGTATTTAATAAGAGTATCTTTTGAAAGACAAAATCCTTACTAATTAACCTTATGAAGGACATAGATATCAAAATGCTCACGCAGATACCACAAATTTCTATTTGTGCAGTTAGGTATTTTCCACACCTAGACCAATGTGAATAGAGCATACGTTTATAATACTCGGCCAAATTTTTTTTTTCTTTTGTATAGTCATCAATAAGAGTTATTCTTCTTTGACAGTTACAAATTCATGGAAATAAATCACGATAAACTTAAATAAATAAAGACTTAAATGCAGTTTCGCCCCCTTTATTTTGATTAAATCGGAATTTTACCCCTCTTGTTTTAAAATCCGGACTTTTACCCCTCCTTTTTTTTTTTTTTGGTCCCCCTATCATATTTTGCTTATGTGACAGTATTGATGTGTAATATTATTTTTCACATCATTAATTATTGGGTAAATGGTGTTTTACCCCCCGCAAAGTATGCGAGTTTTGGTTTACCCCCTGTAAAATTATTTTTTTGGATTACCCCCCTGCAAAATGAAGATTCCTTCAATTACCCCCCTATGTTGACAACTAAGACATGAAATATTCACTTTTGCTGATGTGGCATGTCTAGGTGGCGTTTATTTTTTTTTTATTAATTTTAAAAAAACTAAAAATTGATATTGCCACATAATAATTGTATTTAAAAAAAAATTAAAAATTGACATTTTATTTTAAAAATCAGAAAAAAAAGAACAAAATTTTTTTTTTTGGTTTCAATTTTCTTATTTTATTTAAAAAAATGTGAATTTTAAAATTCAATTATTTAAAAAAAATCTGATTTTTTTTTTAAAAAAAAGATTGTCATTTAAAAAAAAAGTCAATTTTAATTTTTTTTTAAAAATGTCAATTTAATTTTGTTTTTGGGTAAATGGTGTTTTACCCCCCCGCAAAGTATGCGAGTTTTGGTTTACCCCCCTGTAAAATTAATTTTTTGGATTACCCCCCTGCAAAATGAAGATTCCTTCAATTACCCCCCTATGTTGACAACTAAGACATGAAATATTCACTTTTGCTGATGTGGCATGTCTAGCTGGCGTTTATTTTATTTTTTATTAATTTAAAAAAAACTAAAAATTGATATTGCCACATAATAATTGTATTTAAAAAAAAAATTAAAAATTGACATTTTATTTTAAAAATCAGAAAAAAAAAGAACAATTTTTTTTTTTTAGTTTCAATTTTCTTATTTTATTTAAAAAAATGTGAATTTTTAAATTTTTTAAAATTCAATTATTTAAAAAAAATGCCAATCTTAAAACAAAATCTGATATTTTTTTTAAAAAAAAGATTGTCATTTAAAAAAAAAGTCAATTTTAATTTTTTTTTAAAAATGTCAATTTAATTTTGTTTTTTAATTCCATTTTTTTCCAATTTCACCTTTCTGTTTTTTTAAATGTCAATTTAAAATTTAAATTCAATTATTTAAAAAAAAGATTGTCATTTAAAATCTTTTTCTGATTTTTCTTAAAAAATTTCAATTTTAATTTTTTTAAAAAATGTCAATTTATTTTATTTTTAAATTCAATTATTTTTAACAAATATGTCAATTTAATTTTTTAAATTCAATTATTTAAAAAAGGGTAGTCAACTTAATTATTTTAAAAAATTAAATTGACATTTTTTGAAAAATAAATCGAAAATAAAAATTAAATTTTTTTAATTTCAAAATTGAATTAAAAAAATCAGAAAATTGACATTTTTAAAAAAAAATCGGGAAATAATTTAAAATTGGCATATTTTTAAAAAATAAATTAATATGACATTTTTAAAAAAAAAATCAGATTTTTTTTTAAATAATTGAATTTAAATTAACATTTTTTTAAAAAAAAATTAGAAAAAATTTAAAATTAAAATTAACATTTTTTTATAAAAAATCAGATAATTGAAACCAGAAAAAAATTAAATCTTTTTTTTTAGTTTTTAATTTTTTTTTTCTGATTTTTAAAATAAAATTTCAATTTAATTTTTTTTAAATACAATTATGATGTGGCAATATCAATTTTTACTTTTTTTAAATTAATAAAAAATAAAATAAATGTCACCTAGACATGCCACATCAGCAAAAGTGAATATTCCATGTCCTAGTTGTCAACTTAGGGGGGTAATTGAAGGAATCTTCATTTTGCAGGGGGGTAATCCAAAAAAATAATTTTGCAGGGGGGTAAACCAAAACTCGCGTACTTTGCGGGGGGTAAAACACTATTTACCCTTAATTATTTGTTATTAGACATTATCTTTTTTTTTTTTTTTAATGAAAAAATTACTAAAAAAATTCTAAAAATGGCAAAAAAAGTATCAAGTAAAAATACAAAAAAAAAAGTAAAATACAGTAAAAAAAACCAAAAAAAAAAATTAAAAATACTATTAAATATTAACATAGTAAAAAAATATCAAAATACAAAAAAAAAACCCAGTAAAAACAGTAAAAAAAATACTAAGTATTTTTAAAAATAGTAAAAATACAAAAAAAAAAAAAAAAACTAATAAAAAATACCATTAGCATAATGAATACTCTAAGTCTTTTTAATTGAAAGTTTGTTATGCTATTTTTCTTGTTTTTCTAGTATTTTTCTGATTTTTTTATTGTATTTTACTGTTTTTTTTTTGGTAATTTTACAACTTTTTACTGTTTTTTCGGTATCTTTACTTTTTTTATTGGTTTTTTTTTGGTATTTTTACTTGATTTTTTTGTTATCTTTTTTGGTATCTTTTTTTTTATGGGAGACAAAATTAAAAAAATAATAAAAAGGGGGGTAAAAGTCTAAATTTTAAAACAAAAGAGGTAAAATTCCGATTTAATTAAAAGAGGAGGCAAAACTGCATTTAAGCCATAAATAAATAAATAAATAAAATTGTCCTATCTCACTAAAGTATGACTTAATTTATTTAATTTTCCAATTTACTCCACACTAGTATGCTCTAGTACCCCATGTGGGACTCAAAAAATTTTATTTTCAATTCACACACCAATGTGAACTTTGTTCCAACAATTGCCTCACAAGCACTACGAACTAATATTAGATCAATGTTATTACAATTTTTGTGAAGTAAGTTTTACACAAGAAGAATAAAAACGAGATGGAAAAATTGTCTAAATCATTAGATAAAATCATGTCTTTCATATATTTGAAGATGACTTTGACATTACAATCTCCTTGCAAACTTGCTCCATTGATGGACGACTACGTGGACTTTCAATTAAGCAATGACATGCAATTCTGATAAATGATACCACTTCTTTCTCGATATCATTCGTAGGATGAGAAAGGCGTTGATCCAACTTATCATTCAACGACGTAGCATCTATTGTTAGGCATTTACCACTTGGTTGCAACAAAGTAGATACAATATCTCCGGGATGCTTTCCAAAAAGTATTTCCAAAGTTAATACTCCAAAACTATACACATCACACTTCTCATTTACTTTCATTGTATATGCAAGTTCTGTAACAAACAATAACAATTATCAATGTGAAAATTAGGGTTCCAAAACCAAACATGAAATGTAGACAATTAATATAAGTGATAAACTACAAAAGAGAACATTAACCTGGTGCAGCATATCCATATGTGCCCACAAAAGAGGTCCAGTTGGATGAATCAGGATTAAGAAACTTAGCTGTACCGAAATCTGAGACATGAGCCACATATTCCAAATCCAAAATAACATTCTTGCTGGATAAATCGCGATGAACAATTGAAGGTGAGCAATCATGATGCATATAACATAAAGCATTAGCTACATCTTTAATGACATTCACCCTCTTATTCCAATCAAACATGGTTGCTTTTTCATCGTCTTTCAAAATGTTGTCCACACTACCCTTCTCCAAGAACTCATAAACCAGAAGTGAGTGCAATCTATGTGAACAATACCCATATAACTTCACAATGTTTCGATGTCTAATTTCTGTTAAAGTTTGGATCTCACTTGCAAAAGCTTTCAGATTCGACATTTCTTCATTTTGTAATGAATGGAGTTTCTTTACAGCTATAACTTGTCCTGTAGACAACACTGCTTTGTAAACACTTCCATGTCCTCCGACCCCAATCAGATGCTTGTTGTCAAACTCTTCTGTGGCATCAATGATGTTCTCATATACCATTCTTCCGTCAAAGCTCCATATTGTAAATAGATTTTCAATTTGTGTGTCTTCTTCAGCCTTGTACTCTTTTGTTCGACATAGGACATATGAAAGCCCATAAACAAATAATATTAACAATACAGTGCCTAGAATGACCGGTAAAATTACCACCAAATTTTTGTTAGTCTTATGAGAGTTTTCATTAGATGTTGAACAAAGCTCAATACCAGAGGCATTACCACACAAGCCTTTGTTGTTGCTTAGTGCTTCAATTGGAGCTTTTTCGAAGGCCGGAATGCTTGGAATTGTACCCTCCAACTGGTTGTATGATATATCAACAACTGTCAAACTTAACATCTCACCATAGCTAAAGGGAATGACACCAGAAAGATTATTATGTGAGAGATTCAATGTTTCTAAGTATTTCAACTGTTCAAGCATTGTTGGTATGGTTCCATCTAAAAAATTCATACTAAGATCAAGATTTTGAATAACATTTAATTGGCCAATCTCATTAGGAATGCTCCCTTCAAACTTATTTTGGTTCAAATTCAAGTCCAATAACATTGGCAACCTTCCAAGTTGTTTTGGGATGGAACCACTTAAATTATTTGTTGAAAGCTCCAAAGTAATTAGTTCTTGCAATGATGAAATTTGTACAGGAACTTCTCCTGAAAGACTATTACCACTTATTGATAGTTGGATCAATGAAGATAAGTTGCCTAGCTCCATTGGAATTTTTCCTGTAATTTGGTTCGAAGACAAGTCAAGTATATGTAATTTAGTTGCCTCAGCCAATTCTGGAGGTATACTTCCTGTTAAATTATTGTTTATAGATTTTAAGGCTTGTAAGATTCTTGCATTTTCCCCAGTTTGGAGAAAGATGACCATAAAAATTATTATCACTCAATTCCATGTAGTCCAAATTTGGATACACGCCAAAACTATCCGCTAAATTGTCGGTTAAATTGTTTTGTTGAAGCCTAACTCTTACAAGGCTAGAGCAGTTCTTCAAACTCCCCGGAATTGGACCGGTGAATTGGTTATTGCTAGCCGATAACTTAATTAACTTTCCACCAGAACATATGTTGTGAGGTAAGGGACCTATGAAATTATTATAAGCCAACTGTAGAGTTTCCAAATTGGTAAGCTTGTTCATTTCTGTTGGAATATTTCCAGTGAGATCATTTGAGAAAAGAGATAATGTCTTAAGTTTTGTCAAATTTCCAATAGTAGTAGGAATTGGCCCAGAGAGTTCATTAGTAGATAAATCAAGAGTGTTTAGATTGAACATCACCCCAATATTTTGTGGAACAACTCCATAGAATAAGTTGTTTCTTAAAACTAAGGTGTGAATTTTTGAAAGTGATGAGAAATTGAGATTTTGAAGCATACCTTTTAGTCCAATATTGGTGAGATTTATCTTAGAGATAGATTTTGATTCATCATCACATGTTATTCCTTCCCAAGTACAAGGATTATTACCAATATTCCATGAAGAAAGTAAAGTTTTGCTATTGTTGTCAAAGCTTGCTTTCCATTTCAACAGAGTATCAACTTCAACTCCTTGGATTCTTGTTGTTGCATGAGGTGATGTGACCATTACAAACAAACAAAAGAACACAAGAAGACATGGCTTTGTTAAATGGCTCATTCTTTGAAGCATTTTGCAAAAAAATTGAACACAATGAAAGTATAATTAGTCACTCAGTATTAGATGACTTTTGCACGCTGCTTTTGGGACTATTCTGTCCATTCGATAAAGAGTGAATAAAATTCTGCCACCTGTCCTCTATTTACTTTTTTTTTTTGCTTTGTTGTAAAAAAAAAAAATTAAACATGTACAATTTCAAAAACAGTTCATCCTTGACAGGTTCACCATAAGTTCTTGTTGACCAAACCCACCAAAATATATATGGTAATTAGAAGAAAAATATATTATGCTACAAAAATTATTTCTTAGGTTCATTAAATAACTACATCAGATCAAATATATATTTAATAAACCTAAAAGATGATTTTTGGGATATAGGAGACGAGAGAGAACTTACAAATCAAATTATTAGAATTTCAAGAAAATTTTGTTTGATTAAATGAGCAACAATTAAGTAAAAGTCAAATAAAAGTGAAGCCACGAAGAAGTACCAGTTGATTTCATATAAATAAATTGACAAGAATGAGGTTTAAAAATAATTCAAGATATTCCAGCAAAACCCTAATGAAAACTGAAATGACAGCCCCAAAGTGAAGCTTAAAAAATTACAATAAACGAATAATGACATAACTCAACCACTCCTTGTAGACCAATGAATTACAACAAAATTTCATTTGATTAAACCTAACTACATGTACTAACAAGTCCCTCAGTAGCATATTCTAATCTAGCAGGGATAATTAGTGGTTCTCGGAACCCAAACAATTATCGTAATTCTGTTGGAGGACAAAGCCAGCAAAGATATATATGCAACAGTCTCATGTTGAGATCATCTCATAACAGACTCTTTCACATACGACCGATTACCTGAACTGCAATGGCAAGGAATGAAGTCAGAATTCATAACAAAGTACTTTAAAGGGGGTACAATGTGAAAAGAATTTTTCGACTCACGTGTATTCCAGGTGAATATTCATAAACCGGGCATTTTCTTTGCTCTGTGTCAACGTCACTAAACCTTCAATTACTTGATCTTGTTCCAGCTCAATAGGATCATAAAAGTATATCAATGTCTGCAAAATACATAAATAAAATAACCATAAAAAGTTGTATAAATGCAGCATAAATAAACAAATTTAAGGGGATAAATGGTTCTGTAACAGGATCATTCGCTAAATATATGGTATACCCAGTGTAAATCATCTACCTTTTGAGAACATTTTAATTAAGATAAGCGTGATTCTTCACTTACGAAAAGGCCTTTTAATTGAAATGCAGAAGCTAATTTCAACTTGTACAAAAAACTGTTGTGAAAAAATTACAGTTATTTATTCCTCTATAAGTGCTTGCGGATAAGTTTATCCAAACTGACCAAGTATATTTTTTAATATTGGTCGGACTTGGATGAGGTCCTGCACCACAACCTGGGCAACTCAGCAAGGCGCCACAACCCTTGCCGCAATAGTGTGGCACCAGCATATAGCTGATATTCAACTGTAAAGATTCTTCAGAATTGTATCCTTAATTCAATTAATTTAGAGACGTGCATTTTTGCTTTATATATCCTAAAGATAAGCAATGACACAATACTTCAATATACACTTCGCTGAACAATGAAACTAGAACTGCCTATTGAAATTGGAAACTAAAAATAAAATGATAAAAGCTGCACCTGCTGCCAATGTGTTGGAGGGTCCTCCGGTGCAGTGGATAGTACAAGTGCTTCGCTTGGGTTTGTTCGCCTTTTTCTCAAACTACCATTCACCTGATGACTTTCGATAACTGATGTTGGTGCTATCGTAGGCACATTAAACTCAACATCAAACCAAAATGCAAAACCATGCAGTGGAGCTGTATAAAACCATGAAATAGAATTCAATTTATGCCAAGTTATTAAAAGATTTCACAAAATGCAGAGTTATTAGTTAGTAATTTGGATGACATTAGAGCATTGTGTCCACCCACAAGCAAACATGACGGAGGTGGCATTGCTAATATTTCGCTAATATCTCCTTAACACATCATATCCTATATTTTCTAAGAAACAAAATATCATGGATATCTATCGTATCCAATACTCGTATCGTATCTATGCATCATAGATTAGAGCGAGAAAAATATTCAGAAGTCCGCAAATCAATAGATATCGCCATTATGGATATATACCGTGTCTAATACTCCTATCGTATCTAGGCATCATAGATTAGAGCAAGAAGAATATTCAGAATTACGCAAATCAATAGAAAGAAAGAATAGACAAAAGTAGGTTACCTCGCATCATTGAGTTGAACTTAAACTTCGACGTTACAGTTTCTAACTCGCTGATCGTAACAGTATAACTATCAAGATATTTTACCTGCAATAGTAAAATATAGGATACAATCCATTCAGTCCAATCAATAAAGCTACGTGAAATGAAAAACATTCTCATCTGTGAGTTCTCTTGACATGACACTCTCCCTGTTACTCCAGGATATTTATATCCCCCCTAATCTCTAAGAAATTAAGGATTTCTGATTTAGGGTTCTTGTTAGCAAACATTGATTGAACACAAAGAGTTTGTAAATCACATGAGATATGATACTGTGTTGTGAACCTGAAGAATAGATTCTTCCGTAAGTGTGAGAGAGTTCACAAAAATAAAAAATGAAAGTACGAGTGAACTGATTGGGAAACAAGTGAGTAGCAACAGTTCAATTCTTTACAAAGAGTTCACTTGGTGAACTGTGTTTAAAACAACAGTTAAGTTTGTGAACTGTTAGTAACAGTTAGGTTCTTCGTAGTGCAGTCGTGTTCGGTTTTGTAGTTCAGTTTGGTTTTTTTGAACAGTCCAAAATGAAACGCTAGAATCTAGATGCCTTATTTACTAAGCTTCCAACCAAATTGTGAAATACACAAAATGTTCTTACATATATTCGTAATGTACATAGAACCATCATACTAAGCCTGAAGGTAACCAAACTTTCTTGAAACACAACTCAAGTATGAAAAATAACTAAGTAAACAGTGGCAATGGCAGTAGCATACTCACCACATGTGGCCATGTCAGAACATTTTCACCAGTTATTGTCTCAACAGAAGGTTCCTCAAATGCACATTGTTTTGCTAATGATAACATGGCAGACACTGCAACCAAAATAAGTAGTAAAAACTGATCAGAAAAGCAATAGATGAAAGGAAATTGGATATTTATAGACTACTCTACCCTAGTAATAGTATAATAAATAGCTCACTAAAGGTTCAAAGAAAGTATTTGGAAGATAGTCTTAGAATTTGAATGTTGGCCTAACTTAAACCCAAAAGCTAGATAGTGGCAGAGGGTTGCCCCCCACTTATAACCACTATCTCGGTCATATTACTAGTAATGTGATTGGGCCTAACATAAGAGTGAGAGTTACCCCCCACATATAACCACCATCTCGTCCATATCACTAGTCAATATGGGATCTCCAACATTTAGGCTTCAACATTTGAAATTTCTAAGAAACTAGGTTTATCCTTTCACTCGCCAAAAAACAGGCATGAATATTTTACTATAATTATTCATATTTTAATATAGCTAACACATGTTCTGATGTGAAAAGCATTAAAATAAAGTGTTATCAATAGTGAATTGTGGAAAATAGCAGAATGCCAAAAGAACAGTAAATAAGCAAATCCAGTTTCAGGATATGTCTATACAAAGTACAATAACATAGATTTTGAAACTTATTTACAATCAGGGATAATATCTAAGTTACTAAACTATACACTTACTATCAATTCCATACACATTGCGCCAAAAGTCGACACTGTCACTGTATCTGTCAGTATGTGTGACAGGAGCCATGTACAACTGGAGAAAAGTACACCAAAAGGTCAGCAATTTTTCATATTTTGGGCAAGACACCAAAAGCTCAGTATTATTGTAATATTGGGTACAAGATAAACCTAATCCAGTAATTACTGAGTTCCCGGATACATTATAGCAATTCTAAGCTTCATGTATAAGTAACCAATAACCATAACTCAATTAGGTTTACAAATCGCCATTCAAAAAAAAATTAGGTTTACAAATCCTCATTAGGCTGGGACTGTACCAGAAAAAATAGCTTTTTAGAAAATGTATTTAACGATAGCATAAACAATAAACTACATATATACTTATCAGTAAAAGTAAATAGAAATACCGTTGCACTTGAAGGAAAAATAAGACCACCAGGTTTGAGCCAGCGATCTCTGGCAGTAATAACACTCCCAAGCATGCTCTGCAAGAAAATAAAATCTTCAAACCATTATAAATCATAAAAAGTGGAGCAGACCCATATTGAACTGAAGTAGTCATGCACACCCTTCCCCAATCCTACCGAAAACGTAAAAAGGAACACAAGAATAATGGGGGAAAAACAAATGTTCTAGATTTTGTTTGTTATTTTGGTCCCACCTCCCAAAAAGAAGATAATTCTCAACAAAAAAATTACAATTGTACCTTTCACATTTCTATATATGGTAACAATTGAGATAATATGCTTTTAACTTGTTATTATATACAAACTTAAGTACTAATTTGTAATTCGATGGAAACTTCTCATGAACCAACTTCTATATATATGCTACCCCTTCCTCCCTAACACGCCGTTGATCTTATCTAACAACAAAAGCATTCAACTTTAAAAAAATAAACACAACAAAGCAACACACACATATTCACGAAGACAAGGAATACAACTCAGAAGCTTCCATATTTTTCACAATAATTTAATAAATATAAAGAAGTGTCGTTAGCTCTTACTCCTAGAATGCTCACAATTTACAATAAGATTTCAATAAAAAGAAGATATGGTTTATCTGCCTTATCATGCAAAATCTGTAACTTCAAAATATAACTAAACTGTAAACGTCTTTGTCTACCGAAATTTGTATATGCCTTTTAAAAAGCAAGTATTTTGCCGGGTTTAACGACGGCTACCCAATATTCTGGAGATCCTTTTCCCGAACCCATACGCGTTAGCTAGCATGGGGGAAGAGCCAAGTCACATAAAAACTCAACAGAGCATCTCATACTATTTGATGTGGGACTTGAACACCCTATAACACCCAAGTCTCTATCATAGCAGTGCCCTTGAGAGTCTTTGTCCCGGCTCTTAGACACTTTATTCAGCCTTTTCAGTTAGCCCTTCCATAGGTAGCTCTCCTTGAGTCACGACAACAAGGTTATGATAACAATTGAAAAGTATCCAACCACTTGGAGAACTCTCCCTTAAAAGTTAACTATCAGGGGGAAGAACCAAGCCACTCAAATACTTCACTGAACATCTCATACTACTCGATGTGGGACTTGGACACTCCATAATACCCTAGTCTCTATCATAGCACCACTCGTGAGATCTCACAAACTTTAGGGGTAGGAGAGTCCAAACCATAAGACTAATATATATGGTGCGAGAGCCTCAAGGCGTATAAGTCTCACTTTTTAGGTGAGACTGCCTGATGTGGAACTCGTAATAATGCAACACCATTCAACATCAATGTCCTCGGCAGCTTTCACTCCACGACACTTAACACAATTTTTACATTCATGGGAACCTTTCAGGAGTAATTTTAAAAGCAGCAATTTTAAAAGCATAAGCCCAAAGAGAGAACCAACCCAGAAGACTGGACTTTTAGATGGGAACGCCCCTAGGGTTCTAACTTCTAAGCCTCACTTTTTAGGTGAGACTCCTGGATGTGGGACTCGTAACAAAGCTCTCTTTTCCTTTTTCAAGCCAATCATTGTAACACATATAGAAGCTACAGTTACAAGAGAAGGAGTTACAGTAAGGATATGAGAAGTCACTTGCAACAGAATTGAAAGTTTTTCCACATTCATCTTTCTGATAATGATAAAAGATACTTCTGCTTATTTCCAATCCATTCGAGTTATTAAATTATCAGTTCCCTCAGAAGTTAATTTATGGTTTCCTCCACTGATTTCATGATAACTTGTTTTAACTTCTCAAAATACATATTTACTCAAAACTTAAAGGTATCCTAATATGCACCTCATATAGTAGCATATAGCCCATCCATTCTGAAATTATAACGTCCACCTCTTCATCAATTTCAACATCCTGCAAAACCCATAGGCTGAGGTAAATATAATGATTGATCCTAATAACGAATATAAAGTTAACAAAGGAAAATTATAAAAATTTCAGGATAAGAAGAAATTGCATAGAGTATTATAAAATTGAACCTAAACATAAATAACATTGATATATTTAGACGGAAAGTAGTTGTAATGTATATTCTATATTTGTTGTAACTTGTAAGTTACGGTCTCTCCAACCTGCCCAACATATTTGCGAGGATAATAACATTATAATGGACAACAAATGGTTTGGAAATTATAGAGGTCAAACCTAGCATCAATATTTTAAGACATAGAATATTACAATGATTGAAAAACATATATTCTTCAGAAGTACCTACCTCAACTCGTCCATGCAATACGATGATAACATCAGAAAGGTTATTTGCTTTAACAACTTCATTTGCCTGTTTGCAAAAGAAAAAAACTAAATTGAAACAATAACTCAAGGTAAAAAGTGCTATTAAACATCATAAACAACCTATTTGCATTGACAAACTTAACCATTAAACCTATAAAAGAGATACAGAAGAACTTAAGCATAGGCAATCCTCATATTAGCCAGCTTCGTGGGATTCATTTAAGCCCTGAGACTAAATTCTAGTATGGCATCAAAGTTAGGTTAAATCACTTGAATAATTTAGAATGAATGATTTGCATTACACAATGGGGCTATACAAGAAAGAATCTCTCAAAATAAGGAAAAGTAGGAAACTAAGGAAACTATATCAACAATAATAAATACAGAGAATAATCTTAATTATGACTAGAAACATGGCCATATGACTAGAAATTACAGCACATTTTATGTAAAGATATTCCAACCAAGAGGAGTAAAGGAAGACCTATTGAATGTGAAAAGTGCGCGGTAGCAAGAATTGGAGGGAGTATGCAGAAAAGAAAATTCTTGTACTATTCTATTTGCATTTTCTATTTCTGTTAGTATTAATTAGTGAGCTCGGTTCAGCCAATCCTATCTTTCGTGATGAACTGTTGACAACAATCCTGCATTTTGTCTCTATGAACTGAGATGAAAGGGAGAGCTCAGTGGCAAGAGGATTGTAACATGAGAAGAGCAAGGAGGTCAACCTTTTTGGAATATACACCATGGGTTCAAAGAAAGACCTTGCTCTAAATAATTTTTTATCAGAGCCCAAACCAGCAGCCTCAAACTATCCATGCAACCAGCAGCATCTAGTTGAATAAGGGTTGGTTGTTGTACAGGTATAAAATTAGTCAGAGTGAATTGGGTATGAGTTAGTTTCTCCTTTCTTGTAAACAATGTCATGATGTTGAACTTTTTACCCATATCCATGTTAACTAAATAAAGCTTATACCAATGAAAAGTGAATCTTTGAAATTATTACCTGCAGAGCAATGTCACTGGCATCAACTGCATACACCTGGAAAGATAAAATTCCATAATCCCGTCCATGTCAAACACTTTGGAGTAAACCATAGGTTGAAAAAACTAGATTAAAAGCTTAATTATGAAAAACAAAAGAAAGCAGCTTAAGAAAATATTGTTATAGAAAGTCTTAGTCCAAAGAGTATAAGTCGACTACAAAAAATTTAAATCACCCATGATCCTCCACAGTTTAAAAATATCAAACAAAAGGAGTAGAGAAGGATAGAAATTAAAACAAGGCAGAAAATCAACCTATACATGATACAGCCACAGCATCCAGCAACTCTAGATTATATAAGTAATATACGGGCGCTAAAACCCAAAATAATTCCTCTAGAAATCCTAATTTGAACAACTACAAACTAAAAGAATTAAACAGAATATGACATATCTATCTAACTATGTTGAAAAAGAAACTAAAGCGATATTCCTTCTTCTATGATAAAAACATGTAAAAAAGTATAAAGTTGGATGAGGCGGAAACTGAAAAGAGGATTTTAAAAAATTAAACAGTTTTGCTTTCTTTTTGATGAAACATACATTTTTTAACAAAATATAAAATGCCATTATTTCATTATCAACTAAAAGAGTATACCAATATCAATCTGAAAGAGCTTACCCGCTTTGCGCCGGCCTGAGCACAAAATATGGAAAGGATTCCTGTACCGCATCCAACATCAACTACGACCTGAAGGCAGACAATAATTAAGAAAGGAAAGAGAGGAAGGACAGGAAACGTGAAAAGCAAGAATAAACTTCAATTCAAATCATATAAAAAAGCAAATCATGCAAGAGCCGTCAATAGTTGATCTTATTCCAATATGTGACATATGTTTAACCTATCAACTATACAATAACATAACCCCCAACAAGAGGCACTCCAGATGGTTGGAAAGCTACCTAATTCACTTGGAGGTGAACAAAGTCCTCATTTTTTCACCAAGAGTAGTAATAGCAATTAAGTATGAATAAAAGTATTGTATTTGTATTAACAATTCACAAAAAAATAAATGGAAGGCAGTAATAGACTCTTGAAGCGAACAATTGTGGCCATTTTATGAGAACAATAAAAATGCCAAAAAAAATAATCATTATTTCCATAAATGCATCATCTGTAGCTAGCATTTCATCTTCTCTCCATCACAATTGAACACATATTTTAGAAAATGAAAATAGTAAATGATTTCACAGAGTACACCCGACTAAGTACTGACTAATTTTCCTTATGAATTTATCCAGAAATAACTGAGCCTGAGCAGAGTTAGTAAAACTCCAAACCAAATTCTCCAAAAAGAATATAATAAATTCCACTTCTACTAATTTCCACCATACAAAACAAAATCAACATACAAAATTTACAAATCTATAGATAACAATGAATTTGTGATTACGAAATTACTTTGCCAGCAATAGAATCCTGATGCCGCATAATTGCTTCCCTATAAGTTTCTGTCCGCACACGATCCTGTACCAAACCAGGGCAAAAAAGAAAACCAAAACATCAAAATAAAAACATTATTTTTGCATTCAACAAAAAATAAAATCACCAAAGAGTAAAACAAACAAAACTACAAAAATAATACATCAATGAAGCAATGCTGCCCTAGGGTTTATGGCATTCAAATATCAAATACAATGTGTAATGTATAATTGAGAAACATTAGAATGAAGAAAGTAACAAAATTGAAACAGATTAAAGAAAAGAAATGTGATAGAGTTAAAAACCTTGATCATTTCTTGGTGAATACCGAGATGAGCATAGGAATGAAAATACGCCATATCGTAATCGGTGCAAGGAGATCGATTAGGTTGTTGTTGTTGTAGTTGTTCTTGTGGTGGTTGTTGTTCGGTATCGGAAACCCTAACAATGGAATTAGAATTAGAACTAGAAGCACGTGAACGGCGAGTGCCACGGCGAGCACGGTCATGGTGACTATGAGTTTGCAACATTCCCGGCGGCGGTGACGGTGGCGGTGGTTGATGGTGGTTGTAGCCGTTAGTATTGTTATTATCGTTCAAAAACATCACACTCACTCACTTCACTCTCGCTGTTTCACTTACAACACAACTGAGCTTTGTACGGTTTCTGCGGAACTAAAGCTATATATATGATGACGACACTGTCATCAAGTGAGGTGAGCTACTTTTTGGTGTCCACATAATATTTGCACGACTGCAAAAATTAATCTCTCGAGTTTTCTAGACAAGATAAACGTGAGTCAGTCATGTTAAAAATGGTGTACCCGTGTTTATACACTATTTTTTTTTGTAGATTGACAAAATAGCAAATCCATTGAAAACTCTCGCACAAAATAGAGGGATCGAGATTCGTACCTCGGTTATGACGTACAATACTAGCAATTTCAACATTTCTATCAATTGAGTTAGAATTTGTGTACTACGTTTATACACTATTTAGTGAAAGGTAGGTTTTGTTAACTTGTGCTTTGACATACAATTACTGTTGTAGATTCTTTATTCAAAACAAATAGTATTAGGTAACATTTTACGATTTTTAAATAAATTTTGACTTTTTTGCCTTTGACATTTTTGTTTCTAACGAAAAGAATGCTGATAAATTGGAATTTAATAGAGAGAAAAATTCGGTTTCACGATGTTTTTAATAAATTTCTATTTTTTTTGTCTTTGACTTTTATATTTCTAGTGAAAAGAACGCCGATGACTCGGAACTCAATAAAGAATATAGATAAAGAATTTCTTAGTAATTTAGTAATAGTAGAACATATGAGTAAACCGGTTAAAAAAAACAAATAACATGAGTAAAGTTTAGCTATGATTATAACCAATTTTAGCTTAAAATAATGAGTAAGAAAAATATTAGCCACCTAAGAATTGGATTTTGCAAATCACCAAAGTGTGATGTTATTTAATTTAAGTGATAAAATTGAAGGAATAAATATACTATGTTAAAGAGAATGTTAACATGTGGTCTTAAGGGTACATGTTAAGAATATAAATGTGGTAAAAATTTATTGCATTTTGTGTATTCATCAACTATTTGAACATTAAATGTCTTGTATCATTATATGCAGTATTTCTACTTGTAGGTAGATTAACATATACTCTTATGACACATGTTAACATGACTTATATACTAATTATAAATATAAATATTGGGTAGAGTCATGTCAACATTTGGGCATTGTCTCCACTAGTATGACTAGTTCCCTACATACATAAGACTGGTTGACATAGGACAGAGATCCTCTCATGTCACATTATGGTGCAGTGGTATGACTGGTTCCCTACATACATGAGACTGGTTGATATATGACAGAGATCCTCTCCTGTCACATTTTGGGACAATGGAATCCAAACCCTTCATTTGTTTTAGTCATTGTAGCTTCAAATTTAAAAAAATAAATAAATGGTGTAGATGAATATTGGACGGAAAAAATTCACGTGAGAGGATCCATTCTCGGTTGATATTACATGCACATAATTAAAATGTAAAAATGATAAGAGAAAAACTCTGAATAATATAGTGCAAATTTATGGGGTATGTATTGCAATGGTAATTTACATCCATATAATAACATTCTAATAAGTCCAGATTGATTAAACAATTTTGTAGTCCTTCTTTGTTGGATTTCTATTAGTTAATGCAAGGCACTTTTTAGAAGCAAATTAACCTTTCCATTACAAAATTATGCACAGAAAATTTAATTATGAAAACATTCATACAAAGCTAAGTTGTTTTTGCCAAAGTTAAACTAAACAGTTTATTCCCTCTTTATTTTACATATCAAACATCCTCTTTATTGTTGCATATCAAAAACTAAAACTGAGTCACTTCAAATCATGTTACATCTGGAGACAAAGCCAGAGTATTACACCACTTGCTCATAACTCGTCTTTGGTTCTTCCATCACTTCCATGTTCAACAAAGGATGCATATGCTTTAATAATTGACTCGTATATTTTGATCCCTTTCAAGTATTCATCTTTGTGAAGATACTGCATAGAGAAAAAGCAACACATAAGTCAAAGTTGAACTCTAAACTAAATGCAGGTAGTAGGTACAGTAAGGTGCATGACATTAGGATACAACCAAAAATACATAAGGTGCAAAGTGTCCAAAAAAAGGTGCAAGGCATTGTCATTTTGTGTAGCCACAATGTTCTGGCACGACCTTCTCCCGGTAAGATACAAGTCAAATCAAACAAACCTACATCATTTTTCAGAACACAAAGTTGAGGTAGTTATATATTCATTGACTCTTATCTTACATGTTTAGGGTGAACACTTTCATTTTCAACAAGCTTATCCCTATGGAAAATAAGTCATAGCAATAGAGACTAATTCAAGCTGAATATGCCAACAAGTAGACTAGTATTTTTTAGAGTCTCACATTTGATACGATATGACAAGAAAAAATATTTATAAGTGGGAGGCATCTGTTACGCTACAGGCCGATTTTGCAGGATAGAGTTAGATTCAACCCAAATTCTAAGATGATATAAGAGTCTATCCCATATCCGTTGGACCATCTGTTACCGGGATACACTCCATATGTCCAATCTTAGTCATGAAGGGTGTATATTGAGAGTTTCAGATTCGGTGTGAAATGGCCGAAAAATGTGTTTATAAGTGAGAGACATTCTTCATCACCTTACAAACGAGTTTTATAGAGTTGTCTGATAATCGCAACCCAAATTCTAACTATTAAGAAACATGGAAACAAAATAAAGGAAGTAAACCGGAATATTTTTTGTCGAGGACTACACTGTTTTAAGCATAACATAGCTAATGCATCTCATCTTCATGAAGGCCTTATCTTAACTATGACATAGTGCAAGCCTCACTTTCTAGTTCTAAATAACAGATAAGATGTATAATCATACAAACAATGACATGACTTGTGTCAATAAGCATACTATCATCAAATAATCAAATAGCCACACAATATATTATAAGAATCACCTCATTGTGGTCATGGAGTAGAATAGGAGTGTTTGCCATAGGTGAGAATCCAATTGCTGGCAATCCAAGATTGCGGAAATAGCGTGCATCTGTGGAGGCAGGAAAGATCTCTGGCTTCCCAAGTTTCCCACCAGCCTCTTGAACAGCATTCTCTAACAATGCCCACCATGGGTTGGAACTGTCAGTTTTGGTGACGAGTGGTTTCCCGGATGCATCATGCCCAGATACCTTCTGTTTGAACTGCCCGAGCTAAAATGTATTAGAGAGTGAATCTAATAAGAGGTAATTTGTTCTCAAAAAGAGGAAAGTCATAAGATAATCAATTGTGTTATCTATAAATTTTGAGAGAAAGCCACAAGGGTAGGTGAACCAGTTATAAAATTTAACACCGTCGTTTTCATTATCAGCCTCTTTCCTTCTCCATAAGAATTTAAACATTGTCAACAAACAAACAAACAGTTGCACAAAATTACAGCCATCGCAACATGTTACACATATACATCTGCATCAACATATGTACATATACATCAATTTCCAGCCTTTTTTTTATGTTGTTTTCTATGTTCTATACATAAACACCCAACTGCATCAACCATAACATTAACCTTTTCACATAGAAAAGATGATAAAATTGTAGAAGATGAAGGCCATGATCTGAAATGTTCTAGTATGCAAAGGTTGGTTCTTAAAAGAAAAAGAAGAAAGTTTCAAGCTTAATGATAGCCATATTTCCTATGGCTGCAGATTTCAATAGAAGTGAAAGACAAAGCAGTCACCTTTAGCTGAGATTATTTGTTACTTACCCTGAAAGACATATTGCGCCAACTAGGTGCCCACTCTTCGGCAATTCGCCTCTCCAATGATTCTGCATCGGCAGTTGGTGGCACTCTAATATCAAATCCAGCTTCTGCTTCAGATGGCTGCAAATTCATGACAAAACCCTGGTGCACAGCAAAAGAAAGATAGAATCATTAGAGAGGAATTCAACAGTAATAATTGCTGAAATTTCTTAGCATGCAAATACAAAAATGAAATGTATCTTTTCAAATATAAGCATGGCATTATTGGCAGACTCCACTAAAATGTATAACAGTATATTGATGTGATAATAGGAAAAAAATGTTGAGCAAGAAAGTGTTTTTGATTCTATTATATTAATGGAATAATCAATTAAATTGTGTCCGTGAGGTGTTAGCTCGGTGATAAGAGTTTGACTTTATAACCTAAAGGGACGTAGTTCAGATCCCTTTGAGGACAGTTGTAAAATAGTCACTAATCTACTTTAATTTCAATCTGCACATAAACTTAAAGTTTAAAATTGTTGTCCACAACAATGATTGTGGCTGCAACATCAAAGTTTTAGAGTGATCACCCCAACTGCAATGCGATGCAATTCAATTTGCACTAGTCTGCAATATCAAGGATTGTGAAATACGCACACGTAACTACTATGATTTATGTTCTACATTATACAAGATATGTTTGATCGATTTGATGGAGTATTAGAGTCGATTAACTTACAGTTGGAGATGGAGTTCCAGCCTTCAAAAAGGCCAAGTTAATAGAAACAACATCACCATCAGCCTTCAAGCCGGCCTTGATCAAGTCAAACTGCGAGGCACGATACCTTCGGATGCTTTCAATACTCTTCAAGAGATTCTCCATAGCAGAGTTATCATAAAGCTTGGACCCATGTCCCGGAGCTCCAACGGCCTTGATCACCAGCCACCATGGGCTCCTCTCTCCATAGAACGCTCTATAATGCTCATCCGGAGAAGCCAACCCTGTTTGTATGTAAGTGAATAAAAAGCTGAGATGAGTTCAATAATGAGTAAAGATTCAAGTCAATCTTCCAAAGTTAGGTATATCATCACCAAATTAGTGTGTTTAGGTGAGCTTTTTAAATAAAAGTATTTGCATGAAATTGATTTTATAAATTAAAAATGAGTTTGAAGCAAATCGATTCATATTTGACAATTTCACACTAAATGCAAGTTAGATGCAAGACCAAGTGTAAATTTTTTAATTTCACCCAAAACTATTTTTCACTTATAGTCAAACCAAGATTTGGAAGCAAATTTATCAAACATGTATTTCGGTTTGCCTGCCAGTAACCAAACAGTATTTCTACTAAATCAGTTTTTATTTCCACAGAAGGCAGAATCAATTCTAATGATTTCCAAGGTGAAACCAAAAACACGTAGCATGTACTTGGAAATATTCAAGTCATTGCATCACTGTGCAGCCAACAAAAAGCTAGGTTTTGAAGGTTCAACGGACCGCAAACTAAGCGCACGGTCACCACATGTTTCCAAAAACATCTTGGATTACTTTTATTTACTAAATGTATCCTTCAAATGCCTAAAATCTAACCAAATTAGTTTTATAAAATTTTTGTGACTCAAATATCTAAATATGCGGTGACACACACAGCCAATTGTATTGTTTTACTATTTTTAAACTAGTACTTCTTCCTCTTTTTCATTACGGGGGATTATCCTTTACTTTGTATTTACGATAACGGTGAATAGATGCATCATACAGTTAATTCGATAAATTTGTTTACATTTACAAATTCTCCCGTGTGAAATAACATAGGGTGAATTTGATCTGCTAAAATATAAGAGACTGGACATAACAACTTCAATTGTACTGTGTTCGATTTTAAAATTGTTCTTGGGATCGGACAAATTGGGGGTAAGAGACGAAACAAAAACTAAAATACTTGTCTCTCACAACTACAAGTTGTCTAAAATACCAAAATAACTTTTTGTTCACCATACACCGTACATGATAACAAGTTGTTCAATACCTTGAAAGTTTATCCTATGTTATTTTGTTTAGTACTTACTCCCACCGGTCTCATATATAAGCAAAGAATCATTTTTAGGTTCATTGAATAACTAACGCATCTAGTCCATATTATGGACTGGATACATCAATTATTCAATGAACTCATATATGACCGGAGGGAGTATCTTTTACAAATCAAACAGACTCCTAATGTAACACTCATGATGATAGTACAAAACAAACAAATATGTGAAATTTCAGCACATGTAATGAGGGAAATACTTTTCATTTTCTTTGAATTGAATAGATAGATATAGTAGTAGATACTAGGTACCTTCATCAAGCACTATACCAACATTCAGTCCTTGAAAAACCTCCGAAAGAGAAAACTTTTCAGCACCATCATGTCCACCAATCTCTTCATCAGGAGCAAAAACCAAATAAACATTCCTTTTAGGCTGAAAACCCCAACCCTTAAGTCTCCTAACAGCTTCAAGATACTGCATACCAACACACTTCATATCCTGAGACCCTCTAGCATAAATTCTACCTACAGAATCCAAATGACCCTCAAAAGGATGATGAACCCATTTATCATGTTCAGCGGGAACAACATCAGTGTGAGAATAAAGCATGATTGAAGGTAGTTCTGGATTTGTTCCATCCCATTTGATAAGGATTAAGGGTTTTCCTGAAACGAGTTCGATTGTTTGGGATTGAAGGGAGAGAGATTTGGCTTGGTTTGTTAGGAAAATTGTGGATTGGGTGTAGTTTGGGGTTGGTTGGTCGGTTTTGATTTGAAGGTATTGTTGAAAACGGGAAATGATGTTTGATTCTTGTGATTCTGATTGTGAAGATGATGATGTTAATGTAAATGTTGATAATAGAAAAGCTATGAGGAGGATGTTGAACTTCATCGTATGCTGATAGAGTGATCGTGGTGGTGAACAGTTACTAGTTCATAGTACTTGAAGTGCTTACTTGTGCTGTTTTTCAGCACTTGGCATAACAACCTTAAAACGTGTACGACTTTTTTTTCTTCATTTTAACATTATGGTTGGATGTTTCGGTGAGTGTTTTTTTTTTTTGTTATAAACGAGGATTAGGGATGACAATGGGCGCCCATGGGTGAGGGTTTTGCAATACCCAAACCCACGCTCAAAACAAACATCCAAACCCAAATTCAAAAGTTGTTTGGGTGGCAAATCAATACTCACGCCCACGCCCATTGGGTTCGGGTTTTTCCACCCAAACCCAAAACCCAAAGCTAACACGCATAATTAATTAATTACTTACCAAAACTCGGCCCAAATTCTTTTTGATAAAATGACAAAATAAAAAAACAAGCAAATGACAATAACATAGTTTAACATAGTTTGCAAATGACAAAATACAATACAATAATATCAAAGTTCAACATAATATATATACTTAGGGTTAATTAGATAATTTCACATATATTCGGGTTGGTGTATGAGTTTCGGGTGTGGGTTTGAGTGATCCCAAACCCACGCCCATAGTTTCGGGTGTCACCCAAACCCAATCAACTCGGGTTTCGCCCGTTGACTTGGGTTTGGGTTCGGGTGGGTCTTCTGGGTTTGGGTTTTCCTGTCATCTCTAACGAGGATAGAACCCGGTACCTTTGATTAGAGGTGCTTGCGGTGCGGTTCGGTTCGATTTTGAACATAAAAGTCATTCTAACCGCGAGATAAAAATGCATGCGGTTCGGTTTGGTTCGGTTGTTTTTAAAAAGTCATCCAAACCAAACCAATGCGGTTATGGTTGGTTCGATTTATGCGGGTTTATCGCGATATAAAAAATATGACGATATTACCAACTTGTTACAAAATAAACATAGGAAATTTTAATTTATTTATTGTTTACATGATATAATATGCGTAAACATAAATTCCATATACATAAGAACTAATTTTTAATACCGATGGTATAGTTTTAGATCGCGTTAAATGATATGTTTTGACACCCTACTATTTTATGGACTTAATTTGGGTTGGGCTTGCTAAATTTGACTATGTAATAAGTTGATTGCTACTAGTTGATAGAGTTAAGTTATGTATTGTGGTTTGGTTCGGTTTTCTAAATGAAAACCGCGAACCAAACCAAACCGCGCGGTTTAGAAGAAAAATGATCCGCGCGGTTTAAAATAAATGTGGTTTTTTGCAGTTTCGGTTTGGATTGGTTCGGTTTGCGGTTTTACTTTTGGATTGGTTCGTATACACGATCACCCTTACCTCTGATATTTATCTAAATATTTAACACCAAATCAAATTTAGTGGTTTCGTTTCCGTGAGTTTAGCTTTAGTTGGTAGAAACATTGCATTATATATGTAAAGTTGGAGTTGGAATTCTGTAAACTCCATTTATTCACTTTAAAAGTGAAATTTCCAGTCATCAGACTATTTGACAACAAAAAACGGAGCGCAATGGATAATTAGAAAGAAAAGAACCTTAAATAAATAAAGAATAAAATGTGATAAAAGCCTAGCCAATAATCTTTTCAACTTTTTTTATGAGAGAATGATCTTTTCTTTGAAAAAATAGTAATCTTTATTCTAATTCCATAAAAAAAAAAAATCTTTATTCTAATCCTTAATCTTTTACACGTATTTACTGGAGTGTAGGTTATTTTATTGTCCCCAACTATATTGTAAGCCTAAACCTTAAAGAATTTCACTACTAATAATACCTAGTTAAAGCTGAAGAGGTTGATTATACATGTAAGTGCAATTGTTGTCCCTGAATATTATTAGATTTGTTGGGGAGTTTGAAAAATCATAGGAGCAACAATGAGTCAATACTACAAGATTATAAGAGAGGGTGCGAAAGCGATTTTTAGTTTTGGATCAAGTATAGAATGTGAGAGACTCACACTTGAGAGAAAGATTGTTGGATTCAAGTGTAAATGGTTAGTTTGGAATCATCTATGAATGAGCAAAATGTTTGATATATAAAAAATGTATCTCATATACCTAATAACTTAAAATTTAGAATAGATATGCAAAGTCTCCCTCTTTTATGATGTTGGAGCATTGACTCATTGATGCTCTCAACACTCCCTTCCTAAACTCTCCAACAACTCTCCAACAAGATTGAAGGGAGGTAGCAAAACAGACTAACTAGCTCTATTTCAACCTGCTCAAAACAAAATTAAAAAATGAAAATGTGAGTTGAAATAAGAAAGTGGGTTGGTATTTGGCCTAACCTATTTTCACCTCTAAATATCACTATATCCACGCCACCACAGGTTGGATTATGTGGGGTTAAAATTTCCAACACATCAAATCAAAAAGACGAATCAAACCGAGAAATCCAATGTGCCCAATTTATTTGTTACCACTACATGTCACTCTCAATGATAGAGTGAACTAGTACACAATATTAGTTTCTTATGTTATCATGTCTATTTTACATTTCAATTTTGAACACACAAAAGATGCACTTCATTTATTTATTTGATAAATAGAGGATTGCACTAACTAACTAGATGGGGAACAAAATAACCCATATAGTCCAATGAAAGGAGGAAATTAAGAATATTTCAATAAGAAAAAGAAAGAAAGAAAAAGCTGCATCATGGTCTTGCTTGGCTAACATATCTGCATAGAGATTAGCCTCATGAAAACTGTGTTAAATTGAAGCAGACCAATCAGGGAGGTTAAGTAGATTAATAACCTCTTCCAATAGATCTTTAAGATATGAGATAGATGTAGCTATGGTAAGGACAACTGTTGTAACAATGGAAGAGTCTATTTTGAAAATAACTTGGTCGAGCTCAAGTTGAAGTTGACGTACTATGTGCATAGCATGGACCAGGCTCCGCATTTCAGCACACTGGGAATTACTATGCCCAAGTTTACGGTAAAAACATTGAACAAGGTCACCACGAGCATCCCTAAGCAACACACCACAAGCATAAGATGCATTTCATATTTTAAAAATAACACTCACAGTAAAGCAAATATTTCTTGTTTTGATAAAAAAAAAACACTTAATAAAAAAAAATTAAGACAAATGGTCATCTAAAATCTAAATTATTAAAACAAAGATTCTGGAAACATTTTCGATGCTTTCATAAAGTGTTTTGAATAAGAATTATTTATCTTTGTAAGTGAACTTTTGACATGCACTTGAGTAATTTCTACAGAAAAGAAAATATTTTTAATGATTTATTCCTTGTGCTTGAATCTTTTCTTTTTGACACAACATGAGCATCTACATTAGATATGTGTGATTCTGATTTGATGAACAATATTCTATTATGTAATGCACAATCCAACCCAGATATATAATCTGCAAATTCCTTCTGACTATATTTTCTGAGTGCAACTTTGCCTCTACATAAGGAACTTCAACTTATTAAAAATAACCTTTGTATTATACTTGGTAATTTATCAAACTTTTGATTTGATCAGTATCATACACCTAAATTCCATAACAGCAGCAGATAGTGTCACAGTTATACACTTGCCAAATTTATGGTTGGGTAACTATTAGCTTGAGACTAAATACGAGCACTAATGTGATAATAGCAACCTAGTAACACCAACTCTAGTTAGAGCCATGTGTGTCCTGATGACGGTGTGGCAATGGACATGGTGGCTTGGTGTTTTATGTAGACGAGTCCCTCTCAGTAGAGGTTACAAACTGATGATGTGGATGCAACAATAGCAAAAAAGTGCATGCATTAAACACTCTAACAGTCAAAGCTTGACAACCTGATTTTTGTGGAAACAAGATTAAAATAATCTAATTATTTGTAAAGGAAAAACTAACCCTTGAAAAAAAAGTTCCCACATAATGATTACCGGCTTTTGAGAAGGAAAGAGAAATATAAGATGATAAGGTAAAACAATGGAAGAGAGGAAGCAAATATTGAATGCATACCACAGATTACCAGTAGTCCTTGCAGGAGCAAAACCCATCCTTGAAATGATGAAATCTATAGGGTTAAATATATTTTTGGTCCCTATAGTTTCGCATAATTTCGTTTTTAGTCCCTGAAGATTTTTTTCACACTTTTTAGTCCCTGAAGTTTTGTCAGTCACTGTTTTTAGTCCCTACTTTTGATCAAACTCTTGTATACTTTCACATTTTTTAACGGCTCTTTGTATTTATGTTTATAATATTATAAGAACATCTCCGATAAAAATTTAGAATTTTTAACATAAGATGAATTATTTATGAATTTTTATGTGCAAAAATCTAAAAAATTCATATTTAATTCATCTCTTGTTAAAAAAATTAAACTTTTGTAAGAGATATTCATATAATGTACTAAACATGACTGTGGAAAAAAATTTAAAATTTCGAATGATATGCACGAGTTGATTGAAAAGTAGGGACTAAAAACACTTACTGACAAAACTTCAGGTACTAAAAAGTGTGAAAAAAATCTTTAGGGACTAAAAACGAAATTCTGCGAAACTATAGGGACCAAAAACATATTTAACCCAAATCTATATCCATCTCTCATGATAAGTTCCCTTGATGTAACTAAAGACAAAAGCTTTATTACCAAGTGACAATCATCACAGACACGGAGATTCTTCATTACACATATCGGCATCCAAGATGGCAGATTAAGCAACCCAAAGGCAAAGGCCAGCTTTTCACTATGATATTTTGTAGTCCTATGAACAGAAGAGTCTACACTAACATATTTTCCGGTACCTTCTATCTTCTTCATCATCTCCTCGAGTTTTATATAAACTTCCTTTATCTGGGGATGACCGGTTTCATCTACAGTGAAAACATGTCCTCAGTTATCAACCTTTATCCAGCTACAACCTGGACTCTTTCGAATTCCTTTCGTTTTCTTAAATTTTCTCATATCAGCAACATTTTCTAGCTCTCCAGATTCACTATATATATTTGCTAGAAGGACATAACCTCCAGAATCTTCGACGTCAAATTCCATCAACTTCTTTGCAGAAGTTTCTGCTAGTCTCGAATCATGATGAATTCGGCATGCTCCTAGTAGAGCACTCCAAACAATGGCGTTTGGCTTAAACGACATTCCTTCAATCAAACTCTTGGCTTCTTCTAATAACCCTGCTCGTCCGAGCAGATCTACCATACAAGCAAAGTGCTCATTTGTTGGAGAAATGCCAAAAACTCGAGTCATGGAATCAAAGTAATGCCTTTCTTTGTCTACAAGCCCCATGTGACTGCACCCGGATAAAACAGAAACGTAGCTTATATGATCAGGCTTAGACTTCCTCCTCGACATATCCTCAAAAGTTTCAATTACTTTAATACCTAAACCATTTTGAGCAAATGCTGCAAGCATAGAATTCCAGGAAATCAGGTCTTTGGCATCTATTGAGTCGAAAACACTTTTTGCTTCTTTGATTAGTCCACATTTTGAATATATCGTAACTATACTATTTGCCACCGAAACATTCGAACTGAGTCCAAACTTTGTAGCATGAGTTACAACTTGCATCCCAAGTTTAATTAAAGCCAAGTCAGCACAGGCCCGGATTGAAGTAGTGAAAGTGATCCAATCTGGTTGGACTCCATTGCTCCTCATCGAAACATACAGCTTGAGACCTTCTTCAGAGAAGCCATTTTGAACATATGTGCTTGACATGGAGTTCCAAGTTACAATGTTCCGCTCAGGCATCGTATCAAAATATTCTCGGGCTTTGTTAATGTCTCCACTCCGAGAGAATGCACTGATCATGGCAGTCCACGATATGGTATTTCTAAGCGGCATTGATCTAAACACAAGATCAGCTTTGTCAGTATGTCCACACTTTGCATTCCCTACAGGAGCAGAGGAATCCATCCCACTTTTGATTGTATATCCATGAAGTAGTTCTCCTGTAGCAGCAAAATGTTGACTTGAACAAACCCCAAAAACGGTAGGAAGGATAAATTCATCCAACACCGCAGAACTCATTCTCATTTGGTTAAACAATATCAAAGCATCTTCGCCATGGCCAAATTGTGCCACACCATTGATCAAAGAATTCCAAGAAACATGATCGCGCTCCTTTAAACTGTTATACACACGTTTAGCCAATCCTAGGCATCCACATTTAGCATACATGTCTATAAGACCATTACCCAAAATCAAATCCAAGCGAAAAATCCAAGCATGCAAATGAGCACCCCATTTAAAATCAGAAATGTTGGCACATGAACTAAGTACACTTCCATAAGTCATGAAATTTGGGATAAAACCCTAATTACACATCTCTACAAACATGGCAAGACATTGAACTCCAAAACCATGTTGAGAGAAAATCGATATCAGCGTGTTCCAAGAAACCTCATTGTGTTCAGGCATTCGGTTAAATATCTGAAGAGCTTTATAAGGTCCATATGTTTGAGAATAACCATAAACCATACTATTCCAACAAAACAAACTCGGTCTTTCAATGTCAAAGAAAACAGTCTCAGCCAAATCAATATCTCCACACTTCCAAATCCTAACTTGACCACCAAGTCATGTAACTGAATAGCCAATTGAGTATCTCCAAGCGAGCCACAAGCTTTCATTACACTAGTAAACGAAAAGGGGTCATAATTTCCACCTCATTAAACTAAAAGTCTCAATACTCCGAGCATGAAAACCATTTTGAGTATAACCAGATATCATAGTAGTCCAAGAAACAGAGTCTTTAACTCTCACAGGCATTTCATCAAACAGGTTCTCTGCTTCTTTCATTCGACCAAAATTAACCAAAGCATTAATCATTGTGTTCCAAGTAAAAATATTAGGCTGATGGGTCTCTTGAAAAACTTGAAAAGCATCATGTATTAAGCCACATTTAGAGTACATGTTGAGTAGATTGTTGAGTAAGAAAAGGGAAGTGTCTAAACCGGAGAGAATGAGTTGAGCATGAAGTTTGCAAGCAATGTGTGGGGATTTGTGGGAGAAGCTACAATGCTTGAATTGAATGCATCGTAGAACTTTTGAGATATTTGCATGTAAGACATTGCTGGTTGCAAAATCAGTGCAACTTATTTTTTTTTACTGTAAACACTTTGTGCTATGAGCTGCTAGATTATTCTTCCTGCTTATGAAAGACACAGAAGCCATGGCGATGTACAAGGCGATGAAGCTCGCGATCCATTGCTGCTTCACAAAGATGATCTTCGATGAGCCAAATCGGGTTTGGATGGAAGAAGTTCCAAATGGGCTTTGGGCTCAACTGTACTGTGATATTGTGAAGTTTCTTTTGCCGCTATTTCTCAAATTTCTCATTTTATAACATCAGCAGCATCAAGCTATTTAAGTAGTAGATATTTAAGTAGTAGATGATGTTTTTTTTCTTTCTAAATTTCTTATTAATATTTTATAACATCCGCTATTTAAATAATGAACGAGTAAAAAGGGCGCGCGAGAAACTTATAGGGCGCCAAAAGAAACTTGTTTCTTAATTCGGGTTTTGGCTAATCGTTAATTTTGATCGGTCTCAATGACATATCAAATTATTTTAAATTTCTTTACAAAAAATTATGGAAGATCCATATGATATAAACTTTCAATCCAACAGTGAATTTTATAAAATTATTCGTTGTGATGAGGGTTGACCCTAAGTTTTTGGAGGCCATATGCAAATATAAAAAGTGACCCTTTAATAAATAAAAATGCAATCTTTTTAAAAATAATTATCCTTGATTTAAATTACAAATAGCATACAAATAAAATAATCATCCTGCAATTAACGTAAAAAGATTCATAGTCTGATCAATAACAATAAAATATTTTCTAACTACTTAGAACAAGTTATTTTTGGAACATATTTTGAAGGAAATTCATCAATTAAGTAATGTATTAAATTTTACACCCCCTAACTTATTAAAACTAAAACTCCATAAAAGGGATGATGGGCCTAAGAATTAGGCTTTTGCAGTTTGTTGTGTAATATATTAATTTTTGCACCCTCTAATTTATTAATACTACTACTTTTAAAAAAAAATTAAGCTCTCATTTTTAAGAGGTCCGATGCCATAGCACATGTTGCACATGTGTCTGGGTCGGGCCTGGTTGTGATGTTTTTTACAACTTGTGCACCATGGAAGACTTACACATTATACTTTTTATAAATAGTGTTGTGTAATACATTAGTCTTCCATGTTAGAACGCCCTTAATTCATGTTATGATTGTCAAACTAGATGTAACATTATCGGGATATGGATCGAGTGAAGTCAAGTTTGTGATTGCATGCAGTTGAAAAGATCACAGTCATCAAATTAAGATCAGACGGTTCAGATTTAAAAGTTAAAATATTTATATTTTAAAAAACTAAAACTACATTAAAATCTGAGTGGTCAAATTTTGATCAAACGGTTCAAAGCAGCTTGACTGCACTCATACCGACTGTCGTGGATCCATTTCCAACATTATAGAGGTGTATCTATCTGACACCAAGATCAAACATTCACCTTTTCAAAAAGATATCAAACACTCAAATAATTAATCGCAAAAAAAAAGTGTTAAATTAAAAAAAGTTGTATCTATCTATACACAATGTCCTAAATGGTTACATCTGGCAAGGGACTGGAACAAAAAAAAAATGATTGAAAATTTGACAGTTAGCATGGCTAATCAGATTTTAGTCGTTCATGCTCCTAATAATTTGGATGACCCAGATGCAATTGAGCGATTAGGAACAACATGCGGCATGGTAATATTTGTGGAATATATGGGGAGTAGAATGTCATCATGCCTTGAAAAGAATTACACAGACTTCAAACTTTTATGTGAGTGATTGCGCCTGAATGTATCCTTACTAATTCAATCTTTTTATAATATCAATAAATTGTAATTGTTTGATTACAATTTCTAAAACGATTGTGATATGGGGGTAAATTATTTTATACAATGTATAAAAATTAAACTCTTAAATGGGTTTATACACAATTAGTTGCCACCACTATCCCACTTAAGAAGACAAAATAAACAACCTAATACATGCTGAGGCCTCAATTGGAAGGATGAAAATCAAGACAAGTACATCTAAAAATTATATGAAGACAAAGAAATGACCCACAAACAAGAGCAAGGTTAATGGTACTGAAATCACTTGATGTCAGAACTGACCCTCAAACTAAATTAGATGCTTCAGTAAATCAAATATTAATGGTGAAAAAAAAAAAAAGAGCAAGTCCCTTTCCCTCAACCACTTTACAGTTCACATGGGAGCATAACTTCTACAAGAAAAGCATTAGAAGTTATAGGAGTAAAACCAAAACAAAGGTAAATGCCACACACTAAGCTATCGAGCAGAGAGAAGTAAATGCCACCTGTCCACTCTGCTCAAAATAAATGCCTACGGTTCAAATAATGCATCTACATAAAGGAGAGCTTCAAACTTGTAGCAAATAAACAGCTCAAATAAACCAATACTGATGAACAAGAGATAAAGTACCTTCCCATGGATCAACACCATCACATAAGACAGTAAGAAACTAAGCAAGAACCCATCTCAACTTACTTTCCTTTACAACCATAAAGACAAGCCTACTTTCATCTTTCAACAAACTCCAAAGGTGGATGGAGAAGGGAGCCATCAGATGGAATCCTTAAACACACCATGTTTATCCGACTGGCACGGTGCTTCTTCCTACAAATTTTTATTTCAGTCGTTTATATATCTCTCTTATCTAGAGCTTAGCACGAATGATGTTAATATTAAGATTCTATTGGGCCAAAGATTTTATTACTAGGGAAGCACTTGGTTCCTTCCATTGACTTTGGTATAACCTGAGACTTAATTAACTATTAGGCATATGTTATTTATTTGTTTTCCATTTGGAATATGACAATTTATATATTTTCATTATAATCATAATAGTTATGTATAATGTGTATTAATCAAAGTTGAAATCTTCTTTATTTTATAAAAGAAATAAATAGAAGTTGTATCCTTTATATAAATGTATAATGGAAAATGCTAACAAGTACTATTAGAGTTAGAATATTGTTTAAGGTATCAAAAGAGTTAATTTTAGTATAGAAAATTGTGTATTTTTTATTTTAGCAAGTGTTTGACTTGTATTTTCAAGATAAAAACATTTATGGATTATAATAATGTCATTTGAATATTTGTTAGTATGACTCATGTATAACAATGTCATTTGAACATTTATTCATTCACGGATGAAATTTCTTTTTATAGATTATTATATTGTGTGTATTCACGTTAAAACTATGGAAATGGTCTCTTCAATTTCTTTTGAGAAATAGAAAAAATTCTAATAAATGTTTCCATATTTCTTTTGAGAATATTAGAGATATTTTTAGAAGACACTAACCTTACGCGTGTTTGTATTGCTATGGGGCAATCCCGCAAAAAATGAATAGTGGTTTCATTGTCTCTATCACAAGCAAAGCATGTGAGAGAGGCTCAAACTACTCATTTGCTCCTACGATAATTATTGAGTAGTTGCTCATGACCCGCCATCCGCATAAAAGTTTGAATTCGATGAGGGTATTTCCAGCTCCACAGGGTCTTCCAATCCCCTGAATGGGTTGAGCTATAATGTTTAGAGAATCATATGCACTTTTAACTGCGAAGTCCCTCGTGTTGGCTCCTCCCCCAACCAATATTGTCTTGTCCGTCAGATGTGTTTACATGACAATATATATCCTATTTATAGGATAATATAACGGGCCTCTGAAATGAACCAATTCTTGGTGGACATCCACTCAAATGTTCATAACAATTTTTTTATAATAAAAACCCGCCAATTTGCTTTAAATTAAAAGTGATAACTATTTTTTGAAATTTTCTCAAAATAGAATTTTTTATAATAGTGAATAATATATTTTATTTATAAATTCTTATTGCTAAATATATTGCTCAACGTTTTCTCATTGAAGCATTGTAATTAAGATTTTTTGGCTCTCGAGCATGTATTTTTACAATCCTTAGAACTTGATATGAGACTAATCATTGAGTAGGTAATAAAATATGGCAAATGCTAATGAGTGTCCACGAGATACTCTTTAAACCTTTAAATAGTAAGTTTTTTATAGAATTTTTATGGAAATGGGTAGGGATGGCAATGAGTGCCCATGGGTGAGAGTCTTGCAATACTCAAACTCACGCCTAAAACAAACACTCAAACCTAAACCCAAACCCAAAGGTTGTTTGGGTGTCAAATCAAAACCCACGTCCACGCCCATTGGGTTCGGGTTTTTTCACCCAAACCCAAAACTCATAGCTAACACGCATAATTAATTAATTATCTACCAAAACTCGGCCCGAATTCATTTTGATAAAATGACAAAGTACAAATACAAGCAAATGACAAAATAACATGGTTTAACATAGTTTGCAAATGACAAAATACAATACAATAATATCAAAGTTCAACATAATATATATACTTAGGGTTAATTAGATAATTTCACATATATTCGAGTGGGTGTATGGGTTTCGGGTGTGGGTTTGAGTGATCCCAAACTCACGCCCATAGTTTTGGGTGTCACCCACACCCAAACTCAGTCAACTCGGGTTTCGCCTGTTGACTTGGGTTTGGGTTCGGGTGGGTCTTATGGGTTTGGGTTTTCCTGTCATCCTTAGAAATGAGTAAAGTCAACGCATTAGAAATTGTGTTGGTTAACTTTTTAAATGGAATGCTTAAAGAGTGTCCCGGGGGCACTCGTTAGCAAAACCCATACAATATTTAATGTTTTTAAAATAGTAAGCTACCTCTTAATAGACGTTTCTATGAATTGAACCCGCGATAATTGTCATGCAGGATAGTCATGTTAACCCTTAAAAGATTGAATTATCATGTCATACATGTATAAAACTTTCACGGTGATTAATTTTCGTCAAAAAATATGTACATTGAAAATAAATAAAAATATTCACAATACAATTCACTTTATGTCTCAATATATATTGGACCACCCTTTAACTTTAGTACTAGTACCATGTATACCTCAATGCATGTAAGTTGTAACACTTCCAACAGAAATATAGCCACTACGAGAAATTAGCCAAATATCAAATTTACTGTAGTGATTGGAATTAATGTTAGATGCAATATTACATAGGTGGATGCATCAAAGATAGGGTCAAATAGATTTTTGTCACAAAAAAAAGTTTAATAGTAAAAAAAATTGTTCTGTAGCTAGGAGTCGAACCCATAATTCAAATCCTGAATCAACCTTGTAAACTACTACAGATTTCATGTCAAATTAATGTAAATTATATTATATATATCACTCTATATGAAACCACCTTTAGAAAAATATTATTTTTATTTTTAGAAAATATTATCACTGCTCTAATAATACACACCCCTTTGTTGCAGTTCATTTCCAAAATAAACTGTTTATAAATTTAGGCAAAATTACGTTTGTGTCCATTAACTTAATTATTGTTAATATTATTTTATTCATTTATTTTGTTTCATAATATTTTAGTTCGTTTACGGTATTTGAATATAGTTTTTTCTTTGTGCCCCCTAAAAGAAAATCATAGATTTAATTAAAATATCATACACAAATATAACAAATGTGGTGAATGCAATTTATAATGACGGTGATAACTCTGAATTTAGTTCCCTTATTTATAATATAAAAAATGTTTTAGTTTTTAATTTCAATTTTATTGTGAAGTTTATTAGACGGCAAACAAATATAGTTGTTCATATGCCTACTATAGGACAGTCATTTCTTGGTCTAGTTGTTGTACTTTTGATGTAATATTGCTTTGTACCACTCTTTTTTTGAGTAATGAAATGATGTGAGCCGTTGATTGTCAAAAAATCATACACACATATAAATGAAGAACAAAAAAAGAAAAAAATAACGTAAAAGAAAAAATATAAATGACTAAATTGTTACTTGAAATTAAGTTGAAGAACCACCTAAGTAATTTTGCCATAAATTTATCAATCTTTTTGTCCCAAATGAGTGACATACTTTTTTTTAGTCAAGTAGCCTAGTGACTAGAAAATCCACCTTAAAGGTGAATAAGTGGAGTGTCCCGGGTTCTAACCCGGACTCCTGCACATATAGTGCGATATCCCTACTAACTGTGGTCTATATATATGGGCTTACGACACAGTTACATAGGCTCAGGCCAGCTTATTTATTTAAATAAAGCATGTTAAAACTTTTTTATAAGCCTATTTAGCTATAAAGGTCAGAGTTCAGACCATTAAAAATGTTTTTTAGGCCTACTAGGCCGGCCTATATTTAAGTAAATATAAATAATATATTTTTACATTTATTATTATTATTATATATTAAAATTTGTACTTTGATTAAATTATAAATCTTTTAACTTTTTCAGTAGTTTAAATTTATTAATCTAGATTAACTTTTCACATAATTAAATATTTTATTATAAGCTAAAATTGAAATATAATGTCATATATAGACAATTTATGTAAAATATCATGTTAAATATCAAAATGAAGTCTAATTTCGTCGGTTTATTAGTTAATTAATATATTTAAAAATAAACATAATTATTTATTTAAATATGTTAATGTGAAATAAGCTTTTAATTTAAACAAGCTAATAGGTCATCCTAGACTTTCAAAAGGTTAGGCTCAAACCTAAAATATAAGCCTATGACAGGTCACAGGTCAAGCTCGGACTTTCAATTTTTTAACATTGTTAAGCTCAGACTTACAAAGCCTAATTCAGCCTAACTTATTCTCGTCCCTACTATATTATATTAAAAATTCAAAAGGTTAGTTGTTTTGAAAAAAAATCTTTTTCTTTTGCAAAAATGTCGTCAATTTTGAAACAAGATACTATAAATAAGAAGGGTAATTTGACTCATATTTAGAGGATACCCGCAAAAATACCCAAAATGAATGGGATAAAAACTCTCATTTTGGGCGGAGACCGGTATGAATAATTACCCACAAAGATGAGCGGGTATGCGTGCGGGTACGGGTATCCTAGTACTCACTCCGCCCCATACCGACATAATATTTATATTATTATATTATTATACAATAATATATATATATCAATTTTTAAAAATACAACACTACTATTAAATTGCGGGTAAAGGTACGGGTATGGGCAGGGACGGATCTACCTTGTCTTCAATGGGGGCTGGTGACCCCACTTCATCATCATTTTTATAACCAATAATCCCTTAGTTAGACTTTTTGACCCCAGTTCAAAGTATCAAAATGTCCCCACATCAAAGAAATCCCTTTTATGATCAGATACTATACACTATTAAAACATATTGTAGAGTATAATATTTCTCTAATATTTATGTAAAGTGAACAAAAGTTGTGTCTCGGAAATTAAATGGCGTTAATTTAAATCAAATTACTCAAATACTAATATTTAAAACAAAATACATAAGGTTTTATTATATATTCGGTTTTGCTTAAAAAACAAAAATTATATATTTGGTTTCTTATCTTTATTTTAGGTTTTAAGTTAGTCTTCTATATTTTAAAAGTCTCAATTTAGTTCGTTATGTTACTTATGTCAACTTAAGTTGGTCTTTTTTATTAACTTTTGAGTTAATTTACTCTAACATTTTATTAAATTTTGAGTTAATTTTGTCTAAAACTTCCACTTGACACCCTCCTAAGTTGTCCACGTATGCAAGTTTGCTAGTGTTGAATAAGAGAAAACAATAAGAAACAAATTGAACAAAAATAATATTGACAATCACCTAATATAATGTGTTTACATTATTTACATAATAAAACAATACTACTACCTTGGTATTTATAACCAAGTGAATAATTTTAAATCTAAACTAAATCCTTTAATGATAGGGAATAAAACAAACAAATCTAAAAATATATTATCAACAAATATAATATAAAACTTATACATATCTTAAGAGATATTTTCTATTCAAACAGCTAGTTACATCATAATTTAAACCGAAATTTGACTAAAAGGACTACATTAAAATTTTTTAAATTTAAGGGACTAAAATAAAACCTAAAATAGACCCAAGAGACTAAATATGTAATTAAGCCAAAATAATATTTTAATCTTTATGATAAATAAATTTGACCCCACTTATTAAATCTTCTGGATTCGTCTCTGGGTATGGGTACTTAGGTACCCATAAGGTATGTGCACGGATACAAAGATTGTTACCCACACGGGTATGAAGACGAGTACGAGTATTTTTTATACTGTGCCTGTGAGTATGAGGATGTGTATTATAGTACCTTAGAAATACCCTACTCATTGTCATACCTAACTAAAAAAGAAGTTAAATTATAATCAGTGTTTGATATGCTAAAAAATAAGAAATTAAATGGAACAATTTTAGTTGTATTGTGTTTAATTTTAAAACTAATCTTGAGACCAGTTAAATTAAGGGTTGATGGACCGAGTAAAAATAGAAATTTTTGTCTCTCATTAAATCACATGACAAATTTTTGTCATCGACAATTCGACAAAAATTATCTAAAATATCAAAATAATATTTTGTGAGCCAATCATCATAAGAACTAAGAAGACAATATTTATTCAATACTCTATGAGTCATGTTAACGTGTGTCCTAATAGCATATGTTAAGATGCCTTAATATAGAAATTCTACATTTAATGATACAATAAATTTAATACTTGTGAGATAAAATGCACAACTAATTCAATAAATAATTTTTAAATTTATTTCCTTAACATGTGCCCTCCATACTCTATTATTCTCATGCATCATTCTGTTTAAGTTTGGGTTCACTCCATTTACTATTCATCCATTTAGGAGAGAGATAGACCCAATAGAAGATTTATGGGACTCATTAAAGGTGTGTCCCACAAATCTTATATTATGTCTATCTCTTTGCTAAATGAGAATAAATGGAGGAGTAGTAAATTGAGTGAACCCAAACTCGTTCGGTTTAATATTTGCCCCTTACAAATAAAAAGACTCTATATGTAGATGCAGCACTGTAGCAGTAAATATTAGTGTGGGAAATTGGTGATCTAAACAAGAATTAATGAGGAATCAAAGCAAAAATTCAAACTACATTAAAGATTATGAAGAAGAGTGAGATTTTCAAGAGTATTAATTGTTTCTTGTGTATCCAATTGGTTCATTGGTTAAGCGCGTGATGATAAATGTCAGTCTCTATAATAAATCTTCTTCCATTCCACATGCATTCTTCCTCAATAAACTCACCATCATTTCATCTCTTCTCAATTTCTCTCATTCTGTCAATTTCTTATTCACCATTGTTACCTTATATTAGTCACATTGATTCATCAACATTTTCTTAGAACAACAAAGTGACAAACACTTTCCTAGGAAGAAGTTAGATATAGCAAGGTGAAGTTTATATTTTGAGGCATATATACTTGCCATAATTTTCAGATTTGATCATTTTGATTTTGCTAGTCTTGATTGTGTTTAACATGTTGAAAACTCACAACAAAAAATACTTATTCATTTTTTATTTTAAATTTTGTGTAAGTTAATAAATATACTACATGCTTTTATCCATTTGCATGCTTCTTATTATAATGTGAATATCATACTTACATCATAATAGTTTACAAATCATGTGAATATTCATTTTTTATTTTAAATTTTGTGTAAGTTAATAAATATACAAGCTTTTATTCATTTGCATGCTTCTTATTATAATGTGAATATCATGCTTACATCATAATAGTTTACAAGTCATTTTTTTTTTATCTTAAATAAGTCTGCAACTGCATTACACCGCAACTACGAACACATTTTGTATATCGTGATACTCCACAAATATTCGTTAGTTTATGTTTTTGCCACAATATTTATTTGCAACAATATTTTAAAATTAACCTTTGTTGAAGAAATATTGTGATTTTTTTTTTTTTTGCATTAGCCCTTTGATTCTTAGGAGAAGGGGGTCTGGTAATTCAAAATTTGGCTGTGAGGTTAAATCGAACTAAAATATTGTGATTTTGTTGAAACCATGTATTTCTTATTAATTAAAATCATAGTGAGATATCATGATTATGTCACCAAAACTTGCATTAAAAATGTTCTTTATTATGAAAATAAAAACTTCTTGAAACTAGATTTTCCAATTATATATGTTGACAAATTAATGTTCATAATTTATTTATTTATATCATATGATGTTGATTTCAGGTGCTTTGAGTCAATGGCTGGAGTAAGAGAACAAGACCAATACATGCCAATAGCAAATGTGATTCGAATAATGCGAAGAATCCTTCCGTCACACGCAAAAATCTCCGATGATGCAAAAGAAACGATTCAAGAATGTGTTTCGGAGTACATAAGCTTCATAACTTCCGAAGCAAACGAGCGTTGCCAAAAAGAACAAAGGAAAACAGTTACAGCTGAGGATTTACTTTGGGCTATGGGGAAACTTGGTTTTGATGATTATGTTAATCCTTTAGCATTTTACCTTCAACGTTACCGCGAAAGTGAAGGCGAACCTGCTTCTGTTCGACGCACTTCTTCTCGGGCTTTGCCTCATGCTCTTCCTCTTTCAATGCTGCAGCAGCAGCAGCAGCATCCATTTTCATCGGCTATGCCGGCTTCGAATAATGATAATAATTTTTATGGTGTTGGTTATGGTTTTGATTTTGATCAAGGGTTTTATAGAGATGGTGTTGGTGATGGTGGTGATGCTTCTTCTTCTGCTGCTTTTGTACCGAGTTTTGATCATTGTTTTCCTCATCTCAAACGTGACAATAATAACATGTGATGATCAATTAATGTATGAAGTGGTAGTAAGAATTTTAAGCTTAATAGCATGTATGTCCCTTATAATTATTTTATGTTTAAACTTTCAAGTTGTCCTTTATATTTGAAATATTTTAAATTGGTCTCATGTTATGTGCGGTAAAATTAAGCTATAAGTTAGTTATAGTTGATGACTAAAAAACAATTTATACTCGATGATAGTTTATAGTTGAAAAATTAATAAAATTGAATTAAAATGTTTGACAAATTTAACTGGTGTAGGTTTAAAATGACATGATAAAAGTAATTATTATATTTTAAAAAAATATAGAAATAATAAAATGAAAATAATAAGGGTAAAAATGAGATAAAATATAAGCTAAAACACTACTAAAATAACATCTCAAAAAACGCTATAAGTTAATTAGAGAAACTTATTATTGAACACATCTCATTTTTATCAAATAAGCTTATAAATTAGCCCAAAATTGGATTTAGCAAACAGAGACTATTGCTAGTTGGTAAAAAAATAGTGGATGACTTATAAGCAATTGAAACTTGAAGCCAAAATTGAACAATTGTGAAACTATGAGCGTTAAAATCGAGCAATTAAACTTAGAGGCCCAAAATCAAATAGTTGCAAAACTTGAGGGTCAAAACTTCATTTAAGCCTTAATATTATTGATGCTAAGAAAGTCCTAAAAGTTAGAATGGGGGTTCAAACAAAGCAGAAGATTTCGATCCTGAGACAAGTTAAACACTTGAATGTTTTAAAAACCCACTTGGTTGGTCTAGTCGTATTGGCTTGAAACATGAGAGTATGATCTTCCTTAAGGTCTCATGTACGATTATCTCTCGTGCCAATTTGAATAAGCTAATTTAGCTACTTCAAAAAAACAAAAAAAAACTTGAATGTTTTTTTGCCTTTACGAGGTTTCGGTCACCAAAATATAATAACATAAACTCGTGATGTTTTTCAATTCAATTTTAAAATTTATGGAGAATTGAATTGAAAAACATCACGACTTTGAGTTTTTATGTTTTGGTGGTCAAAATCTCGCAAAGGCACAAAAGATTCGAGTGTTGAACATGCATTGTGATCGAAATCTACTGCTTTGTTTGAACGTCAATTATATTCATATGCGCAACGGCGCACATATTTTGAGTTTGCTTGTAAAACTCAAAATTGTTCAAAACATAAGAAGTTGATTTTGCTATAATCGCAAGGCAAAAAGTAATTTTTGGATTCTAAATGCACCACATGTTTAAGATGCTCAAAATTTGCTTCTAGTTATCTCCATCGACGAGTTAGGTCATCATATCATAAAAATTGAAGACCAAAACAGGAGAGAGATCAAATGTCTTTTTTTTTTTTTTACAATTGAGAGATCAAATGTCTTAATATTTTTTAAAATAGAAGAACCAAAATTACAAAAAATAAAATAAATGACTAAAATCAGCTCTTGACTTCTCAGGTTTCGGCTACTATGGATGATGCAGAAAAACTCATATGGCATCCTCAGGTTCCCTTGAAGGTCTCAATCTTCGTGTGGCGTCTACTACGTGACAGGTTACCCACAAAAGCAAACCTGGTCACTCGCGACATCCTTTCTCCGGCAGATGGTTTGTGTGTTCCTAGTTGTGGAGCGGCCGAGTCAGCCCAACACTTATTCCTCTCTTGTAGTACTTTTGGTTCTATTTGGGCGTTAGTGCGTTCGTGGATTGACATCACATCAGCGGATCCCACTTCTCTATGTGACCACTTTGTTCAGTTTACTTATTTCGCATGTGGATCTCAGGCGCGTCGTTCCTTTCTGCAACTCATCTGGCTCACTTACGTTTGAGTTGTGTGGACGGAATGAAATCACAGATTGTTCAGGGGCTCAACAAGCAGTTCTCATCAATTGTTGGACAAGATCAAACTCTTTTCTTTTAAGTGGTTGAAGTCGACGAGTGTTACTTTAGCTTCAAACCCCCATAGCCGGTGGTCCAGTCCTATGCTTTGTTTGAGTCTTGTATGACTTATTTGTGGTTTCTTTCTTGTGACTCTTTGTAAACCTTGATAGTCTACCCCGTACATCTTGTGCTGAGAAGACTATTTTATTGTTTATATATCATTTTGGCTTGTTCAAAAAGAATAAATTACAAATTTAGTAAAATAGGGGATCAAAATTTCATTTAAGCCATTTTTTTTTGTTACAATTTTAAGCCAATTATTAACATTAAAATAAATGGAACATATGTATATGTAAAATGTATATTCACTGAAGAACAATCAAATCTGAGAGATTAGGCGGTCATTATTCACCTCACTACAAACACTTTGCTGCTAACCCAATGCTAACAACAAACACTTTTTCTTCCACTCTTTCTCTATCACCATATTCGAATTGAGTTAGGGTTTATCTTTCTCCCAATCCAAAACCCTAATTTCCCAATCTCGATTTCACTCCATAAACCCTACTCACTACAACCATGACGAAAGTCTACGGCACGGGAACATACGATTTCCGCCGTCATAGAGTGGCGGAGTATCCACTAGCTGAACCAAAACCAGTAGAATGGAGTCAAAAAGGAGGTGGCGGAAGTTTACCTAGTACAATCACTGTTTCTGAGATTCAACGTGATCGATTAACGAAGATTGCTGAATCTAACTGGTTGAAAGGTAGTGAGAAGAAAAAAGATTTCGATCCTGAACTTGTTGTGAAGATTTATGAAACTGAGTTGTTGGTTAAAGAGGGACAAGGTAATAAACCTGTTCCTCTTCAGAGAGTTATGATTTTAGAAGTTTCTCAGTATTTGGAGAATTATCTTTGGCCACATTTTGATCCTGTTAGTGCTACTTTTGAACATGTTATGTCAATCATCATCATGGTCAATGAAAAGGTTTGTTTTTTATTTTTTTTATTTGATTATTTGTGTTACATTTCTTCAATTGTTTATTATTTTTGTAAATTTAATTCGTGGGTGGATAATTTTATGGATTAAATGTGTGTTTTTGAATTGCAGTTCAGAGAAAATGTTGCTGCTTGGGTTTGCTTCCATGATAGGAAAGATGTTTTTAAAGAATTTCTTGAGAGAGTTATTCGCTTAAAGGAGGTATCTATCTATTTCTATCTTTATGCATTATTATTTGCTATGTAGCACTTTAGTCAAGGCATGCCCAAGTGTCGGTTGCCTACTGGCACAACACTGTGTGATTACATACCATTACTTCTATTTTGTCAAATTGTTGCCGGTGTCTATGTGTTAGTGTCGGTGTTGTGTCTGGTGTCCATGTATGTGCTAGTTTCTCTTTGTTTTAGTTTGAGATAGATATTTCACTTTCACATGTTTTGACAAGAATGAATGTTTTGTGATTACTTGGCATATCTCGGGATGTTATGATTACATTTATTATCGATTTCTAGATTTCAGAATTTCACTATTTTGTTAAGTGTAGATTTGTTATTTGATTATTGAGTTGGAATTTCAAGTGTTTGCTTTTCTTTTTCTTTCACTTTTCCTTTATCTGGTGAAGTGAGTAGATGTATTTGGTGGTCAAATGACATTTTGCTGAATCTCATGTTCAAATCTTACTGTAGGGAAGAGAACTGAATATTGCAGAGAAGACAAATTACCTTGTTTTCATGATAAATGCCTTTCAGGTACGATGGCACTGTATTTCATCCCATACGACATAAGTCATGTTGTTGTTGGCTTTAATATGCATGTTTCAGTAGGTGGTGTGCAGGTTTATTTTATCAATTTTTGTTGAATAACAGGCTCTCATTATTGTTTCAGCAAATTTTCCATGATTTTGCGAGATTCCTAAAAGTTTTATAGTTGATACAAATAGGGGCTGTTTGTTTTTCATGCTTTCTATTTTTACTATTTTAAATTTTGGTAAAAACTGCATCATTGAAGAAGGTTACTGTCTTTGTTTCAAATAGTCAGTGTTAGTATTATTTGGTCGATGGATAAAAACCTAAAGGTAACAAAGGATTTGTAAATTTTAAACTCACATTCTTATATCTGAATATGTACTATACCAGCGTCGTCCTACCCATTGTCCCACCCACCCCAAGCAAGTTTATAAGGAAATTGTAATTTTAGTTAATGATTGTCAGTTGGTCCTGCTTGAAAAATTGACAAGGCAAGTCTAATATAAGAAAGAAAGGGAATTGTCATTCAATTATCCAACAAGACTTTGAAATGGTCATTTTATTGCATTCCATTTCCCTTCCCATTTTCATCATAATTATTTGCAGAGAATCAAATAGATTGTTTATTGTAGCTGAGATAATAACCTTACATTGCAGAGTTTGGAAGATGAGGTTGTTAGCATGACAGTGTTGAGACTAGCCAGTTTGAAGTCCTGGTACAGTTTATCTTATGGTCGTTTTCAGGTATGATCACTTTTTATGTAGACGAGTTATTTCCACTGTTTTACTTTTTATTTTTGAATTTTTTGTGATGAATGTTAAATATTATTGTTTATGTGCTAAATGTATGGGTCATTGGTCTTCATCCACACAGATGGAGCTTTGTCTTAATCCAGGTTTGGTCAAGAAATGGAAAAGGATGTTAAAGAAGGAACCTGTGAAAGGAGGACATCATTTAGATCCTTCAACTGCAGTTGAAGTGAAGTTTTTGCGAAATCTCATAGAAGAATTTCTGGAGGTTGTAATTTGTTAAGAACCTCGATTATAGACAACTGTATCATTTTTTAGATCAACAACTATTTTTACTTGTAAGTAGAAATCTAAATTTCTTGCTGTTTTTTTTCTTCTAGATACTGGATTCACAGGTATTTTCCCAGAGACAGTTGTCTGGTGAGGATGATGAAGTAATTGATGAAACTGGTTTGTGGCTAATTAACGATGCTTGTGTCCTCTATTGTGAGAGGTTTATGGAATTTCTTATTGACCTTCTGAGTCAATTGCCAACAAGAAGGTATGTTGAAATGATTATTTGCAGTCTCATCTAAGGGTTGGAGTTGTATTTAGTTTGATAATATTTTTAATTTTAATTTAAAATTTATGTATGTTTTTGCATTTTGCATGTGATATAAATGGTTGATTAAATTGCTGATTGAATTAGCCAATATCTTTTTCTTTCCTGGCAATTATGGTTGAAGTGAAAACGGGTTCGATTCTTGAAAGACATTTAGGAATAAAAGACAGCCCACATTTTTCTTGTGTAGTCTTCGAGAGTATACATTTTCAGTTTTTCTAATATGTCTTCTACTGTTTTTCTTATGTGTTATAGGTATTTGAGGCCCCTAGTGGCTGATGTAGCTGTAGTTGCGAAATGCCATCTGAGTGCACTCTATAGGCATGAAAAGGGGAAACTTTTTGCCCAATTGGTTGATTTATTACAATTCTATGAAGGGTTTGAAATTAATGATCATACTGGCGTACAGTTGACAGATCACGAGGTTCTCGAATCCCATTACAGCCGACTGCAGTCATTCCAGCTACTTGCATTTAAAAAGATAGACAAGGTATATATCACATGCCTCCCTGATTTCATCTTTGTCAGTATGACCAGATTATAATAATGACTTATTTTCTGTCATGGTTGTAGCTTCGGGAACTTGCTTTGACTAACATCGGTTCAATTCACACACGTGCAAATCTGTCCAAGAAATTGTCGGTTCTTTCTCCTGAGGAGTTAAGGGATTTGGTTTGCTGTAAGGTATGTGACTAATAGACACAACTCTTCACTCCTCTGTTTTTATAATCTTGATTTTGGATCTTCAGTTGTTCCTTGTACCACATGCGAATGTTGAGATTTAGAACTATAATTGATTGTTACATTGTTTTTGTTGCCATTGTAATTATAGTGGCTTCATTTGAAGGTCACCTGTAATACATCAAGTTCCGGAGGCAAATAATATCACTTTATGTTTTCAATTCAGTTGTCATTACGAAACTTATCCCAATAATTAATTTCTTTCTCAACTTAAGACTTTATTTGAACCCTCCCTTCTAAATGCATGCCTCCTTACTTTTGATTGCAAAATACTAGAAAGTGGAATTGTTCTTTTCTTATATTCTGTTAGTGGGCTAGCTATTGTTGTGAATGTTACCAAAAGGACTCAAATAGTATTTTATACTGGTTCTGTTGAGTAGATTTAGAATTAGTATTATAATGCTTGCATGTGTGAGCATTGCTATGAATTTCAATGCCGCAAACTTCTGTTTTTGACATTGTGGCTTTATGCAGCTCAAACTGGTCTCTAAGGAAGATCCCTGGTCAGAGAGGGTAGATTTTCTTATTGAAATAATGGTGTCCTATTTTGAGAAGCAACAATCTCAAAAAGAAGCTATCAATGCTCTTCCTCTTTATCCAAATGAGCAGATTATGTGGGATGAAAGTGTTGTGCCAAGCATAAATTACTCTGGAGAAGGTTGTTTAGCATTACCAAAGCTAAACTTACAGTTTTTAACATTACATGACTATCTTCTCCGAAATTTTAATCTCTTTCGACTTGAATCAACATATGAAATACGTGAGGACATTCAAGAAGCTATCCCGCATCTTCTTGCATATATTAATATTGATGGAGAAACTGCTTTTCGCGGTTGGTCAAGAATGGGTGTACCAATCAAACAATTCAGGATCGCTGAAGTGAAACAACCTAACATAGGAGAAGTCAAACCAGCATCCGTGACTGCAGAAGTTACCTATAGCATTTCCAGCTATAGATCACACATTAGATCTGAATGGGATGCACTAAAAGAACATGATGTATTGTTTTTACTAACTATTCGCCCATCATTTGAGCCTCTTAGTACAGAAGAAGAAAACAAAGCTAGCGTGCCACAGAAGCTTGGCCTACAGTATGTACGGGGGTGTGAAGTTATTGAGATTCGTGATGAAGAAGGAACCCTTATGAATGATTTTTCAGGTAAGATTAAACGAGAGGACTGGAAGCCACCAAAGGGGGAACTGAGAACAGTAACTATAGCTCTGGATACAGCGCAATACCACATGGATGTCAATAACATTGCTGAGAAAGGTGGAGAAGATGTTTATGGTACATTTAATGTGTTAATGAGGAGAAAGCCAAAAGAAAACAATTTTAAAGCAATCTTAGAATCAATAAGGGACTTGATGAATGAATACTGTATTGTTCCTAAATGGTTGGAGAATATTTTTCTTGGTTATGGGGATCCTTCAGCAGCTCAGTGGACTAATATGCCCGATCTATTAGAAACAGTAGATTTCAAAGATACTTTTTTAGATGCTGATCACTTGAAAGGAAGTTTTTCAGATTATGAGGTTAGCATTCCGTTTTCAGATTTATAGATTTTTTTTTGCATGGATATGCTTATTTTCTAATTATTGTATAAAATTAAGATATTGACGTGGCTTGCTGCTTACTCTTTTTTTCAGGTTACTTTCGTAAATTCTGATGGGACAGAGAACTTGAATCCAAGCCCTCCGTTTAAAATCAAACTTCCCCGGACGCTCAAAGGAAGCAATGCTGCCCTTCCTGGGAGTGCAGTGTCTACTTCTGCTGCAGCAAACAATGTCAATATGGTTGATGCTAATCATCAGAAAGAAAAGCTGATAATTGAGACATATACTCCTCCTGATCCTGGTCCATATCCTCAAGATCAGCCAAAACAAAATTCAGTTAGATTTACACCCACACAGGTGCACTCAGCTCTTAAACTCAGTCACATAATGTCACTTCTTATGTATAATAGTATTTTCTGGTAATTGTTTTGTTCCCCTTCTCCCAGAATAGTGATTGAATCCAAGTGATTGAGAATGAGATGTACGAGCACAATGCTGGTGTTTCTAATTTATACATATTTTATATTAAAGTATACTGCTTAGTTAGAATCACTCACATCGTATTTTGGTATTTCCCTTGAGTATTGTCAGTAGTGTGAAATGGATGTCCGTTTTTCATGTCTCATGATTGTCTTTGAAAGGTTTTGTCAAGAACAAGGAGACCATGTTTGTATGGCAGTGTGCACTCTATGGGGCTTTCTCATGTATTTGGTTATGGAGGAATGCCCATATTTTCAAGAGTGCCTATTTGACTTACATTTTTTATAGGATGGGATTACATCTCTCACATCTTGTTCATGGTCTGCTGATGGATGTTTCAAAGCAAATTTTGCTACTGATATCCAATAGAATTGGAAAGCTTTTTTGTTTTTTTTTGGGCCATGTTTGCTTGCTGTTTTCTTTATGCTTTCTGTCAGCTGATTCCTTATCCTTTGATTTGGAATTTTGGATGGTGCTGTTCAACTGCAGTTCCAGTTAGAGAGAGAAAGGTAGAGAACATGGGGTCCAATATTCATACTAATTGTGACCTGCTATTCCTTGGCTCTCTAACTGTAACTGTAGTTCAGTGATCCTTTACTTTATCTATTTTCTTTGCAATATATTTTAATGTAAATACTAAACTGAAACTAAACAACATGGAACATTCAGGTTGAAGCAATTATATCAGGCATTCAGCCTGGCCTAACCATGGTTGTGGGGCCTCCTGGTACAGGAAAGACTGATACTGCTGTGCAAGTTCTAAATGTTCTTTATCATAACTGTCCTTCTCAGAGAACCTTAATAATTACTCATTCAAATCAAGCTTTGAATGACCTGTTTGAGAAGATAATGCAGGTATGATATTTTATTACTTCTCTATTCTATTTCAACTTCTTTTGTTTAGCTTTTGTTTATGGTTTTCATTTTACTCCTTTTTTTAGAGAGATGTACCTGCCCGTTATCTACTCCGACTTGGTCAAGGAGAGCAGGAGCTTGCTACTGATCTTGATTTTAGTCGGCAAGGTCGCGTTAATGCAATGCTTGTTAGACGGTTAGAACTGCTGAATGAAGTTGAGAGGCTAGCTAGATCTCTTCAATTGCCAGAGGATGTCGGTTATACTTGTGAAACTGCAGGATACTTCTGGTTGCTTCATGTTTATTCACGCTGGGAACAATTTCTTGCTGCTTGTGCTGAGAATAAAGAAAAGGCAACATTTGTTCGAGATCGTTTTCCCTTCAAAGAGTTCTTCTCTGACACACCACATCCTGTATTTACAGGCAAGTCTTTTGAGAAAGACATGCGGGCTGCTTTGGGGTGCTTTCGTCATCTGAAGACTATGTTTCAAGAACTTGAAGAGTGTCGTGCTTTTGAATTACTTAAGTCAACAGCTGATAGAGCTAACTACTTAATGACCAAGCAGGCTAAGATTGTGGCAATGACTTGTACCCATGCAGCTCTAAAGAGGAAAGATTTCCTTCAGCTAGGTTTTAAGTATGACAACTTGTTGATGGAAGAAAGTGCCCAAATTTTAGAAATTGAGACTTTCATTCCAATGTTACTCCAGAGGCAGGAGGACGGTCATGCACGGCTTAAACGCTGCATTCTAATTGGTGATCATCACCAATTGCCTCCTGTTGTGAAGAATATGGCTTTCCAAAAGTACAGCCACATGGATCAGAGTTTATTTACCAGGTTTGTCCGTCTGGGTATTCCATACATTGAGCTAAATGCTCAAGGAAGAGCCAGGCCAAGTATAGCCAAACTTTACAACTGGAGATACAGAGACTTGGGAGACCTTCCTTATCTAAAGGAGGCAGCTATATTCAATAGGGCAAATGCTGGATTTGCTTATGATTATCAGTTAGTGGATGTTCCAGATCACAATGGTAAGGGGGAGACAACTCCATCTCCATGGTTTTACCAAAACGAGGGAGAAGCGGAATATATTGTCAGTGTTTATATATACATGCGTCTATTAGGCTATCCTGCCAGTAAAATATCAATTTTGACCACTTACAATGGCCAGAAACTTCTCATCCGTGATGTTATAAACAGGAGATGTGTTCCATATAACTTCATTGGCCCACCAAGCAAGGTATGCTATGCATTCATTACTTATAAATTATGTTTTAGTTTATTAATGGTTTCTTTTATGAAGACGCTGTCAATTTCGAGTTCTTTATTTTCAAATATTTATACTATCTTCCCTATATAATGTTCCTGTTTATGATTGCTCTCAGGTTGCTACAGTAGATAAGTTTCAAGGTCAGCAAAATGATTTTATATTGCTGTCTCTTGTGCGTACTCGATTTGTTGGTCACCTGCGTGATGTAAGAAGGTTGGTGGTTGCCATGTCACGTGCTCGGCTTGGTTTATATGTCTTTTGCCGCCGTTCCCTTTTTGAGCAGTGCTATGAGCTGCAACCTACATTTCAGCTTCTTCTCAAGAGACCTGACCATCTTGCCCTTAATATGAATGAGATTACATCATATACTGAACGGAATGCTGAAGATCCTGGGCCTAGGCATCATGTACATCTTGTCAGTGGCATTGAGGAGATGAGTAGTATCATAGATAGGCTGTATCAGGTATGTCTCATGTCTTGTAATACTGGACATAATATTCAGATACAATGACATACACGAGGATACGACAATATTTGAAAATTGTAGGACATGGCATGGTTATAAACTTAAAATAAACATATAATTCTGTACAAAATGAATATAAAAACAGAGGTCAAATCAAAATAGGGAATTGGTGCTTTGAAACTTAGCATGTCTTATGTAGATATAATACATTGCTGTGTATATTATCCAATTATTGAGTTGTTTCCATATTTATGTATGAAGGTTTAGAAAATAAAGTACAGAAGTTATATCTGGTGTGTTCATGTCGGTCATGAATATGATGGGTGTGTGTGTGTGTGTTTGGCTATTTTTAAGTGTGTGCACTTGTTGTTGGGGACTTCGTTCAGATTCGTCAACCTTAGAGAATTATTTTCAGTTATTCTGATTTTAATTTGTATCCGAATGTTTTCAGTTAATACTACCTCAGGAAATCATATAATTTTAGGTTTGTTGAAGATTGGATAGGGATAGAATATGTTTCAACCTTCTATCTAGTGCTTGCTGCCTATAAGTACTGGGTTGTTGACAATTAAAAGAATGGCCTAGCTCTCAAGCACATGAGAGCTTGCATAGTCTCCCACGGCATGTTAGAAATATAATTGCATTGATTTTATGAATCTTTAATATGAAATACTTGTTATCAATTCACAATGAATCTTTACAATGGTGAACAATCTAGTGGTTTTTGTTGCTTTCATTTTGTCTGTTGTTGTTTGCTTTGTCCTATCCGGATTTCTTTCCACTGTGTTGGCTATCTTCCCTACTTCTAATAAACCATATATAATTTCTGGGTTCTATTCGGGAAAAAAAAAATCAATGATTGGTTTTTTTTTATATTGTTTACAGGAAAAAATGAGATATCAATTTGAGCAAAATGGGTCTTATTTTAGTCACCCAGAGCCATCAGTAAATGCAAATGAGGTGCAAAACGGGCAGCAGAATGCGGACATTGATATGCTCGAACAAAAAGATGATATGCCGCATGAAAGCGGTGAAGCTACAACTGTTGATAACAATGTTCCTGGAGATATACCCTCTGAAAGGAGCATGGAAGTTGACGGTGTCAGTCATTTAGAACAATCAGTAAATACAGATAAGGTGCAAGGCAGGCAGCCGATTGTGGACACTGATATACCTGAGAAAGATGATAAGCCAAGTGAAAGCAGTGAAGCTACAACTGTTGATAACCATGTTGCCGGAGATATTCCACCTGAAAAGAGCATGGAAGATGGTACTGTAGTTGAAGGTAATTCTGGCATTGCAAATGGGAGCCCAGCACCATAGAAGCCATTCAAACAATGACACACGGGTTAGAGGTTCCATAAGGCATGCTAATGAGCTCTAGACTAGGTAGTTATTTCTGGTTATGTATCCATAAGTTGTGCGGATTCCTATGCCCAGATAATTCAATACTGAATTGACAAGTGTAGCAATAGAAAATGAGGTTTGATTGTTCTAATTAAAAAGTGAGGAATGAAGGATTTTATTGTCCTGTATGTCAATTGTAGCAAGTCTGTCGATAGTTTAGTGGTCACAGCTTAAAGGAAGCAGTATTTTTCCTTCAAATTTTGACGCACTAATGAATTTTTTCTGTAGATTATATATTTCTTGATGAAGAATTCATTGTTCTGTATATTTGGCTTGGCAGCTATTCTAGGAAAAGGATATAATTTGCTCTTAAGTTCAGTTCCAACTAAGAATACCGTAGCTGAAAGTTGCTCTTTGATCGAGTTCTCTATTTTTATAGATTCTTCTCTTGTGTAAATCGTTTTTACTAAATAGCAACACTCTTTTAAAAATTCTCAATTCCACTATACCGTAAAACTCAGATTTTGATATTACGAAAAATACACTATTTTTTACAAGAAAAATACCGTAGAATTGGTCATAAGGAGTGGTGGGTGGAGAAAGAGTAATCTGTACAATAAAAAGACTCATAGTTTATGTATTTACTTTAATTAACAATTAACAAACAGTATTAAATGTAGAAAGCTAAGATACTTATACCAATAGTTTGATATATATTAGCAAGTGGTTTCTTAATGATGCTGACTGAAATTTTAAAAATAAATTAATAAATTAAATAATACACAACTACATATGTCGGTCCTATGCCGGATCATAGTTTGAGATTAGCTCTGAAAATATATATATAACCATTTCTATTGGTTGCTTTATAAAACTGTGACAAAATAACTAAGGACGATATTAATATAACTAATTTTAGTTTTATGCATGGGACAACTTTAACTATCCTTTCATATCCAATTTTGATCAGAGTTGGAAGTTTAACTAACTAGAGTTAGAATTAATTATAGTAATTATAATTTGATGGAGATTGAGCTTGTTCTATATAGCTTGGAGTTGTTGCAGGATACGAGAGAGATAGTATTTTTAAGTCAACCTTAGCTAGATATTTTCATTCACAAACATATACAACTAACTTTCTAATTTCCTAATTCTAGTGTCACATTAACAATATTTTTCCAACAAAGGGTAGAAACATTGAGTTAGTTAGTGTGTACATGGGAAAAGCTAAACAACGTCTCTGATACACTAGTTAAACATATTAATAAGAAAATTTTATCTTAACTTGTGCGTCTAATATTTTAAAAATGTTGAGACCTATTGAGTGTAAATTAAATCTCACATTGGTTGGAAAAGTTAAGATTGAACAATATATAATTGAGAGAATCCTAATGCCTTAAAAGTTTTTGGTAAAAATATAATGTCAAAGTCACTTGTGTAGATGTTCAATATCCAATATGTTGATCCAACTCAGTGACTCTTTCTTACCTTAGAAAAATGCAACTATATAGATAGTGATGCATGTTTTGCACCCATTTTTGTTTAAAAATAAATCCACATTGAAATAAATCCTGAAAATAGTTCATTCTTGAATATAAATCCACTTTAAAATACTTAAATTGACATTTATTTAAAATAATTTTAGATTGACATGAAAACGTTACATATATATGCCCCCTGATTGAGTGACTAGTGAGTATATAATGCCTGCATCCAATAATTATGGGGGAGGTGGGTTCCTCTATATATATATATATATATATATATATATATATATATATATATATATATATAGTTGAAAGATATATAAGTCATTGGTTTCCACATGCATGCGTGCCACTGCTAATTGGATGGGGATACCTTAACCAAGAAACCCACTTGTTTGCAGAATCTTGCAATGGAGAGAATCATATCTATCATATATCGTTGCAAATGCAAAATCATGTTAATTGTAAATACAATTAATTAAATAAAGGGTTGAATATGTTTTTGGCATCTTTAAATATAATAATTTTTATTTTTAGTTCTTCTAAATTTTTTCTTCAAATTTTAGTTCCTTTAAATTTTCTATTTTCAATTTTAGTCCCTAGCTATTATTTTATAAAAGTATGTACACATATCATGTTACAAATAATTTTTTAAGACATTATTTTAAAATCTTAAAATACTATTAATTTAATAATTTTCACTATTTAAGTATGAACTTCATCCTAGTGAGTGCTTCGGCACTCATCAACTTGTTTTTTTATAAGTAAAATGTTTTAATTAAGAGAATTAACTCTACATAAGATATGCCAAGATGGAAATTGAATGATAATTAGGGTCCGTTTGGCCTAACTTTTTTAGCTCTTAGAAGCTATCTGAAATTTAGAAGTGAAAATAAGAGCTTCCAAAAAAAGAGCAAAAGTTGTTTGCTAAAATATATTTAAAAGAAAAAGATTTCTACATAAAAATTTTTTTTTTTAAAAAAGATAATAACAACTAATAATATTTAAATGAAAAAATAATAAAAAGAGCCTTCGGCACGAATCAAAGAGGGATCATTGCAAAAAAAACTCCGATTCTTTTTCAAAAGTAGGTTTCAACCTCTTTTCCTAGAAGCTCATTTAATCCAATTTTGCACATAAAAAAATCTACTTTTTACGGTTAAGAGCTTTATTAAAAATATGTTTGGCCCAATTTTTAATTAAAAATAGAATAAAAAGCTAAAAAAAACCGGGCCAAACTCAATCTTAACTTTTTTTTCCTTGTTTTCGAAGTAAAATGAGTGCCATATATACACTTGCAATATAATTCATAGATATATTCATAGTTACCAAGATAATTCATACCAAGTTGCATACATGTACAAAAAAAGCTAGGCTGCTTTTAATGGAAATGAGACTTGAAACACATTTTATTATAAGAAATATGTTTTGTAGGTATATGATGCATGTCTTTTTGTTTAATAAAAAAATAATTTTTGTTAGAAGTTTAAAATAAAAAATTTAGTGGCCTTATTCTTAAGTAGGCCTTGAGAAAAAATAAATTGAGCTGCAACTTGAAAACAAACACAATGAAATGACAAATGACTAAGGTGTGTTTGATATGCTAAAAAATAATGAGCTGGACAGGATAATTGCAGTTGTATTGTGTTTAATTGTAAAAATGTTTTAGGGACTGGACAAATTGAGAGGCAAGAGACATGACAAAAACAGAAATTTTTGTCCATCACTAAACCACAACACAACTTTTTGTCCCAAGTACGTATAAGTTGTCTAAAATATCAAAATACTATTTTGTTCACAAAATATTGTATAAGACAAAAATGTTCAATGTCATAAAATTTGTTATGTGTTGTTCTACCATAGTCCACCCAAATTGGTACCAGAGAGAATCAAACCTGAGATCTTAAGAAGGAGCGTACTCGCAAGTTCCAAGTCAATACCACTAGACCAATTCAAGTGGGTTATGCCAGTCCGGTACTTATTCTTTTAACAGATTAAATACACTATAAGATTGTTTATACAGCACTTCTCTAATTGTTAATATTTAGCACGTGAGAGCTGCTTAGTTGTGATTATCATGTAGACAGTTGGGTTGATGTTTTTCTTTTTTAATACAAGAAAATGTATGCAAAGCATCACAACAAGAGAGAAGATTCCAACTAGATTGGCACTCAACCCTTGTCAATCATATGCATCATATATTTAAGTATTATTAAAAAGAAGAAAATAAAGAAGAAAAACCATTGGGTGGGAGGGAGGGTGTAACACCTCAGATTTTTATTTATTTGTTTCATAATATATATTTATGGCTCTTGTGAGTTATTAGGATGTTTATTTCATAAACATTGGATTAGTAATGGATTTTATTTCATAAATCAAGTGTTGATTTATAATAATATCAAAGTAAATAATAAATTAAGATGTCTAAATGATTGATTAGGTTGAATATTTGGTAGGACGGTCTTAAGTAAAGACGAGACATTGCTAGGATGTTCCCACTTAATACTAAGTTATGTTGACAAGATTCTTCAATTCATGGGGTAGCAAGTGACTTTTCTAACCATATCAATTCAGATTTAGATCACTAGATGTATGTATCCACATTGAAAAGTAGTTTTTTTTTTTATTTTTTATAATTGAATTATAAGGAGTACAAGAGGTATTCGGCCCTTACAATTCAAGAACAGTCACATTAGTTGCATTGGAAGCAAGCTAAATGATTGTTACACCAATAAGAAAAAACTAAATCAACATTACAACATCTGCCTATGAACCAAAACCATGAAATATAAATAATTTGGTCCACTAGAGTGGATACATGAACTTGCACTCATCTAAATAAAATATTATTACGCATGCGCCATATGCTCCATGTAGTTGCCAACCAAATTAAGTGGCGAAAGTGGTTACCGAGATTACCTTGAATGAGGCCTCCAAACAACATTGAAAAGTTGTTGATGATAATATTGTCATACATTAATGTTAATGTGTTACGTTTTTTACTGAAATGTTTATATGAGTTGATTAATTGTGTATTTAAATTATCACTTTGTTCATTTTTTTTTTATACATACACTTTGTTCATTTTATGATTTTGAATATCATACATTTTATAACCGTGTGAATAGATGATGAATTGATAAGAGAAGATGAGATTGATGATGAAGTTGAGGAGTGATCTCCAGCATAGATTGAGTGTCATAGGAAAAGACTACATCTCTCGTATTAATTGAACAGTTCAAATTTTAAAATTAGAATATTTATATTTAAAAAAATAATAAAATTGCATTAAAATTTGAGCTGTCTAATTTTGATCAAACAATTTATAACAACTGACTGCAGCCTAACTACACCCAAGATGACTGTCCTGGATCCATTTATGGGATGTGCATGCCGGTAACATATTTGATAGATTTGTTTTATGGTTTAGTTTTGCTGTTGTGTTGGTTGACTTTAATTATTTTTGGGATAATTTATAATCAATTATGATTAGTGTTATTTCAGATTTAGATTCTTATTTGGAATTCCCATTATTGTTAAAATCGAGCGTTAACTCGTAAACTCGTACAAGTTTACGAGTTTAGATGTGAAAAACTGGTTAAATCGAATATAAACTCGAATTTTAGTAAAATCGTGAAAAAATGAGTTTAACCGAGTAAACTCGGTGTGAAAACGCAAAAAAAATGAGTTTAGCCTAATTTCATTTTTTTCGGTCCATTAGACAAAACACTCCCTACACTCTTTGAAAAAAAAACCACTATTTTTGTTTGGAAGCTAAAACGTGAAAGTTCCACTATCTTTCTCTCACAAATAATTATTCATCTTCTTCACTATGATTTTTATACTTTCATTTTCATCTAAACTTTAAAACTTCAAGCAAGCAATAAAGTTCAAGCCTCCAAATTAAAGCATGTTTGATGTAAGTTTATGTATTTTGATGCAAGTTTATGAACATGGTGCTATTTAATTATTATGTTAAATATGTTTTTGGTCCATATAGTTTTCCAGAATTTCATCTTTAGTTTATGAAGATTTTTTTTCGCATTTTTTAGTCCCTGATGTTTTATCAATCAGTGTTTTTAGTCTCTAATTTTAATCAAAATCTTGTATACATTCAAATTTTTGAATGATTTTTTCTATTTATGTTTATAATATTATAAGAACATATCCGATAAAAATTTAGAATTTTTTAACATAAGATGAATTATTTATGAATTTTTATGTGCAAAAAACTAAAAAATTCATATTTAATTCATCTCTTGTTAAAAAATTTAAAATTTTGCAAGAGAGATTCATATAATATATTAAACGTGGAAAAAAATTTAAAATTTAAAATGATATGCACGAGTTTAATGAAAAGTAGGGAATAAAAACATTAACTGATAAAACTTCAAGGACTAAAAAGTGCGAAAAAATCTTCAGTGACTAAAATCGAAATTATGGAAAATTATAGGGACCAAAAATATATTTAACCCTTAATTGTATGGTAATTTAGTATATTTTGACTTTATAATTATGTCAATATTTTGAAATATTGACATTTTTATAGTATTAGTATTTTTTTTAATATATATATATATATATATATATATATATATATATATATATATATATATATATATATATATTAAGAAACAACCTCCTCGGCACAAGGTGTACTAAAATAGACAACATTTTATAGTATTATATATCTATATGTCATATACATAATAATGTTAATATTGTTTTAGTTTTAGATAAACTTATACGATTTTACGAGTCGAGTTCATCTAAAAAAACGAGTTAAGTTAAAAACTTGATTATAACAACATTGGTACTCCTTCCTATAGTTGTTTAATTTATTTATTTATTTAATAAGATGATTGTTTAATTTTTTGGTGTTTATGTTTTTTGAGTTCTTGTCCCTTTGGGGACATCCGATGTTTTGTGACTTCTTTATTCTTAAAGTTTTTAATTAGACCAAAATTTGCTTAATTAGCTTTTTATTTTATATTATTTATGTTTTTAAATGCTTTTAGAGCAGAACAATCTTTCAATGTGTTAGACCTCTACCAAAACCAAAGTTTGGTTGTTATTCATGTTTCTTGTAGCAAATCTCAATTGTGTGACCAATCTTTGCCACAATATGTACACATCTTTGCATTTTCTCTACCTCTTCCTACTTGGAAACCACCATATCCTCTTCCTCTACCAAATCCTTTCCTACTCCATTGCATTCAACTACATTCACCAAAGTATTGGATTCCTCACAAACTTGTGCAGACTATTCATATTTGTGAGAAATTCGTGATAGTCTTGGGTGTAAATCAAATATATTCTCCGCGTGCAACTGCAAAGATTAATCTCTCGAGCTTTGTGAGGTTCAAATGGACGGTAAACTCTCATAAGAGTTTTAACGTTGTTGCACTTGCACACCTAAAACAATGATCGAACTCAGGACCTTGATTAAGCTAGAAGAGACTCGCGTCATCTCATCTAAATGCTCTTGGAGTGAGAAATTGGTGATTTACTAATAAAGTAAAGAAAAAATATTTTTCAAATAACATTTTTTTTTTCACCATTAGTATCCGGCTCACTGGACCGCCTAATCTGATTCGGGAGTCAGTTCTGAAATCAAGTGATTCCTACCCCTTCTAATTACAGTTGTAGAGATCGAACCGTGATCCTCCTTACCAAGTGTAGCGATAATCACCCCTATCCTTGTTCCTTTAAAAGAATATATAGCCGTAAAGTCAGCATAATCCTTTGCAACTAATTGAAGCCATGAAGGTAACAAATAATAATATCTTCTCCATCACTTCTCCTATTTGCCATATTTTTTTGCATGGACCACACTCCCACTTGCACACATTTTCCACAATTTATATATGAAAACACAATAAGATACCCTTAAAATTCCACTTCTCAAACAAACACAAAATTTCAAATTTTCTAACAAGACTAATGTTTTCTTCCCTCACAATGTCAAATATCTTCCCTATATATTGAACCATTCAACCATCAATGTAGAAAATGTAACACCATTCTTATATGTCACATTCAAAGTCTTCTTCCTTCTCTAGTTCCTCTAATTCCCTCAACATGATATCTTCATTTCATTCCTTTATTAATCTCTTCAATAGTTTATATAATCATTAAAAACCACTTTATCTTATACCATGACTAGAAAATTAGCACAAGTAAGTATCACTTTCCTTTTCATTAATTCTTTTCTTTCATTTTTATTTAAATTTCTTACCTATTGATAAAAAATAATTAAATTTCTTATCAAAGTGTTTGTATATTTATCATTTGTTTAGGTTATGTGGCCTGCATTAGTTGCTAATAAGATACTCAACAAGAGACTTGGAAGCAGAAACTTTGTAGCAGATTATCCAAGTTATACAGATCCTTTATTAGGTATCACAAGTGATGATCAATTATCTCTAAACACCAAATCCATTAATGATCATAGTGATACACAAAAGTACAAGTAAGAACAAAAACATTATCATCATCATGATATTATTTTATATATTTTATATCATGTGCAGCATATGAAGAAAAGTTGCATATGTTTGATTGAATTTTGACTATTTTTTTTTTTTTTATGTTTTTGACATTATTTTTTTGTTTATTTTAAGGGTTTTTGTTAGTACATGGAACATAGGTGGAATTGCACCAGATGAAGGGTTGAATATTGAAGATTTGTTGGAGACATGCAGCAAGTCCTTTGATATCTTTGTATTTGGGTATGTTCTACACTCACTTCATGATTTTCTAACATGGAAATTGAAAGATTGAGAAATGAAAATGAATTAAGATTCTTTTGATCACATGCTATCAGAAAAAATTGAAATAGCGACAAAAATTAGAGACTGAAAAAATAAATTACTCAACAAATTTGATGTCTCTAACATTCGATAACAAAATTAGCGTCAAATTTTACGTTTTTCCGTCGCTAAATTTTCATGGTTACTTCAACTTTTTTTTATAGGTGAAATGTTGATTATTAATATTATGCATGTATAATATATGGTTTATTTCATATGCTTTATTAATTATTTTTAACTTTTTTTTTCATTTGAATTAAGGTTTCAAGAAATTGTGCCACTAAAAGCATCAAATGTATTGGGATCAGAAGATAGTAAGATTTCAACAAAATGGAATTCTATAATTAGAGAAGCTTTGAACAAGAGAACACATGAAAATTGTTGCAAAGATATTGAAAATGATGGAAATCCAGGTCAGCAGTGTAAAGAAGCCCCACAAGATTTTCATTGTATCATTAGCAAGCAAATGGTTGGTATATTGATATCTGTGTGGGTTAGAAGTGACCTTAGTCCATTCATTAGACATTCATGTGTCTCATGTGTTGGATGTGGCATCATGGGTTGCTTAGGCAATAAGGTGACCTAACCAAACCCCACTTTTAATTTCATCTTACTTTAATTAATTATCTCTTGATTAAATATTTGTATGTATTTGTTAACCACTAATCTCATCAATGTCAATATCAACTTCCTCAATTAATGTGCAATTAGATTAATTTAATAGTTATTAGATTAATTTATCGTATATTGAGATTGTATATCTTGGTCGTTTATTAATCTAATGACTGATATGTAACAAGAGAAACAATAAAGAAAAGTTGTTTGAATTGTTATATTAAGTAATATTTTTTGAACTTGAATATTGTGTAGTTAGTCCAACCAAACCTCGATTGTTGGATTGAGTTGCAACCTCAAATTCGACAAAATGGGATTCGGTTGTATTCACTGCACATTTGACCATAGAGGATATGAGTTTATGCTTTTTGTATGTCTGAATTCTAGGAATATAATATAATTTTAACCTAGATTATCAGTAGTCAGACCAACTAAATTTCAATTGTCTATTCGAACTGCAACCTAACTCGAATCAAGCAGGTTGAAATTTGGTTGGACCGACTACGTACATAGATGATCTTGACTAATACTTTTTCCATTTGATTTTTTTTCATGTTTAACTTTTTTTTTTTACAACTCTTGAAAACTTGTAGGGTTCTGTATCTGTGAGATTTCTAGTACATGAAACAAGCTTCTGCTTTGTGTGCACTCATTTAGCTTCTGGTGGAAAAGAAGGTGATGAGAAGCATAGGAATTCTAATGTTGCTGAAATATTTTCAAGGACAAATTTTCCTAGAGGATCTCTTATGGAATTACCAAAAAAGATTCTTGACCATGAGTAAGTAATTAATAATTAATCACAATTCATTTGTTAATTTGAAACCGTCCAACCAATCAACCTCAATAATGTTTCCTTTAATAATTAGGTTGCTTTCCCAACAAGTCATGAAAACAAGGTTCTAATTAATTGAATATATGTTTTTTTTGTTTTTTTCTTGTATTTTTATTGCTGTTAAAATAAATAATTTGTTCAATTGAAGCATTATTATTGGTAGTTTGCAACTTTGAATTTGTCTTGCTTGATTGAAGGCCGCCAAAACACTTAAATAATAATTAAACTAAATTATACCATTAGTTAATTAATCAACTTTTTTGTAATGAAATTGTTATGCTATAGTGGAACAGATATAAATTAATTACTAAACAACAAAAAGTTGCATAAACTACCAAATGGAATAAAACAAGCTAAAGTATGAAACACCTAAAAGAGATATAATTATTCAACTAGTAACAAAGATATGATTATAAAGTTAAAACCATTTGACCTCTTTTAATTACTGAATTATAAAAGTGAACTAACTTTATGCCGACATAGACTTAAATAAATTAACTTTGACATGTTGTATTATTATTTTTGTCACAAATTACATGTTGTATTATTTTAACAATTAACTAATGTTGACATGTTTTGTGCAGTCATGTAATATTACTTGGAGATTTAAATTACAGAATTTCTTTACCAGAAGAAACCACACGTTTATTAGTTGAAAAAAGAGACTGGGATTCCCTATTAGAAAATGATCAGGTATGTCTACATACTATGTATCAATGTATATTTATGTATTTATATAATGTTAAGAGTACATTTTTATAAATATACTCATAGATGTACTTTGTTTTGATTTATTTATGTTTTAGTAGTCACTACACTTATACAAAAATTATTAGATTAGTATATAGAATTTTATCAATTTATTTGTAAATTGATTCATTGCGAGTATGGTTTTAAATTGTGGTCGCAGTTGCATGTGCTTTCAATAGTTGCTTCGCAGAGACATAAAAATCTTGATGTCGCACCTAAAATTTGGTTGTGGACATCTATTAAATCCTTACTTGTGTGGACAACCCTATTCGAGGAAATTCCTTGACGATCTGCGACGAGGACCAGGACTAGTAGCACTATATAGGGTGCCTCTATACCTACCACTTTTTTCAAAACAAAAATATAGTATATACTTCTAAGAGAGAATAAAGAACTTGGAATATTTATTTGTTTGTTTGTTTACTCTCTAACATAGTGATAATATTGTAATTGAAGCTAAAGATGGAGCTAGTAAGTGGAAACATGTTAAGAGGTTGGAATGAAGGAACAATTAAATTTGCCCCAACTTACAAGTATTTTCTAAATTCAGATGAATACTATGGTTGTTGTTATCATGGAAAGAAAAAACCAGCAAAGAAGAGATCACCAGCATGGTATAAGAAACATATATCACATTATTATATTAACATCAATAACATTTCCCTAGTTTGGTTCCCTAATTTGTGTAATAGCATTTTCAGCCCTCTAACTTTAAGTCTGGTCCTTCAATGATTTTGACCTAGTCAACACAAATGTGGATAGTGAGTCACATGTCACATCAATAAGTCAACGCACATATGAACAATGCTCACATGACATTCTAACATGGCATGTAAGTCATAGTCCACGTGTGCGTTGACTTGGTCAAAATGATTGGGGGCCAACCTTTTGTAAAATGGACTAAAGTTAGGGGTAAAAGTGCTATTGTGAAAGTTAGAAGACCAGAAATGCAATTTAGCTAACATTTTTTAAATGACCAAGTTTCTTATATTTTGGTAATTTTTCATCATTTTAGGTGTGATAGAGTTATATGGTTTGGCAATGGTTTAAAGCAAATAGAGTATGCTAGAAGTGAATCAAAATTATCAGATCATAGACCTGTGAAGGCATTGTTTATAGCAGAAGTCAAGGTTTCATCAGCATTGAAAAGCTTCCCTAGTTTGTTTCTTTCTGAGAGATTTGAACAAATTAAAAATGTGTTTGAAATTTCCCCTGCTCATGAGTTTGTATGTAAAAAACAATCAAGTTTCCGGTTGTAAAATGTAAATATTAATGGTTTTATATATTATAATTTTTTTGACAAATTTTATATGTTATACTTAACATGTTTAGTTTTATATCTGAAAATTATACATAGAAATAATTAAAAGAAGAAAATCAAAAGGAATTGTGAAACTAACTTCTATCTAGCATAGGACATATGCCTTCAAATTTAGTAGGTTAGGCCAGTTCAAATCTGCGAATATATGTGCACTTGTGAGAGCATGCAGTCACGCAGTCAATAATCTGTGACCGTTTGATTAAGATTGGACGGTCTAAATTTTAAACTCAAAATTTTATATTAATCACAAATAAAAAAATAGTATTAAGATTTGAACTGTCCGGTCTTGTCTGATCAAGATGAGACGATACAACTCCAGATAAATAACTCGTACTATCTTAAACTTTGAATTAAACCTAGCTCAACTCCAGATAAATAACTCGTCAGATGAGAGCTATCGATGTTTCTCTTATTATATATATTTTCATATCATTTCACATTCAATATATAAGATGATTAGTTTTTTAGTTGTGAGAAGCAGTGAAGTTGGTGTTGGGTCATCATGAGGGGATCATCCACATTGGGTTCAAGAACAGCTTTACAAGTGAGTTGGACACCACACTCTAACCCAAAACCTTAAGGTGTTAGGTTTATGGGTCCTCTTACTTATAAAGTGTTCAACCTCCACTATTTTAAGCAATGTGGGACTTAACACTCACACTTGCCACAACAGTTGGTTTGGTTGTTGATGTTGATACCTATCATGTGATAGATGATTGTTGATTAAAAACAAAATTAATCTTAATTAATTTGTTGTTTTTGAAGCAGAATCTTCAATATATTAATGACCATGAAAATCAAATATATGTCCTAATGTTTTGAGTTCAAATATATGATTGTGACCTGTAAATTAAATATTCAAATATATCAAAGATATTCTCCTATAGCGTGTTGCATGGTATGGATTAGAACGTTGAAAACATATGAAGAATGAGGTTTAGAGTTCAATATTTGCTAACAAATTTCTCATTCTCTAAACCAACTAACCAATACAATTTTCTTATAAAAATTATATTGGAGATGATTCCAACTGTATGATATTAAAACATAAAACAAAAATTTGCATTAAAAAATGAAAAGTCCATGAATTATAAGCCAATTATTGAGCAAGTTGGTTACTATAATAAGTCCAAAAAATTGTTACCCACATACATATATTGTTTTCAACGATATGAAGTTAAAATTTTCCAAGACATGACTTTATAAATGCAACTTGTGAGAATAAATAGGTTTGTTTGTGTACAGGCATTAATGTTTTCAATTAATGATACAAGCAACTGTTAAATTTTTGTTAGATATTTAATTTTAATAATGCAACTAGTGAAAATAAATAAATAAGTTTATGTATGTTGAGGCGTGCAGTCTTTCTATGGAAAAACAATAAATTAAAGAAATATCCCAATAAGTAAAAATAATTCTATTTTTTCATTTTAAGATTTACTTTTACATATCAGAAGTACCCTTGATTGGTACTTCTACCACCCTACCAGTTTCTCGTGTCCTACGCGTTTTCCTTTTCACCTTTTTGCTACTTAAGTAGCGGACGTTATAAAAATGAAAATATAATAAAAGTCGTTCACTACTTAAGTAGCAGACGTTATAAAAATATGGTATTTTTGGAATGTCTGTTACCTAAGTAGCGGACAAAAATATTTTGATAAATTCGTAGGGCGCGCGAGAAAATGAATAGAGTTACAAAAATAAATCTCCAAACCCCTATTATCAAAAAAAGGCCGGTGCTCCAACCCCATCTAATGTGGATCTAGATTCGTATATTCATTCCCAACAATTCCATAATATCACCAACACCATTCCTATTGGTGTCACTAGATGCAACTTGCTTATAATTAAATACAACTAAGTATATCTTTTAAAATTGTTTTAACTTGTATCTCACTGATCTACGATACTTTCTCCTATACTTTTTTCGTATTTATATTATATATAATATATTTGCCATTCAAAAAAAAAAATTACAAATATATATATATATATTCATTTCTTTAACCGGTCCATTCACTTCTTCATTAAATATAAATATAAAATATATATATTTGACAAAAAAAGTATGTAATGTAACCTTAAAACTTGATAACGACTAATAGAAACATAGTTAACTAAAAATATCAACAATAAAAGATGAAAGGGGGAGTAATTACCTGATATGTTCTTGAATAGAAAACCGTGGATTTCTTTATGAATCAATGCAAATGTAAGGTTAATAACTCAGTTTGAATAAAATAGTTAGATTTAAGTGGTTAACAAAGTTTAGATAATGATAAACTTTTAAGGAGCACTAGAGTATAAGTATCTAGGTTAAATTCTAGATTACTATAAGGTCCCTTTATCCGTAGTTAAGAAAAGAAAAAGAAAAAAAGAAATTGGTACTCTTCTCTATCTCACGTATCATGTTTGAAATATTTTATTATCTCACATTTTTTTATTAACTAAAAATATTAAGATATCAAACAAAAATTAAATATGTCAACTATGTTAGCACATTAAGTATTTCCGTTTTTATGAATGTTGAAGTGTAAAATATTAACCCCAAAGACTATAAGTGCAACAGAGTGTGATTCAAGAAGACTATGGGCCCGTTTGTTTTGGATTTTTTTGAAAATAGATTTTGTAGTGTTAGAAAATTTTGTATAAAAAAAATTTACAAAGAAAATTTTTATAAAAGCTTCAAATGAAAATTTTGTATGAATAGTTATTCTTAAAATGTTATTTTAGGTATTTTATCATTTTATTAAAAAAAAATTTGGATATCAAAATTTCAAAAAAATCACTTTTTTGGAAGCTATTTCAAATAGATTTTCATAAAAATCATTTTTGAAATACAACTTTTTATAAAAATTGAGATTTTGACTATGTTTTGTTCTTCAATAATGTACGTCTATGTTATATGATGTCAAAATTAGTGTTTGAATTTAGAAAAAATGAATATAAAAAAACTTGTAATATTTTGAAAAACGGTTTTATAAAATCTATTTTCAAAAATACAAAGAAAAAATCTATTTTTTTAAATCTGAAACAAACAGGCCCATAAGGGCAACCTAAAAACCACTCTCAATCCAAAGATTATTCCACCCCTTTTGATGAGCCAGCTCAATAGTAGTAATAATGATAGCCATGACAACAACATAGACACCGATTCCAACCCAATCTTCATGGCAAAGCTGCCTAATGATGACCCCTAAATGTACCACCACAGTAGACAAGGATATACCTCCAGCCAAAATATTAAATGTTGGAGACAGTAGATAGTAGACAAGGGTATACCTCCGGCCATTGCTCTTGCTTAAAGTTTGTTCTTGTCTGAGGATTGCTCTTGTTCTTGCTTAATGATGTTGAGGCCCTTTTAAACTTTCTAAAATCTCCCTGAAATGATGTAAGTTTACTGAATATAGATGTCAGGCTTAGGGAACCAAAACAAAGAGACTGCACTCCTTATATAACTTTTGTCCATCACAAAAGTATTTTACGTGCAATCATAACTACTCCACTATCTTTTAGTGAACAGTTACTATATTTGAAGGAAATAGTAAAGACCACTTTAGGCTTAATGAAAAATTACCATAATGCACTTAATGAGTAATTTTCACTTATTTAAATTAATAAATAAACAATTAGAAGGAGATAAATCCAACGGCTAAAACTAGCTAGGTCTTCAATTTGATCACTCCAAGCATGATTGCAACAATTAAGAACATTGACAATGTTGAATCTATCAATGTTAAAGTTGAAGATGTAGCTAAGCCGGTCCCAAAGCCAAAGGTATGCAACAAAAGTGCAATCAAGAAAAAAATGTCTTAGTCTCAACAATTATAATGACTAAATATTATTTACCAAAAGTTTAAGGTTAATAACATTTTAAAATATCAATGTACCCTTATTGATGATAATAATGTATAATAAAAAAAATTATAGAAAAAATAAATAAAACTTGCATAATGTTTATTGAGAGATGTCAATATGACGGAAAGTATTTTACTATACAATTTTTTACTATTTAAAATGATCTCATCGCTGTTCCCATTTCCCATTTCGGACAATATTCTTGCTTCACCTCATCTCTGGCGATCCCCACCAAAAATTACAAAACAAATAATTAATTAAAACATTATTGTGAGTCTTGTGAGTTTTGACAATAATAAAAATGAGAAATGTTATTTAAACATCAAAAAAGGGGACATCTCAACAACATCAAGGGGGAGTCACATGTATATAACCGAGGAGTTCGTCAACACATTTGGTTAATGCCTCATTAACCAAATGTGTTGAAGAACTCCCCGGTTATATACACGTGACTCCCCTTGATGTTGTAGGCATAAAATCTTTCAAACTTGAACTTTTAACTTTGTTTTAACTTTATCATCCGCAAACAATCAAAATGTGTCTCATATACAATTTCTCGTAAACAAATAGTTGAGGAATTGGAGATCAAATTTGGTTAATATCAGTTAACCAAATGTGTTGAAGAACTCCCCAATTATATACATGTAACTCCCCTTGATATTGTTGAGATGTCCCCTTTTGATGTTTAAATAACACTCCTCAATAAAAATTGCATAGAAATATAGTTATGCATACATTGTGTGAAAGTATAAAAAAATATAAAAGTACTTAAATATACACCCACAAAGATTATTTTAATAAAGGGTTTCGAGACGGAATCTTCGCGCGAAATAAAATTTCTTCCCTATCTCAAACCTCCTTCGGAGGAACTTTTTCCTCCATCGCCATTCACACAGAGAAAATTTTCCGTCCTCATATCTCAAACAAAGCAATTCCCGCAATGATCTCCATATTCTGATGAAATTGACATTCATATATTTACTTCCTTGAATCCCAAATATAAGCAACACATTTTTTATGGTGTTAGATATATGCAAATGTTAACTACTTTTATTTTACTTATGTTTTTTATAAAGACTTTTATTTTTATTTTATTTAATGTTATTATATCTAAATTACCTTTTAACTAATTTAGATTTTAATTATTTTTCAATAAAAAAAATTGTTAAATTATAGAAGACGTTTCCACTAGAATATGGTATGTTACCGGTAAATGTTGAGAACTGGGCAATGCTTGTGGCGAAGGATGTGATTGTGACTTCGCTCCGATACAATGGTTTTATCTTCTTCTTCTCAGCGTCTCAATACCGTTGAGTTCCTCATCCAATCTGCTCAAGTAAATAACTAACCATTCTCATAATCTCATTTCTCTTTTCACTTTCTTCGATCTCGTAATCATATCTTCCATTATTACATCATGTAGCAGCACCTCCAAGTTTCCCCCATTGTTAAGTACTCCGCATTCTCCTTCTTCGCTGATCGCTTCTTTCCTTCATTACCACCGTAATCTCCAACTCCAACTCATTCTATTCAATTATTTTACTAGCAATGTATCCGTTATTTTGCACAACTAACTTGTATGTATCTGGAAAAGTTGCTTTTTAGATTTATTGAATAATCGATGTATTTAGTCTATAGACTGGATAAATCGATTATTCAATGAATCTAAAAAGTACTTTGTCTCTTATAAAAGGAACAATGTAGCATAAGTTAAGATTAAATTAAATTTTAAACATATATAGTAGTTGCAGAGATTTATAATTTAAGTGTGGATTTGAATTGTTGAGGTTTTATTACTGATTAATTGTTTTTGTTTGCAATAATTAGTTTCATAGAACGTGCGAATTCGTTGAATTGGCTATTGAAACCTGTAACTGAAAGCACCTTGCAACTGTTTGTGCTTATTTCTCTATGGATATCAAGTAAAGTGAGGGTTTCAATTTTCATTCTCTGATTTTATGCTTGTGTTTATCAATTCAATGTGATTGTTTTGTGACTTGTGATTGTGTTGTGTTGTTTGAATCTGTTTGTAGATACATGATTCTAAACCACTGTCTGTTGCAAATTTGAAGTCTTTGGCGGATAAATCCATAAACGAACAACACTTCACCAATCGGAATTTTCTGGAAGCAGTAAGAAAACAAGTTCATTGGGTTAATTGTGATTTTGTTTCAGCAAATATATTGTTAAATTTTTTGAGAGTTTGGCCGAGAGGTAAGTAAAGCCTGGCCAGGAATCGAACTCGGGTTCTCCCGAACGATTCGTCCTAAGGGGAGCTCATTAACCACTTGAGTCCAATGTCTTTGGTTAAATTTTTTTCGTTTTTCATTTGAGTTTAATGACTATGCGCATTTTCAGCATAAAAAACATTTTACACATGCATTTGATCATATCTCACTATATATATGTATATAATTTTGAACATGTTTTTAGAAGTGCTCTCAGAAAGTAACGCGATAATGAGATATAGTTAGATTTGTGTGTTCATTTTCTCTACACCAAGAGTGTATAGTTATTACATTTTTCTAATGTTTTTGGTTCCTCTCCGTTCATTAGTGTCTAAATAACACACTTCATTTATAATTTTTGGAACTATAGTTAAATAAAGTTTCAATGGGGGCTCATTACAAAACATGTAATATTTGCAAGGAGTGGTATTTTTCAGTCAAAACAATGTAAGATTTGCAAGAAGCTTTTTGTTTTGTATTTCTCTCAAATTTGAAATTCTTGATTTGCAGGAGGTGCTTTTCATGCAGGTATAAATTGAAGTTGTGGACTTAGCTGAGATATCATTGGATGTTGACATCGTTTGGGATTTCCTCAGGTTTTGAACTTTGAGATTGGCACAGCAAATATTGCCTTTTCGTTCCTTCAAGAGCTTTGGATTCAAATCAGGTTTGTTTGAGTCATATTCTTAAGATTGAGATGTATGAAATTTTGATATTTGAATTTGAAGTTGATTTCTGTTGTGTCTTACATCAATGATCCCGATTTTTAATGGTTGAGCTCAGGGGAGTGGCAAAGGTTGGTGAATTGATTAACTTTGAAGCTTGCATGGAAATTATGGATCTTCTCTATGAAAAGGAGGAGACATCATTTCTTTATAGGTCTCCTCACTCCCTTGCTGCATCCATCTTGGTAATTTGTACATTCGTTAACTATTTCCATATTCGATGTCATATAAGCTGTTGATTTTAGAAAATTATGATTTACTTTTGCAGGTTGTGTCGTACGTAATGACAGTTCCTAAACAGAAATGGGAGTTTCCAGTTCTTGCATGGGGTAAGAAAGTGAATCTAGGCTCAAATATATTGTTTTTCAGATTTAGTTTTTCTACAAACCTATTCATACGACTGCACAAACTTCATATTTTGTTGTCAGTAAAATTCGTGACCTCGTGTAAGGAAGAAGATATCATAAAAATGGTGACGGAGATTCTCAAGTATGTGCTTGAACCTTCTTGAGATATCAGGTAAGTTAACTTTTGAAAAATTGAATCACTTTTGGTATGTGAATAGTCTTGAATCTAAGCAGGTCAATAAACTGGTTTTGGACATGTTTAAACTAGTGTAGACCCATATAATGGTTAACTCAGTAGGTGTGTCAGAGGATTTGGAACAATTGCTATAGAAAAACAAAAATGTCAAGTAGTGCATGATATATTGCTCACTAATATCAAATCATGGTTTAATATGTTTAGCAAACATTTTCAGTGAAATAAACGATTACATGTTTCAAATTTATAATTAATAAACTCAATAGAGACACCAATGGAACCTATTGATGGAAGAACATGGTGTCTAAAGGAATTGGGTACCAAAATTTTGTCGTTTTACCGCTGAAATGACCAATACAATTTTCAATCTAGTACTGGCAAGATTAGATTGAAGAACAAGACTCAATTGGTGGTTGCATCAGAACATTACTGGTGATATACTTTCGATCCAATGTTTTCTTACATAACATCAAGAAACCTGGTTTTAAATTGGCAAAACCAAACCAATTTTGGAGGAAAACATCTGGTTCAGTTTTGAAATGAAATGTAATCCTTATTATTGGTTTCAATTTCGATATAGTTTGGTTCAATGTATATCCAATTTCTGTACACGCAACATGTATACCCTAATTGCAACTTGTTGAATTTTATTCATTAGATTGTTTGTGAAGGGTACATATTATTTTATGAAAAGAATCTAATGAAGTTGATTGGCTCCCCACTGCATACCCTTACTATTCCTTTTGGATTATTTCTTTTGGCATACATTACAACATATTCCATCTATTCTGTGAATAAATATCCTTTCTTTGTTTCTGTGCTTCTGAAATATAATCAATGTGTTGAAAATATGGTTTCTTTATCCGATTTCCTTTTTTTATTTTTTGTTTGTTTTATCCTTATTGTTTGGTTGTAGGATTAGGGTGATGATATCTTGAACGAGCTGAAACATCAAATTCTTCTTGATTTAGATATATTTTGGTAGCCTTCAACATATTTCGCTTTGAATGGTGTTTTAGCAGGTACTTGCTTACGAGCACTTATTTAGTTCTGCATCCAAACTGTAAATCGTGTGCTCCAATGTCACTTACATTGCAATTATACAAGCTAGATATCGAAACTTGTAAGCAATTACCAAGCAAGAAAAAGTGCAGTTGCACAGGTCAGATCAATTGGGAGGCCGCAGACATAAACAACATAGAACATTTCTCTTTAGAACCCCTCACATTTCATTTAAACCCATCCAAATTTCCGTTTTTGCTCTAGAAGCTAAGTTCAGATTCTATGTTCCAAACCAATACTTAGTTCGGAAAATCTTTTCCGCTCATTATGGTTTGGAAAACAGATTCCAAACCAATGTTATATAGACCAGAATCAGAACTGTTACTCCCGTTTGCGTTTTTTGAAGTCAAAATCTCTATTTTAAATCTCTTAACCCTACTCAAAATTCATCCACTCATTTCGCCAAGTCAACTTCGGAGATATTAAATTTCAAACCCATAAGTGTTAATATATGTTTTGTTGATTGTGAGTGTTTTAAATGTCTGACAAGAATATGACATTCTAATTTTTTTTTCTCTATCTTATGGTTGTGTAAGCCAGACATAACTCGTAAGATTTCATTCTTGGGATGCTAGAAAATAACAACAAAGCCTGCATGGACATCCACATTTCCTCGTTTTAGTATCTTCAAATTTCAACTTCTTATTGGTTGGTTTGTATACATACACCACCCCTTTCATAACCCAACACAAAAAATTGTTTTCTTCTATATGAACCATGATCGGATTTCTCTATTACAACAATAATCCCAACTTTGCAGCTTCATAACAGATCCAACTAACCACAACATCTCGATCCATATACTCTTTTTTTATCAATGGCAAAGTGACTATGTAACACCTATGACTGACTAGGGCGAGGAGTGATCGCCGGTCCACAAAAGAATCAGTTCAAAACACACATTATCTTATGTTGGAGCCTAATGAGTGTAGAAACTTTTAGTCAACGATCCAATGTTGATTTGAGAGAAATTGAAGGAAACATATGTGTTGATTGATTGAATAATTTTAATTTAACCATGAATTCTTTTGATGTTCATGTTATAGAGACTTCTCCTTTCGAACTTTAAAATCTCCTCTGTGATGACATCCCTGGAACTTGCATGTCTAAGAGGACTCGTTTAGTTTTGTAGTTTTTATTTTTTGAGATTTTTTTCTACAATAATGATTTATCTTTACAGAAAGTAAATAATTAGGGAGAAAAGGGTTAACTAAAGGGGAAATGATCACTTTGACATTTTTCTGTTAATCAGGGAGAAGAAGATTGACTACAATGGTGATAAGATTAATCAATTGTGTTTGGACTGCAATTTGTTTCATAAATCAGACACAAAAAACATCCAAACCTACCCCTTGTCCATTAATCAGACACAAAGCAAGACTCATCCTTGCAAAATATGAACACAACTCATGAACACTAAAATAAATGTTTTTTATGTTGACAAATAAAATAATTGTTTTATTCAATATAAGAACAACTTTTTTTTAGTATATAGACGAAATGACAAAGTTATTATAAACTCAGGCACACAAGTAACAGAGTCGAGATTCGAACTCTGATCAAGACATTTGACATAATAATTTAGGCATGTTTTATACACCATAAGAACAACTTAAGACATGTAGTTTTATGAGATCAACGTGTATCAACTTATTTCTTTAAATTCTTCATTATAATTTAGGAAAACAATCATGTATAAACAACTAAAGTTGACTCAAGACTCTATATTTTCTTCTTTTACTTCAACACCGGAGTGTGGACCATGATTGGAGTGTTCATAGTTTATATGTTACAATTTTCATTAAATGGAATGTTTTTTAATTATATATTTTAATAAAAAAAATCACATATAATGGCTCGTTCATCCAAATCAATCAATTCATCATCAAATTGAATTGTTCTGAATTTAACATAAAAAATACGAATTTTTCACTCATCCTAAATTATTTTAATTTGATTAAATTAAATAACCAATTTGAGCAAAATCAACATATCAACCTCCCTAAATACATGATCAATTAAAAATGCTAATTAATTTAATAATTCTAAATTAAACCACCACCTAAACTATGCTGACTAATTTGACCACCGTCCTCAACCAAATAATCACTTATCCATCAAAAGAGCCAATAGCTTTATCTGTTAGTACGTCATAGTATCTCAAATGTACACGAAAATTGCATAGAATCACTGCTGACACCAACACAATACAATACCTTTGAATTTGAGGTATGAACTTTCTGTTAATAGTCACTTTTGCTTATACTTGCTAGCTGTTTTCGATTCTTCTGTCGGTAGAGTGTGCACTTTGACCATAATAATCTATTTCTGCAAGGACCACCATGTTTTTTTATTTTTCGTGGTTAAGATACTGGCTTTGAATTTTGCTCTACCGGGCATTCATTAGGAAAAACATTAAAAAATTAAGGGTCATGTTAACTAGTGCCCCGAGCACTAGTTAAGGATACCAAAACAAGAAATTTTTGCATTGAAAATAATATTCTTTTTAGTTCTAAAAGGTAAATTACGCAAGTCTCAAGATCATTTTACTAAATTTAGTTCCTTAATTAGTGCTCCAGGAATACTAATTAGCATTTTTAGAAAATTAAGTGCCTACAACTACAATTGCAAAATGGAATTTATGTTGTAATAGTGTGATGCAGTTAGCATAAGTTTGACTTAGAAATAAATGATTAATTGCCTGGTGGTGGAGAGTAATTCTGAGTATAGTTGAGATTTTTTTTAATGGCAAATTGTTAGTTAGTTGTTTGTTGGTATATTACATTATATGTTAGTTTTTCTCATTGTTAAGACTTGAGCCTTAGACCTCAAACTCCTTAAACTTTAGTCCAACTAGTACAACCAATTGTGCTTATTTTTGACTTCATGAGTATGAATTTGTAGATTCAAATAAAATTGTAAAAATTAAAATTTAAGCTTTTGAAAAACTAAATGCTCATTTTACAAGATAAATTTTTCACATTTGATAGTTTAACATATGCATTTAAGAAACATGTTAACATTTTTCAAATTATTTAATTGTATAAAATTAATAATATAATTTAATCAATTAGCAAGATATGTGTATCGTCCAACATCTACATAAAATCCTCTTTCATATGACTGTACTTAGTACTTACTCCCTCTAGTTTTTAATATTAAAAAAAACATTAAATACATTAAAAGATTTATGTATTTAAACTATAACATAGAATAATTTAATGTATTTAAAAACAAATTTTTTCTTATGGTATATATTAAATACTTTAAGGAAGGAGTATTTCCAATTTCCAATCTCTGTCTTGTATCCCCAACACAAATTGATTTGATGTTGTTGTGTAACGATATAGTTTGGTGCTGTTTTAGATCTCAGCCGCCGATCAAAATCGAACGCCTGAGATCATTTGATGTTAAAAGTAACTTCAAATGATCTCAGACGTCCAATCTTATATCGGACGACTGATATCTAAAACAGCACCAAACTGTATGCTTACCCAACATCATCAAATCCACATCCATCTCCAACACACATGAGGGGACAGTGTGTTCTCACCCACCTACAAAATCCTACAAGTAGGTAAATTGATATTGTTGAAATTTACCCCTGTACTTATATTATAGATTGTCTGGTTCGATGAGATCATTAGACTATTCTCACAAGCCACCCAAACAATAAGAAACGAGTACACATTTATTTTGTCTTGCTTAACTCTATGAGTCAATGAATAAAAGAGCGTTTGAAATACTACACTCATTCTTTAATTCGGTGAAATACATGTAGCTCGATCATTATTTTATGTGAAACTTATTTTTAAAGTGAATCACTAACATTAATTTCAATCAACAAGAAAGTGAATGTTACGATAAATGTTTAAAAGAGAGTGTTACTATTTCAAGGAATATATATATATATATATATATATGGATTCTCTTTATAGTGCACTATTAACAGAAGATCGCCCGGTGCACATCTTGACTATTCAATTTGTTTTGACCACATAATAATACTGAATTCAGGGTTTATAGGCCGTCTAATTTGATTCGGTGTCAGTTTTGGCATCAAATTGTTCCAACTCTCTTTCCAATTATAGACCTAAAAAATAAGTCTATGACAAATTATATGTCAGACTTATATTTTGAATTTTAGAAAAGCATGGTTCGGTCCAATTTATTCCAATTTCCAACTCTTGGACGTGGGTTTGGTGGTTTATAAGGGATTACGTGTTCTCTCTTTTCTTTTTGCAGACCGACGCATTAATTGGATCAAATTTAATCCAATAATGAGACATATTATACATTGGTAAAAACAAGTTTGTGTATGATAAAAGACTTATCTTACTTATGCACTATAGATTTATATATAAATTGAATATGTTTTATTATATTTTGAAGTATCTCTTATATTTCCTTTAATTTAATTTAGATATTTTATATATAACAAAAAATATGATGACACCATCCAGCCAACTTAGCTTCTTGATTAGTATGGCACACCGGCAAACATGTAGCTAGAATTTAGGAGTGTGGATCCTTCACTAAATTCTTTCTGTTGTAATCCAAACATCATCTTTTGATATCATTAAATTGTAAAGTGTAAAATGATGTGGAGAGACATTTGTTCTGATTCAGATGCATGGTACTCTTCTCTTCCTACTTATTTCATTCAATTAATTGGGTAGACAAAGGCCACAATTATTTGCTTATAATGCCGATGAAATAGGCTAAATTTATACATAGCATGATCAATTGAAAGCCATATATCAAACAAATACCTTTCATTAATAGTTAATAGGTAACTTTTCCTTTTCATGATAAAAAATAATAAATAAATAGTCAACTTTTTAATTTTAAGGTGTTCACGGTGCAGTTTTGAGGAAAAAATTTATTTATATAATTTTATGATTAAAATCACACATATATATATATAATTCGGTTCAGTTTAGATGAGAAATTTAAAAAAAGAAAGAAATGAATTGATCAATTTATAAATAATATTCTAAAATCACGGTAAAATAATGTGTATTTGATGCAAAATATACAATATGGAAGAACATTGATTAATGTTTTTTTTTACAATTGATTAATTATCTTTAATAAACATATAAAATGGTGAAAAAAAATTAAGGTTTAAATATGTTTATAATTCTTGCAAATTAATATACAATGTTTTTAGGGATAAATATGTTTCTGGTCCCTATAAATATTTCAAGTTTTGTTTTTAGTCCCTCTAAAAATTTTCTTCAACTTTTAGTCCCTCAAAAATTTTCAATTAACACTTTTAGTCCCTACTTCTAAATCAACTCATATATAAACTTCATATTTTTGATTGAATTTTTTTATGAATGTTTAAAATATTATAAGAATCTCTCCCATTTTTTTTTTGAATTTTTTAACAAAGCATAAATTAAATATAAATTTTTATATTTTTGGTGCTTAAAAATTCATATTTAATTCATGTTTTGTTAAAAAAATCTAAATTTTTTTGTGAGTGATTGTTAAACCATTCTACACTTTTCTTGAAAATTTCATTAAAAAATATGAAGTCTACACATGAGTTGATTTAAAATCAGGGACTAAAAGTGTTAATTGAAAAAAATTTAGGGACTAAAAATAGAAGAAAAATTTTAGAGGGACTAAAAACAAAATTTGGAATATTTATAAGGACCAGAAACATATTTATCCCATGTTTTTATGTTAGTCCTTATAAAGTTTTTTTTTCTTCCCACTTAGCACTTGCAAATATACCATCGATCTTTTGTTTTCGGTTTTGTGTTTTGTTTGAGTTCTTCCAAAATATGTTCATAATAGTCATTGTAATATTTATTTTGGTCTTTATTTTGAAGGAATAAAATCAAATATTCTATGTGTTACACTGGATCAATTAATTATAATATATATAAATAACTTTTGCAGGGATTGAAACAAAATATTAGGGAGCAAAAGAAAAAAATTTGTAAATTTGCAAGGATTAAAAAATATATATTTACATAGACTAAAACTAAAATCTTGATATTTACTCGGACTATTTGCATAGTTAAAGCCTATTAGTGTATTACTTTTTTTTTTACAGTCCTATTAGTGTATTATACTGAAAACCAACAGAAATAACATATTAATAAAATATTTCATACTAATAAAAAAGGAATCCAAAATTTGAATCATGCGGTTTTCCAGAAAAGAAGATACAAAAATATCTAATAATATTTTGTAAATATAAAACTTTTTTATTTAGTATACCTACCAATTTTGTTGTTTGTTAGATGTATCATATGACTTGTTTTAGCCGTCGATTTATCTTTATCTTTAGGAACACTTTTGCTTACTTTTTTTTATTCAACGGGATATAAGTCTAAATGTCTAATGCAAACAGTATAAAAACGTGTTAATTGTCAAAGCACATTTTCTTATGTTTGGTCATTTTGCTTGACAGAAATTCCCGCACGCATAAAAATATCAAAAAGCACATATTTGACTAGGTCATGCTTGTATTTCAATTCTGGAAGCTCCCTACAATAGTTGCATGCTCCCCAAAAGTGTCGAAGTACACTTTACGACAAACAGGACAAGCCTCGTTCTTAAGAAATAATGGAATCATGAGACGGTACCTACAAATACAAAAGGTATAATTTTATCAAAAAAAAATCTGATGACAAATATATGAGGCCAAGGGATTTTTCTCTTGGAGTCGAAGAAACTACTATATATAATTTTTCTCTTAAGGTCTCTCTTATCCCAATATTTGTTGCAATTTTATGCTGAAAGAAGGTATCATTGTTTATGACACTTCAAATAAATTCATCTAAAGTACACTCGACATCTAGTGGAGGATGGAGGACCAATCGACCCCAAATATAAAGGTGGTGGAGCAACCATCATAAATTTTAGAGTAATATGCACAAAATAAGTGGCGGCCCTTGTGTAGAGCGTGTTTTTCACAATGAGGATGTAATAGATGTAAATGGCGTTTTATGATAAGTGAAAAATTATAAATTTAAACTCCGATCTTTGTATCTATAAATGTGACGTTTCTAGTAAAAAAAAAAATGTACCTATGTAATTCTGTTAACAAAAAACTTAATTATTAAAAAACTTGTCAACCCCATAACTCATAAGCATTCCATATAATTCTATCCTTTCCATTGATTTTGTCGGCTTATGATTTCAACTATTCCAATTTCTTTGTTTTTCATCACTTTGGATGAGTCTAACCCTACACATCCCCACTAGTACAAAAAAATGTACAACTGTCTTATAGACAGTTCACTATCTTATTAATATTATTAATTACCTTATTTAAGTAGAAAATAGACATATGCTTTAATTTCTCTTATTCTATGGACCCAAAAAAGATTATAATTGGAACTTTGCCTTGTCCTTTAAGCTCAATTTTTCACCTTTCTGCAAAAATATAGTTACTATATATGTACGTCCCTCTTGTTGGGATATTTGGTTTTTAACTCACTCCACAATAAATATATTAATATTTTTTTTTGCAAAGGATAAATATATTAATATTGCTACTTGGTGGATGCATGTCCTTGTCCACATATATATTTCTTTCTCTTCGGCCGGAAATTGCCTAAAGAAGCATGGTTTGTCATCATGAATGTCTCAATGCTTGAGTGCCATTAAAGTGAAGTGACTCCACAAAATAAAGAAAAAATTATGCTCTTTCAAAAGTATTTTTTATGGCAAATAGTGCTTCTAATGTGTGAGATATTGTCACTCTATAATATTTAAATAAATATATTGAAATTACAAATACATGATTAATGTTTCATTTTAGTAACTTTAATTGTGAATGAATTAATCAACAAGAAAACACATTTGAAGAATGCTTTGGTTTACCTAAAACCATATTCAAATAGCAAAATTTCACCAAAAAAATATTCATATAGCAAAATGATAAATAAATGCTAAATTATATTTTTGGTCCCTTAAATTTATTTTAGGTTTCATTTTGCTCCCTCAAGTTTTTTTGTTCATTTTTATCCTTTAGATTACAAACTTTCGATAATTTGTTTCTTAAAAAAAAAATTTAATGATAAATTGTTAGTTGTTAGTATATTACAATGTTATGTTAGTTTTTTTTTTATTAGAACTTGAACTCTAGATCTCTCAAACTCTTTAACCCTTAACTCAATTAGTTTTAATCAGTTGACTTACTCATCCCGCTATATTATTTTGTCATAAATAAAAGATACACTTGTTGATTTGTTTGTAATTTCAATACATTCAAAGGCTATATCGACAACACTCACACACTCAAGGATCAAAATGGTTGTCTGTTTGGTTTTTAATATAACTTTATTAGGTAGATGATGTTTGTAGTTCAGAACAAAAATGAGAGGGTAGTGATTTAAGATGTTGTCTTCTAAATATGGTTTAGAGTGTGTAGGGATTGTAGCTGCGACAAATTTATGTAAATTAAGGTGGTGATTATGTCCCTGCGCTACTTGAGCTATATTGGACAAGACCTCAAAATTTTGAGGCTCAACTTTCCCCAAAAACATTAAATTGAAATATCTAAGGGCTCAAATTTTAACCAAATTTAAAATTTTTGAACTTCATTAATAATATTAAATTTTAAGCTTTGAGAAACTGCAAAGAGTTTAGGATCTAAATTTTCATATGTGCTGTCAAATGAGGGACTAACCCAAGCGATCACAAAGTTTGTGAGTTATCTGTGTTTGAGTTATGTGTGATAGATTTTTTATTATTTGGTTAGCATCCATTTAGTCTGTTTGAAAAATTTTGAATATCAGGATTTTTAATAATCCTAAGGTTGTTCAAAAGAGTCATATTATTAAGCATATAGAGTTGTTTTGTGGGATATGACCATATCTAATGTGAACTATGAATGGTTTTTTTTTTGGAAAAGGCCAAAAAATTATATTAAATAGGCACAAGGCATGCCATAACTATTGTCACATTACAACTCATGCCCCTACCAACTCAAATACAAAGTTTCCTCAGCTGCAAATTCCTACTAGGGACAAGGTTATTTTATTGGGTTAATTTCAATTTTGATTCCTCTATTTTATTAAACTCACGAAAATTGTTCTTTTTTTTTGTTAATAGACAAAAGGACATAGTCATTGAAAACTCACACACATAAAGTGGAGGGGTCAGGGATCAAACCTCGGTCATGGTGTCCAACACTAACAATTTTGGCATTTTTGTAAGGTGATCATGGGAAACGTGGGTTGAATGTTAAAGTTCCCTCTAAATCGTGCTCCTAGTCGTAAGGAAGGTGGGGATGAATGAAATGAATCATGGAAAGATGACAATTATGTTTATAGATCGTGGGATCATGGGGCTACGGGCGTCTCGCCTATCTCGTCTGATCTCGCCTTATCGAAAGTGAATGTCTCGCCCTTTATGTTGCGCCTTCGTGCGAAGCTGGGCTCTGCATATTGCTTGTGCGTTGGGCCGTTGCTATTGGGTCGTTGCATGGATTATTATACAACATTTGGGCCTTGCTAAATACACCCTATATTTTCACCCGGTCCAGTTGTAAATTTGATTTTAGCGGATGATTTGCTCCTTAAAAATCATTTTTTTGGTAACAAAAAGGGCAATAATATTAAATTTAATAACAAAATATCTCTGTTAAGATTAAAATGACCTATTTTTTTAACGTAGAAGTCACATTTTTTATGAAAAAACGCATGAGTTGAGATCAAAATTTCAATAAATGTGAAAATAGAGGGGGCAAAAAGTTTAACTTAAAAAAAGTAGCCCAAAAAATGTAGATACACAATATTAACATTGTATTTACCTTATAATTTCTTATATATGTTATGATTTTAAAATTTAATTTTTATTTACTAAATCATACTTTTAATTATGGTCCCCCTAAACTTAATTTCTGACTCCGTCTGTAGGACAAATGGAGGACTACTTATTCAAACACAATTGTAATTTGTGAGAAACAAGGACAAAAAAATGGCGGGTTTAATTCATTAGTGAACCCTCCAACTTTTTTAAGTATCGTCAAACATCACAAGGTTTGTGCTTCGCTGCTCTGGTAAGTCAGCTAGCTAGCATGAAACACTGAAACTCAATGTCTCGACGTCAAATTATATCTGACGTACCCCAGAGTCCAATGACACTCTAAGGTGGAGGCGTGGCACAAGTCTTAATTTATTATTCTTAAATATTATTATTTAACTTTTTGTTCACATCACTATTATATTATTCCACCATTTTAATGCCCTCACTTGAGTTATAGGCCTAGGTTACTAGACCCGGCAATTAGCATTATGAAATTAGTCCTTATAAACTCTATTGAAAGTAGTAAAATGACCGATGTGGGCCCCACTTGTAAAATAATATCGCTTAAGGTTAATTTTGATAAACTTAAAGAATAATTTTGGTTCTTGCGTACACAATTTTATTGTTTTTCCTCTCATTTTATTTCATTGTTTCAAAAGAATGCATTATTAAGTCATCGATGGAGTTTCTAATTAAACATTTTCAAGTTATGCGATGAAAAAATTCTAACATTATTTTTAATAAAATGTGATAATCTTATGGGGTTGTGCCTTCACAAAGTAAGCATATATAGATGTGTATACAGTATATAATATGAGAAATGCTTAACCCAATGAAATATAATTTCACCACAAACTCATGAATTGCAATAAAGACATGTTTATGGGTTGTGTAAGCAACACAAGTGATATCATATAAAGACAAATTATCGATCACTTTTTTTTTAAACTTATTATAGTTAATTAGTATTGGGATTTTTATCAACCAGTGGCTCTAAGTATCTCCAAAATTTAAATATTTTGAATCTTGTATGAGATTAATCATTAGGTTTGTTTTTCTATTTAGCGAGATTGAGTTATTTCCTAAATAAGCAAATTTAGGAATTAAATTTGAGTTCTTTTTTGAGGAAGGATTATGCTCTCAACTCTTCTAACACTGTGTTTATAGTTATTTTAAAAAGAATATGTTGATAATTATCCGTCACTTTTTTTTGTCTACGGATGAAGTGATAAATATTACTTAAATTCACACATTGCAAGTTTTCGAATTTGAATTCAGGTGAAGACATTTCACCTAGCAGTATCAGTACTATTAATCGAGTTAGGACTTATAAACATTACATATCACTTACTTATTTTAATGGTAAAAAATATAAATATAACAAAAATATTTTTTTGCATTTTTGAAAAATAATAAAACAAAAAATATCTTAGAAATTGAATGCATAAAATAAAATTATGCTCGGGAAATTCGTGACATTTTATTTCGTTGTATATACTTAGGATTCTGTTTGGAAGTTTGGAGAGGATAAGAGAATAAGATAGTTAGGTTTGTATTTATGCTCCAACATGTCAAATGTTCTGGCAGTTTATAAAAAAAACAAATTACTATTATAATTAATAGTGTCAAATAAGAGATTGTAATTCTTAATTTTATAAATGAGTGATGCTATATAAATTTTGGAGTATATACCTTTATTTTTTACGGAAGTACAACTATACTATACCAAACACTCTAGGGGGTGACTACAAATTTATTAATATCAAATTCAAGAGTGGTTATCTTTTTTAATGGATAAAATAGTGTTTACTTCTTTTAATGTTTTTCATTTTTGTTTACAGTTTGAATTTTTTTTTTTCATTACTCTTTTATAATGTTAAGACTCCGTTTTTAGTCTCTCATAGATAATGACGTGACAAGCTTAATGAGGATGACAAATTAAAATTTGTTAATATTACAGTTAGCGAAAGACAAAATTAAGTCAATAAATTTAACGAAAGTTAGAAGGACAAATTATTAACATTATAGAAGGATAATCGAAAAAAAAACATTACAATAATCAACCAAATTACTAAAATTCGCTAACATTACGGAATGCACACTTTAATTTTTTGTTAATCAAGTGTGTGTTATTGGCATTAATTTATAAAACTATACACTAGGGTCCATACTTAGTGTATCCAGCTATGGTTCCTTTGTCTTCTCTTTGCATTCTTATCTTCTACTTTTTTCCTTAAACCTTTGATTAGTGAACACCAACATTAAGTCACCCAACACCTCATCCCTAAAGTTTCTATTCCATGCATGATTGCTTTTGATTATTTAATAATGAACCAAAATAGAGAATATAGAATAATTAAAGTAAGTTATATTCATTATTATTATTAGTCTATTAATATTACAAACAGATTATGATTATTGTCATTATTGTTGAACAATCAATTGATGTTAGACCTAATCTAACAAACAAATAATTTCCATAAATGTTGACCATTTTCGTGTAAGATATGTTATGTACCATATAGGTTGACCGGCCCAACAAGACACTAGATCAATTAATATTATTTCAAGTATTTGATATCAACATTTAACAATCCAATCTTCTTCTCCACATTAATTAATTTACTTTCCTTTAATGATAGTTAAATTAAAATTCCTAAAATTAAAGTGAATTGTATTGGAGTGGTTGTCGGATAAAATAAATATTCTTCTATTAAAAAGCATAATATTTCGCTTCATCTAAATACTTCAAAGAGTTAAAAGTTAAATTATACACGACACTTTTTTTATCTACATGACAAATTGATCAAGAACATAAAATTTCTTATCATTTCATTGATTTGCATTTCCAAGACAAAAAAAATTATATAATACATTGTCCTTAGGTGTTAGGACACTTAGCAATTAGCATAACCCTCTCTACTAATACTAACATTTTATTTTGTATATATAGAACATGACTCCCTCTCAATATATGTTTGTGTATGAAATTAATCATGAAATTAATCATCAAACATTGCATCATGAAATTTACTCATCTACTAATATATATATATATATATATATATATATATATATATATATATATAAAAGTACATATATGTGAGGTCAACCTTTTTCTTTTGTTTACAAATATATGACATCATAGACTTGGTCATTATGTCAATCTTCACAAGGAAAAGGTCTACTTATTTAAATTATTAAATAGTGTTTTCTTGTTACATTACTGATCACTTTACATGCTATATATCTTATTAGAAAATTGATTCAAAAAATATATTCTTTTCTAATTATTCTTATATGGTTACGTGACCAAATAAAATTATCTTAGTCACACTCATAAAATTTACTTTTTCATTTTATTCTTTTAATTATTTCATAAATAAATAAAAAAAATTATGTGAGTGTGTCTATATAGTCACGTGACCATGGAAGTCTTGCTCGTCTTTTTCTTACCAAAACAACATATTTCTTATTAGAAAATATTATTTTTAAGAAAATTATTTATGTGGCAACAATCGAAAGTCATTTATTTGAACTCTTTACCATATTTTTTGTTTCCAAAAGTAGACAATCCAAATCTCCATTTTACTTTGTTCATATGTTTTTAGACTTTAGCTATCTACATGAGTACAATACCATAATAGTACAATGTAGATTACAATTTTTTTGGTTAAAAACTCCAAATGAAAGCTTCTTTTCTACGAAAGTTGTTCTCACACTTCAATTATCTTTGTGTAAATTGTCTTCTCCATTTGTCTTTCAATTCTCTTGTACACAAGCAAATACATGTAAGGGAATTCCATAATTAACTGCATATATTAACAGTTTAATATTGATAGAAACGTGAAGATGGTTCCTCAAAATAGAAACATGAACACATGATAATTACTTCTTTCTTTTCTTTTTTTTACAAAAAGAGGGCAAAGTTGAAGAAAAAACCTACGAAATTAAACCGATCCTCCTATGCATGCAAGCCCTACAAATGTCATTAAAGAGGAGATTTTGAAACTCAGAAGGAGAAATCTCTATAACATGAACATTGAAAAAATTCATGGTTAAATTAAAATTAGTCAACCAATATGCACATTTGTTTTGTTTTTTCGTCAATATATAAACCATGAAGTCACAAATGCGCTTAATCAAAACGGATTATGGATGTCTTTCCATTGATGTTGCATATGTCTATGTTACCATGTCAACCAACACCTTGGAATCACTCCCCACTATTAGGTGTAATCCTTTCTTCATTTCATCTCCTTTTGAGTATCACTAATGTAATTCTCATATGTTCAAGAGATCGGTAATCATTCGCACAAGTTTGAAAATTTTAAATTTAAGATCATTGTTTTAAATTGAAAAGTAAAAAATAAATAATGTTGAGAATTAAGATGCTTTTCGTTTCTGAAATCTCAACCCTAAAACATTTTAAGTTGATTCATGGCGGGTTGCTCTATTTGACAAAGAAGAACTACAACTTCTTGATCTTCATAATCTATTAACAGGTTTTTCTCTCCAACAAGATAGCGAAGATAGGTGGAGGTGGGTGTCGGGCACGATGGGTCTTTTTCCGTAATATCTTGTTAGACGTTGTTGCTTTAATCTCGAAATTCTGAAACTGTGGACTCAAATGTTTTGGGGGTTGTCTGGAAGCTCTGGAAGAACGATATATCTTCGAAGGTAAGCGTATTCGGATGGAGGTTATTATTACAGAAATTACCTACGAGGGCATCTCTGCATCATAGAGGTATTTTTCTTAACCCACGTGATCTTCCTTGTATTTTATGCTTTCTAAACAGTGAAGATTGCTCCCATATCTTCTTCCGGTGTTCTGTTATTAAAGGTGTATGGAAATATGTTTTAATCGGTTAGGCCAGAGGCTGTCGACCGAATTGGAAGGATGGAACCACTTTTTATGTTTTGGGAATATGGTTAAATAATAATAAAAAAAAGGTAATTGTGTTCACCATCTGATTTGGTTAGCTACTACGTACTCGATGTATTTGAAAGCTTAGAAATAATATGGTTTTCAATGAGGTTATTCCTAATGCACCTTCTCTAATAGATAACATTAACACTATTTCTTAGATTTGGTTCAGTGGTCATTCACGACGCCAATCTTCATTATCGTTTTCTAATTGGTGTATTCATCATCTTGTATGTCTTCAAAACATATAATTATTTGTTTTGTATCATAAGGAATTAGTACCCCATATTCTCCTTATAAATTATAATAATAATTTTCTTATAAAATAAAATAAAATTTGTTATTTACATTAGATTTTTTTTTACTGCTGTTATTTACATTCAATACCAATAAAATCAATGTTTTTCTTTTCCCTACTTTCTCCTTTATTTGTCTTTTGTACTGCAAAAATACTTCAACATCAGAACAGCTGCTTTTATCACAGCAAATTTCAAAGCCAACCAATACACACGCGCTTCTTTACTAAGTTAGTGATATATTTTTCATTATATTAGGGTCCGTTTGACCCAGCTTTTTTAGCTCTTAGAAGCTGATTGAAAACTAAAGATGAAAATAAGAACTTTCAAAAACAGAGCAAAAGTTGTTTGGTAATTATTGTTTTTTTTAACTTCAAAGTTATCTTTAATCTAAAATTTGTTTAGTAAAATATTTTTTTTTTAAAAACATTTGTACCAAAAATAAAAACTTTTAAAAAAGATAATAACAACTAATAATATTTAAATGAAAACAACCTAAAAAATGAAAAAAAATAATAATAAAAAGAACCTTAAGTGGGATTCGAAGCGGGATCATTACAAAAAAAACTCCGGATTTTTTTTTTAACCTCTTTTTCTAGAAGCTCATTTAATCCAATTTTGCACATTGAAAAAAATCTGCTTTTTACGGTTAAGAACTTTGTTAAAAATGTGTTTGACCTAACTTTTGATTAAAAAAAGAATTTAAAGCTAAAAAAAGTCGGGTCAAACGGTGCCTTATTCGAGAGAGCACCACGCGTCACATCACGAGTACGATACAACCACATATAAAGATTCTATCTTGTCTGAATTTTTTAATTATCTCTCTCAATGAGAAAAAGAAGAAGAAGAAGAAAATAATTGCAGCAAAATAAATACGGTGTAGTACAATTGTGGTGTGTAGTCATTATGAAAAACAAAAAATTCAATAATTTCTTTTACTCGATAATTTTTTAAAAAATAAAGAAAATATTGCTGGTGAAAATGTTCTAAGGATATATTGATTAAAAAAATTAAAATAAAAAAAATATTACTATCTTAAAAGTAAAAGTATATGTTAACCGTAACAAGTTTGTTATTTTTCTATCAATTTATTTTATCTCTTTTAATTTTTTCTATCAAGTTTGTTATTGAAAAAATGATAGTTAAAAAACGAGAAACAACTATAAAGAGGGGTGATTCCGAAAATGACTAAAAATCATCCCATCCCTCTCCGAGAGAAGAGTGAAAAAAGAGATTAAAGAGAATACAACAATTTTTTCACTAAAAAACAAGCATGATCGGTGCACAAAAATCTCTGATTAATGTGTGTAAATTTTATGTGGTATTTATCATTAATCCGTCTTCCGTCGAAAGAAAGTTCGATTGTTAGAATTTTTCTATCAAATTAATCTAAATATTTATCTTTCAAAAAAAACTTAATTAATATATTTAAAAATGAAGCCACTTTGTCCCATGAGTTGGTGGAGATATTTGATTATATATCCAGAATGTCAGGATTCGAATCTCGGTCATCCCACTTATCTATTTTACATGTGGAATTTTTAGGCATTAAGCTACTTAACTAAAAAAAATGAAACCACTTTCTTTTATTAATTTTCATACGTCCATAATATAATTTTTTTAACAAATGCATCAAATGAGATCACATCCATAATATATAATGTTTTTTTGTTGTTAAATTGCATTTTTGAACTCATAACTTTTACAAATTTACTAGTCTTAGCCTCCTAATTTTATTATCTTCTACAAAATGCTGGTCCTCTACTGATTCTGATAAAGTCAATGCACACGTGAATAATAATTCACATGCTACGTCAACCTGTTATGTGAATTAATGTTCACATATTTGTTGACCGATTAACGTGACACATGAATCATTGCTCACATGTGCATTGACTTGGTCAAAATTAAAATTAATTAAGGAACAAACTTTTACAAAAATAACAGAAGCCATGTAATTGTTTATTGTTTAATGTTTATACTATACCCACTACAAATCATTGGCAAATGTGTACTACAAACACAGCTATACACACACTCACACAGAGTACTATACTATACAAAATACAGATCCATTCCAATACTTTGCCTCTTTCTTTACCTGCTCCTCCATTTTTCATTCTCCTTCACAATCACATTTTAGGTGCATTTTAGCATCTTAACAACCACCAACCAAACCCTAAAATACCATTATCCTTTCTTTCTTTGCATCTTTGCTTTCACTTAACCTTTTTCTTTTTCTCTCTTTTTTTTCTTTTTCTAACACCAAGCTCCAACAAATTAATAATCATGGCAATCATTTTCTCTCTCTAAAAAAAACAACCTTTTCATTCTCTCTCTCTCTCTCTACAAAACACACAACACAACCCCTTCTTATATTTCTTCCTCTCTCTCTTAACAGATCCTGTTCTCTTTTTTCACCAAAACAATTTCTTCAACAGAAAGAGAGAGAGAGAGTGACCCTTTATCCAAAGGTTTCACCTTTAGATCTGTTAAGGTTTTGTTTGTTACAAAACAATGGAAACACCTCATGTTTCTTGGTCTTTTACATGAAAGTTTCATTCTTTCTTGTTTAACTCTTAAAGGGTTGTTTTTGTTTTTGTTCTTGAATTGTGTTCTTTCAAGTTTTGTTACCTTGTTTCTTAGAGAGTGTGAAAAAGGGTCTCAGATTCTGTGAATAATGTTGGCCATTGGAAGTCCTATCACTAGTATTCATATTAACACTACTTGCACTGCTTTGCTCAGAGAACTTGAGGTTTTTCTCTTTCTTTATTTTTCTCAATTCAACTTTTGTTTAGATAAATTTTATGTGTTTTAGAGTGATTGAGTTTTGGAATTTTGGTTTTAGTTCTTGTTCTTTTTGTTCTTGATGAATAGTGTGGTTTTTATAATGATTTGTTTATGATATATGATACTAACTCTGTAATCTTCTTTGTGATTCTCTAACCAATGATGTTTTGTTTCTTCTCAGGTCAACTTTTTGTCTGTTTTACTGTTTAAAAGGGAAAGCACTTATAGGGTCTCTTAAGTTTATTTTATTGTAGGGAAGAAAGGGGATTTGTCTTTCTTTGTTCATGAGATTACCTTAGTTGAAAAAGTCATTTTTTAAAGCTTTTTTGCTTTTCTTTAATTTTTTTCTTGTTTTTAGTCTTAATTTTCAAGTGGTTGATTTTCAGCAAATGGGTTAGTTCACAATTTAAAATTTCACTTTATTGGTTTTGTTAACAAATTTTTAGAGTTACCAATTTAGTAGTTAATGTGAGAATTTAAGGTGACTTGATTTTTGATAATTTCTCTATGTTGTTTTTATCATGTTGTTGATTGCTTTTTTGTGTTTGGCTCAGAAGTGATGGTAAAAAAAAAATTAAGCTTTTACATTTAAGTTTTTTGACTTTTTCTTTATTTGTTGCATCCTCTTTTTTTTTTGTTAATTTTTGGTTAACAAACCACATTTTATGTGCAGCAAATATGGAACGATATTGGAGAAAGCGAGAAGGACAAAGATCGCATGCTGATGGAGCTAGAGAGGGAATGCTTAGATGTTTATAGGCGGAAGGTTGATGAGGCTGCCAACACGAAAGCACGCTTTCATCAATCCCTTGCAGCTAAGGAAGCTGAGATTGCAACATTAGTCGCTGCACTTGGGGAACACGATATTAACTCTCCGGTAAAATAAATGACTTGCTTGTGTTCAGTAATTGGAGTGTGTTTACAGTTTATTCCATAGATGCATTATTTTCTTATTATTATATCTACGAATTAACTTTTTGGATTGATGAATAAACTCAAGAGTTGAGATGGTGAACGACTTGTATGGTGACTTTCTAATCAAGTTGTTTATGAAATTTATAGATTAAGACCGGCAAGAGATCTGCATCGCTGAAGGAGAAACTTGCATCTGTCACACCATTGGTTGAAGAATTGAAGAAGAAAAAAGAAGAAAGGTTGAAACAATTTGCAGATATTAAAGCTCAGATAGAAAAAATAAGCGGCGAGATTTGTGGAACTTTTTCTGTCAATGATGACGTGAGTGTGAGCAGCACGGCTGGTGTAGAGGAACAGGACTTGTCAATTAGAAGACTCAATGAATATCAAACACATCTTCGTAGTCTTCAAAAGGAAAAGGTTGGTATTATGCTTACGAGTAAATAAACACTCTCTTCGATGGTGAGAGTGATTGATTCGTACATACAAAGTTTCTTTCTTATATAACTCATCTGTGCATTTTCTATGCTTTGTTTTCTACCAGTCGGACCGGCTTCAGAAAGTCTTGCAATGTGTGAATGAGGTGCATTCTCTCTGTGGCGTTCTTGGATTAGATTTTGGACAAACGGTAGATGAAGTTCATCCAAGTTTGCATGGGACTCAGGTGGAACAATCGACTAATATTAGCAATAGCACATTGGAAGGTCTAGAGAAAACCATTCTCAAGTTAAAAACCGAAAGGAAAGCTAGAATACAGAAGGTATTTTATATGCACAATGACACAATCCTTAATTTCTATTCTCGTTATTTGTTTTAATCTGACGTAATATTTAAAGTTTATTTTTTGGAAATGCAGTTGAAGGATATTGTCGCTAACCTATTCGAACTTTGGAATTTGATGGACACTTCAAAAGAAGAGAGAAACTCTTTTCTGAGGTTTACTTATATCGGTGCAACTTCCGAGTCAGAAATCACCGAACGAGGTGGTCTTTCAACAGAAATGATAGAGAAGGTTTAAACGCTTCTTTCAATTCCCTCACGATTTATTTATTTTTCTTTCATTTATTTCTTTCCTTAGACTGAAAAGTCCTTTTGCAGGCTTCAGCAGAAGTAGAAAGACTTACCAAACTAAAAGCGAGTAGAATGAAAGAACTCGTTTTTAAGAAGAGGTCAGAGTTAGAAGAAATATGTAGATTGACTCATATTGAACCCGATACAAGTACTGCTGCTGAGAAAGCTAGTGCATTAATAGATTCTGGTCCGTTCCTTGTTGCATTAACAGATTCTGTGTTTTTTTCTCCCGTTCAGATTTACATAGAAAAACCTGATACTAGCGAACCTTGCTATTTTTCATGCAGGCCTGGTTGATCCTTGTGAACTATTAGCTAACATTGAAGCACAGATAGTAAAGGCAAAAGATGAAGCTTTGAGTAGAAGAGAAGTAACAGATAGGATTGATAAGTGGCTATTTGCTTGCGAAGAGGAAAATTGGCTCGATGAATATAGCCAAGTAAGTCAATAGTTCTCTTTTGTATACCTTCGTAGTGCACATCAATTCTTTAGCTTGTTCTCGAAGTAATACGAAGAATTTCAGGACAACAATCGGTATAGTGCTGGAAGAGGTGCTCACATTAATCTGAAACGTGCAGAACGAGCTAGAGTAACTGTAACCAAAATTCCAGGTATTGATTTCACAAATGCGCCTATTTGTCATTGAAAGTTCCACGTGGACCTATAATGACTGTATGTTCTCGTTCCAGCAATGGTTGACAATCTTATAAACAAGACGCTAGCATGGGAAGATGAAAATAAGACTTGTTTTCTGTATGACGGGGTAAGCTTCAAAGTGGAGTGTAGTTATTTCTAGTTTTCACTGCCTTTGCTGAGTTATTTTTAGCTGGAAATTTTGATTTGATTGTCAATATCATCTGTAGGTACGTTTGGTGGAATTATTGGACGATTATAAACTGACCAGACAACAGAGAGAAGAAGAGAAGAGGCGACAAAGGGTAAATTTACCTCTTTATCCACAGTTGCATATAATCATTTGTTGTTTGTCCACAAATTTCTATGAATAAATTACCTAGTAAGTTTAGTTTATAAGAAATAATCTTATGTATTTTATACTCCCTCTGATATGTAAGAATTTTTTTGGTCCTATTTTAAATGAAGCTGCATTAATTACTTAAATTCCTTTTGTGCCCTTATTAATTTATTTATATGTAAGTGGGTGTGAAACATTTAATGTGATGGGCTGATGGCTATATTTGATATCACATTTTATTTCAAAATCATAACATTAAATGACTTACCTTGGTCTTGGTGATTTTTCTTCTTATATATGAAATTAGAGGTAGTAAAAGAGAAGATAATATTTACTCCCTAAAAAAAATTAGGTGAACACTCCGGTACACATCTTATTTGGATATGTACTGGTACATCGTTGAGGTGGATAATTATGATAGGTCCGTAAATAGTGTTTAATATAGAAAAATTAATAAACACTATTTGTGAACCTATTAGAATTGTCCACCTCAGCAGATGTACTGATACATATCCAAATAAGACGTGTACCAAATAATGCACCATGTATTTGCCTAAATTAAAATTAAATACTCTCCTGACTCACCCACTTGTGGTTTTTGTTTTTAATCTTAAAGGACCAAAAGAAGATGCAAGATCTGCTCCTAAATCAAAAGGAAGCCATATATGGATCTAAACCTAGTCCAAGAAAAACTAACAGCTTTAGAAAGACAAATGGGTATCGTGCAAATGGCAATGGTAACAGCAATGGCTATGGCAATGGATCTATGCCTCCTACACCTCGCCGGAACTCAGTGAGTGGTACAACATCTGAACTAAGTACACCACGTTCCTACTCTGGTCGTCATAACGGATACTTTAACGAAGTCAGAAGATTGTCTACTGCACCTCTCAACTTTGTGGCTATCCCTAAGGAAGATACAATGTCATATAGTTGCAGTTCTGAACCCGAGTCCCCTCCTCAAGTTTAAGTTCAAAAAACTAAAAATGGTAATTCATGTTTCCAACTTTCATTTGTTTATTATATCGGTGCTTTGGTCGAAAGGGCCGTGTTTATAATCCGGTAATATTCTACTTGTGCAGGAATAGGCTAAGATTTTCCTGTAAACATTATTAAAACCAGAGCAAACCTTGTGAATAGTATGGTGCTTGTAATAAGCTGAGATATATACATGGACAGTGACTCAGTGAGTGATGATTACTGACATTTGAGGACAGGAAATTAGAGTGTTTTATGGTTTGAAGAACATAAGCTTTGGAAGTGTTGATACAGGTAGGGACAGTTAAGGAGACAGTGAAGATTATAGAGTGTTTGACTATATGTATGTTGGTTTTGTTTGTTTTCGTTTGTGTTTCAGCTGTATATATATGATTTTCAGCTGTAGTAACTACTGAGATTATTTTGATCCATAATTGTAGGAAAGTTCATGCTCATTGTTTTGATGTATGTGAGAATCTATAGTATTTGAATCTACGACAAGTATTTTCTGATTGAAGGCGTGTCTGGTTTATCCTATGTATGTTGTTGTCAGATGCCAACAAGACGTCAACAAGACACCGACACGTGTTCACATTCAATTATTTGTTTTTTTCAAATTGCACTCAGTAGTCAATCTTGATCCGAGTTGTGATCTAATAGTTCAAATTTACAGATTATAGATTTAACAGTTTAATACAATATTTGATCTTGGCCCTTCATTTCTGATCGGACAACTAACATCAGTTGCTGTGTGTGTTAAATCCAAATCCAATTGTTGTGTTCGGTATCAGTGTCGGTGTTTGTAGACTGTGATGATCAAAGTTTAAATGTTGTGTTGTGATTGCTGAAGGCTTAGCTGACTGATTAAGCACGGCAAAGAATTGCATTAGTGAGATTTGATGAAAATTGAATATGGATTACTATTGGATACAGATTGTAGTGTAGTCGGTATCAAATGATTTATTAAGGTGGCTGGCCTTGTTGGTTGCATGGTCTTGTCAACTTTGTGTCATTGGATACTTATTATTGTCTGTAGGGCAATCATGGAATAGTTGAACTGTAGTACTCAAACATATGGGTGTCAATCTTTTGAAAGACTAGTTTATCGGCTACTCGGATGTTATATATAAGCAAAAAATAATTAAGTAATTTTTTTAGGTTTATTGAAAAAATATCTAATTTATAATGGATTAAATATATTTATTGTTTTTAATGAATTTAAAAAGTTATGTTTTGGTTTATACAGAATATATGAGATCAGAGTGAATATATCGCAATTAATGATCACTAACAAGAAAATTGAAAATATTGCAAGGAATTGACTCTTCTAAAGTGAAGAAGTCATTTTAGAGAATAAAAAAGACCATTGATTAAAAAATTAAGGGTGCATAATACAAATATATTATAATAAATTATGAATTTGTTTAATTAACAATATTTGATTTTTTCTCTATCACATTTGATCATTTTAGAGGACCTAAATTTATAGTGTAATGTGTTAGTAATTTTTTTTGAGAATTGAGAATACATTATGCTTTATTGGAGTACTCTAGATTATTTTTAGAGTTTTATTCTACCATATAATTTAAAGGAAAAGGACATAAATAAGATGATAAAAGGTAGAAAATACACGTTGGAAAGTAAACATTGAGCTTAGTTGCCCCTTTTGGTTTATAGCTTTTTCCTTGATGGTCCCTTTCTTGGAGGAATACTTAATAGGCATAATTCCAAATATAAATTGTTTTTTTTTGTTACACAAATATAAATTGTTTGTGTGCACACACACATAATATTATATATTATTTAATTATTTTTAAAAAAATATTATTTAATTTTTTTTCTTCTTTTCATGTGTATGCATCTAAATTTTGTGCTTGTGTTTTTACATAAGTTTCTTCCCTTTCTTGTTATGTCTCTTTCACCCTTCAATTGGTTCTTGTCATCCATTTATTTCTTAAAAACCATTCCTATCCATCCAGGATGGAGAAAAACACTATTTTCTTTTTGAATATATCCATTTTGATGCCAAAATGTTTTTCGTCCGGATCGCAAGAAGTAAGATATTATTAAATTTGTCTCTATAAGTAAAATTTAATTGATAAGGATATTATAATATGTAAAGATTGAAATATGAACACAAAATTTTCCACTTACCACTTATTCCCCAGAATAATAGTAAGGAGTAAAATTCTAACCACTAATACTTACGCAAAAATAATGATATTACAAAATTTGAGGGTTCATTAATTTCCTATTAAATATTTGTGAAATACAAGGAGTAAGATATTACTAAATTTGAGGATTGCTCATACTCATACTATATATGCCACTCATGCAAAAATGTGAGTCACTATATTTATTTTTTCAAGAGAACGCTTTACGCTACCAAGAAATTTAAATACAGTAAAATGAAAAATTTAATCTTTTACAATCATTGATATTAACAAATCCAAATTTAGACAAGTCACTAAATGAACTGTCAACTTTAGTGCCATTACAATATCTTAATATTTTGGATCTCACAATGTGTTCATTATGGATATATTCTAATACCTATGACATGAGCAAAAAAGAATACATTTTAGCATACCCATGGTGGTTTGATTCATCAAACCAATTAAGGCTGAAGGAATATTGAAATTCTGGCGTAGCAATGGGGTACTGGATGTTCCTACCTTTGCAACTACAATGTTCACAGCGAAGTAAATAATATGCAGAATAATAAGCAACTGGAAATTAAATGAACGCATGAGTTTGTTAACCCAGTTCGGCGTATAACACGACCTACTCTGGGGGATACCAATCCAGGAGTGAATCCACTATGATAAAACTAGTTAGAAGTTTCCAGTAAACGACCCGTTTACACTTCGTCACCTAGTTTCTACCCGTGCTTCCTTCAACCTAGGACCACCTAGATTAGAGACACTTATCTCTCCTCCTCTTAACCACACAACCAGTGTGATTGATCTAACCTTGAGAACAGTGAAGTCACACTTCAAACAATAACCTATCTCCGTGCTTAAAAGCTTAGGAGTAGACTAAAACCCTTACAACACAATATCCCAGTCTTAAGCAAGTATCAAAGAGATACGAGATAGGCTCACAAAAGTACACGAGACAAAGCTAAAACCCTAGACACAAATAATATATTTTTTCACAAGAGTTTCAGTAACCTTCAAACGTCTAAGTTCTCCAATATATATAGCTCGTGAAATATAAAAGTAGTTCCTTGATTTTTGGTCTTCAGATTATTATAAAATCGCAACATATCCGATACCAGCTTGTGTGCTGAGCAAATCCAACAAAATCCTAAAATATAGGAATATATTTTAGGTTTGATACACTATCGGATATTTACAAGGAATAGGCGAGTTCCAAGTCTTGAGGAACAAACAACACGCTACTGAACGCTAAAGGGATATGCATGAGGGATATCACGCGTAATAATATTATAACAAACTCTCCATATCTTCAGGCTGTAGGATGTTGTTCCATATGTCGCCACATCTACCACTACATCTGGCTAACTGTTGTTTTTGTAAAATTTAGCCAATTTCAAAAACCTAACAAACTCCCCCTTTGGCAAATTTTGACTAAAAACAATATTAGGCAGATTATTAAAGGATGTGGATAGAGCACAGTAGTAATACTATACCCTCTACACTTCAAGTGAATTAACCTCTATAACAGACTTCAGAGCTTGGCACAGCGGGATGAGTTCATTCACAACACAACAGCATCAAGATAAAAATGTTCTTCAAAATGGATTCACAGACTTGATCAGAAATAAATTTCCTCATGTTAAGGTCTTCAACAACATAAATATATCACAACAGAAGACAAACATACAACAAGGAAAAATCCAGTCAAATAGAGAAAAATAAATTCTCCATTCAGACTTGTCTGGATGGTATCCAGGATGGGAAAGCATCACTTAACCCATCATCTTCAACAGCCAGATTCTCCCCCTGAAGCTATGCATAATATCATGAAGGATATTTTTCTCCCCCTCACTGTATGCATATATATAAACTCACACACACCAGATGGACATGCAAATGTAGCTACCATATCTACCACATGCACACACAGAGCTATCATCTCTACCACATGCACACACAGAACTATCAAACATATAAGCACAGTAAACATCAGAACATCAAAAACTTACTCCCCCTTTTTTTAGTCATGAATTTGACAAAGTTAAACAGGAGAGAAAACCATGAGCCGAGTGCAGAGATAACAGAAACCAAAAAGCACACGTAGGTGCATCACAGATCCAGGGCATAACCCATACTTAGAATAACAAAACAAAAATTACATCAGCATGTTCTTCCAGAATCAAAAACCAAGACTTTCATCAGAGTCTGGCACAGTAACATTGTCAGCAGGGTTAACTCCAACATCTCCTTCCACATTCACTCCAGCATGGATATGTGAGGGTCCAGCAGTGCCAGTACGCTCCTCAGATTCCAAGGCTTCTATTACTTTATCAAGCTTGAGCTTCTTATCCCCAAGAGCTTTGCTGACATCCTTCAGATCTGCAATCATTTGTTTCCTGGTCATGGAGACATTTGATGGGGTGGCGAATGGGATATCCAAATCCACCTTATGTGGTCCTTCAAGTAATCTGCAGTCAAAAGTAAGGGCAGTCTCTCTCTTGCATGGAAATCAGAGTTCCTGAGAATATTTGGCTGCTGGGAGAGAATAATACCACACAAAACAGTAGGAAATGCTATAGGTAACCTAGTTGCAGTAGACTTAGCATGCACTAGAGTTTGATCAAAGATATAATTTCCAACATTAAAAGGAGTTTTGGTGCCCAGAGCATAAATGAACTTACCAAGTCCAGTAGCCACAGAGTAATTGTGAGAGGTAGGAACCCAGTTAGCAGCTGCAATCTTGTTTAACAGAGCATATTTAACAGTAAGATTGGTTGTAGACAACTTAACCTTCCTAGGCCATTTCATAACCTTCCCTCCAGTAAGAGTCTTGCAAACCTCATTGTCAGTGACCTCTATAGCAGGTTCATCAACATCCCTCCTTCCCAGGAATTGGTTAATCACAGATGGAGAAAAGTCTATACACAACCCACGCACAAATACTTTCCTATACTCAGCACTAAAAGGATCATCACAGTCAGGTCCTATGTTGACCAAAAATTCTTTAACCAGCATTTCATAACACATACCAAGATCAGTCACAGTCTTCTCCAAACCAGCAAACTTAATAAGTTCCATTAGATCAGCACATTCTATCATTTCAGGACTTAAACATCTTTCAATAGCTAGACGCCTATGATATATAAATTGCCACTGACTTACATATGAGGAATCATGAAAGGAGACATTGTCCAGTGGGGCATGGAGACTGGTGTCAGTAACCAAGGATCTGCTTCTCACCTTCTTTCTGGATGTAGTAGTCAAGGCAGCACCATCTTGGTCAGCATCGTACTCAGAATCACTAGAGCTTATTTCCTTCCTCTTCAAACCTTTCTTCTTCTTCTCATTTGGAGGAGTACCTTTGCTCCAAGTCCTTGGGGGACCATATAGAACAGGTTTACACCCAGGTTTGATTACAGTCTTGGATGGGGCAGCCAGTGCAGTAACAGGAGTAACGCCTTGCCTTACAGACCTCTGTCTGGTTCGTCCAGCCACACTATGAATGGTTGTGGAATGCACAGTTGTTTCATGAGTAATGACCAGATCTTCTTCAACACGATCAGCTTGAACTTCATCAACTTTAGAACTGGTACCCTGTTTCTCAGCAGAAGCAGTAGAGTCATCAACAACCTTATCATCTTCCTCTATCCTATCAACAACACCAGTCACAGAATCATTTGGCAGAATGACAGATGCAGCCTGCGATGGTCCAACATGTTCAACCACATTTGTGTTTGGTGAAGGAGTTGTAAACACTTCAGCAACAGACTTCAAATTGTCACCATTTGTATCAGAAATTTTATCAACATCATCTGATTAAACAGTGATTTCTGGAGGTTGAACATTTATATCACAGTCAGCCCTAGGGTTATCAACACTCAAATCATCAACAGAATTGGGGCTTTTGTCTACAGTAACAGGAATTAAATTTGGACTTGCATCCATGGAATCTTTATCAATAACAACATCATTGTCAGTTTTAGATTGATTCGTATCCAGATAAAGATCAGACATAGACAGTGCTCGAGACGTTTCACCTTTCTTGGAGGAATTCTTCTTTTTACTCTTCTTGATTTTAATCGAAGCTGATGAAGGCGAGGTTTTCTTCTTTCGATGTTTCTTTGACTTAGAATGACGAGAAGAAGACTTACTTTTCTTGGACGAACGAGAATCCTTCTTCGATTGAGCTTCTTCCGAATCGACAAGCAAATCTGGAGCATTTGAATCGCATGCATGTTTCTTAGAAGTCTCATCGCGATCAGACACATCTTTTTCGGTTGAGTTTTGAGAGTTGCTAGACATGATGAAATGGTGATTGCAAAGTGATGAATCAGAGGCACAAAGACTTGCGAGAAGTTGTAACAGTATGTAGTAAGAAAAGGAGTTGAACGGATGGAGAGTTGAAAGGTTTAAATGAAAAGTGAATGAGTGATAAAGAGAGCAATATGGTGGAGTATTAATTTTCCCTCTTTCTTGGACAGCGTGCTCAATATATGAAAAGTTAGACTTTGGTGCACGCGCGTGAAATACTAATTGCTATAAACTTTCAAATAGGCAAATTCCTAGCTTGCCCCTGAGTTTTTCAAACTGATTAAGATCTAGCGCCTTCGTAAAAATATCAGCCAGTTGTTCACCTGTGGTAACATGTTCCAACATCACTATTTTATCTTCAACTAGTTCTCTGATAAAATGGTGTCTGATATCAATATGCTTGGTTCTGCTGTGCTGGATTGGATTCTTGGAGGTATTAATAGCACTCATATTGTCACAGAATAATTTCATAGTTTCCTGATGAATATCATATTCACTGAGCATATGTTTCATCCAAACTAACTGAGAACAACTACTACCGGCTGCAATATACTCAGCTTCAGCTGTAGATAGTGAGACACAGTTTTGTTTCTTACTAAACCAGGATATTAAGTTATTTCCTAAGAAGAAACATCCACCAGATGTACTTTTTCTGTCATCTGCACTCCCAGCCCAATCAGCATCACAATAGCCAATTAACATTGCATTATCACCATGTGTATATAACATTCCATAATCACTAGTACCACTCACATATTTCAAAATTCTTTTAACTTGAGTGAGGTGACTTACCTTAGGTTCAGCCTGGTATCTTGCACATACTCCAACTGCAAATGTGATATCTGGTCTACTTGCAGTGAGATATAGCAGGCTTCCAATCATGCTCCTATAGAGACTTTGATCAACCTTTACTCCCTTCTCATCTTTAGATAGCTTCAAATGCGTAGGAGCAGGAGTTCTCTTATGGCTTGCACTTTCCATACCAAACTTCTTCACAATGTTCTTAGCATACTTGCTTTGAGAGATGAAAATAGTGTCTTCCATCTGTTTCACTTGTAGCCCAAGAAAGAACATTAGTTCACCAACCATACTCATTTCAAATTCAGATTGCATTTGTTGTACGAAATGCTGCACCATCCTGTCAGACATTCCACCAAATACAATGTCATCTACATAAATCTGAGCTATCATCAGCTCGTTTTCTTCTGCCTTAACAAACAAGGTTTTATCATTACCTCCCTTCCTGTAACCTTGTTTTAATAAGTATTCTGTAAGTCTCTCATACCAAGCCCTAGGTGCTTGCTTGAGACCGTACAATGCCTTTTTTAACTTGTACACATGATTAGGGTGATTTGGATCAACAAATCCTTTTGGCTGCTCAACATATACATCTTCATTCAAGTATCCATTTAGAAAAGCGCTTTTCACATCCATTTGGTAAAGCTTGAATTTTAAAATGCATGCCACACCAAGGAGTAGCCTTATAGATTCTAAGCGAGCTACCGGTGCAAATGTCTCTTCAAAGTCAACACCATCTATCTGAGTATATCCCTGAGCTACCAGCCTGGCTTTATTTCTTGTAACCACTCCTTGTGAATCAAATTTATTTTTATACACCCACTTGGTACCAATTATATTAGTGTCTGTAGGTCTTGGTACTAGATCCCATACTTCACATCTCTTGAATTGATTCAATTCCTCTTGCATTGCTTCAATCCAAAACTCATCAGTCAATGCTTCTTTAACATTTTTTGGCTCAATCTTAGATACAAAGTGTTGGGTTTTTGAAATTGGCTACATTTTGCAAAAACAAGATTTAGTCAGATGTAAGGTCAGATGTGGCAGCATTTGGAACCACATCCTGAAACCAGAAAATGTGCAAAGTTTGTTACATGAAAAACGCACGTTTTATTTGTGAAGTAAATCCATTAAACGACTTGCTTGTTCCCAAAGACAAGGATTTTAGTTTATTTCCTGATCAGATCGCTTTTTGCATCGTCCCTAAAGATATGCCTATATTTTAGGGATTTATTGGATTTGCTTGAAGAATATGTTTGTACTGGATTTTCCCTATATCTAAGCTATTTGTGAAGCACGAAATTCATGATCATCCCATGCTAATTCGTGGCTATTTAAAGGAAGACTCAGACCTATTTTATTTACCGAAACCGAAGCTTAAACAAATATATCAAAGATGTAGTCTTTTAGGGTTTCGTGTCTTGTAAGCCTTGTGCTTTATTTGTGAGCCACTCTTGTATCATCTTGATGCTAGAGTAGGACTATTTTTTTAGTTGAGTTGTAATCTTTTAATCTACTCCTAAGCTTTAAAGTACAGAGATAGGTATTTGTTTGAAGAGTGTTCTTCGCCAAATTGTTATTAGTGTTATACGGTCACACTGGGCGTGTGGCTAAGAGGAAGTGAGACGGGGCGTCTGATATCTAGGTGTTCCTAGGTAGGATTGCATGAGATAGTGTCTAGGCGATAAGATAGAAACGGGAGGTTTTGGAGTCTTTGAACTAGAACTATAGTAGTGAATTCATTCCTGGATTGGTATCCCCCAGAGTAGGAGAGGTTGCTCCGAACTGGGTTAACAACATACTGTGTTATTTTAATTTCTGTTTTTTATTGTTAAAATTGTCCATTATGTTCTGCTGGGAACTGTGTTGAAGCAGATGCTGCCCCATCCGGTACCCCATCTGGACATCGCCAGAATTTCAATTGGTATCAGAGCAGGCATCCTGTTCTGTATCTGGGTGAGCTCCAGGGAAGATACTTTCTGGCACTATAGACAAGGATTAAGAAGATGATGTTGTAGTTGGTGATATAGTGCATGTACACAAGGGGAGTGAATTTTTTTTGCATGTACTGAGGGGGAGTATTATGTTTTGTAAGTGATGTATGTTGTATTCAGGGGGAGTGAAGTTGATCTTATCCTGATGATCACTGTGTTATGTATGTGTTGAGGGGGAGCTTTTGATGCATGTGCCTTGTATGATGTGCTGGTTGACGCTACCCCATCTTAGCTACCATCCAGTCTGTTTGATTAAGAATTCAGATTTTATTTGGAAGCTGTGAACTGTATCTCTCCATGAAATGTCTAATATTGTTTTAGCCAAAATTTGCCAAAGGGGGAGATTGTTGGGTTTTTGAAATTGGCTACATTTTGCAAAAACAAGATTTAGTCAGATGTAAGGTCAGATGTGGCAGCATTTGGAACCACATCCTGAAACCAGAAAATGTGCAAAGTTTGTTACATGAAAAACACACGTTTTATTTGTGAAGTAAATCCATTAAACGACTTGCTTGTTCCGAAAGACAAGGATTTTAGTTTATTTCCTGATCAGATCGCTTTTTGCATCGTCCCTAAAGATATGCCTATATTTTAGGGATTTATTGGATTTGCTTGAAGAATATGTTTGTACTGGATTTTCCCTATATCTAAGCTATTTGTGAAGCACGAAATTCATGATCATCCCATGCTAATTCGTGGCTATTTAAAGGAAGACTCAGACCTATTTTATTTACCGAAACCGAAGCTTAAACAAATATATCAAAGATGTAGTCTTTTAGGGTTTCGTGTCTTGTAAGCCTTGTGCTTTATTTGTGAGCCACTCTTGTATCATCTTGATGCTAGAGTAGGACTGTTTTTTTAGTTGAGTTGTAATCTTTTAATCTACTCCTAAGCTTTAAAGTACAGAGATAGGTATTTGTTTGAAGAGTGTTCTTCGCCAAATTGTTATTAGTGTTATACGGTCACACTGGGCGTGTGGCTAAGAGGAAGTGAGACGGGGCGTCTGATATCTAGGTGTTCCTAGGTAGGATTGCATGAGATAGTGTCTAGGCGATAAGATAGAAACGGGAGGTTTTGGAGTCTTTGAACTAGAACTATAGTAGTGAATTCATTCCTGGATTGGTATCCCCCAGAGTAGGAGAGGTTGCTCCGAACTGGGTTAACAACATACTGTGTTATTTTAATTTCTGTTTTTTATTGTTAAAATTGTCCATTATGTTCTGCTGGGAACTGTGTTGAAGCAGATGCTGCCCCATCCGGTACCCCATCTGGACATCGCCAGAATTTCACAAAGCATGCATTTGACACAACATCATGTGATCTTCTAGTAGTAATGCCTTGATCGGGATCACCAATTATCAGATCTGTGGGGTGATTCTTTTGAACTCTAACTGAAGGACCTTTGTTCACTGGAGCATTGTACAAATCAGTCTCTCTACCTGACTTTTCAACTTTATCTATGTGGATTTATTCTTCCAGAGCATCAGATGGGGCAGGAGTAGAGTCAGCATGGGGATCAGCATCTGTTTTTTTGACAGAGTAGGTGTCTTCAACCACGACATTAATAGATTCCATTACCGTGCTAGTTCTTGAGTTAAATACTCTAAAAGCTCTACTGTTTGTAGAATATCCTAGAAAAATTCCTTCTTCACTTTTAGGATCCAATTTTCTTCTAGGTTCTCTATCTGCAAGAATGTAACATTTACTTCCAAAGATGTGAAAGTATTTTATAGTAGGCTTCCTCCCTTTCCATAGTTCATATAGAGTATTTGACGTTCCAGTTCTCAATGTGACTCTGTTGTGAATATAACACGCAGTACTCATAGCTTCAGCCCAAAAATGATAAGGTAGTTTCTTAGCATGCAGCATTACTCTGGCACATTCCTGCAAAGTCCTGTTTTTCCTTTCCACAACACCATTCTGTTGGGGTGTAATGGGGGATGAGAACTCATGCCCAATACCTTCTGAAGCACAGAAATCAGCAAAACTAGAGTTTTCGAACTCCCTTCCGTGATCACTTCTGATTCTTATAATACCTTCATCTTTTTCTCTTTGTAGTTGCACACACAAGTCTTTGAACACAAAGAAGGTATCAGATTTTTCTCTAAGAAAGCTAATCCACGTATATCTTGAGTAATCGTCCACTACAACAAAGGCATATTTCTTTCCTCCTAGACTTTCCACTTGCATAGGACCCATCAAGTCCATGTGTAGTAGTTCAAGAACTCTGGACGTGGTTAAATGGGGCACTGTAGGGTGCGACATCTTAATTTGCTTTCCAACCTGACATTCTCCACATATCTTCCCTTCTTCTATCTTCAATTTGGGCATTCCTCTAACAGCTTCCTCAGTGATAATCTTCTTCATGCTCTTAAGATTGAGATGACCAAGTTTCCTGTGCCATACATTAACCTCATCTTCTTTAGTTATCAGACAAGAAGATAAGTTAGTTTCATCTGGAGCTACCCACAAATAACAGTTATCCTCTGACCTTACTCCTTTCATTATCACTTCACCTTCTTCATTAGTTACTAGACATTCACCTTTGGTAAAGTTAACCTTCATTCCTTGATCACAGAGTTGGCTTATGCTGATTAGATTGGCTGTTAATCCTTTCACGAGAAGAACATCATCAAGATCAGGTTGTCCAACATTTGCTAGTCTTCCAATACCTTTAATCTCACCTTTAGCACCATCACCGAATGTAACATAACTAGTGGAGTAAGATTTAAGATCCACCAGAAACTTTTCTATTCCAGTCATATGTCTGGAGCAACCACTGTCAAAGTACCAGTCTTCTCTGGAAGTAGCTCTAAGAGATGTGTGAGCAATTAGGCCAGCAACATTACCTTCAGGCTTCCATTCTTTTGCTTGATTAACCTCTTCTTTCTCAGGTACTTCCCTCTGACTTCTCTTTGGAAACCCATATAATCTATAACAAAATGGTCTTATATGTCATCTTCTTCCACAATAATGACAAATCCAGGGTTGTGGTCTCATATTTCTGAATCCCAGATGGGGTCGAACATGGGGCAGCCTCGGTTTTGGCATTGGAAATTTTTTGTTTCTTCCAGATGGCAAAAACTTCAGCTCAGGATCATACTCCTTGGGTTTATTCAGATCCTCATATTCATACCCAATACCTTTTACCCAGTTTCCTTCTTCCTGCGATTTAATTAGTTTTTCTAGAACGACAGTGCTATTGTTCATAGAAACTTCCTTTTTAAGCTTTTCAAGTGTGGAATTCAGTTGCGTTACCTCATTATTCAGTTCAGAAATCTGAGCCAGGTGCTTGTTCTTTTCAGACTGTAGTTCCAAAATAAGCCTTTTTTGATTTTCTTGGCTTCTACACACCTCTTCACTTCTCTTGCACAGAGCTCTATAGGATTCAGCCAATTCTTCATAAGATACATCCCCATGATTAGATTCAGTGTCAGAGCTGCACAGTCCAGTTAAGGCAGTGATATGCTTTGCAGTTTCACCAGATGTGTCATCATCTGAGTCTTCATCCTTTGACCATGTTGCAATCATTCCCTTTTGTTGCTTCTTCAAGTAATTAGGGCATTCATACCTGATGTGTCCATATCCACTGCATTCATGACACTGTACTCCTCTCACTTGACTCACTTTTTCTTCAACTTTAGGTTTCTTTTGAAAACCAGAATTCTTGTTGATGTCGAGTGAAATGGGGGACACATTCTGCTTTACATTCTGTTTACCTCTCCTATCCATTCTTCTTAGTACTTTATTGAATTGTCTTCCTAGGAGAGCCATAACTTCAGATAGGCTTTCATCAGTATCTGCCTCATCTTGTGCATCATCAGTATCAGCATTTGAGACAAAAGCTATGTTTTTGTTTTTGCTTCCAGATCGTTCATTAGCAGAAAGTTCATAGGTTTGTAGAGACCCAACCAGATCATCCAGTCTTATTTCAGATAAGTCCCTAAATTCTTCTATACATGTGACCTTCATGTCAAACCTCTTGGGTAAAGACCTCAGCATTTTTCTCACCATCTTTTCTTCAGAAAGTTTTTCACCTAGAGAGTCAAATGTGATAGCAAAATCTAAAACAGTCATATAGAAGTCATGTACCGTCTCATCTTCTTTCATTTTGAGGTTCTCAAATTTCGTAGTCAGCATATGAAGTATGGAGTTCTTGACTTTTGATGTCCCTTCCTGAGTAGTTCTCAAGATCTCCCAAGCTTCTTTAGCCTGAGTGCATCTCTTTATCAGTCTAAACATGTTCTTATCAACACCATTGTATAAGGCGTTCAAAGCTTTGTGATTTCCAAGAGCAATTTCATCTTCAGGCTTTGACCACTCTCCCTCAGGTTTCAAGGAAACAACATTATCCTTATCTATAACCGTAGGATGTTCCCAGCCATTAATCACAGACTTCCATGTCTTGCTGTCCATAGACCTCAAGAAAGCTTCCATGCGTGATTTCCAGTAGTCATAATTAGTACCATCCAATAAAGGTGGCCTACTCACAGCTCCTCCTTCCTTTTCCATAGCAACCAGAATCGTTCCCTGAAGCTCACCCTAATAGCAGAACAGGGTGCCTGCTCTGATGCCAATTGAAATTCTGGCGTAGCAATGAGGTACTGGATGTTCCTACCTTTGCAACTACAATGTTCACATCGAAGTAAATAATATGCAGAATAATAAGCAACTGGAAATTAAATGAACGCATGAGTTTGTTAACCCAGTTCGGCGTATAACACGACCTACTCTGGGGGATACCAATCCAGGAGTGAATCCACTATGATAAAACTAGTTAGAAGTTTCCAGTAAACGACCCGTTTACACTTCGTCACCTAGTTTCTACCCGTGCTTCCTTCAACCTAGGACCACCTAGATTAGAGACACTTATCTCTCCTCCTCTTAACCACACAACCAGTGTGATTGATCTAACCTTGAGAACAGTGAAGTCACACTTCAAACAATAACCTATCTCCGTGCTTAAAAGCTTAGGAGTAGACTAAAACCCTTACAACACAATATCCCAGTCCTAAGCAAGTATCAAAGAGATATGAGATAGGCTCACAAAAGTACACGAGACAAAGCTAAAACCCTAGACACAAATAATATATTTTTTCACAAGAGTTTCAGTAACCTTCAAACGTCTAAGTTCTTCAATATATATAGCTCGTGAAATATAAAAGTAGTTCCTTGATTTTTGGTCTTCAGATTATTATAAAATCGCAACATATCCAATACCAGCTTGTGTGCTGAGCAAATCCAACAAAATCCTAAAATATAGGAATATATTTTAGGTTTGATACACTATCGGATATTTACAAGGAATAAGCGAGTTCCAAGTCTTGAGGAACAAACAACACGCTACTGAACGCTAAAGGGATATGCATGAGGGATATCGCGCGTAATAATATTATAACAAACTCTCCACATCTTCAGGCTGTAGGATGTTGTTCCATATGTCGCCACATCTACCACTACATCTGGCTAACTGTTGTTTTTGTAAAATTTAGCCAATTTCAAAAACCTAACAAATATGTTCTGTAACGGTAGGATGCAATAATAATTCTGAGTCTCTGATGTAATTTTAACGGTTACGATTGTCTTAACTAGAAAACATAATTTTTAGTTTAAATTGTCCAATCTAAAATCGATGACTGAGATTGAGAACTATGTAACTGCATGTAATAATTACAACAACGAATCTTGATCTATATGTTATTTGGTTATACATTGAGATTTTGCACCTCCTGCCTTGATTTATATGATGTCAAGGTCGGTCCTGACTATTTGAAGGCTCAACTTCGAATGTTAAAAATAGATCCCTTAACTAAAAAAAAAAAAGCAAAAAAATTAAAAACTATATTCTTATTTAAATTGTAAATAACATTAATAACATAACAAATAACCATCTTTGTAATTAATATACAAAATATTCATATTCTAATCAATAACAACAAATTACATTTTAGCTACTAAAAAAAGCTCTCTTCTAACCCTTTTTAAAAAAAGAAAAAGTAAACTCATCAATTATTTTTGTTCAATTTATATTATTTTTGTTCAAATTACTTTTTAATAAAGATAGATTAAAACTATATTGGTCTTTTTATTTATTAATTTTCGCTACGTTTTTATTGTATTTTTTTAGTCAATCTTTTCCTTTCTTTTTAGAAATCTACTACCATTTAAACTTTTTTAGGTCTATAAAAATGGAGGCTCAACTATATAACACTTTGCACATGCTAATAGCCATATAAGCCTCAAGAATCTCGTACGACATATGTTCCACAACTCAAAACAATGTTTTAAAATAAGATTTCATTTTTGTTTCAACACATTTTTTTTACAAGAGGGCAATAATCATAAACTTGGCGAGTTCTAAAAGCATTATTAGAGTACACTTAAAAAGCAATGCAACGAGGGCATTCCTTAATCCATATAACATCGGACCAAATAAAAGTTTAGACAACTATCTCTTAAGTGTAGTTTAATTAATAGTTACGAGAAATGTTATTGAAAGGATTGAAGTTGGATTTCAAATTTCTCATTTTTTTTCACACTTAAAATGTGTATGAGTCTAATTTTTAAATATATGAAAAATCATCATGAATTCTAAATATTTCAATTTTATTGGGCCTGTATGAGCACACGAGATTATGTGGATTTCATATCAACACCGGTGAAGTAGCAAAAATATGGAGGTGTGAAAAGCATCATCAACCACATTCAATATTGAGGGTTTAGTACAAACCCAGTTGAACCTCTACTCATTTCAACATTCCAAAGCAATTCTAACACCATAATCACTTTTGGAACTTAAATAATTTCTTCAACGACGATTCTATTGTAACAACAACCTTCAATAACAATCAAAAAATCGAAAACGCGCTTAATTCCAAACGCGCGTCCTAAAATCTAAAGCCACAATCATCGAAACAGCTTTCAATCTCGAATGGAGGAAGTTACCCAAGGAATAGAAACTGATGGAATCAAAAGCATTACCTTCCAACGCTTAAAATCATACACGTTGAAGCTTCTGGAACTTTTGCAGAACCCTCAAAATCAGAATCAGAAGCATTGTTCTATTACTGTGATTCCTGAATTCCTTCGTTTCCTTCAGAATTCTTCGCCTTCTACTTTACAACCTTTCTTTGAGTAAGTTCTTGTTATCTTTTCACTATTTCTTTGTTCGAGAAGGATCAAAAGCAATTTACATAATCATTATATTGTCCGGAATAGCTTATGGAAATAGCTTATAAACACTTAGGCTCTGTATGGTAAAAATAACGGATAGCTTATAAGCTAGGTTGTAGCAGATAAGTTAGCTGATTGAATTTGTAGTGTTTGGAGTTGAACTAACTTGCAAAAATGGAATGACATAAAAAAGATGACATGTGTAAGACTGAGATAATCATATAAGCGATAAGCTAAAAAATTTGTCCTGCCAAACAGACCCTTATATGATAGTGCTTATGCTATAAGTGCTTAATTAAGTTGTTTATCCAAATAAGGACTTAATATAGGTTCTTAATGTAACTTGAATGAAAAGTAAGGTAACCGTAACACTTAGCATGTGTTTGGTTGAGCAGTGGGTAACTGTCACTGTAAGTTTGGAGCTTTGCTACAGTGATGTTTAGGAGTTCAAATGTGCAGTTTCTTGTCCTCTTTGATTTTGGGGTTTTCTAAAGATACTTAAGGTACGTTTGGTATCACAGCCGTAGCTTTTGCAAAATCACGGTGGGCACCATGATTCTGATACATCCACTGTGATACCAAAAATAGGTTTACACTGTACTGTTATTCAGCTATAGTTTTTAGATTTGGATTTGGGTTTTTTGCTGTCAAGAGACCACACATTCACGTAGTTGATTAATTTACATTGGAAGGTTAATCGTGTGTTTGGTTACGAGGTGACTAAAATTGATTTTGAGTAGATTGATTCTCTAAAATTGATTCTGGGTAAATATGAGTTGAATGTAAAGTGATTTATGTTTGGATACATTCATGTAAAAGTGAGTCGAACAATAAATCAATTCTAGAATCAAACGCTCCAATTTTGGAGGCAAACTCAATTCTACGCGAGAGCAACCAAACATGTCAAAATCAATTCTACACCTCTAGAATCAATTTTGTCTCCTCCAAAAGAAGAACCAAACATACACTTATTTTCTCTTGATATCAGAGACTTGTGTGAATTCCAATGGTGTAAATTCATTGACTGCATGAATGTGTGATTACATGATAGTTCTGAGTTTTATTGCATTGTTTTTATTTGATGCTTGCTTTATCCTCACAGTATGATGTTATTTTATTTGGCTATGTTTCAGCTATACTTTGTTTCCATTAGTTCTGTTTCTCGATGCCGCAATTCAGTGTAGATCTACACAGAAGTTTGATTCTCAGGAAAAGTATATTGTGTCTGATATTCCAAAAACACCAATTAAAGTGAGTGATAGTGTTGCTGAAGGTGTAGTTAATTGTTTGGAGGAACTTCTGAAGAAGTGTCGTTTGAATTCTGTGAATCAGGTAGGATGATTGATTTGTCCTTGATATTTGATCTAGATTGCATTCAAATTATGGAATGTTACTTTGGGATTTTATTTACTTGCTGTATGTTATGTTGTTAAATAAAATAAAACCGGCATGGTTAAGTTCGTAAAATATGTAGTATGAACTATAGTGCTTTTAACATTAGGTCAAATGAAGCAAAAGAAATTAATGAAAAAAAATCTAGGGACTTTTGGTATAGGGGGTACTGGTCCGGAAGTACAAACCATTTAAACTGAAGCACCCTTGCATTATATTTATAGTCCATCCATAGGGCTCAAAATACATGACAGTTCTCAATATTTTATAGAATTCTTGTTTTTTATTTTTATAAAACGGTATGTCGATGCATCACTATATAGAGCCAACAATTTCTGGTTTAAAACTTGGAACAAATGAAGATATCTTGTGCAATATTATTTGATGCAATTATACATAGTTAGCTCCTGTTCATTTTGCTCCCCTTTGATTTTAGCTCATGGTATGATATTAATTTAACTTATCCATCATATATGCTATTTATAGCAATGGGACTGTATGCTGATTTGGCATACAGTCATGGAAGCTTTGCATGTAGAGGAAGGTGCCAAAACCATTTAGCATATATACCTTGGTTTTGTTAACACAACTGCTATGAATTACCATAAGCCATGCCCAAGTGTTTTTTTTTTTTTTTGACAAAAGCCATGCCCAAGTGTTAAAACTCAATTTTTTGTTCTTTAACAGATGGTTGTGATACTGAAGAAGTTAACATATGGGGCTCTTCTATCACCGTTTGAAGCTTCAGAGGAGTTTCGTGAAGGAATTTTGTTGTGTTTCAGGGCACTTCTTTTGAATTTAAATTCCTGTTCTGATGCATCATGTTCTTGTAAACAAATTCCTGGTTTACCTGCACTTTCGGATAATATTTATAACCATACACTTCATAAAAATTTGAAGTATGATTCAGAATCAGAAGAATGTTTACTTGCATTTCTTCGGTCTCAAACTGCGTCAGCTGCTGTAGGACACTGGATATCACTTCTCCTCAAGGTATGTTAATTTATACCATTGTAGAGTTTTCTTGGAGAAGCTCCAAATTAGTTTTTTTTTTGGTTGGGATGGGGTTACATGATTAAGTTTTTTAGTAATTGTTTCTGATCACATTTTATCACGAAATAACCAAAATCCAATTGAAGAATAAACGGTATTCTGTTATAGCAAAAGACAACTTCAAGTAATCAAGACAGAGACAGAGTTCTGTTTATTGAAAAGGACTTGAATGGAATTCTCATTTCTTATTCTCGAAAGTTGTTTAAGTCATTTCATATAAGTTTGTAATACCTATTTCTTACAAAAAAGGCTGCAGATACAGAGGCTGCAAGGGGACAACGAGGTTCTGCAAGAATTAGAATCGAAGCCTTCAAAACTCTGAGGGTGTTGGTTGCTAAGGTAATGCAATAAATTAAGCTCTTTGAAAAATATGTTGCATTTACTTATTTATTTTGCTAAAGAAAGTGAAATATTTCTAGAGCTGAATAGTTTATGTACAAAGAAAGAAGGGAAACCACTTTAAGGGTCGAATCACTAGGCTACTTGACCACAAAAAAAAGAAAGGAGGGAAAAATATCCCTAGAAAGGACAGTAATAAAGTAAAAAAGTGCAATCAAGTTTATCTTTGCAATAAAGCTTTTTGCTCTCTATGCAAATTTTATAGGGAGGTTACAAATTCCAATAAAGAAACCATGCTGGACCAAAGAAAAGGTATAAAAACTTTACTATCTCATTACAACAATAAAGAAAATGAAACACTCTTGAAAATTTGGGCATCCTACCCAGGAAATATATAAATAACTGCACAATCAGGATTCCCTCGTACAGTTGTACCTCTATCTGTGAAATCCCTTGAAGTAATTCTCTTTCCAAGCTAGTGCCACATAGAAACACTTCTGTGGAGAGCGCTTCATGTGGTCTTTGAACCACTAGTATATGTCATCCGTGTGAATCCTGTTAAAAACCCATTCTTGAAACACAAGGAATAAAAGGAAAACAAATTACCACCAATTGTATTAGAAAATAGTTGTTTTGTTATCCACAGTTATTTCTATACTTAGCTCATATCATTCTTCTTGTTGTGCAAGAAACATTTTTCCTTTATAAAGATTCGGAAATATTTTTTTCTCAGCTAATCATTATCTTTTGGCTGTTTGTATGAAAATTTGACGTCTGCAATACCATCTTTCATTTATGAATTCTTTCATAAAAGAATTTGAATCAGTTGATTTGTGCTGGTTTACTTTTGCAGGTTGGTTCTGCAGATGCGTTAGCCTTTTTTTTACCTGGCATTGTTAGTAACTTATCTAAAGTTTTGCATGGTGCAAAAACAATGATAAGTGGGGCTGCCGGAAGCATGGAAGCTATTGACCTGGCAATTAGAGTTTTGGCAGAGTTCCTTATGATAGTTCTCCAGGATGATGCTAATGCATCTGTCCTAGATATGGAAGTGTCTGTTAGCTTTGATTCAGATGAGCATAAATCTACTCTTTCTCTTTTGGACGAACTTCGTCACTTGCAAGTTAAAGATTCTGTTAAAACAAAAGTTGTTGAAGATAGAATTGTTGAGTCAGAAAAAATAACTAGTTCTCAAACTCAATTTCAAGAAAAGGGAAGCACTGGTCCTGATGGAGAAACCTTGTCTTTGCATGTGACCCGAACAAAAGATTGGATCCAGAAGACATCAGCACATGTTAATAAGCTGTTGACTGCAACTTTTCCACATGTAAGTTCGTATTGATGGTTAATAACATTCGTTTCCTTGGATTATTTTCAGCTTTTGGAGTTCTTTATATCATTATATGACCTTAATGCTATGTGTTTATTTTAATATTTCAACATAATGATTTATGTGATCAGTAAAACCATTGAATTTCAGATCTGTATTCACTGTTCACAAAAGGTGAGAAAGGGACTTCTTGATGCCATAAAAGGACTCTTATTGGAGTGCTTCTACACACTGGGGGACAGTAGACTGATGCTTCTGGTGAGCTCTGATCTGGTTAACCAGAATTAATGTTTGCTAGATTTGTGCTATGGTATGCTTCACTGTGGCTGTCTGGTTGACATTGTGTGAAAACATTGCTTATATGTGCCATAGCTTAGTGTTAATTAGTGTCCTTTGCAAGCACTTAATACCGAGTTTGATATATGCGTCAGTTAGTGAAGGTAAAGGTGTAGTCTGTAACAACTCATAACTACCAATTCAGAAATCAGATTCAATTCTAGAACAATGACTTTCTCTCTTCATTCATAAAGTACCATAATTTTTTTTTTCTATTTCAAGACATTTCATTGTCTTTTTTTGTTGGTTTTCCGTTTTATTTTAGAGTAGATTTATCCTCTGCCATGTAATCTTCACTTGCAAATTTCTTTTTAGTTAATTCATTTTGCTAATGATTTAGGAATGCTTATGTGCTCTGGCTGTTGATGATTCTGATGACGTGTCTTCAACTTCGCAAGATTTCCTTGAGTGTTTGTTCTCTCAGAGTTGGAAATCTCGTATAGAGCATGATGCTGCTGAGATATTTATCAGGTTCATATTTTTTTGTGACACAAATTTCACACTGCAGCAGGTTGTCCCTTTATCTATGTCTTCGATCGTAATTGTTACCTTATTTTGAGTTCAGGCACTTGGAAAAGCTTCCCAAAGTGGTGCTTAGCAATGAGGAGCCATTTGCTGTGTTACATGCTCAACAATTACTAACAATAATATATTATTCTGGTCCTCGTCTATTGGTGGATCATCTTCAGTCACCTGTAAGTGCTTCTATAATATGAATATCTTATGTTATTACTATGTGTGTGTCTATATATAACAACGAATTTCACTAATCCATCCGTCAAATAAAAATTCTTATTCAGTAGATCAATTCCACAATTTTTTATAAAATTTTAAAACTATTTTATCCATCCTTAAATAACTTCAAATGAACATATAATAAGCTTTTATAAAACATAAGTAAATATCAATGGTAAGATTGCATAGCTACAAATTTTGGATTTATATGTAACTTTCTGTAATGACAATCAACGGTTGGATTGGTGAGATTCATTATTAATAATGAATTATTAGATGGAGTAACTTATCTCGGAGTTACTCCTGGAGTCAACGTATCCCCACCCATATGTATGTGTGTATATCTTTGTATATGGACTATGTGGAACATTTTTATTTTGTTTTCTGAAAGAGTTTATTTTTCCAAGTATTTTACTTTGTGGCTCTTAAAATACTATTTTAAAATTTTGTTACCAAAAAATATATATTAATGTTATCTAAGCTATATCTGCCTCAACCACAATTTGACCATGATTAAATCATTAAGCCTTCAACGGGTGCCTTCGTCAGTTTGACAGTTGGTCTGATTTTCTGAATCTTGCTCCTCACATTCAAAACAGATGCTAGATATAACATGTCTCTTTATGTTTATGGTTTACACATTAGTGAACTCTTTTCCTATTTTTTGTTCATTGACATCAATTCTTATGCTTGAAAATGATTAGTTAGGAGTTGCCAAGTTCCTGGATGTTTTTGCTGCATGCCTAAGCCATAATTCAGTGTTCTCTGGTTCACTCGGCAAACTCACTTTAGCAAGTGAATCATCAACCGTAGGGTTCCTTCCCTCCGTTGCTGAGTTGAAATCTGGATCTAATTTCTTCAGTCGTGGCCTTCCTCTTTTAAATTCTGGTGTCTGTGAAAACCCTAAGAGCAGCCTTATTGACAAATATGTACAAGAACCTGTAAAAACTGCACAAAAGAAATATGAGCTTCCTCGTATGCCCCCTTGGTTTAGTTATGTTGGTAGTCTTAAGCTATACCAGCCTCTTGCAAGGATTCTCCGACTTGTTGGTTTATCTATATTGGCAGGTGATTTCAAATTAATGTTATTTTGATCATGGTTCTCATAGTTTTTGTCTTTAGCCTGTATAACTTTTGTTAACTTTGTCGTTGCTAGATCAAAGGGGGGAAGGGCTTCTGTCACATTTGACAGAGACCCTTCTTGGTTACTTCCGCAAATTGGTTACTGAGCTCCGTTCAAAAGAATATAACAAAGAAAGCTGGCAGTCATGGTACGACAGGACTGGTTCTGGAAAGTTATTGCGGCAAGCAAGCACAGCTGCATGTATGATAAATGAGATGATATTTGGTCTATCAGATCAAGCAATTAATGATTTTGCTAGAATATTTCATAGGTCTGCTATAAGCAAAGGAGTTCTGGTTCAGTCTAACAAACATGATTGTGCTATTCATGAATCTTTCTGGAAGATTCCAAAGGATACTGGTGTAAAGAATTATTTAGTTGATTGTGTTGGTGGGATCTTACATGAGTATTTGTCTGCTGAGGTGTGGAGCGTTCCCGTTGATCGCAAAGCTGCTGACTTGCAGCTTAATGTTTCAGTTGAAGATATTAGTCTATACTTTTTCCAAGACACTGCAATGCTACATGAGGAAAGATACTGTTTAGATTGGCTGATATTGCTTTTTATTCTCTACAATTTGATCTTTTCATATTTATCTCTAACTCTAATGCTAGTTCATATAACATTTACAATGGCTCTTTCTAATGAAACAGGTTATCATTGATGGAGTAGGAATATTTAATCTGTGCCTTGGAACAGATTTTATTTCAAGTGGATTTCTTCATTCTTCTCTTTATTTTTTGTTGGAGAATCTCAGTTCTTCAAGTTACCAAGTTAGAAGTGCTGCAGATTCTGTCTTGCATATACTTTCCACCACATCTGGCTATGAAATGGTAGTTTGTTAGTCACAATGATTCATTTCCTAACTTTTCTAGCATGAGTATTGACTTATACCAGTATACATTTATATAGGTTGGACAGTTAGTTTTGGAAAATGCAGACTATGTCGTTGATTCAATATGTCGACAATTACGCCATTTGGATGTCAATCATCATGTGCCAAATGTGTTAGCATCTATTCTTTCGTACATTGGAGTGGCTCACAAGATATTGCCCCTACTGGATGAACCGGTATGACCACGGGCTTTTAAATTTTAACACTGTTTTTGAGTTAAATATCATAGCATCCTGATCTTTTAATGGCCTTTAGTAGTTTGTGAAGTAAGGATCATGTTTCTGACAATTTCTCTCTTTTCAAATACCAAAGAAGGTTGATTCTAATAATGCTCAATTGCTATTTGGAATTGTCTATTTAGTATTTACAGTTGTATTTGTTTGGTCATTCTCTAAATCTATTACCTTCCAATATGTTTAAGAGTGTGTTTGGATGAGGGAATATTTTGAGGCAATGTAATTTTTTGAAGGAATTCAAATTTTTCTTTGTAAATTTACAAAGAAAAATTTGAATTCCCTAAAAAAATTACATTTCCTCATAATATTGCCTCATCCAAACACACCCAGGCTTTATTGTGATCTAATGATGTGGTATTGAACAGATGCGCCGTGTGTCAATTGAACTCGAAATATTGGGTAGACATCAACATCCGGATTTAACTATACCGTTCTTAAAGGTTTGTTATTAGCTTTCTTTTCCTTCTCTCTCAGTATGTTTATGCATGTATACACAATTTTTACATTAGTCTAAAGATGTGCTATCGTTTCCTTGTTTAGCGGATTTTATTTAGACACCCACCTCTTTCTTTTCGCCTTTCCTCTATGTTTGGTTTGAACCCTTCATGAAAATTATTGTTAGGAAGTACAATCCACTACAATAGTAGCATATCCCACATGTTTTGGATACATTAATAGATTTTAAGCATGTCAATAATATGTCATGAAATGGTGAGCTTACATAGAAGACAACAAATGATATGCAATCTAAATCATAATAAATTGAGACTACTGTTGGTTGTGTTCAAATTGCCAGTCACGATGACTGACGAATATTGGGTAGAAGAGAGAGGATAGGGCAAGAATAATTTTGTCTTGTTTCTTTCTCGATTTAGAATAAATTCAGGGATCATTTTGATATATTGATAACCTGGGGGACTAAGTTTATACAACCCTATAATTTCAAGGACCAACTTGGACAGCTCTAATACTGACATATTCACCAGTTTCTTGCTTTAGAAACAGCTCAGGCTATTCTTTTTGCTAGTTTTTCTTCTTTAGACTGCTTCTTTGAATGGCTTTAGTATTGGAAAATATATCTATTCTACTATCAGTCAGTTTATTCTGATTATTATTGATTATAGGCAGTAGCAGAAATTGTGAAGGCATCGAAACGTGAAGCTTGTCTGTTGCTCCCTCAGGCAGAGTCATTTTCCACAGATGTTAGGTCTACAATCTCCAATGCAAAAGAAACGACACAAGGTTCAGTATCGCAATCCATCTTTTTGATTGTTGATTTTTGTATTTGTATTAGAAATTTGATAATGAATTTTGTTGTGGAATACAAAATTCATCCTTCAATTTGTAGCAATCTCTAGCATAGTTGACCTTTGGGGACCTCCAATTACATGTGATCAGCTTCCTTCCTCCATGGTTTGTTAAACAAATGTGTAGAAAATAATATGTGAATACTGTTATATTAATTCATTAGCTCAAGGCTGGTATTTATAATAAGAGTACAACCAGCTATAAAAGGAAATAATAGAAAACATATAAAAAACTAGAATCTCCTATAAATAATAAAATAGGAAACTATATATTTTCCAATACCCCCCCTCAAGTTGATGCATAGATATCTATCATGCCCAACTTGCCTATCAAATGCTCAAAGGTGGGTCTTGCTAAACTTTTGGTTAAGATATCTGCAGTTTGCTGACTCGAAGTTACAAAAGGTAGACATATGATTCCGGCATCTAACTTCTCTTTTACAAAATGTCGATCAATCTCAATATGCTTGGTTCTGCCATGTTGAACTGGGTTATGAGCTATGCTAATAGCAACTTTACTGTCAGAGTATAATTTCAATGGAAGCTCAATTTTCATCTTAAGCTCTTCTAGGACTCTGTGGATCCATAATCCTTCACAAATACCTTGGGTCATAGCTCTAAACTCGGCTTCTGCACTACTTCTTGCTACAACTCCTTGTTTCTTACTCCTCCATGTCACAAGATTACCCCAAACATAGGTACAATATCCAAAGGTTGATCTTTTGTCCGTGATTGAACCTGCCCAATCAGCATAAGTGAAGATAGACACATTCCTTTCATTAGTCTTCCTGAAAAATAATCCCTTTCCGGGATTTGCCTTTAAATATCTCAGTATCCTATAGACCGCCTCAAGATGTTCCTCAAAAGGAGAATGCATAAACTGACTTACTACACTAACTGAGAAAGCAATGTCAGGTCTGGTGTGTGACAGATAAATCAATTTTCCAACCAATCTCTGGTATCTTCCAGTATCAACATGAACACTACCTTCTTCCCAAAGTTTTGCATTAGGATCCATGGGGGTATCTGCAGGTCGACATCCACTCATTCCTGTTTCTTTTAATAAATCTAGAATGTATTTCTGCTGGGAAACAACAATACCGTCCTTTGATCGAGCAACCTCCATACCAAGAAAATATCTCATGGATCCCAAGTCCTTGATTTCAAAGTCTACTGCTAATTTCTCTTTTACTCTTCCCATTTCAACTGTATCATTTCCAGTAAGAACAATATCATCGACATAAACAATCAGGATAGATATTTTTCCATCTTGGGAGAACTTTGTGAACAAGGTGTGGTCAGCCTGTCCTTGAATGTACCCTTGTTTCTTCATGGACTGGGTGAATTTTCAAACCAAGCTCTAGGAGACTGCTTTAATCCATACAAAGACTTATTTAGTTTGCATACATTTGATCCAAACCTATCTTCAAAGCCAGGTGGAATGTCCATATATACTTCTTCTAAATCTCCATTGAGAAAAGCATTTTTAACATCCAACTGATGTAGGGGCCAATCCAGGTTAGCCGCAAGAGATAAGAGAATTCTGACAGTATTCAATTTAGCAACAGGAGCAAATGTCTCTGAGTAGTCTATACCATAGGTCTGAGTAAAACCCTTAGCCACCAATCGAGCCTTATACCTTTCAATCGACCCATCGGAATTATACTTCACAGTAAACACCCATTTGCATCCAACCGTCTTCTTCCCATCCGGTAGTGTCATAAAACTCTAGGTTTTGTTCTTTTCAAGGGCTCTCATCTCCTCCAGTACAGCTTCCCTCCACTTTGGAACTTCTAGAGCAACCTGTACACTTTTTGGAATTTCTACAATAGACAGTTTTGAGGTGAAAGCAGAAAAAGATGAAGACAAATTTGAATATGATATGAAATTGGATAATCTATATGTTTTAGTGGCATGCGTACACCATGCAGCTCATGATGCAAAAATAACATTCTTCCTACTTCAAAATGTTACTTAAAAGTTTGATATTAGTTTTATTGAGAATTAAGAGAAAGCGAAAGTGATTTGCATCTAAATCTGAAATTGTATTCTAAGTTTTAGATGATTATAGAATTATTTATAGACAAACCAAAGCTTAGAGCACGCTTTATAATGGTAACAGAAAATAACAGAATTCTAACATAGAGCTAGATCTCTTACACTTGAGCAAAAAACTACAGTAACTAACCATTCATGTGTTTTCATTTAATAATCCAAGATTTTGGGATAGTTTTGTGATTGAAAAAACTACGAGTAACTAACTATTCATGTGTTTTCACTTAGCAACCCAAGATTTTGGGATAGTTCATGATTGATGCCTTCACTTTACCTAGGATATCAACACCCTTTCTTCATATGGCATTTAATCTCGTTGACCATGCTTATTACACAACACTGCAATAGGACTTGTATGGTGTTTATGAATCTACCAGATTTTGTGATCCTTGTTGTCTTTTAGTGATGGTGGTTCCTTGATTCAACTGAATGAAGTGTTTTGTTTGTAGATCAGTGGGAGGCCATTTCATTCAAGTTAAATGATTCTAGAAGATATAGACGAACAGTTGGTTCTATTGCTGGTTCATGTATTACTGCTGCAATCCCTCTTCTAGCTTCGTTCAAGCAAGAGATATGCTTGGCTTCCCTGGATATAATTGAGGTATGCTTTGGTTCAAACGTTTTTACACTTCCAACATTGTAACAACTAATGTAAATATCAGACGTTTTTACACTTCCAATATGTGAAATAGATTTATTTTCTGTAAAAGTCTGACTATTAATCTAAGTACAATTGAATATTTATTTTGTTATTTCTTAATTGCTATTGGGATAATTCCTTGTTTAGAGTGGCCTATTGGCAATAGCAAAAGTAGAAGCAGCTTATAAACACGAAAGAGAAATTAAAGAAGCCATAGAAGAGGCGGTAGAATCACTTTCATTGTATCAGCTGAAGGATACTTTGGATGCTACTGAAGAAGAGACTGATGAAAACAGGCTGCTTCCAGCAATGAATAAAATATGGCCATTCCTGGTTACATGTATTCAGAACAGGAACCCAGTGGTGAGAAATCCCTCTTTGAAGTTCATTTCTTGCTTTAAGATCTGATTTCCAAATTTGGATGTAAACGATAGCTGGGATTAATTCATTCTCATAATTGTATGAATTATCTTGTGGAATTTCCATCATCTCCTTAAGACTTCTTCATGTTATGTTTTGCTCTTCTGAAATTGCTTAAAAGATACTGATTGAATGTAATTGACAGGCTATCCGGAGATGTTTGAATGTGATCAACAATGTAGTGCAAATATGTGGTGGAGATTTCTTCACACGCCGCTTCCATACCGATGGAACACACTTCTGGAAACTTCTGACAACATCCCCATTTCGGAAAATGTCCAATTTCAAAGATGAGAAGGCCCCTTTACAACTACCTTACAGAAACAGTTCTGTAAATTCAGAGGATTCATTGGCCGAGACTTCCTATCTGAAAGTTCAGATTGCAGTACTTAACATGGTTGCAGATTTGTGCAATAATAAGAGGAGTGCGACAGCATTAGAACTTGTTTTGAAAAAGCTATGTGGCTTGGCTGTAGGGATAGCTTGTAGCAATGTTACTGGACTTCGCGATGCTTCTCTAAACGCCCTTCACGGACTTGCATCTATTGATCCTGATCTTGTGTGGCTTCTCTTAGCCGATATCTACTACTCTGTAAAGAAGAAAGATGCTTTGCCTCCACCACCTAGACCAGATTTACCAGAGATCTCCGAAATCATTCCTCTTCCCTCATCTCCCAAAGAATATCTATACGTGCAGTATGGGGGACAAAGTTATGGTTTTGACATAGATTTGGCCTCTGTTGAGTTTGTTTTCACCAAGATTGATTCTCAATATCAAATGTATAGCTGAGATCTGTGTTTTGCATATATAAAATTACTTTTACTTTCTCTATCATGTTCAACTAACTAATCTACTTCATGAAGTATCTGATTCACCTTTGACTAGTTTAATTTGGACGAGGTTTCTTAGTGAACAATTAAGTCAATGAGATTTCTCATATTACTGTAATGATAGTATCCTTGCAAAAGATCATGACATCATCAACATCATAAATTTAACACCGCTAAAAACGAAAAAAATAACTCTGCGAACAAACTAACATCAACCAAATTAATAAATCGAATAAAACATTATACTCATTCCTAAAAATAATATCATAAAAGATAGAGGTCTACCAATTGATGGAGATGAAGGATTCACATAAATTTTAAAATAAAAACTACTTAATTTTATTGAACGAAATGGGATACAAAACCCTTTTAGAAATCCAAAGGATACGGAGAGAAATAACTTAAAATTAACTTAACACACATAACAATAATTGGAAACAAAGTAACAAACATTAAAGATACATAATTTGACCATAAACTTATTTTTAGCTAGGACACACATGCACATGCAAATAGCTCCAAGGAAATTAAACATGCATCACACTGATTAATCAGAACTTGATAGAACTTGTATCAAATGCTTCTTTTACTAACATTGACCTTAAGCCCTTCCATACGAAGAACCATAGAAATCCTTGGAGTAATAGATTGACCTTCCACCACTTGTATGTGAAACTTGTCAATAGGTTTAATGTCTTAATGACAAATTCAAATGATATGCATTTGTAAATGATATTTTGACAATAGTAACCGCTATTAATTAGGATATTGTAAAATAAATGTAGATATGACAGCTGCATGTTATTGGGCTGAGAATCAGCCACACAACTTGTAAAAATATTCTATTTATATGAGACTTCTCCCTAAGGAGAATATACAGTTTTCAGATCAAAGTTCTTTGAGTTTAACATGGTATCAGAGCCTATCGGGTATATCGTTGGGCTTCCTACATCGTTCAAGCTTCAGGCCCATTGGGTCAGGCTGAAGCGTGTGAGGGGGTGTGTTAGCAGCCAACACTCGTTGGGATTTAGTCCCACATCGGATAGATAGGATTCTCGAGAAGAGTTTATAAAGAGGAGGCAATCCTCACCTTACAAGCCGGTTTTGTAAGGATGAGTTAGACCTCGATATTCATGACATGGTATCAGAGTAATCTAGGTTCCGATCCAAAATCTAGTCCGAGTTCTTTTGCAGTGCCTTTTCACTCTTGGTCAAGATTCTCGGTATTTTTTTCTTTTCTGGTTATTTCTTTTCCAAACCAGATTGTCATTTTGCGTGTTCAGTTTTCTTCGATTCAATGTCGACAGAGAAACATGATGTTTTCATGGTCCGCCTTAATGGCAAAAACTATTCAGCTTGTGAATTACAGTTCTCGTTATATGTCCAAGGAAAAGATTTGTGGGGTCATGTTGATGACACAACTCCTGCCCCCGACAAAGACAAAGATAAGGTTGAACATGCCAAATGGAAAACCAAAGATGCTCAGGTCATGATCTGGATCACCAGTTCGGTTGATCCCAACTTTGTTCTGAACCTTCGCCCTTACAAGACTGCAACAAAAACATGGGCTTACTTGAAGAAAATCTACGGTCAGAACAATGCAGCCCGTAGATTCCAGCTTGAGCATGACATAACTAATTTTAAACAGGATAGTATCTCTATATCTGATTTTTATTCTCAATTCATGAATCTTTGGGCTGAATACACTGATATAGTTTATTCAGATTTGAGTGCCGATGGAATAAGTGCAGTACAAACAGTTCATGACACTACGAAGCGAGATCAATTTCTTATGAAATTGAGATATGACTTTGAAGGTATGCGCTCCAGTCTAATGCATAGAGACCCAATACCCTTATTGGATGCGTGTCTCAATGACCTGTTACGTGAAGAACAACGCCTCCTTACACAATCCATCCTTGAAGAACAAAAAATGTCTACTGTTCCAGTGGCATATGTGGCACAAGGGAGGTCAAGAAACCACAACATGAGCACTATTCAATGTTTCTGTTGCAAGCGCTCTGGACATTATGCCTCTAACTGTCCAAACTGTCAAATAACCGATCATCCCAAGAGCTTAAACTGTTAGGAAAGACTACATCAATGATTTTATAGTATTTCTAACACGCTCCCTCACACAAGAGCCCATTTGGGCTTGAAGCGTGGATAATGCATAGGTCCACCTTCCATATGCTTAAATTCCACTTGTTTTAATTAGAAAGTGAGGGGAGCGGGAATCGAACTCTAGACCACTTAGTCATAGAGGCTCTGATACCATGTTAAATAACCGATTATCCCAAAAGCTTAAGCTGTTAGGAAAGGCTATATCAATGATTTTATATTATTTCTAACACAAACAAATTCTGCAATTATTGCAAAAAGGATGGACACATTATTAAAGTGTCCAACAAGGCCCCGAAGCGAAATGCAACAGCCTTTGCAACTTCAGTTGATTCTTCTATTCCTACTGCTATCCAACAAAATACCTCTAATGCTGCTGTCCAGACTTTGACCCCTGAAATGGTTCAACAAATGATAATTTCAGCATTCTCTGATATGGGATTCTTAGGTAAATCATGTTCACCTTGGTACTTTGATTCTGGGGCTTCCAACCACATGACCAACAATACTCAATTTCTTAATAATATCACCAAATATTCTGGAAATCTCAAGATACATACTGCTGACGGCAATCAATTGCCTATCACAACAACTGGTGATATTTCTTCAACTCTAACCAATGTTTTTGTCTCTCTTGGTCTTACTAGTAGTCTCATTTTGGTTGGACAGTTAGTTGACAATAATTGTAAAGTACAATTCTCAAAATCTGGTTGTCTTGTGCATGATCAACACTCAGGGATGACAATCGCGAAGGGGCCTAAAGTCGGACGTCTCTTTCCACTCAATTTACATTTGTCTCCGAGTCTTTCTTTACCTTCTGTTTTGTGCAATTCTCTAACTATTGATTATCAAGTGTGGTATAAGCGTCTAGGACACCCAAACTTCAATGTGCTTCATGACATGCTAAAATCTGGTTTTCTAGGAAATAAACACACTTCATCTCTTGATGTTATTCGTTTTGATTGCATTCCCTGTAAGCTTGGCAAAGTAAAATTCTTCCTTTTCCAACACATCAACCGAATGTAACACAACCTTTTGATATTATCCATAGTGATGTATGAGGAGTGGCACCGATTATATCTCATGCTAATTACAAATACTTTGTAACTTTTATTGATGATTATAATCGTTTTACATGGGTCTATTTTTTGCGTTCAAAAGATGAAGTTTTTTCTACTTTCAAATTTTTTAATGCTTATGTTCAAACCCAATTTTCATCTAAAATCAAAATTCTTCGCTCTAATAATGGGGGGAATATACATCAAACTCTTTTCAAGAGTTCTTGCAATCTAATGGGATTATATCTCAAAGATGATGTACTTCAACTCCCCAACAAAATGGGGTAGCTGAAAGGAAAAATCGCCATTTGCTTGATGTTGTTCGCACACTTTTTCTAGAGTCTCATGTGCCACCACGATTCTGGTGTGAAGCTCTCTCTACTGCAGTCCATCTTATAAACAGTTTGTCATCCCCGTCAATGAATAATGAGTCTCCCTTTAGTCGATTATTTGGTAAGCCGCCAAATTACTCCACTCTTCGTGTCTTTGGTTGTGTGTGTTATGTCCATCTTCCTCCACAAGAACGCACCAAACTCAGTGCCCAATCTGTTGAATGTGCTTTTCTTGGATATTCTTCTCATCAAAAGGGCTTTCTATGTTATGATCCTAATAATTGTCGAATTCGAGTGTTTAGAAATGTCATTTTTCATGAAAATAAATATTTTTTTGCAACACATCACGTCACTCCTTCTACAGTCTCTCTTTTACCTTTTTTTTTCTAACTCTTTTGCAAGTCAGCCATCCTCTAAGCCCCTCTTGACCTACCAAAGACGACGTGTTGTCACTCAAAATCAGCCCGCTGACTCCCATGGGCCCCCTCAAGATAGTTCCTTGGCTGCTGATCCAATAGAAGAACCAGATTCAGACCTGTTACGACGCAGCTCACACATTCGTAAGCCCCTAGAAAAGTATGGTTTCTCTAGTCCCTTATCGTTGACAGCAACATTATCTAGTGTTCCTATTTCTTCTTCTTATAAACAGGCTATGGAGCATGTTTGTTGGCAAACCACTATTGAAAATGAACTTCTGGCCTTGGAAGAAAATCAAACATGGGACATAGTGCCTTGTCCACCGTCTGTTAAACCTTTGGGCAGCAAATTTGTGTTTTCGATAAAGTTGCATTCAGATGGATCAATAGATCGTTACAAGGCTCGTCTAGTAGTGCTTGGAAATAAGCAAGAATATAGACTAGACTATGATGAGACGTTTGCCCCGGTTGCCAAGATGACTAGTGTGCGCACTATTCTTGCCCTTGCTGCATCACAGTGTTGGCCACTACATTAAATGCATGTGAAAAACGCTCTTTATATGGATTGAAACAGACACCAAGAGTATGGTTTGAAAAGTTCCGATCCACACTACTTGGTTTTTTATTCATTCAAAGTCAATATGATCCATCACTTTTCCTACAACGGACTCCTAAAGGTATTGTGGTGCTTCTGGTTTATGTGGATGATATAGTGGTGACAGGTTCTGATCAAGAGGGCATCTCTAAAATTAGAGAATTGTTGCATTCATCTTTTCACATGAAAGAGTTGGGTCGCCTTACTTACTTCTTGGGTTTGGAGGTACATTATCAATCTGAAGGTATTTTTTTAAATCAACAAAAGTATATTAAAGATCTTGTGGAACTTGCTGGACTCACAAACTCAAACTCTGCTGACACTACCATTGAAGTTAATGTTAAATATCGCCGAGATGAATGTGAGCTTCTTGATGATCCAACTCTTTATCGCAAGTTGGTTGGTAGTCTCATCTATGTAACAATTACCCGCCCAAATATTTCTTTTGATGTGCACACTGTAAGTAGGTTCATGCAAGCTCCACGATATTTACATTTTTCAGCAGTGCAGCGAATCATTAAGTACCTCCTTGGCACTTCAAGACATGGTTTGTTTTTTCCTAATGATTCGACACTCCAACTTCAAGCATATAGTGATGCTGATTGGGCATGGATGTCCAGACACAAGGAAGTCTACTACTGGCTGGTGTATGTTCCTAGGAAATGCTGCTATTTCTTGGAAGTGTAAGAAACAAGATTCAGTTTCAAAGTCATCCACTGAAGCAGAATATCGTGCAATGTCTGCAGCTTGTTCTGAAATAGTATGGCTGCGCGGTCTTCTAACAGAACTTGGATTCTCTCAAGCACAACCAACTTCATTACATGCTGACAATACTAGTGCTATACAAATTGCAGCAAATCCAGTTTATCATGAACGAACAAAGCACACCAAGGTTGATTGTCACTCTATCCGAGAAGCCTATGATCGCAGAATCATCAATCTACCACATGTCTCCACATCGATCAGACAGCTGACATCTTTACTAAATCATTGACACGTCAACGCCACAATTATTTGGTTAGCAAATTGATGCTAGTTGATTTACCAGCATCAATTTGAGGGGGGATGTCAATAGGTTTAATGTCTTAATGGCAAATTCAAATGCTATATATGCATTTGTAACTGATATTTTGACAATAGTAACCGCCATTAATTAGGATATTGTAAAATAAATGTAGATATGACAGCTGCAGATTATTGGCCTGAGAATCAGCCACACAACTTGTAAATATATTCTATTTATATGAGACTTCTCCCTAAGGAAAATATACAGTTTTCAGATCAAAGTTCTTTGAGTTTAACAAAACTTCCATAAGACAGCAGCTGCAACCATTTTCATTTGAACAAAACTAATATCTTTTCCCAAACAACTTCTTGGACCTGCATTAAATGTTATGAACTTGTAAGACGGTACGTGTATAATTTTCCTGTATTCGATATCCATCTCTCAGGCTTAAATTCCAAATTCCAAGCAATTGTCGCCCCATATTTGTTTCATCCTTCCCATTGCATACAAAGAGTATATTAACTTTGTATTTGGATTAACATGAACTCCACTAGGTAGTATGTCTGATTTGATTGAACACTTGTGCTCAAAAGGTATAGGAGGATAAAGCCTTAAGGCTTCACATATAACTGCATGAAGGTAAACTAGCTTATCAAGCTTTTCTACACTTAAATTATTGATCAAGTTATCCTCTTGTGTTGGAAAATTATCTTTAATCTCTTGAATGATTTTAGCTTCCACAATAGGATGAGTTGAAACAAGCCAAAACAACCAACTTAAACCCGACGTAATTGTTCCATTACCTGCAACCAAGAGATTGAGTGCGGTGTCTCTAATATACTTCTCATTTTCAATCATTTCCTCCTTTCCCAAGCCTTCCTTTATTAATGCTTTTAGCAAGCCAAAAGAATGACTTTCATCGACATTTTCACCGCTTCTCAATCTTCCTTTCTCTTCAACACCTTTGGAATAAATTATACAATTGAACAAGAATTTCTTAAGATTTTCCAAAGCTACCTTGTTCTTCTTCTCTTGACCAATTTGTAGCCATATTTGTAGCTTCCACAAATGTTTTGGAATATAGTGCCTAGACAATATTGTATCCTCAAGCACAGAAATAGCTTTTACATGTGCAATATCTAATGAGAACTCATTGAAATTGTATGGAAGGCAATTAGGATCAAATCCAAATAAAAATGTACAAGTAATGTCAAAGGTGAACCTCTCAAGAATATCTTCTAAATCAAGTACTTGTACACTTTTTGATGCTTGATGATCAAGAAATGGTAAAAGGCAATTCTCTAGCTTCTTTTGAATGCTTTGTGTTGCGTTAAAAACACACTTAGAGCAAGTGTACTCTAGCGCAGAAGTAGTATAAATGATTATCGTTTCCGCAGGAATTAATTAACAAGTACTAAACTACTTAAGATTATTTATTATTTAGACTGACATAATAGTTGAGTTGTTTACGATAACTAATTAAGTAAATAGAAAATAACAAAAACATGAACATAAATGCAAAGGTGTAAATTAATAAAAAAAAGTCTAGGTCATGGTTTCACTCGCAATCTTTGATTCCCTATGTCTAGTTTCACTTGAATTCCATTATTTCAACTCAATTACCAATCCCTTTACGAAAACTATTAATCCGTTTGGTCATTCATGATTAATATTATTTTTTCTAAATTAACCCCTTGTTTGGTCATGCAAAGAGTTTAAATTCAAGAAAAGCATAAAGCACAAAAAGGTTGAATGATTGGAAGACTCAGATTAAGGTTTGCTCATGCAATAATCTAAGTCTCATTTATCCTATAGGTCAAGTGATTATAAACATTCATAGGTTTGATCATTCCTACTTATGTGATAAAATCAATAGGATAAAATTAATGAACTAAAAATAGAAATTCAAACAATAAACTAGAACATAAAACTAAGACATAGTATAAGGAATTTCAACTGCAAGATCCACCACAAACCCTAGAAAACTATTTAATTATATGTAGTAAACAAGAACATAGAAATAGAATTCACAAAATAGAGAGAAAAGAATAAAACACAAAAGATAGAAATATTCTTAATCAATGGCTTCAATCTCTTCTCCAAAATCTGCTCTCTGTACAGCGTATGATCTCAAAACCTCATCCTCTGTATAGCGTGATAATCCCCCCTTCAAATTGAAACCATGAAACTCTATTTATAGTACCTTTGGAATTCCAAATGCCGCCTCTATCCAATTTTGCTTCAGCAGGAAGTATCACCGCCTAATCAACTTGCATTTTAAATGTCAGAGATCTTCAATTTGCAACCCCTTTTTTTGCTGCTGGTGGTGCCAACTCAGTATCTTTGATTATTGGGATGCTAGCTTATTTCCAATTTCCTTCCAACTTGCATAACTTTACTTTCATATAATTGGGCCAACGTGAGTTATGTAATTGGGCTTGCAATTCTTTGCTTTCAAAAAGGAAAAAGTAGTAAGTATACTACTAATAATAAAAGGCATCTCTTATATTATAAGCTTGTTCCGTTTTGCTATTCTTAACCCTAATTTTTTCCCCGCTCATTTTATCATAAAACTAATTCAAAAAAATGTTAAAAAATACCTCAGCAAGAATCGAACACACAACCTTTAACTCACCATGTTAAATATTTATTATTATTATTATCTTCATACTGTTATTATTATTATTATTAATTCAAATAAAATATTAAAAAATATCTCACCAAGAATCGAACCCACAACTTTTAAGTCACTATGTTAAATATATTAGCCACTATGACATATCAATCAATTTGAAATATTTTTGTAACCAACATGTATTGAATATGCAACCCAATCAATTTTTTCTTTAATACATGTTCAATTTTTATTCTAAGTCTCCAATTTTTTTATACACCAACCTCAGTAGAAATCGAACCCATGATGTGTCACAACAATATATAATTTAATATTTTTCGCTGCTGTGCAAATATTTAATTTGTTTAAATAGAAATCAATTTTTATTTTATAAAGATATGTTGTGAATATTTATCGTATATGCTTTGTTTTTCCTCTATATATATCTCAAGTTTAGCTTTCACAAATTTTTACTCTAACTAATAATTCTCGCCGCATTTTATATTTTCCTCTATATATATCTCAAGTTTAGCTATCACAAATTTGTGTTTCTATTGCTACTATTACTGATTAAAATATTGAATTTCAACTTGTGATACGTTGTTTAAAAGATTTTTTTTAATTTAATTTTATATTTTATATACTCTAACTATTCATTCCCGCCGCGTTTTATATTTACTACTTTCTTTCTTTTTTACGCATAACACCATTGAATTCATATCTAATAACTAACTTTTTTTTTACACATAGCACCATTGAATCCATGTCCAATAATGGACTTAGAGAAGTACATCAATCATTGTTGAATCAAATATCAAACTTATTATGTTGACTTTCACCATCGTAAAGTAAGTATACATTTTATTTCAACCGAATGTATTTGATTGTATTTGAACATTTCACATTAGTAGAGATTTAACATTGTTATTATTTTTATTTTATGGCGCGGTCATGTTACAAAAAATGTTTGCATCTGATTTTGGTGACAACAACGTACATTGTTATGCTACACTTAGCCTTTGTTTGGTAGGAGAGAAAATGAGAAGAGATAAATAGAAACACGGAAACCAATGTATGTAGGTTTCCGTGTTTCTATTTCTCTCTTCTCATTTTATCTCCTACCAAACACACACTTATTGATCCAAACGGAAATCAATTTGAAATTTTAATTGAAAAAATCAATGGCAGCATATATTTTAAACATAGATGGAGTTGGATTGCGTGATTTTTATAATATTCGATATGGTACTTTGGTGATTTTATTATACACCGAGTTAGTTTGGACTGATTTTAAAAGACATATTTGATTGTGTCATTTATTTTAAAAAAATTATTAAAGTTCTTTTTATATAATATATGAAAATCTACAAAACCCGTGCGATAGCACGGGTCGGTGTCTAGTAAGTTAATATGCATAAGCCTATTATTATGTATCATAAGTCCTTCACAGCCATAAGATTGATTGTACACGTGTAATAATCATAACACATATTTGCTCGCTCAATTTCGGCCACATTTTTTATGCGATTCGATCGCCGATTTCAAAAACTAATACCGATAACCTTCCTAATATCGAACGACGATCAAAACGGTATAAAGAACGTCGAGTTTCGTTGAGTATTAAGGGAGAACGAATCGGGTCGACGAACCGGGTCGCACGACCCGTTTTTGCATAAAACGGGTGAGAGTGATGATGAACAGTGACGCGCCGGTCACGCCCACTCTCACTAGCGGCGCGTGGGGGCGCGAGCGAGGCCAAGGAGACTCCAAATGTTTTATTTTGTTTACAGAAAAATAGTAAATAATTTTCTGGAAATTTTGGGACCAGTTAGATATTTTTCTGAGACCTGAAACTATTTTTAGTTAATTAAATGAGGTAAATATGCTTTTATAAATATCAAATATTAATAAAAGTTTCCCAAAATTTGATTTAGGGTATTTTGAATTATTTGGAACAGTTGTGGATAGCTCACTCGCTCTGGTTTTATATCCTCTTAAGAATTTAAATTTATTTCACAATTTTTATTAATTAAGTTGATTTAAAATATGTACTTTCGTCGGTAAATTAAAATCAAGTTAATTGGGTTGGGATACTGATAAGAGGAGTAGTAGGCTTTTGTTTGAGAGAGTGAATGACTAATTGAGTGTTGGAGTACATCTAAAACTATTAAGTACATCGAATGATTTTGGAGTACAACTCTTTGAAACCATTTCACAGCAAAAATGGTTTCATACCGTTATACACTGAAACCATTAGTCTAGTTAAATGGTTTCATGACGTTATACACTGAAACCATTATTATAGTTAAATGGTTTTATACGAGCATTAGTGTCAATATGTTATACACTGAAACCATTAGTCTTGTTAATTGGTTTCAAGATGTTATACACTGAAACCATTTGTCTAGTTAAATGGGTTCATACCGTTATACACTGAAACCATTAGTCTTGTTATTTGGTTTCAATATGTTATACACTGAAACCATTAGTCTAGTTAAATGGTTTCATAGCGTTATACACTGAAACCATTAGTCTTGTTATTTGGTTTCAAGATGTTATAACCGAAACCATTATTTTAGACAATGTGGAGCATTTGTATTGTAAAATAATTGTCTAATGATTTTGTAATAAAACAAAAGACCAATGGTTTTGTCCGATGGTTTATGTTAATTGTAATAAATAAAACCATAATTACAGTACATGTTTTTGTATGTAATTTTAAATTAAAATATTACTATATAATCATCCAACACAATTAATTAAAAATGGATTCTTATAATATATACTTCAAAAGGAACAAAAATTATTATTTAATTGGAAACGGGGGGTGCGTTAGAAATTTGGGCGGGGTGCGCTAGAAGTTTGGAGGAGGAAAAAAAATTGGGGGTGCGCTAGAAATCTGGGGGAGAAAAAAAGACTGGGGGCTCGCAAGAAATCTAGGGAGAAAAATAAAAAAAATTGCTGGGGTGCGCTAAGCAATTATGTTGGGCTTGGGGGGTGTATGACTAAATTGGAGGGGTGTTCGAAGCAATTATGTTGGACTGGGGGTGTATGACGAAATGGGGGGGGGGTGTACCAAGCAATTATGTTGGGCACGGGGTATATGAAGAAATAGAGGGGTTTATGAAGCAATTATGTTTGACATGGGGGTATATGACACAGTGGTAAGAGTGTGCTAAGCAATTAGGTTGGGCTGAAGCAACCAGATGAAATGTACGTAGCAATGGATGGAGGTGTACATAGCAAGCTTATGCATGGTGCATAAGCAAGGGCTAAGCAAGGGCTTATGTACCAACCACTCCCATAATAAATATGACACAAAAATAATCATAATTAGAAATAATAATAATAAAAATAATAAAAATAAATAATAGTATAATGTATATCATGACTATTTTTAAGTGATTCAAAAATTGGATTTGCATCATTTTTATTTTTCTTCACTTTTGTAAAATCTAGAGCAAATCAAGTGAGTTATTTATATAATAATAAATAATTACTTCAAATTAGCACAAAAAATATCTACATAAAATACACTAAATTGGAGTTTATAAGGGATGTCTAGAAAAAAATTCTTTTGAGCAATGAATGAAGTAGTGTCCTCTCTTGTTTCCATTCATTGGAATCCAAATTGGAAATAGCAAGACCAAAAACTTCAAAAAATATCTCATGGAAATTAGATCCTTTACCATAGTTTGTGAAATTCTTGCTTGTGATGTGGTGCACATTCATGGGGTCACTAGTGATGATAAAGTTAGCAATGTTTGTGAACCAAGGTCCTTTAAACTCAGAAGTGCCTCCATGATGTTTCAATCCCAAGGTTACAAAATCATGAATATTGGATAGATTATGCAAAACTGATGGTATCATGCCAATTATTGGCCAATTTGGTACAAGTTTATTTTTTTTGTATCTCCATATATTGTAGAATACAAAGAGGATGGCTACAAATAATGAAATATACTGAAACAATGACATTTTTAGTTGGACAAGAGTGGATTGTGAATGAGATATATGATGAGAAGATGGATATAAATATTTATACCTCTGATATATTCTAAATCAAAATTATTTATGCTGTCAATCTTAAATTAAAGTAATTAAATGAATGATATATCTTTTAGGGTTAAATATACTTTTGGTCACTATAAGAAAATGATATCCTTTGATCCCAATAAAATTATTATGCATGTAGGAGGCGGTCTGTGAGCTGAGACTCATCTGCCTAAGTTTTCATTCTACCTGTGCCCCATCAACTTTTAAATCAAGGAGCTAATTTTTTGGACTAGTGGTCTGGAAGCTGAGGAGTGTCTTTCTGATAATGTGATTAGAAGTGGACCTCTATTAGGTGGACCTCAAAAGTGCCTCCATGATGTTTCAAAAGTAAGGTTACATAATCATGAATATTGGATAGATTATGCAAAACTGATGGTAGCATGCCAATTATTGGCCAATTATTGGCCAATTTGGTATTAGTTAATTTTTTTGTGTCTCGCTCCATATATTGTAGAATACAAAGAGGATGGCTACAAATAATGAACTATAGTGAAATAAGGACATTTTTTTCTTGGACAAAAGTGGATGTGAATGAGATATATGATGAGAAGATGGGTATAAATACTCCCTAATATGTTGTACATCAAATACTAGAATCACTTGATGTCAGAACTGACCTCGTATCATATTAGGTGGTCCAGTATGCGGAATATCGGTAGTGAAAAAAATTATTTAAGTTGTCAATCTTAAATTTAAATAATTCACTGATTTATACTTTATTTTAATGTTTTTTTTACTATAAAATTACCAAATTTTATTTTTGGTCTCTATAAAAAAAAGTGACATTCTTTGGTTCATTAAAATTATTAAAATTATTATGCATGTAGTTTTAGTCCCCGATTTTTTTCAAAATTTTGACAATTAGTTTTATTATCCTTAAATTTTTGAATAATTTTTTGTAGGCATGTTTAGAAGAACTAAATTTTGAGTTCCTTTTTTGTAAGAACTTTTTTATAATATTTTAAACATATTTGTAAAATAATCATTTTAAAAATACACATTTGTTTCATAATTTATAGGAACCGTTAAAGAAGTCCCACATCGGTTGTGAAACGGTCTGAATATGTGTTTATAAAGTGAGGATAATTCATCACCTTACAAGCCGGTTTTTTAAGGATGAGGCACGAAACCCATTTTCTAAGATGGTATTAAAGCCTCCTCCATAATCCGTTGGACTGCCTTCTATCAATTTTTGATCGGGACATTCACCATTTATATCCGCACCTCAAGCCCATAGCGCTTCACGCGAGGGGGTGTGTTAAAGAAGTTCTACATCGATTGCGAGATGGTCTGAATATGTGTTTATAAAATGAGAGTAATTCTTACTTTAAAATCGTAGTGGAAACACCACTTTCCACTACGGATTTGGATCCGTAGTGGAATCTCTGAACATACAACTACACCTGCAAGCACTACTGTTCCCCAACAGTAGTGAAATGTGTTTTTGGCCAGTAGTTGTATCCCCTTTCTGCACTAGTGACAAACCAATTTTGTTAAGATGAGTTAGGCTCGAAACCCATTTTCTAAGCGGAACTACAAATTTATTTAACCCGGTTTATTATGTATACATGTGTATGCCATTTTAAATTGGCATTATGACCAAATTTTGTTGCTCTAATAAATAAGCATGTGTGCTCATGATTATCGTGGGTACTATTTAATATTTATGATACTATACAGTAGAAGGTACTCTTGCTAACTAAATATAAATTTAACTTTCGAGAGGGTATTCAAACTAAATATAAATTTAATGTTTTTGGATGCATATATACATAGGTTTTAAGTAAGTTGTTGATAAGTAAAGATGGATATTAATCTCTCACAAACACACATGTGAGGTGGATCTAAATTAGGAATGTTTTTGGATGCATATATACATGGGTTTTAAGTAAGTTGTTGATCAGTAAAGATGGATATTAATCTCTCACAAACACACATGTGAGGTGGATCTAAATTAGGAATGCGAATATTTTGATTTTGGACTAAAAAATTATTTATATTTATTATTTAAAATTAGTAGCTTGAGGAATAATTTTGTAACTTTTATAAAAAATATTCTTTAATTTGCATCCACTTTACTAATTTACACTTACTTTATTAATACACACCTTCATGTTTGAATTGTATCAAATTGTCTTTTTTTATTTCCTAGGTTGTTTATTTAGGTTGTATATATTTATAATTAAGTGAGTATAAATTAGCAAATGGGTGCACAACATTTAATAAAATTTATCTAACTGACCCTCAATTATCTAGTGTAAATTAACTAAATGTCAAGAATTTTTTGTCCAAAGTGAAAATGTGCGCATTACTAATTAATTTAAACCTTCATGTTTTTAGGTGAGTCTAAATTAACAAGCTCCATATATATATGGGGTTTGCTAACTTAAACCCACATAAAAACATGAAGGTCTAAGTTAGAAAGGTGCACATTTTCACTTTGGACAAAAAACCCAATTACCACTACTCAAATATGTTATAAATAGAAGGGTAGTTATGTCAATGTCATTTTTAATTAATTAAAAAAATAATTAATTGAAGTGGGAAAGTCATGTGCCTTTCAAGCAACTTCATCTGTCCGATAAATCAAGTGTTCCATGTTAAGTCATGTGTACCTTTTTAAAATAAAGTGAGTGTAAATTATCAAAGTGAGTGCAAATTAAGGAACATTTTAAATGAAAGTTACAAAACTATCCATCAATAGTTTTAAATAATAAGAGCATTCATTTCCCAAATAATAAATATGAATGATTTTGTTCAAAGTGAAAATGTGCACCTTACTAATTTAGACCTTCATATTTTTAGGTGGGTCTAAATTAACAAGCCATATATATAGATTATGAAAGTATAAATTTAAAACGTTCACCTTTTTATTTTGACCAAATAATCATTCATACTTATTATTATTTAAAACTACTAAATTGGGGTTAATTTGCTAAGTTCCATCAAATTATTTCGCAACTATTTTTGCTAATTTACATCCATCTATTTACATTGTGGTTTTTTAAAGACACCTAATGGACTATTTAAAATCTAATTAATTGTCCCGTGAGCTTAGCTCAGTTGGTAGGACGTTGCATTTTATATGCAGGGGGCCAGGGTTCGAACCCTGGTCATCCCACTTATCCACCTTAAAATGGTGGAATTTCTAGTCATTAGGCTACTTGACCAAAAAAAAAAAATCTAATTAATTGTCTATAAATTTTAACTCAACAGGCAAAAATGTTAAAATTATTAGATCGGATATCATGACCGGAATCTGAACATAAGTCCTCCATTATATTTGTGACTTTTTAGAAGTCTACCGATAGAGATGAAGGACACATGAATTTTAATATAAAAACTACTTAGTTTTATTGAAAGAAATGAGATACAAAACCCTTTTATATATCCAAAGGGTACTGAGAGAAATAACTTAAGATTAACTTAACAACATAACAATAATCAGAAACAAAGTAACAAACATTAAAGATATGAATCTAAACTTATATTTAGCTAGGACACACAAGCACATGCAAATATATAGCTCCAAGGAAATTAAACATGCATCACACTGATTAATCAGAACTTGATAGAACTTGTATCAAATGCTTCTTTTACTAACATTGACCTTAAGCCCTTCCATACGAAGAACCATAGAAATCCTTGGAGTAATTGATTGACCTTCCACCACTTGTATGTGAAACTTCCATAACACAGCAGCTGCAACCATTTTCATTTGAACAAAACTAATATCTTTTCCCAAACAACTTCTTGGACCTGCATTAAATGCTATGAACTTGTAAGACGGTACATGTTTAATTTTTCCTGTATTCGATATCCATCTCTCAGGCTTAAATTCCAAGCAATCCTCGCCCCATATTTGTTCCATCCTTCCCATTGCATACAAAGAGTATATTAACTTTGTATTTGGTTTAACACGAACTCCACTAGGTAGTATGTCTGATTTGATTGAACACTTGTGCTCAAAAGGTATAGGAGGATAAAGCCTTAAGGCTTCACATATAACTCCATGAAGGTAAACTAGCTTATCAAGCTTTTCTACATTTAAATTATTGATCAAGTTATCCTCTTGTGTTGGAAAATTATCTTTAATCTCTTGAATGATTTTAGCTTCCACATTAGGATGAGTTGAAACAAGCCAAAACAACCAACTTAAACCCGACGTAATTGTTCCATTACCTGCGACCAAGAGATTGAGTGCGGTGTCTCTAATATACTTCTCATTTTCAACCATTTCCTCCTTTCGCGAGCCTTCCTTTATTAATGCTTTTAGCAAGCCAAGAGAATGACTTTCATCGACATTTTCACTGCTTCTCAATCTTCCTTTCTCTTCAACACCTTTGGAATAAGTTATACAATCGAACAAAAATTTGTTAAGATTTTCCAAAGCTACCTTGTTCTTCTTCTCTTGACCAATTTGTAGCCATTTTTGTAGCTTCCATAAATGTTTTGGAATATAGTGCCTAGACAATATTGTATCCTCAAGCACAGAAATAGCTTTTACATGTGCAATCTCTGATGAGAACTCATTGAAATTGTATGGAAGGCAATTAGGATCAAATCCAAATAAAAATGTACAAGTAATATCAAATGTGAACCTCTCAAGAATATCTTGTAAATCAAGTACTTGTACACTTTTTGATGCTTGATGATCAAGAAATGGTAAAAGGCAATTCTCTAGCTTCTTTTGAATGTTTTGTTGAAGGGATGTCTCAAAACTTTTTCTTTTGAGCAATGAATGAAGTAGTGTCCTCTCTTGTTTCCATTCATTGGAACCCAAATTGAAAATACCAAGACCCAAAACTTCACAAATCTCATGGAAATCAGATCCCTTATCATAGTTGGTGAAATTCTTGCTAGTGATGTGATGCACATTCATGGGGTCACTAGTGATGATAAAGTTGGCAATGTTTGTGAACCAAGGTCCTTTAAACTTAGAAGTGCTTCCATGATGTTTCAATCCCAAGGTTACAAAATCATGAATATTGGATAGATTATGGAAAAGTGAAGGTAGCATGCCAATTATTGGCCAATTTGGTACAAGTTTATTTTTTTTGTATCTCCATATATTGTAGAATACAAAGAGGATGGCTACAAATAATGAAATATACTGAAACAATGACATTTTTACTTGGACAAGAGTGGATTGTGAATGAGATATATGATGAGAAGATGGGTATAAATATTTATACTCCCTGATATATTCTAAATCAAAATTATTTATGCTGTCAATCTTAAATTAAAGTAATTAAATGAAAATGATATATATTTTTAGAGTTAAATATACTTTTGGTCACTATAATTAAGAAAGTGATATGTTTTGATCCCAATAAAATTATTATGTATGTAGGAGGCGGTTTGCGAGCTAAGAATCATCTACCTAAGTTCTCCCTGTGCCGCATCAACTTTTGACTTAAGGAGCTGATTTTTGGATTCTGGTAGGCCGATTACTTTTGATTCAAGATCGGGAGTTAGTGTCTAATGGTATCTCTATGGATTATTATTGGATACAGATTGTAGTGTACTAGGTATCAAATGATTTATTAAGGTGGCTGGCTTTGTTGGTTGCATGGTCTTGTCAAATTTAGGGCAATCATGGAATAGTTGAACTGTAGTACTCAAACATATGGGTGTCAATCTTACAATAAACTATATTTAACGTTAAAAGTATATATCATTTGATTACTTTAAGAGATTTAGGGTGCCTTTGTTTAAGATTTTTTTCAAAAAAAATCTATTTTTTTCAAAAAAAAATCACTTTTTTTATTTTTGTGGTGTTTGTTTCAGATTTTTTCAAAAATCATTTTAGTAAAAAAATCTATTTTTTCTTTAAAATGAAAAGCTATTTTGAGTAGCTTTCTTCAAAATCTATTTTTTTGAAAACCATTTTCTAAAAAAATGGATTTTTATGATTGTAAACAAACGCAAAATAGCTTTAGATTTTTTTCAAAATCTCTACAAAAAAATCTCTAGATTTTTTTCAAGAAAATCTATTTTTTTTAAAGCTTAAACAAACGGGCCCTTAGTCCCCGATAGTTTTCAAAATTTTGAAAATTGTTTTATTTTTCTTAAATTTTAAATTTTTGAATAATTTTTTGTAATCATGTTTAAAATACTATAAAAAAATTATTTACAAAATTTTAAAAAAAATTAAAATTAAAAGAATTAAATATGAATTTTTTCCATTTGAAAAAATAAAGATAAAAGTACCGAAAATATCAACTTATAAATTAAATTTTGAGTTCCTTTTTTGTAGGAACTTTTTATATATTTTAAACATATTTGCAAAATAATCATTTAAAAATAGATATTGGTTTCATAATTTTTTACGAGCTTTTTATAATTTGCATCAAATAATTCTCTCCCGTTCTCTTTTTTCCTTTAATTTTTTTTTTGAGGTAACTTGTGGCTAAAAATTAATTTTAAAGTGAAAAAATTGGTGTACAAGAGTTTGAACTCTGATTCTTTATATTACAAAGTCTCTGTCAACTAAGTTATGCCGGTGAATTGTTTGTAAGCATTTTATTAACAAAAGAGTATATTAATATCAACAAGGCACCACAGTGATCACTTCGAAAGCTTCAATGACTCAATGGTGCTATTGTCTTCAAGTTCTCCATGTCCTTTTGGCACCGTTTAGTAATATTAAAATTGATAGTTGATAAGTTAATTTTTAGTCAGTAGCAGAAAAGTTATTCAGTACAAGAAACTTGACATATAGCTACGGCGAAATGTTGTTGCTAAAGGTCCAAAATCCGTGGGTACAGGTTATAAAACCTATACCCACGGATATTTTGTTCCGTCTACTTTATCTCGCTGTACCCATGGCAATTTGCTATTGCTATAGCCTATAGCAACAATATTTTTTGGCGTTGGACTAGCCTAAGAGCTATACCCACGGACATTACAAACTATTGTAAATCGGTTTACCCACGAATTTGTCCGTTGGTATAGGTTTGAATTTTATTTATTTTTTTGCATTTTTTTTTTGACAGATTGTACATTTTTTTTAAATAATAATAATAATTTGCCAATATGCATATTTTCTACACACCAAGTCAACTATAATTATAAAAGAGAATTTTCATTATATTGATTAAAAAAACTAATAAGTCTTACAAACTAACGGGGTGCATTAAAACATCAAAACAATGTCACCTAGCTAAATCTTCCAAAATTGAAATTGCACCAAATAATTAACTTAAGAGAACTACTAGTTACTTCTAATCATATCCATCCCAAAATTACAACTCTAAAAACATACATATGTATGACATCCCTACCAAACAATAAACTCCAACGGCTTACAACCCACAACATAGTACATGGCATTCCTACCGAGCTATAAACAACAACAGTTTACATTGTTTACTTCTAATCGCTCTCTTCAATCTTCGTCAATGTATGGACTTTGAGAATCCGTTTGGTCGGGGGCACTAGAAGCATTTGTAACCTATAGAAAATAAAAGAGATCAAATTACAAACTCAAGTTAATTGATGTTTTCATAATATTCGAAATATGAACACGAAGAGTAAAATAAAATATACCTGTCTTGCAGCTCGTAAAATGTCATTCACATCTTCTCTAACAAATCATTAATGACAACACATTTGCCAACACCGCATTTGTACTATCTTGATTTTCCACTTGCTTAAATTTATCGCGCAACTCTTTATTTTCAGAGAAAAAGAAGCTTTCAATTTTTTGGGTTTGGGAATCTTGTCAATACATCGTGCAACTTTTGATTAACAACTATGATAATGTTTTTTGACGGTCAATGAGGCACCCAAATACTATCAATAATTTATATAATTAATAATATTAATTGATTTCTTCCGGTTCATTGATGCATCCAATAATTCATCTCTTATATTATGAAAGAATCAAATTTAATTCCTATTAATATCACATCGAAGTCATCAAGCAACTTTTATATTATGAGTAAAATTCATAATGTTTTTTTACAGTCAACGAGGCACTCAAATACTATCAACAATTTATATAACAAATAATATTCATTGATTCCTTTCGGGTCATTGAGGCATCGAATAATTCATCGCTTATATTATGAACGAATCAAATTCAATTCATATCATGATCACATCGAAGGCATCAAACATCTTTTACATTATGAGTAAAGTGTTCATAATGTTTTTTTTACGGTCAATGAAGCATCCAAATACTAGCAACAATTTATATAACAAATAATATTATTTTATTCCTTTCAGGTCATCGAAGCATCTAATAATCCATCCTCATATATTATGAATGAATAAAATTCAATTCATATCGATATTGCATCGAAGGCATCAAGAAACTTTTACATTATGAGTAAAGAGTTCATAATGTTTTTTACGGTAAACGAGGCTTCCAAATACTAGCATCGAAGGCATCAAACAACAAAAGTACACACATGACAGAGAAAAACCCCACAAAATTGAAGAAGAAAAGTGTGGAATAGAAACCTTACCCAAAATCAAACGTAGAGCTTAGAGAGGAGAGTGTTGATCTAATCCTCTTAAACACCTTTCACTGAGAAATCAAACCCTAATCAAAATAAAAACCATTAGCCGTGGATAGAAATCGAAAGAAGAGAATTAAAGAAAGTGATTCATGCGAGAGTTCGAGAGAGAAATTGAGAGATTGATGAGTAGCGATGTTATATCCTGCCTTTTTTTTTGTTACGTATCCTGCTCTGAGTGTTCCTTTCTCTCTCTTTTTATTTTTATTTTTTTTATATAAAGTATTTTTTTTGTTTTGTATAAAGTGAGTTTGTTTTCTTTATCCATAAGTTCCTTAATTTTTGGTTATATATATATATATAATATTGTACTTCTTAAAGAATATATATTATACTATACAATACAAGTAATAAAATTGATTTACCACAAAAGCCACTAGATTTGTTATAGTAGTGAGGGATATGCATGAGGTCCTAGGTTAAATCCTCATTGGCAACATTGTATTGTAAACAAACAAAAAAATTACCACCGAATTTATTAATAAAAAAACATTGAAAAAAATATAAGATAAAAAACAAAAAAATATAGAAAGAATACAACGAATCTATACATAAAAGTAGAAGAAAAAAAAACTGAATCTATACATAAAAGTAGGAACAAATCTATACCCACAATTAAAAAAAAATATGAATTGCATAAACAATAAAAGTATAAACTTATCCTTTTCTAATTTTTAATTTTCAATTTTTTTTAATGAAACATATCTATATCCACATTTAATAATTTTTTTCGTGGGTATAGGGCTGCTATACCTACGGCATATGCGGCTGTCACTAAAAACCTCCGTTGGTAAATGACAATTTTCTTGTAGTGATTAGAGTGAAATAAATCTCTTTGGTAAATTTAGTTGTTTTTTTTTTTTTGAAAAAGGTAAATTTAGTTGTCGTAAGGATAAGATAACGACTTTATCTAATACGAAAGACTTTATCAAGTCTTTTATAGAGTACAAGTCATCAATATTATTATAATGAATACGAATTGTATAAAATCGACCGTTGGATTGAAAGATTATATCATATAAATCATTCATAAAAAAAAAAATTAAAAAATGAAAATCATTTGATATGTTTTTGAGACTCGTCAAGATTAACAGTATTCAATAAAAACCATAAACCGTTAATCTTGATGGGTTTCAATAACATATCAAATTATTTTCAATTTTTTTATGAATGATCTATACGATATAAACTTTTAATCAAACGGTCGATTTTGTAAAATTCGTATTCGTTATAGTAGTACTCGTAACTTGTGCATGATGAAAGACTTGATGAAGTCTTTCACCCTAGAATTGGTTTAAGATAACATTAAAGTATAAGGTTATTTTATGTGAGTGGATAGTTATTTTTGTGGGTGGCTAGTTTTTTATGAAAAATAAAAAATTAAAATAATAAAGTTAAAATTAGAATGAAAGCTAATAATTTATAAACTCAAACGCTGCTTGAAATAACATCTAAGAAAAAAAAGACTATAATAAGTTAGTAAAAAAAAACTTGTTACCGAACACTCTTAATCTTTTGAAACAAACTTATAAGCTACTTCCTCCGTTTTTTTTAAGTGTCCGTTTAAAATAGTAACACAAAATTAAGAAATTTGATTTTTGCACCTTATCTTCCTATTATACCCTCATCAATAGATTTATTGTTATACAAAAAAAATATTTTCAGATTATTGTTATCAATAGAATATAACAATAAACAAACTTTTTTGTTTTTTTTTTTAAAAAAAAAAAAACTTTAGTTTTTCAATATATATAAAAAATATTTATTGAAAAAAGATAAGTGTAATTAAAAAAGGGTACAATTGACAAATCGTACCCTTAAAACTCAAAATGGACAGTTAAATAGAAACACTAAATCCGACAAAACTGAACACTTAAAAAAAACGGAGGGAGTAATATAATACCATAAGCCAATTTATTTGTATTGTCAAATAGACATTTTAAGATTTGTTTGGAAGTAATGATTTACCATGTGTTTTTTGTTATCAAGAAGCAGAAGACTGCAATCATCTATTCTTTAGCTGTGATAAAGTCCGAGAAGCAAGTTTTTTTGTGGATGGGCTATGACTCAAACTTACAGGAAGCTGGTTGTAAACATTTTCTGTTATTTGGATCTCTTGTTAAATTCAAGAAGGGTGACAAGGTTAGACAGTTAATATGGTTAGCAACAACTTGAAGTTTATGGCATATGAGTAATAATGTTATTTTTAAAGGTGTGAATGCTGATTTTCTGGCAGCTTTAGATCAAATGAAATTTGTTTCCTAATTATAGTTTAGTAGTAGAGTTGGGCTCAAAACAGATTACTTGTTTTATAATTGGTATAAGGAGCCTTTGTACTGTTTACGAAACCTTTTTTGTATTTGTTTGGAATTAATTGTTTTATGTTATTTATTTCACAACCAACAATTAAAGGGAAAGCTAAGCTAATGACATTAAAATGAGAGAGAACCTGCAATGTGGTCGTACATTTTAGCATTACTCTTTGAGAAGAGAAAAGGTGCCTACTATTCATAAATAACCAGTATATAAATAAATTATTTAAATGCGTGTAAGTTTAAAATTAATTGGAATGTTCCCAACTCCCAATGATAGAGTTACCATTCCTCTTTCAATGTAGGGAAGACGATGGATGTCCATGAGTGATGATTTTACAATACTCAAATCTACACTCAAAACAATCATCCAACCCAAATTCAAATTCAAAGGTCATATGAGCGACAAATCAAAACTCACACCTACACTCATTGGGTTCGGGTTTTTCCACCCAAACTCAAATCCGCAACAAAGATACGCATAATAAATTATTTGTCCAAATTCGGCCTGAATTCTTTTTGATAAAATGCAAAATGTAGCACAGTAATTAAATTACATAGTTCAACATAAGTAATCAACATAGTTTGGTGACATTAGTAATTAAATTACATTGTTCAACATAAATTACATAGTGAGTAAAGTGACCGAGTGAGTGAAGGAGGTGTTCAAGCAACTGGGTGAGTAATTCGTGTGAACTGTGAAGGAAAGTGTGAACCATAATTTTGACACTTATATATACTTAGGGTTAATTATATAATTTTACATATATGGGTGGGTGTGTGGATTTCGGGTGTGGATTTGAGTGATCTCAAATCCACACTCATAGTTTCGAGTGTCACCCAAACTCATACACAAATCCAGTCAACTTGGATTTCGCCCGTTGACTTGAATTTGGATTCGGTGGATCTCCTAGATTTGGGTTTTCCTGTCATCCCTATTTGAATGCATTTTTCTCTCATCTTTGGCTAGTATCTCCTCCATCACAAGACAATTACTTATTTCAAAGTGTTACCTCCACTTTCATATGTCAATAAAGTAATCCATTATTATAAAGGTAAAATATGGTAATGTTTTTATAATAAAATACATTATAGTCTAAAATAAAGTAATAAAATATTCTAGATTTTAGGACTTCATCTCAAGTATCACGAATTTAAAACTCGACAACTTGTAAATACCGCAATTTAACAATGGCATCATCAAACCAGACAACACAAACAAGGGTGGAAAATATATTCACAAAAACAATGGTGTATTAACGCATAAGAATAAGAAAATAAGATATAGTAACTTGGACCATCAAACATATGACAATTCTCATTAAGCAAAACACATCAAAACAAATATGAGACATACTCTATCCCTTCATAATTTCAGAGAATTTATCCATCAACCAATGAGAACAAGCCATATAAGTGGATTTAAATGTAATACCCACAACTAACTTGTAAAAAACTTTTTGATTTGACATAAATTTGACTTTTAGAGATAGGTCAAATTTCTAAAGGTGTTCCGGTAAAAAATTATGAACCGGAACTCTTTTTCAAAGTAATCCGGTTCATCTTTTTTTATCGGAACACCTTTAGAATTTCTAGTTCATTATTTCAAAGTAAATTTGATATTTAGTGACCGTTTTGTCTGTCACTATAAGTCAAATTTCTTATATTTAAATAAATATACCGGAAATTTTAAAGAAGGTGTGCCGGTAAATAATAATGAAATGGATTACTTTGATAAATAGTACTAGTATAGTTGAATACCAGAACTAGAAGTCAAAATTCTTTTAATCTCAAATAATAATGAGTAAAATTATTCTAACAAAAAAAATATAGGGTAAAATTGGGAGAAAAAAAAAAGATTTGTAAGGGTAGAGGTATAAGAAAATTGCTTTTCCGACCCCTGCCCATTTCTTTTCTACCCCCCAAACTGGCGTTTTTGCCCTCAGGGGTATGAAAAAAAATTGCCAAAAAAATTCGATTTTTACGAACCGAATTTTTTGCAAAGAAACTTCGATTAATACGAACCGATTTTTTTTTTTTTGCTTAATTCGATTTTTATTAACCGAAATATTTATGTTCATCAATATTTGTGACCCCATGCATTTCAACCCATATAAAGCAGTTGGCTTATACCCCAAGAAAAAAGAAGTTAGTTGGCATTAGTAATGTTTAGAAATATTGTATTTAATCAACACAAAAAATCCATGTCTATCGTATTAACCGAAGTTTCTTGACAAAAAATTCGGTTCGTAAAAACCGAATTTTCTTGCCAATTTTTTTTTCATACCCCCGAGGGCAAAAACGTCAGTTTGGGAGATAGAAAAGAAATGGGCAGGGGTCGAAAAAGCAATTTTCAAGGTATAATTGTAAGGGTAAAAAAAATTTCAAATAAACTCAACACCAAAACACCAATTAGACTCTTCAAACAAACCTAATTAACTCATGGTCAATAAGGTGATAATTGTCTCTACTTTATAAACACATATTCAAACAATCTTCCAACTAATGTGAGACTTTTTATTCATACCATATTCATACCATCTTTTAAAGGTGTTCCAGTAAAAAATTATGAATCGGAACTCTTTTTCAAAGTAATCCGGTTCATCGTTTTTTACCGGAACACCTTTAGAATTTCTAGTTCATTATTTCAAAGTAAATTTGACTTTTAGTGACAACTTTGTCTGTCACTATTAGTCAAAGAAGTGTTCCAGATCTATTTACAGATGTTTTAGTGACAGTTTTGTCCATCACTAGAAATCAAACTTCTTTTAACCTCAAATAATAATGAGTAAAATTACTCTACAAAAAAAATCAAGGGTAAAATTGGAAAAAATTGATTTGTAGGGGTAGAGGTATAATTGTACGGGTAGAAAAAAAATCAAATAAACTCAACACCAAAACACCAATTAGACTCACACAAACCTAATTAACTCATGGTCAATAGCTTGTAAGGTGACGATTGCCTCTACTTTATAAACACATATTCAGACTATCTTCCAACTGATGTGAGACTTCTTAACACTGCCCCTCACACCAAACACTATTGGGCTTAGTGCTTGGATATAAACGGAGGTGGCCCGATAGCGAAAACCTGATAACAGGTAGTCCAACGGATCGTGGAGAGACTTTGATACCATCTTATAATTGAGTTGGATCCCTACATAACCGGCTTACAAGATGATGATTGTCCATACTTTATAAACACATGTTCAGCCATCTCGCAACCGATGTGAAATTTTTTTAACCCTATTAGTTGTTACAGGCATATATAGTGCGTATATATGTGCTAAAGTGTGTTCTTCTGTAAAGTAGTACGTTGTTACATATGCAGACCTCAAGTGATGCAGGTGTTTGTTCATGTTTGTTTGTGCATATGTTGTAGATAATAGACAATGTGACATGCACTGCGTTGATCAGACAAATAATTGGATGGTAAAACAAAAACACATGTATGGAAAAGGTAAGGTTCCAAGAATTCATAGAACAGAACCTAATTCCAAGAATTCATAGAAAAATAAAAACTTTATAAGAGAAAACAACAACATGTGAAAAGGAAGGGTAAGGTTCCCTCATCTACTCTCTCATGGTAAACACAAACCCTAGCTATATGTAAGCTTACTCCAAGGTCAGCCCAAGTTTAATGGGTCACCTCTCTTATAAACTCAACATTCTTTTTATACATAGTCGATGTTAGACTTAATCACCCACACTTGAACCTGATAAGAAATTTAGCAAGTGAACTAAACTAATGAAATCAAAGTTCGTAACCACAAGAATTGTTTCAATATCAACAAAACAATTAATTTTATTTAGGATTAATTAAATTGCAAAGGGTTTTTTTTCTTCAGATTTGTTTGGAATTAAAATAACAATAATATAAATTGCAGGAAATTAAATCGGAAACTTTACAAAAAAGAGAAATTATTAGGGATTATTTTGAATCCTCTTTGTATCTCTATTTGGTACTCTAGGTTCTAATTCTCAACAATCAAGCGCTAGTAGTTACGATAATTTAACAAAATAGATTAAGTCCAATTTCTTGACTCATAATCCTTTTTATATAATAAAGTACCCTAATTCCTTAGGCGAAACTAATATTATCAAAAACGTTATTAAACGTTAAATTCTTAATCATATCAACTAATCATTTATTCCTAAAGCATTTGTTCTAGTAATAAAACCTAGGGTCAGTAGTGAATTATTTCTTTAAATCAATTCAATATTGGTCAAATAAAGAAAAACATTAAATACAAAATTAACTGAATAACTATTAGTTTTGATTGCATAAATAAAAACACGTAGTTAAATGGTTCAAATAGTTCGAAAGAGAATCATCGACAATCCCTAATCTTATAATATTAGTTACTCATAATAATAATAATAATAATTGACATAACAAAAGTGTTAAGAAAATTATACACGAATAACCGGTGAAAAACACGAAGACAAAATCCTTGAATTCTCTTCTCTTTCCTGGAGAGTGTTTCTTTTCTCTCTCCAAGAAGTGATCCCCTTTTTCTGGAAACAATTGCTATATCGTTCCACTACAAGCTTCTCATAGGGACACAAATAAAACAGTGGCTTCATGCATGTTTCTTCTTTGAAGCTTGGAATTTTTCTAAGTATTTTTTCTCTTTTGGTCTTTAGTCTTCAAACTCCTTTATATGTCAATTTCTTCATAAATTTTCTCTTTGACCATGCATACTCCTAAAATTTAACTAAAATACTATATAATAATAATTAAAATACTGAATGTCATCACAACCCAACATTCTATCCCCAAGTGTGAGTTACCACATCCAATAGTTTATCCAATACAATGATCCCCTCCTGCTCCCCCACCAAGCCAAACCAGTATCAGAGCTTTCCGAGCTTCCCCGATTTTCCACCAACTGGTATCAGAGCTTTTTGTTTGATTCCGAGAGGGAGTTCCGCTGTGAAGTTTAGGCTAGAGAAAATTGATGGACGAGTCATGTTTGGCTTGTGGAAAATCAAGTCAAGGATGTGTTGATGCAATCAGGGTTACACAAGGTGTTCAAGGCACGAAATTGTCAAGGTGGAGCAGTATGTGTCTTGGATGTATTTCCGCTATACCATGCAAAAGTACAAGTTATTGCCAAGGGATTCAAAACAACACACGGACATTGGTTTACATTGATGCGAGGTGTGTTGTGAGATATGTTGATGGCTGATTAAATTTCGGAGAAAACCAATAAGGAAGTTGCACCATAAATTTTCAGCAAGGATTCAACATGAAGAAATTCTTGGGATATGGTTTAGTTTCAAGTGAAGAAATTTTTTGTGATGGTTTAGTTCCAAGTGAAGTGTACTCTATATACTAGCACATAGACTTTTAACATACACGACTATTAAATAGACACGGCTGACACTACGTTCACTTGGACGATCAAACATATATGACAATTTTCATTAAGTAAAACACATCAAAACATAACAAAGAATTGAAAATCACATATGTAAATTCACTACACATATAGAATGTATAAGATGCAATATTAGACACCTAATTACATATGATACCAAGGTCACAAGTCAAAGAAATCTTATTTAACGTTTTCATCGTCCCTTTACATCGTCACTGCGCTTACGCACAAAAACATCGTGCTACCAGCCGTTACTCACACATTAAACATGTGTTGTAGACCAAGTCATAAACGGATTTCAAATCCGTTACACCTCATCAGTCAACAACTGATTTGCTACATTTGTTGATCACGTTTTGATTTGCTGGCTGAGAGGCTCCCACGAAATTCTTCCACTTTGTCTCTTTCTTTGCACTATAAATACAGCCTTCAACTGTCACTTTATTTTTTTTCTTCATCTCTCTAAATTTTCGTATTCCTTCTCCTCTCTCTCAATTCTTTCTTCGTAGACCAAACAAATTAATTTTTCTTGTTGTTTCAGAAAGTAGTTGTTGCGACTTCGAATTGATATTGGTATATCAATCATTGACTGGTTTGTAAAACCGAGGGTGTCTTTCTGGCCGTTTTCTACCGTGCAGTAGCTAATGGTATTTACATTGATTTGGCTGGTTTATTCTGGGGACTTCACGGTTGCTAGTCTACCTTGCATAAATTTGGGTAGTGCCGTGAAATGTCTTAAAGAGAGCGAATCGAACCGCGACTCGGCCAATAATTTTTTCAGTGTTGTTATCAAAATCGTTTTTCCTAAACCGAAAAATAACAGTATGTTACATATGTAGACGTTAAGTTATGCAGGTGTTTGTACATATGTATTAATGTGACATGCACTGCATTGATCAGTCAAATAATTGGATGGTAACATCAAATAAAACAGTATACCCATTCCTAAAAATAATATCATAAAAAATAGAAGTCTACCGATTGATAGAGATGAAGGACACATGAATTTTAATATAAGAAATGAGATACAAAACCCTTTTATATATCCAAAGGGTACTGAGAGAAATAACTTAAGATTAACTTAACAACATAACAATAATCAGAAACAAAGTAACAAACATTAAAGATATGAATCTAAACTTATATTTAGCTAGGACACACAAGCACATGCAAATATATAGCTCCAAGGAAATTAAACATGCATCACACTGATTAATCAGAACTTGATAGAACTTGTATCAAATGCTTCTTTTACTAACATTGACCTTAAGCCCTTCCATACGAAGAACCATAGAAATCCTTGGAGTAATTGATTGACCTTCCACCACTTGTATGTGAAACTTCCATAACACAGCAGCTGCAACCATTTTCATTTGAACAAAACTAATATCTTTTCCCAAACAACTTCTTGGACCTGCATTAAATGCTATGAACTTGTAAGACGGTACATGTTTAATTTTTCCTGTATTCGATATCCATCTCTCAGGCTTAAATTCCAAGCAATCCTCGCCCCATATTTGTTCCATCCTTCCCATTGCATACAACGAGTATATTAACTTTGTATTTGGTTTAACACGAACTCCACTAGGTAGTATGTCTGATTTGATTGAACACTTGTGCTCAAATGGTATAGGAGGATAAAGCCTTAAGGCTTCACATATAACTCCATGAAGATAAACTAGCTTATCAAGCTTTTCTACATTTAAATTATTGATCAAGTTATCCTCTTGTGTTGGAAAATTATCTTTAATCTCTTGAATGATTTTAGCTTCCACATTAGGATGAGTTGAAACAAGCCAAAAAAACCAACTTAAACCTGAAGTAATTGTTCCATTACCTGCGACCAAGAGATTGAGTGCGGTGTCTCTAATATACTTCTCATTTTCAACCATTTCCTCCCTTCGCGAGCCTTCCTTTATTAATGCTTTTAGCAAGCCAAGAGAATGACTTTCATCGACATTTTCACCGCTTCTCAATCTTCTTTTCTCTTCAACACCTTTGGAATAAATTATACAATTGAACAAGAATTTGTTAAGATTTTCCAAAGCTACCTTGTTCTTCTTCTCTTGACCAATTTGTAGCCATTTTTGTAGCTTCCACAAATGTTTTGGAATATAGTGCCTAGACAATATTGTATCCTCAAGCACAGAAATAGCTTTTACATGTGCAATCTCTGATGAGAACTCATTGAAATTGTATGGAAGGCAATTAGGATCAAATCCAAATAAAAATGTACAAGTAATGTCAAAGGTGAACCTCTCAAGAATATCTTCTAAATCAAGTACTTGTACACTTTTTGATGCTTGATGTTCAAGAAATGGTAAAAGGCAATTCTCTAGCTTCTTTTGAATGTTTTGTTGAAGGGATGTCTCAAAACTTTTTCTTTTGAGCAATGAATGAAGTAGTGTCCTCTCTTGTTTCCATTCATTGGAATCCAAATTGGAAATAGCAAGACCCAAAACTTCAAAAAATATTTCATGGAAATCAGATCCTTTACCATAGTTTGTGAAATTCTTGCTAGTGATGTGGTGCACATTCATGGGGTCACTAGTGATGATAAAGTTAGCAATGTTTGTGAACCAAGGTCCTTTAAACTCAGAAGTGCCTCCATGATGTTTCAATCCCAAGGTTACAAAATCATGAATATTGGATAGATTATGCAAAACTGATGGTATCATGCCAATTATTGGCCAATTTGGTACAAGTTTATTTTTTTTGTATCTCCATATATTGTAGAATACAAAGAGGATGGCTACAAATAATGAAATATACTGAAACAATGACATTTTTAGTTGGACAAGAGTGGATTGTGAATGAGATATATGATGAGAAGATGGATATAAATATTTATACCTCTGATATATTCTAAATCAAAATTATTTATGCTGTCAATCTTAAATTAAAGTAATTAAATGAATGATATATCTTTTAGGGTTAAATATACTTTTGGTCACTATAAGAAAATGATATCCTTTGATCCCAATAAAATTATTATGCATGTAGGAGGCGGTCTGTGAGCTGAGACTCATCTGCCTAAGTTTTCATTCTACCTGTGCCCCATCAACTTTTAAATCAAGGAGCTAATTTTTTGGACTAGTGGTCTGGAAGCTGAGGAGTGTCTTTCTGATAATGTGATTAGAAGTGGACCTCTATTAGGTGGTGTCTGTTTTGGTATTTTCATTGGTGTTAAGCTTATATACGGCGCATTTATTTTGTAGCCCCTCTTTTACGGGACTTTGTTCGTCTTGTGCAGAGACCTAATTATTAATGATAATATATTTGTTGTTAAATAAAAGATTTTTTTACAATAAAAAAATAGTTTTAGTCCCCGATAGTTTTCAAAATTTTAAAAATTGTTTTATTTTCCTTAAATTTAAAGTTTTTGAATAATTTTTTTTAGTCATGTTTAGAATATTATAAAAAAATTATTTACAAAACTTTAAAAAGAATTAAATATGAAGGGCGTTTGTGCGAGTGGGAAGGAGGGGTTCCTCTTGGTGGCCGAAGATTGCTAGAATTCGTGAGGGTGTAGGGGACCTAGGAGGAGGGTGGTTTGGGGATTGTGTCTCGAAACAGGTGGGGGATGGTGAGGGTACTTTTTTCTGGACTGGCCCTTGGGTGGACGGGGTACCCTTGAGAGAGAGATTTGGGCTCTTGTATGATTTGTCGGTGTATCAGTCGAGTACAGAAGCTGATATGTCATCCTTAGGGTGGGAGGATGGGGGAGGAGCGTGGGTGTGGCGGAGACAGTTGTGGGCGTGGGAGGAGGAGTTGTTGGGGGAGTGACAGGCCTTACTTCTTAACGTCTCTTTGCAGGCTCACTCTCCAGATAGATGGTTATGGCAGCGGGGTTTGGATGACGGGTATACTGTTCGTGGAGCTTACCAGCTGCTAACAGCTCAGGATATGGTTCCTTTAGGTGATGCGGCAGCTCTTATTTGGCATATATTCTCAAGTTCCTTTGAAGGTTTCCATTCTCACATGGCGACTTTTGCGGGATAGGTTACCTACCAAAGTAAACCTGAGCACTAGAGGCATTATATCGGTGGTGGATCATTATTGTGTTAGTGACTGCGGAGAGGCGGAGACGGCTCAACACTTGTTCCTCTCTTGTAGCACTTTTGGTTCCCTTTGGTCTCTTCTCAGCTCTTGGATAGGTTCATCTTTGGTGACAGCTCAGACTCTTCCAGATCATTTTGTCCAGTTTACTATTTCAGCAGGGGTTACTCGAGCACGTCGTTCCTTTATGCAACTCATATGGCTTGTTTGCGTGTGGGTTGGTGGACAGAACGAAACCACAGATTGTTCAGAGGTTCAGCAAACTCTTCACTTCATTTGTTGGACAAGATCAAAAAAATTTCTTATAGGTGGTTGAGAGCGAAGAACAATACTCTAGCTTTCAACTGCCATAGTTGGTGGTCTAATCTTATGCTTTGTTTGGGCCTTGTTTAGTTTCTTTCGATCTGGTTTTTGTATTGTGATTCCCATGTAACTTTATTTTATCTTCTTTGGTACATCTTGTGCTGAGGAGATTCCTTGTTTATAATACATATCTCATTTTGGCTTCTTAAAAAAAAAAAAAATTCCATTTGAAAAAATAAAGATAAAAAGTACCGAAAATATCGACTTATAAATTAAATTTTGAGTTCCTTTTTTGTAAAAACTTTTTATAATATTATAAACATATTTGCAAAATAATTATTTAAAAATAGACGTTGGTTTCATAATTTTTTACTAGCTTTTTATAATTTGCATCAAATAATTCTCTCCCGTTCTCTTTTTTCCTTAAATTTTTTTTGAGGTAACTTGTGGCTAAAAATTACACTTTAAAGTGAAACAATGGGTATACAAGAGTTCGAACTCTGATTCTGTATATTACATGTAATATTTCTGCCAATTAAATTATGCCGGTGAATTTTTTTTAAGCATTTTATTAACAAAAGAGTATATTAATATCAACGAGGCACCACAGTTTTCTTACAAGTGATCACTTCCAAAGACTTCAATGACTCAATGGTGTGATTTTCTCTAATTTGAGAAAAGGTGCCTACTATTCATAAATAACCGGTATAAATTATTTAAATGTGTGTAAGTTTAAAATTAATTGGAATGTTCCCAATGATAGAATTACCATTCCTCTTTCAATGCATTTCTTTTTTTTTTTGTTTCTCTCATCTTTGGCTAGTATGTCACTAAAGTAATGGATTATTATAAAGATAAAATATGGTAATTTTTTTATAATAAAATACATTATAGTCTAAAATAAAGTAATAGAATATTCTAGACTCTAAGACTCCTTTTCGAGTGTCACAATTAGAGTGATGCTTCTCTCAACTCGAATTTGAAACTCGACAACTTGTAAATACTACGATTTTACAATGGCATGACCAAACCAGACAACACAAACAATAAAGGGTGGAGAATATATTCACAAAAACAACTGTGTATTAACGCACAAAACTAGAAAAATAAGATATATATAGTCACTTGGACCATCAAACATATGGCAGTTCTCATTAAGCGAAACACATCAAAACAAATGTGAGGCCTACTTTACCCCTTCATAATTTGAGAGTATTTATCCATCAACCAATGAGAACAAGCCATATAAGTGAATTTGAATGTGATACCCACAACTAACTTGTAACAAACTTTTTGATTTGCAGTAAATTTGACTTTTAGTGATAGTATTGTTTGTCACTATAAGTCAAATTTCTTGTATTTAAATTGGTTTACCGAAAATTCTAAAGGTGTTCGAGTAAAAACTTATAAACTGGAAATCTTTTTCAAAGTAATCCGGTTCATCTTTTCTTACCGGAAGACCTTTAGAATTTCTAGTTCATTATTTCAAATTAAATTTGACTTTTAGTGACAGTTTCGTCTGTCACTATAAGTCAAATTTCTTATATTTAAATAAGTATACCGGAAATTCTAAAGAAGGTGTTCCAGTAAATAATAATGAACCGGATTACTTTGATAAATAGTTCTGGTATAGTTGAATACCAGATCTATCTACATATTGTTTACTTTTCGTGACAGTTATGTTCGTCACTAGAGGTCAAACTTCTTTTAATCTCAAATAATAATGAGTAAAATTATTCTAACAAAAAAAATAAAGGGTAAAATTGGAAAAAAATTGATTTTTAGGGGTAGATGTATAATTGTAAGGGTAGAAAAAAAATTCAAATAAACTCAACACCGATTAGACTCTTCACACAAACCTAATTAACTCGTGGTCAATAGCTTATAAGCACATATTCAGACCATCTTCCAACTGATGTGGGACTTGTTGACACTCCCCCTCACGTCCAACACTATTGGGCTTAGTGCGTGGATATAATTATAAACAGTGGTGGCCCGATAGCGAATTCCTGATAACAGGTAGCCCAACGGATCGTGGAGAGACTTTGATACAATCTTATAATTGAGTTGGATCCTTATATAACCGGCTTATAAGATGATGATTGTCCATACTTTATAAACACATATTCAGCCATCTCGCAACCGATGTGAAATTTTTTTAACCCTATTAGTTGTTACTGGCATATATAGTGCGTATGTGCTAAAGTGTGTTCTTCTGTAAAGTATTACATTGTTACATATGCAGACCTTAAGTGATGCAGGTGTTTGTTCATGTTTGTTTGTGCATATGTTTTAGATAATAGACAATGTGACATGCACTGCGTTGATCAGACAAATAATTGGATGGTAAAACAAAAACACATGTATGGAAAAGGTAAAAGAATGAATCATGACACTCAATAATGCACATTCGTCGGTACACTATAGCAACACAATTAAAACATCAAAGTTTCAATACTAAACTCATCACTTTCACCAATCGTTAATTGGTTCAGTGGTGATTGGCGCTGAACTTAGTAGGGAGGGCCACGATTCGATCCCCACAACTGCGATCGGGAGAGGGCTGGAACCACTTGATGCCAGAACTGACCCCCAAACCAGATCAAACTAGTGGTGAAAACCAAAGACATAACTTTAATCCAAGAATTCATAGAAAAATCAAAACTTTAAAAGAGAAAACAACAACATGGGAAAGGGAATGAGGGTAAGGTTCTCTGCTCTCTCATGGTAAACATCAGCCCTAGCTATATGTAAACTTACTCCAAGGTCAGCCCAAGCTATAGTTTAACGAGTCACCTCTCTTATATAAACTCAACATTTTTTCCATATATAGTCGATGTGAGACTTAATCACCTACACTTGAAACCTGATGAGAAATTTAGCAAGTGAACTAAATTGTCGTTAAGTAATAAAATCAAAGTTCGTATCCACATTGATTGTTGACAAAACAATTAATTTTATTTGGGATTAATTAAATTGCAAAGGGGGGTTTTTCATATTTGTTTGGAATTAAAATAACAATAATATAAATTGCAGGAAATTAAATCGGAATCTTTTCAATAGAGAGAAACGATTATGGATTGTTTTGAATGCTCTTTGTGTCCCTATTTGGTATTCTATGTTCTAATTCTCAACAATCAAGCGCTAATAGTCAAATTCCTTGGCTCATAATCCTTTTTATCTAATAAAGTACCCTAACAAAATAGATTAAGTCAAATTTCTTTAAATCAATTCAATATTAGCCAAATAAATAAAAGCATTAAATAAAAAATTTACTGAATAACTATTAGTTTTGATTACATAAATAAAAATACGGAGTTACATGGTTCAAATAGTTCGACAGAGAATCATCTATAATCCCTAATTTTATGAGATTAATTACTCATAATAATAATTGAGATAACAAAAGAGTTAAGAAAATTATACATGAATAACCGGTGAAAACCACGAGGCAAAAATCTTGAATTCTCTTCTCTTTACAGGAGCGTGTTTCTTTTATCTCTCAAAGAAGTGATCCCCTTTTTCTGGAAACAATTGCTATATATATATATATATATATAGAGTAGATGCTGACGCCATGCTCATGAGTAAGTAGCAAATTGTGCCACTACAAGCTTCTCATAGGGATGCATGTTTCTTCTTTGAAGCTTGGAATTTTTCCAAGTATTTTTTCTCTTTTGGTCTTTATTCTTCAAACTTCTTTATATGTGAATTTCTTCGTAAATTCTTCTCTTGGACCATACATACTCCTAAAAATTAACTAAAATACTATATAATAATAATAATTAAAAATACTCAAATTATTGAATGTCATCACAACCCAACATTCTACCCCCAAGTGTGAGTTACCACGTCCAATAGTTGATCCAATACAATGATCCCCTCTCGCTCCCCCATCAAGCCGAACCAGTATCAGAGCTTCCCCGATTTCCCACCAACAGAGCTTTTGGTTTGATTCCGAGGGGGAGTTTCGCTGTGAAGTTTAGGCTAGAGAAAATTGATGGACGAGTCATGTTTGACTTGTGGAAAATCAAGTCAAGGATGTGTTGATGCAACCAGGGTTACACAAGGTGTTCTAGGCATGAAATTGTCAAGGTGGAGCGGTATGTGTCTTGATGTATTTCCGCTATACCATGCAAAAGTACAAGTTATTGCCAAGAGATTCAGAACAACATACGGGTATTTGTTGACATTGTTGCAAGGTGTGTTGTGAGATATGTTGATGGCTGATTAACTTCCGGAGAAAGCAAACAAGGAAGTTGCACCATAAATTTTCAGCAAAGATTCAACATGAAGAAATTCTTGGGATGGTTTAGTTCCAAGTGAAAAAAATTCTTGTGATGGTTTAGTTCCAAGTGAGGTGTACTTTTTATGGTGAAGTATCATAATTTAATTTGTCAGTATAGACAATGAGAATTATGATTGTCGGTGAAGATAATGGTTGTCGGTATAGACAATGGAAGCGGAAGATTGAAGACCATTACAATTGAGGTGGAATTGTCGGTGAATTAATATCAACACCAAATAAACTCAACATCGAAACACCAATTAGACTTGATAACTCTACATGAGTAGTGTGTTTTTGCTCTAATTACAAGACTTTTTGACGCAGTTTAGGATGTTTTTACTATGTTTTAATGCAATAGTTAGTAGAAATTACATCAGGTACAAGACTGGTGAAAGAAACAAGAATGTGAAGAAAAAGCACTTACCAGAGATGTATTCTATCAAATGGCGCGCGGCGCCGGGATATTGGCGCGCGGCGCCAGATCAGTTCAAAAAAGAAGTTGTTCTTCTGTTGTTTGGCGCGCGGCGCCGGAAGTTTGGCGCGCGGCACCAGCACGTGACCTAACTCTATATATTTGATTTTCTGAATCAAAAACGTACAGAATTTGACGGCAAGAAATAGAAGACTTTTGGAAGACACTCAGAGCTCTTTTGTAATGCTTTCTTTCACTTTTATTCTTGTTAATTTGTTTTTAGCTATGTCCGGCTAAATCCTTATGATTGGCCTTAGGGGATTCTAATCCCGAATTGTCTCGAACCATGTGATTTCTTTATGTTTATTAATTAATTACGAAGTTAGTTTCATCAATCTTTCCTTGTGCTTAATGCTTTACATATGTGACGACTTGTGTGATTGATGTTTATAATTTGTTTTACTATGAGGATAGGAATAAATTATTGATCTAGGAATTATTGTAAAATTGGTTTTCACTTAAGAGATTTTGGTTTACTAATTGAGATCAAAGATTAAAGCGCGAATTCCTCACTTGATAATAAATCACCTTAGAGATTTGGGATTTATGATCAAGGGAGAGGACTATGTTACCAAGACATTGGGCATAGTTATTTAATTTAATCGATCATGAAACTAAAGTTGTAGTTCGTTAATAAACATGGAATCACCGAGATGAATTGGGATTAGATGAACCAAAAGGTCCAATCGCTTCTCCTTCTAAAAGTCAAACCCTAATTTCAAAGTTATTTTCTCCAACAAACCCTAGAAAATCCCCCTTCTTTATATACCTAAATATGTTCTCAAAAGACAATTGTTGATTTATCACAATCCCTGTGGAGACGATCTTACTTACTAATTTTATTACTTGCGACGAGTTTAGTACACTTGCTAAATTGTCATCAAGACTCTTCACCCAAAACTAACTCATAAAATCAATTATGATGTGTAATTACTATTAGTTGTTACTGTCATATAGTGCGTGTAATCTGGTATGTGCTAAAGTGTGTTCTTCTGTAAAGTATATTACATATGCAGACGTTAAGTTATGCAGGTGTTTGTACATCTGTATTAATGTGACATGCACTGCATTGATCAGACAAATAATTGGATGGTAAAACAAAAACACATGTATGGAAAAGGTAAAAGCATGAGTCATAATGCACTCAATAATGCACATTCGTCGGTATAGCAACACAATTAAATAAATCCCAACATAATTGATTTTATGAAGTTGAACAATCTCACACAAAATTTCAAAAGATTAAATAAAGTTAAGAATAACAAAGAAATTGATAATAGTTCCTTAGTGTGAAAACTGAAAAGAGAGTGAGACAGAAAATGCTAGCTCTACTAGTTATTATATATATGATATATGCAAGTCAAATAATGAATTATTAAAAAATATAGAATCCATAGTATCACAATAATTAAGTGATCTTTAGATACGAGCTGTTTAACAAAATTGAACAAGAAAATGCTACAAAAACCCTTCTACTCTAATTGAAAGTATCTTTCTAGTTCTAGTTTCTATAATCAGAAGCATTCCATTCTCTAAATTTCACCTCAGTTTGTTTGAATTGTATACAGGAGCTCCCTCAAGGACAATGCTTTATAAAGTTCCACCAATCACATGCATAGATCCCAATTTCTTTAATCAATTTTTGCCTATATTTGAAACTGGAATGAATAGCATAGAAGAATCTTTGAACAATGCTAAACATCACTTAAAAACCGGACATACAATGCATCTACTCAGTCCACGCAAACAACATTTTCTCAAAATTGGAAGTAATGCTAAATTTCAAGCGCATCGGACATACGATGCATCTACTTCAATCAATTCAGCCAAAAATTAATTCACATATCTTACAAGAATATAAACTTTTAAATTTCTATAAATATCAATATTTTACAACAACATCTGCAGGGCCAATAAGTTGCATACTAGTTTACATTTTTGTGCCCCCATAACATATTTGATATACAATTCACATTCCAGAAAGGAATACATGAATCACTAAGGTTTGAAGTATAATACCTCTTCATAGCTCAACCAAAATAAAAACAAAAAATAACACTAATATGGTGTTACAAAACTCTCTCTCTGTCTGTCTCTCTCTCTCTCTAATAACAGGTCCATGGAAAATCAGACCAGTACATGTAAATATATTTTTTTAAATAGCCACACCTTGCATTTACTAAGCATTTGCAAGAGTGTGATAAATTATGCAGCAAAGTGGCTAGCAGCAGTAGTAATATAACTCCATCCGTGGATTTTTCCTATCACTTCTATTTTTTACCTTTCCTATTGTATTTTCCTCATTTTCCCATATTTTGTTGGCAATGCCCTTGAAACAGTGCATAAACCAAAGCTGAATCCAAATTATAAAATAAAATGCAAAAAAGTTGAGATCAATTTATCCTTGTACTGTTCCTTCTCCCCCACCACTTTTTCCTCATTTTCTCAAGTGCGCCATCTTCAGTTCCAAGTTTATTTATAATCAATTTTGTTTCGCGCAATCTTGCCGAGTAGTCCCTTTTCCAAGCTTCAAACATTTGTTTTAACCTTCTAAGTTCTTGATCTGGGTTTAAACTTGCTTCCGCTTGACCAGATTTCACCTCAACCAAGAACTTGGCATCATCACCAAATACTTGACTCCTTTGCTCAAATTCTTCAGCAAGCCGACTTATAACACTCAAACTAGCACTCGTTGATCGTGTCCCATTGCTTTCTTGGCGCCTGTGATTACTTCCCACATCCCAGTTGAAATCACGCTCATCGCTTGCATTAACAGATGCATCTGAATTTCTTTCAGAGTCATCAATAGCAAGGCTCTTCTTAGCAATGGAGAGGCTAGATTGAAGGGATCTCATTTGTTTCTGCCACACTTCTTCCATGGATTTCATCTTCAACTCATATTCAGACCATCTGCTTTCATATTGTTGGATACGTTGGTTAAGGATGTCATTTTCCTCATCTTTCTCTCTCAGGGCAGCTTCAGCCTTTAGTACCCGGCGCTGCAATTCAGCCAGGAAAGATGACTTGACCAGAACCTCCTCCGACTCCTTTGTCTGTTTTGAAGGTCATGATTGTAAGTATCATGAAGATGAAGCTTTTAAAAGCATAATATAAGAACTTTTCTATTCTATAAAAGAAGGGTTAGATATGATATAGTTTCTGAACTTGGGGAAAAAGAATACCTTCATGTCCCCGTATTTCGAAAATCCAATATCCCCTGAGCATCTTCTGACCAACCATCCACGAATGACTGCAAAGAGTAGCCAAATAAAATTATGAAAATTTACCAACAATGCCATTGAAAAGACAAACGTCCACATTACAACAAAGCCATTTTATGCATAATTTGTACTGCACTCAAACAATAAAATTTGAAATGCAAAACACTTGGTATCATTTGCACATCTAGGTAGGAATTCAATTTTCTATGATTAAAGAATTCACAAATAAGATCAATTACAATTTTCTTTAAAAAGGTGTCTAGTTTATGTTAGCCTATGATGCACCCATACTTCATTTTTCCTCTCAAATCGTACTTGATTGATAGATACACCCTGATACAGTTCGGTGAAATATCAAGGATCAATTTCTTTTAAGCAAATAAAAAATAAATTCAGATACACTCTCGATACGCTATCGATACACTCCAAACATGCCATTGACACTTCTGCTTCATATTCTTCATTACTCCTCACATCTCACGTACATGCTTTATGTTTAGTGTTGAAACTCTCGCTCATTAATTGTAACAAATGCCATTTGTATCACCACTTTACTCATTAAGCTATTATTAGTCCCTATTTTCCCATTTATATATGTTACTTATAAAGATGCAATTTATATCCCATTTTTTCACCCATATTCAAACTTCCATCACTATTTTTGGTCATCAATCATCATCACTAAACTATTATATTTTGTGAATTATTGTATTTATTTATATATGTATCTTAAAAGTAATGTATCCTGTATTTTTCAAGGAACGACATATCATGGTGTCAAATACATATTGTATCTGATACATGTACTGTGTCTATGCATCATAGTTGTAACTGTAAGCTCTAATTCAAACATCCAAAATAAAATAAAAAATGGTAGGATGTATCATGGCATCTACAATATATAAACTCTAACCTGATTGAATGACAATTGTAGCTTCTCTAATAGTCCTTGTTTTGTTTCTTTCGAACACTGCTTTTATCTGCTTTTGTATAATAACCGCAGCTCTATGTCTCTGAAGCAAAGCAGCATATGCCTTTCTTGTTTTCTCTCCTCGAATAACTGCATGAATAGATAATATGTTTCATTATGTAACAGTTATACGTTAAGAAGATCTTCAAGGTTGAAAGAATGAGGCAGTGAAAAAGGAAATACATGACTGCAAAGTTGAGATTCCTCCTTGAAGCTTCTTGAGAGAATGACGAGCTTGGTAACCCCTAAAGCAACTTTGGACACGTAAGATGCCATGAAGAGTACGGTTTCTAGTATCTTCAAGCACGCCAATCTGAAATGTGGTCAAAACAGCATAAATTTAAAAAATAAATAATATTGGATCTAAATAGAACTATAAATTGGAAATACTAATTCATTTAAATTCACGATCACTCAAGCTCAATTGTTTAGTTTAACAATTGAACAGCTAAAACTTAATCGCAAACGGTAACATCAACAAAACTTTACCTGCCCTGTTCGGAAAAATAATTTTGTGTAGCCAACTTGATACATCTCTGGCAAAATATTAAATTGATGAAGAATTGAAACTGAAACACTGAGTGGATCCTGAGATGCAGCATTATCAAAGAGAAGAAAGCCATATCTGATTCACCGCACCCAATCCAATAAGAAAAAGGTTAGACATAAGCAAACCACCAGGGAAGAGGGGATGGGGTATAGGTTGTGGAAGTAATAGAAAGGATATAATATATCATCAGTTACTTCCCGTTATATACCTTCTGGCAAACTTTTGGTGAGACATTCTTGTTGGAAAGCCGGATCTTGATATTCGAACCACTTCCAGCACCCCACAGCATCTAAGCTGTTGCAGTACAAGCCCTTGTTCATATGACTCAGGTGATTGGAGATTGTTGGGCTTAATGCAGCGAATAAAATGTGGAGTTGTGCTCTCTAAGCGTTGCATCAGTTGGAACAACTGAGCCTGCATGACAATGGAGGAAAAAATTGATAACTTATCTAGCTTTCATATGAGGCATGGTTTGATACATTGGAGTTTTTACTCTATACTCTGTCATGCAATACTCCACAAAATTTATTTTTTTTACATCTGTATCCTTTCCTATTTCTGATAACCTAAACCAAGTAACGTACAATATTTATTTGGTTTAAACTGTGACTTTCTATTACTAGCTAATTTGAAACATCTTGATTTAGACCAATATCACCAGTATGCTAATTAATATTTCAACGAGACAGCCTATTTTCCAGCAGTAAGTGCAATATTTCTGCAGTGTGATCAAGATTCAAGATCAATACTATCAATAGCATAACAAAATTAGAATATATACTTGATATAAAGATGCAAGAATCAAGATTTTAGTTTGCCAAAGTTATAGACCATTTCATGATACTTGAATTTTGGATCACCTCGTAATCAAGCTTATATACCTTGAATTTTGTTGCAACACTTAGCTTTTGGGAATCTGCCCCACCTGACTTGTGTAAAGGACCAACTACTGGCTTTTCAGACTGTGTAAGCATATGAGATGCAAATATTTGAGGAAGATGACATGTGCACGAGGATAGAAGTTGGATGGAATCCAAGTGCAATAGGTCCCTATTCTTCTCCAGAAACCCAGTTGTATCATAAGTCACCTAAGGAAAGGATCAAAAAGAACTATCAAACAACAGTCAGGTAGGACGAGCAAATTTGAATCGACAAGTCACCCTCTGCTTTAAAAATAAAGACATAGTTCAGGAGTTAAAAAATATCCAGTATGATATTTAAATTAAAACTGTGGTTGACTATGTTTTATTAAAATGATCAGATTATTACCTCTCCAGCATAATGACACACAGTAAAGGCTTGGTCTCGTTCTCCTTTGAAACATGATTTAGAACTTAAATGTTGTTTAAGTTTGTTGGCAAATGTCAAATCTGTGCCATTTGGGAAAGTGGACTCTTCATCTAGAAGGGATAATAACCCCAGTGGTCTCTGCAAATATATATAAGAATTCAGAAGTCAAACTCAACACGCAAAAATTTCTAATTTCTAATCATTATGTCAGAATTTTCACATCAGGGAATATAAGTGTGGTTGCCACAACAAACTACTCCATTTATAGTTCACTAACTAACCGCAGTACCTCGTATCAGGGATAAAAAGAGAAACCATTGTTGTTTATGTATCCCAAACTAAACCAGCACTAATACAGTTTACATTCATAATCAGATAAACATGGTAAATGTTTAAAGAATTTTCATCAAGAAAAATTGCATTAAAAGAACAAAGTCCCAATACATTAGTACACTTTCCAGTCTCTACCGCTGATGGTCCTACAAGTGACAGCTGCTTTAAACAGTAAATCCCTTATACAGACAGCCAAGCACAATAGGATTTGCAACCAATGTCATGATGCCATAGCAAGTTAGTTGACATAAGGGGTTAAGAGCATGTTTTTTGTAAAGGGGTGCTTCTTACAATAGGGATCCCTTACCTTCCTTTCCTTTTGTGTCTTCTATCTTAATAAAACACTTGTTTTATCAAAATTTTAAGACAATTAGTCCACATATATGTATTGTGCCGGTACAGTTGTACCAATCATTACTTAGACAATACCTTCTTTACAGTACATGGCACTGACAGTAACGGAATATAAAGCTACATTGTCAGCTTACCACCCATTATTTAGACAAAAACTTTTTTACAGTGCCTGACACAGACATTGATGGAATATAAAGCTATATTAGCAGTTTCCCACAGGCATGCCAAGCAACAACAGTTCACTGATTTCACATAACAGAAATTTCAATCAAGCGTCATGATAAAAAAAGTTAAGAACAAAAATGGCAAGCAAAAGCATAACAAGGCTACTGATATGCCAACTATGTTGGCACCTCAGCAGCCAACAATCTATTGCACCAATAAAATCGCTTATTAAAACCAATGTGCTGGGAAAAAAATATAGTTTACCCTTTGAAAATCCAAAGTTGTTTTTATCTAAATACACGCATATATACAGGACATAATATGATGAAAGTCAAAATGAGTATATTACCACTTTCCCATTGCAGACATTAAATTACAAGCACCCTAAAGATCGTTCAGAAAAGGGGTCAGGGAACAAATTTCTGTACCTTCTCAAAAAGATTAAGGCAGTCTTGATTGTCTTCAAATTCAACTTTAGCCCAGTCAATGCCATCTTGAATATATTCCTGAAAACAATCAACAAATATAAGAAAATGTTTGGGTTTTCCAAGGTCGGTATTTATTATATTCTTTCTTTTAAGATTTGAAGGCATTCAATGCTTGTTTAGAGCCTTCAGTTCTGTGGGGTGCATACCTCCTGTTCTAACTTGAATAAATGACGATTGAAGTGTTGCTGCAATCTTTCATTTGCATAATTTATGCAGAACTGCTCAAAACTGTTCCTCTGCAGAGATATGTTGCATCAAAGAGCCAAAATACATTAAAATTTAAACAGGAAAAGGATAGTTAGATAAATGTAAAGAAAGAATGAGATGAAGTTTAATATAAACATACATTGAATGATTCAAAGCCATATATATCTAGAATACTGATTGATCTTCCGGTACGTCTTTTGCCAACAGCAAGTGATTTATTTATTTGTTCAACCAACCAATCAAACAGGCATGCATATATAGATTTTGCCAAAGCATCTCTTGCATCAATTGCCTACAAGACAGTATAATATAAAAGATATTGAGAAAGATTATATCCATCATTGTGTGTTTCATTACATTTGGCATTTTACAAATCCACCGGTTTAACCTCTTCAATCGTTGAGCATAACCACTTTATGATATTATGACTCAGAATATAGAATATACAAACCACCACAACCCGAACCTAAAAAATATGGTAACCAGTCCAGTATTCTAACGAAATAGCCACATTACCTGTGATTGTGTCAACTTTTGGATGATATTATCATTACCAACTTTCATTTTGTGAGTTGATAGAGTCAACTTGAGATCTTCAATGTCACAGCCAATCAATTCGGCGACGTGTAACAAACCTTTAGAAGTAAGAAAAAGATTCAACTTTAGGGAGGTATTGAATACCTTGAAACGCTTGAAGACAACTAAAATATGTTCAAAACATTTATACCAAATATTAGGTATCTAATAAATCATATATAATTTAAAGTTACAACACCAGCAGCAATCCTTTTTCCTACTACCATATATGAATTATGGTTATCAGATGAAAGTGAAAACAACAAGTCACAGTTACGGAAAAAAATTTAAAGGCTTAAAGCTCAAGAATTGTTTGATAATTTATGTAAACCACACTCCCTCATGCATGATCTTTCGGCTTGAAGTGTGCACAAATCACAAGTCCAGCCTATCTTGTGACAAAATTCAAAATATATATAGAGGAATGGGAATGACAAGGATCAAACTCTTAATCACTTGACTATAGAGGCTTTGGCATTATGTCGAAATCATATGATTTAGGTGCAGAAGGAGAAAAGAGAGAACAGGCACTTTAAATAGCAATGCATCAATCATCAGATTGATACTGTGTGTGATGATATCATGATATAGATTTGTACGACAATAGATTGATATGGAGCCTACTTTATATTTCCTTTTAGCATTTATTTCTCAAAAGCTTATGGAGATGGTTGCGTTAATAACTAAATTAAACATTTACTCAATAAGCGCTTATCATAAAGCTTATATGCATACTCTGTTATTATACGATTGAAGAGGAAATAAGGATAAACTTTGTATAATCGATGATTTTTAAAATATGTTGTATCCCCATGTCTGTATCATATTGTATCTATATATAAGTCCCATGTTGTATTTGTTCTTTCAAACCTAACCGGGTTAAGCTTTTAAGAAAGCTGGTCATTGTCATTGACAATTCACTTCACCATCAGGCCATGCTTATTGGAACAAGTTCAAGCATGTCATAACATATTAGAAATAAATTTGCATGCACATTGCAACATAGGATCCAGAGTCTCTAGTGCTAAAAACAGGTCACCTAACAGTAATTAATTAAGAACCTGTCTCACATAAAAGATGCAAGCAATAAGTAGAGATTCTGAAAATTTCTTACCCTCATTTTCAACAGCTTGAACATGGTTTTCATTATCAATGACAGTAAATGATATGTTCCCTAACCATAATACGGCAGCAAGCATAGAAAATACAGTCTCTTGGTCTTCTTTACTAATGTGGACAACATCAAGAGCTTCCTGGAAATAGTTAACAGGGTGAAAAAGTTCTTATTTATGTCAAACTATCATTTAAAAGTCAATCAGTCGATTAAACCATTGATAAGAACAATAGCGAAAGCCTCTATAGAGTCAAATCTTTAAACGACAAAAAAGTGTACCATGACTATGCGAAATTCTTCTGCATCATTAACACCATTAATTGAATAACAATTGCTCTGCTTCAAATATTTATAATCTTCTGCATTTTGCAGGTTGAGCTTCTCTGAATCAATATATCAAACAGTCAACAAAACAGTAAGTCAAACGAACAAGACAAGACAAATAAAGATATACAAAGCTTATGCGAGGTTATATTCCTATAAAAGTTGTAGGACTTTAGATAAAATGAGGTGAGAAAATAATAAGAACTTTGAATATTAATGATAAGAACTAGATATTGACTTGATAGTAGCTTGATAGAAAAGAATAAATATTAACCCCTATTTACAGGGATACATAGACTCAATCATAAATAAATAAATAAATAAAATAGAGAAATCAAGAAACAAATAATAATAATAATAATAATAATAATAATAATAATAATAATAATAATAATAATAATAATAAGTAAGGGATATGAAAAATAATCCTAAGACATAATCGAAGACATGCTAAGATTGAATACTATCCTAGGAGCTAAACCAAGAAATTCTAGCCTAATATTTAGATATGATATATTATTTTATTTTCTAACAGTTCCAAATTCCATGTAATCTTATTAATTTGTGAGTTTATATGATTAGTATTCTCCAAGACTAATTATAGTTTAAAGTCAAAGTTCCTTTAATGATTGAGAGCACAAAATGGTTATTGAATTGAGTAAAGCCCTTATTGAAAAGATAAAACTTATCGAACCGAGTAAAAAGGGAACTGTGTACCTGTTCAGGTTAATTGTAAATGAATTAATTACAAAACAATTTGCATCAAACAAAATGATTGCAAAAGAAACATCCAAAATTTTGGGTTTGTGTAGTAATTGTATTGCATAGCAAATTACTATTGAATTGTAACTGCGTGGATATTTTTAAAAAAAAATTAAAAATACTGGCTTCTTGTTGAAATTGATGTTTTATATGTTGTTGTTGTTGCGGATTGTAGCAACTAATTCTTCAAATCACATGGCATCTCACCAAGAGTCAACAGTATTAATCAACAAAGACAGAGATAGTATTGTTTAAATCAGAATTAGTAGGATCCTAAGCTAGCAATCACTGCCACTGCCAGTCATACCATTCCATTAAGTTTACATCTCTCAGTCCAACCATCTCTCAGTCTAGGCAATAGGGTTCTCATATCAAGTTCTTAGAAGCTTTAGTAGAAGTGTGACTAGAAAAGTATAGACCCACTATGTCTTGCATCTATTTGATTCCATAACTTTATCAACTAACCCAGATAGAAGAGTGTAAATGTTAGATCCATGAGACAAGTTTTCTTCGAAATCCTTCTTTGCTTAATGCTTACTCTTCTAACCGTCATTCCTTATTTGCTCAGAGGCCAAATCCTTTCTTTTGGCAGCATCACAGTAGAACTTAGAATTAATACTCGGGACTTAATGCAGACTTGTAGAGCACTCATCACTATGCCGTGATGTTTATTATTTAAAGCTCCAGATCATAACAGCTACTCAGAGCATGGTAATTTCCCTTGGAGAGATCGTTTTTGGGTCATTGATTTGCACTAACACTTATGCCACATCTATCATGCTGAACTGCCATGCAATAGCCTACTAGGAACAGTTTGGCATCCCAAACTTGAACAAAATAACAGGATATATGCCTACTACACCTACCAAATATAACTTCTATGGGCCTCAGTATCCTGTTAGTCAGAATCACCACCCAGATAAGATCATCCTCACTGCCACAAGTGGAATAAGGCCTTATTAGATTTTCTGTTTAGTTAAGAAATAATTTGTACACATTGTCAGTCTAAAAAGTTTTAAACTGTCAGCAAATCACAACCAATCATGTGTTTAATGATCTGACAATTATGATTGATAGACACTGACAGTGTATATGAATTAAATCATTTAGTTAAATATACGCTACCAAGTTCTATTATCAAAAGCAAGCATTTTTATTTTTAATGAAGTTTGCAGCATTATAATCAATCCAACTATTACAGGGAAACATTTGAAAGAACCTTTTTCCATGCACTTCGTGCACAATATTTTTTGGTACAGTTATGTGCACAGTATTTTTTGGTACAGTTACTTTGTGCACAATATATGAATGAATTTCTGTTTTACAATAAACCAGTAAGCTGTTATACTAGTATTGATACAAATATTTTATTCTGTTGGAACTTGGAATCTCGCAACATCAAATAAGTTTTCACTGGCATGCAAATCACATAATATCTGTATAATGATCTTCTATAACAGAACTGAACTGAACCCTAATGGACAAGATTAATAATCTATAATACTGGAAACTACATAAATAAACTAATTATATGATAGCCATATGTTAGAATATATGAAATGTCTCATAATATCTATGATATTATAGTATCTTAGTGTATCTCCTAGGATCAGTTTTTAGTCTTAAGAGTATCTTAGATTATCTCGTAGGATTATTTTCGATATTACCTAATTATTATCATGATTTGTTTCCAGATATTTCTATTTATCTAAGATTAGGAGTCTTGAATATCCATATAACTAAGGGTTGGTGTTTAGTCTATTGCATCAAGTTACTATCAAATTAATAAAAATAAAAATCATATTTCACCATAATTATATTTCTTCTTATTCTTCACCTACTTTTATCTAAAAACAACTCCAAATCACCACAAAAAAATAAAAAATAAAACTCAACTTCAACAATACAAATAGAAACAAAATATATACAAAGAGAATACAAATCATATTTTCCAAGCTTGTTATAAACGAACCGAGTTTGAGGACCTCAAAGAGACTTCGTGAGAATATCTATAAGTTGGCCACTAGAGTTGAAAAACTCACAATCTCCTTAGAGAGAACCTTTTTCTAGTAAATTATAGTACCATCTCTTGATGGGCAAATGATTTTTAAAGTTTCTTCAGGAATGTCTGAGCACAATCCATTATATATACAAAATTTACAATTTGAATTATTGGAAACTATACAACTAAGGAAACTAAATACTAATGGAAAATGCTAAACAGTGCCCCTGGGGCACTAGTTAAGCATGTGAATTTAGAAATTTTGTCTTGGAATTTGTGCAATCAATGCATTGAAAATGTAAAAAGTTGTATTATCAACATTGATTTTATATTTTATTTCTATTTTTAGTATGCTTAACAAGTGCCCCGGGGGCACTGTTTAGCATGACCCAATACTAATTATATGATAGCTAAACAATAAAAGCAATATATATAACACTGAATAGATTATATTCTTCTTAAGTAGGAGATACTTTCCCAACAACCATTGACAAGATAAAGACTTAACAAATATTCACAATATGCAATAAAATATTAGCAGAAGTGAAATAGTGTGTAAAAGCCGGTAATTACCCCGAAGAGATGGTGGTGCACCAGCACATAGCTGATAAAATATATGATATGACCTTTCCCCTTCATTGCATTGAACTACTCTAGACTGTCCGGATACCAAACAACATTAGTGTCTACTGGTGTAATGTGGATAAAGCTTAGAAAATTTAGCTCAGAAGAATGAATGATTACCTTTTCAAGCAAAACTGTTGATGTCAGGCGAGGAGCATCACATGAATTCAACACATAGATATAAACAATTAACATCATAATCAGTTGGAAACTTTTAGATGGAGAAAAGGCACATTGCTTAAAAGTTTCAACCATTAAACAGAAGAAAACCTACATGTTTGAATATTAGCACCAGAAATTTTTCCAGTTTCACTGAAGTGAATCTCAATGAGCTTTCCCTGTCACACATTCAATTCAAGCAAATTATGAGAACTTCCAGCATTGAAGAATATATAATGACAGTTTTAACATGGATAGAGAGCATCAACACATGAACCCCACAAGAATAGCCATTTCAAGATTTAATGATCAGTCAGGAATCTTACAAAACGACTTGAGTTGTCATTTCTCAAAGTTTTTGCATTACCAAAGGCTTCTAGTATTGGATTAGTCTTCAATATCTCATACTCTATTCCACTTCCACCTCCAAGAGCAGTCAAGTACTGCATTGCTATCTTTGCTGTCTCAGTCTTCCCAGCTCCACTCTCACCACTGAATATGTAGATGATAACTATTATTATATGCCCCAATTCATTCATACACAATACACAACTAAGGGGAAAACGGATAACAACCAAGAACAGGTTTCACAATAATGACAAAATCTGCATAATACAGTATGAGAAGCCTTTGTATCCATTGTCAACCAGGTAGGTAAGAATGTGGTTATCCTAAGTTATATTTGTCTCTATCCAATAAATATGGTAATGTTCCTCCGTTCTAAGAAAGTTAAAACCTCACTGACTATAGATGGAAAATAAAAACTGAAGAACTTAAGCAAGGAACATACCTAAATAACAGACCACAAAGAGTGGGTCTAGTATACTAAAAAAATTGAAACTCATTCATTGAAAACATCTTATAGAAATTAAAATAAATTATTAATGACAACATCTTATAGAAATTAATTTAGTGCAATCTGTCATGACTAGCTATTCATTAAAACTATTATAAAAAAAAAAAAGGAAAATGCTAAACAGTGCCCCGGGGCATGGGTTAAGGAAGCAAATATAGTAATATGACATTGGAACTTGTACAGTCAACGCCTCGAAAGTGTAAAAAGTGTTATTTTCAATTTAAAAGTTTCTTTTTTTGGTTTCCTTAACCAGTGCCCCAGGGGCACCGGTTAGCAATGACCCAAAAAAAAAGCTACTCATTAAAACTGAATTCAACAGAAAATAACTGACCTTATAATTATAGATTGATTTACTTCATCTGGAAAACAAAGGAAGAATTAGAGTAAGTTCTTGCTTAACTCTTAAGCTCTAAAACTGCATCCATATATGTTTATATGAGGAAATAAAAAGTTACCTCGTATCATTTCTCGGATGGCTCTGTCTGTAATTGCATATACATGAGGGCTTTCAGTTGCTTTACGCTTGTAGGCTTCAATATAATTGTTACCATACAGAGGAACTTTCTTGAAAGGATTTATAGCAACCAAAACGGGCCCCGCTTTTGTCTGAATTGCACAAAGTTACGCAGATAAATGTTAAGAGTTATGATCAGATAAAATGTTGTGAAAAAATTTGAAGAGACATAAAAGCTTACATAAATCATATTTTGATTGTATCTATATTGTAGATCGTATAAAACTGACGGTTCGTTCAAATAACTAAGTTGCATGAGGTCATCCACTCCATCAAGAATATCAGGATTTGCTGATACCAAACTGTCTTGTTTCACTTTTAAAACCTATAATAAGTACCAGAGAAGGTGAGGCTATGCAGTTAACAAAGCTAAAAATGAAGAACACCACTCTCAAGTCTTGAGAAATATCATAACTTATTTATCTTACCTTCCCATCAGGCAATGAAATAACTGATTCTGTTCCAGAAGTTGCTATTAATTTTGCCAGCTCCCAATTCCCATTTGGAAGTTGAAACCAAGACTGAAGTTTCTGAAATAGTTAACACCAGAAGTAAGGGAGAGAAGTAAAAAATTTCAAATTTAAGGCAAACAAATAATGATTGATAACTCAAACAAGCTCCTCAAACTATTTTCTGGCATTGCTAACATGATATTCCTTGTTTTGAATCTTTTATAATATTATAATTGAAGTAACAGTATAATTGCTTACACTTGTATGGCATTCCCCAGTAAAACAAATTAACACACATAACAAAATCATTAATTAAGAATATAGAAATAACAAAAGCATAGATGCTTTTGTTTGGGAATATAATAGTGTCAGACAAGAAACAGTAGCAAATCTCTGAATTGACATAAACTACTCTTTATCAAGACAAGACACTCTCAGCAGTCCGAGGAAAGGATATACAGAACTGAGTCAATAAAACCAAAAATATAAAAGAAAATGAGTAATCAATAAACTTCAATTTTCAAACTGCCACATAAGGATATGTCAAAAGCGATACTGGACTAAAGTGACAGCAGAAGACAAATAAGACCTGGGCCAGCCCCAATCTTAACTGCTTCCCAACTCAATGTATATCAAAGAAATCGAAAGAAAAAAAAAATCATATCCCTGGACTAAGCCTCCTCCAGGAAGTTGAAATATAACTTGGATGCATGTTTTCAAGCATAGGTTTCTGATTTCAAGATGCATCTGGGGGATTCATCAAAGCCTACACCACTTAGTTTGCTCCACAGGTGTCTGTTAAAGAAGGTGAGGCCATGGGTCTTTGGCTCGCCATCCAGTGGTGTGACTTGGGATATGTCAAATAACCGATTATCCCAAAAGCTTAAGATGTTAGGATAGAGCTACATCAATGATTTTATATTATTTCTAACACGCCCCCTCACGCAAGAGCCCACTTGGGCTTGAAGCGTGGATAATGCATTGGCCCACCTCCATATGCTTAAATTCCACTTTTAATTAGAAAGTGAGGGGAGCGGAGATCGAACTTTAGACCACTTAGTCATAGAGGCTCTGATACCATGTAAAATAACCGATTATCCCAAAAGCTTAAGCTGTTAGGATAGAGCTACATCAATGATTTTATATTATTTCTAACAGGATACAAAATGTCAGTTTTAGCTGGACTTTCAAGTGGTAGTTGAGGCTACCTATCACGACAAGGAGATCATATCAAAGTTTGGGTCGACTATTTACAATTTTAGATCCCTCATTGATGTTGGTTCAAACTTCAAGGTTCCATGTTGTATAGCGCACTTTGTCATAAATGAAATGACATGATTTGTTAGCGTTAAAAAAAACAATCAATCTTTTAAGGCACTGCTCCAGAACAGCGGAACTTTGTTCAATAAAAACCTGATATTTTCCTTGTTTCTGGTTCCAGAATTGTTTACCACCGGATTATAAGTTGTTTGATAGAAGTCTAGATCAATACCTCGTGCCAAATTTCATTTGTTTTGGCCTACCTTTATCTAAAATGTAGTTTCAATTTTCAACTGACTCCTATCATGTTTCAAACCTGACACTCAACCAAAATTGGCAACTACAAAATATGAACTTTCAAGTTTCAACCAATATGATTCTGATGCATTCTTATAATCTTATAGATGTGTCTTAATCTTAGATACTTGTACACAAGAAATATTTCAGTCTGTACTCTGTATTAACAATCTCTTGTTAATCAAACTAACGTCAAACTCAAGAAGATACAAAGTTTCTCTACTACTGGTAGTGGTAGCTAACACTCATGAATTCTGGATCAGTTTTCATGTACACACACGCGCACACACTATAGGACAGACACTAGTAAGTCATGAGTGTTTTGAAGCACTGGGGTTTATTTGTGAGATCATATAAAAATTAATGACATTATAATTAAGTTACATAAACACAAACAAAATTTAAAATTTGAGCTTTAAATTTCCAATTAAAAAAATTGGAAAAATGCAATCAATTCTTGATCAACCTTCCAGGAAAATCAGCATACTTATCCAACTGAATAACTATATCGCATTCATCCTTAAAAACTTTCAAAACCCAGAATAAGATTAATTGAATCTGAAGCTAAAAGTACCTTCTTTGAAACACTAGGCGTTGTATCACTCCACCTCGATTCCCTAGAAGACACTGAAATTGTTTGGAAGGGAAGAGGAACAGATTCCAAATCTTCATCAGCAATAGATGTCCTGTCTTCAAATAATACAGCCTTTCCACTATACGCTATATCTTCATTGAAAAGACTCGTGCCACCTGCATCGTCTTGAGATTCTTCAGAAACATCAGCAACATTTTCAGGACTACTTGATCCAACCAAACAACTGCTTCTCAATTTAGCATCTCCCCGGCTTTCCATTAAATCACGGGTAAGATTACCATTAACCTTGAAACCAGGAGGCAAAGATTTGATAGGATGAAGAGCAGGAAGAGCCTTGGATGCCAAAGACATTTTTCCTTAAATAACTCTGCCACAACAAAACAACCAAAAATGGTTACCAACAAAACATAGATATTTAAAAAAAACAAAGAGATTCCCTTTTCCACCAAAAAATGCCTATTAAACTTTTTAACAAGGTCCCATCAAAGGACTTAATCAGTTAAACATAATGGAGGGGACCATAGATCCATAGCTCAAGATACACACTCTACTATCTAGTGGTGTGGTTCCTTAAAAGTTTCCATTGACAAGTGCAACTCAAACTTCATCCTTATTCCTATCCTGTAAAATCTCAATAAGACAAAGCCTCATTCACTCTCACTAAACCTAATCTTAGGGACCAATCCAAAACAACAGCACCTTCAAGTTTGTCCTTTTTTTTTTCCTTTCTAAAAACTCAGTATCCGGCTCAAGTACCAACTAATCTATCCGACCAATCTCACATTCACATTCAAATTAACCAAAACAACAACACCTTCAAGTCTATTTTTTTTTCTTCAAAAAACTCAGTATCCGGCCCAAGTACCGACCAATCCGTGCTACAATCCCACTTTCAAATTAACCAAACCTAAATCATTACCGATCTAACATGAAACTGAAACTAAACCTAAACATCATTCAAAGATAAAATCATCAAAACACTTAAAACCAAAAGTAAAACAACAACACAAACAGATCCTCCAATTTCACTAATCATCTATTACTGAAAAAGGAAAATCAAAATAAAAAATCAAAATGTGTTACTTTACTTCAATCATCCACAAAAAACAAAAACTTTAAATCAAATCAAAGCTCAGATACCTTACTTATATACATAAATATTCTTATTTCATATAATTTTCTACTAATTTTCCACTGATGAACAAAAAAGTAAGAAAATGAAGCATAAAGAAAAAAACCTAGATTCTCCGATTGAAATTGAACACGATCAAGTAAGTTCAGAGAATGATCACATACATACTGGATCAGTAAAGCAAATGACGAATCCAGTGATCAGTGATGAAACTGTGAAAACAACATATGAAGTGAAACAGAGCAAAAGAAGAAGATTATGATGGTGATGTAGCAGAGAGAATGAAGAAGAAGACGACAATGGTAAAGAAAGGTTCTGACAAAAGGGATTTTTGGTTTCCGAGAAAGTTGAAATTTCAGAGAGAAAGAAGAACCAGCTTTTGTTTTCTTTCCTTTTTTAAATACTATTTTCATATTTGATTAATTACTATATTTAATTATTATAATCATAATCATGATAAATTTTGTTATTTAAATTAATTATAAATTAAGTAAAGTGGGGAAATAATGAGTTTAAACTTGTTTAACTTATATAGAATTTGATCAAAAAAGGAAATATTTAGAGGATTTTCTTTGACAATAAAGTATATGTGGTTAAACAAAATATAGTAGTTAGCTTAAATTTTAAGATTTATAGGATCATGCATGGTGTACTTGTCTTTAAATAAGTGAATTGTGATGTTGATATGTTAAGGAAAAAGTAAAATTTGATGTTGATGTGTTGAATTTAAATATATAAAATTAAAAGTCTTTAAAATTAAATTTCAATTATTTAAAAAAATATCTTACTATTCTCTTTTTATTTTCTAAGCATATGTTTGAACCAACTTCATTTTATGGTCATTGCATGTTTTCAATTTTACGGAAACAAAATTGCGGTAATTTTTAAGAGCTATAAAATTGGAGTAAATATTTTTATCAATCGTTAATTGGTCCAGTCGTAATTAGCGTTAAATTTAGTAGAAGGTATCACAATTTGATCTTGGAATTGCGATCTGGAGAAACTTAAACCACTTAATATCATTACTGACCTCTAAAACAAATTAGACCATATAGGAGACCGAATAATTGTGGTAAAAATCAAAAAATTAAAAATTAAACTTTTGTGTTGACCAACACGAATCATATGCTATAGTTCTTTTTCTTAAATAATATATGTATTAATGTATGTATTATCATTTTGACTTCTTAAAAGAAAACATGTTTACCCAATATTCAATTTCTTTATATTTAACTTTTAATAATGTCTCGAATAAAAGTATGATAAAAAGAGCGACTATATCACATATTAAGATAAACTCTCTTACAATATTACAATTAACTCTTACAAAGGTTACATTTTGTTTTTCTTATTTATTTTTTTGATAATTTATTTTCATAATATTATATTGAATTTATAAATAAAAACAAGAAAAAACATTTTAAAAAAAGTATTGGATTTTCTATATTTTGCAAAATGATTCTGAATTTTGAAAGAAAGTCAAAGCATTGCACTATTTAGTGTTTACGGTTGAACCATGTTATAGACGAGTTTGATTTTCTTTTGATATTTTAGGATAATTAAAACATAATCCACCGGCACCGTCCTACGTTAAACGACAAGACAACAGACATTACAAATTAAGCAAGCCAAGCAACCTAATAAATTAACATTGGTGCTGAAATCTATCATAATTACCACTTTAATCAATAATTTGATGGCTACTTTACTCCCTCCTCCCTCCGTATTACAATATAAGTCATTTTTGACAAATTAATCAAATTAAGAAAAACAATTAATGTTGTATGAAAAAAGAGAAATTATGAGTTAATTTACAAAATTGTCTTTTATTAATGATATAAAAAAAGATAAATTGTAGAATTGAAAGAAAAAAGTTAATAAATAGTTAAGGGTATAATAGCAAAAATAGTATAAATGCTTGTAATATAAATGACTTATAATTTAGTACAAATTTTTTCTTCAAAGTGACTTATAATTTAATACGGAAGTAGTATATTGCTTCGAATTTAGACTATTTCAACTCTACTATATGTAATACTAGTGCATTATAAATTTGAAAACTGAAATTTTACTTATATTTTATCAAAGATGTCTTAATATTTAGACTCAATTTTAAATAAGTTTTTAGTTAAAAATAAAATAAAATATAATATTTTTTCATGAAAGTTCTAATTATGATATTCAAATGTTTTTTATCCATATTTTTTGTATCTATTTTTAAATAAAATAATCATGTGATTTTATTTTATTTTTGGTACATAAATAATCATGTGATTTAATAGTCATTAAATATGGTTTAGAGTGAGGAATTTAACTGAGCCTCATACTAGGCAGCTTTTTTTTTTTAAGCAGACATCTCGTTATTATTGCATCGTTTGACCTAACTTTTTTTCTCTTCTTTTTTCTTAGAAGTAAGAAATTAGGCCAAACAATGATTTTAAAAGCTTTAATAAAAGAAAATAGCTTCTATATATTTTAAGAAAAATTATAATATATTATAATACATATGTTTTAACCTTATTATAATAATTATAATAATAAAAACAAACAACTTTTAACTTTTTTATATAAAAAAAGTAAGATTTGCCAAACAACTTTAATTTTAGTTTTAAAGCTATTATTTCTAACTTTATGGTTAAAATAGTTTCTACACCTAAAAAAAACTAGGTCAAACGGTATATATATATGTGTGTGTGTGTTAATTTAGGTTAAATTATTTGTTTTTTTTAGATAGACAAAATGACAAAATCGTTAAAAATTTACGTACGCAAAATGAAGAGACCGGTGTTCGAACCCTAGTCATAACGTCCAACAATAATAATTTCGACATTTCTATCGATTGAGTTGCGATTTGTAGACATTTGGGTATCTTTCTACAATAATAAATTATTTTCATTTGTTGTCTACACGGAAAGTACCAATTTCTTTTGTCCAAGTATCAATTCTTTTTTTGTACTAAAAGCTTTTTTATCTTGATAATTTAGCATCGAATATCAGGCCTTGACGCATACTAAAATAGTAAAAAAAAATAAAAATTGAAAGTCAATATTTTTAAAAAAAAAAGAAAATTGGCGAATGAAAATATTGTTAATAATTGTTTTTTAGGATCGTGTCATATAAAATTGTTTTCTCTTTTGCGGTGTTAGGTACCGTTTAACCCAGTTTTTTTTAGGCGTAGAAGCTATTTTAGTCATAAAACTAGAAGTAATAACTTTAAAACTAAAATTAAATTATTTGGTACATTTTACTTTTTTAAAAAAATTAAAAGTTGTTTTTTATTATTATTATTATAATAGGTTAAAAGATTTTTAATTTAAAATTTATGGGTGATATAATTACACTTGAATGGAAGGCAAACGGGCAACAAGTTGCGCCACTAACCATTTTTGGATTGCAAAATCAATCCTCTTAAATACTACATCTAGAGACTTAAGAGACACCACATTGCTATGCATGACTCTTTGAACTCTTTTCAAAGTATTCACAACATCTGGTGCTAGGAAACCAAACGTGTCAAATGCAAATGGAATAAACACATGTTGATGTCAGAACACGCCTTCTCATGTTTGACCACTTTACTTGAGGCAGCTTTGAGGGTCGTCTGTCATACAGTAAAACTCTCAATCGTCAAACCCACAAGTGGAGAAACTCCAGTCAAGTCAACCCACCCGTACACCAGAACATCGGCCGACCTCAAAGTAGATCTCCCCTACGGTGGGTCAGTCAAGAAGTTCACAGGCGCCTCCTTCTTCACAGATACTCCTGCGCGCTTAAAAACATCAAAAAGGATATCCCGAACAAAGTCATGTCTGTGTTTGAAGTCTGGAAGCTCTCGACAATGAACCGGATGCTCCCCATATCTATCCAGACACGCCTTATGACAAATAGGGCATACCTCATAACAGGAAATAAAGGAATCATCAGACGATATTTGAGGATAGTACGATACTTTACCGAGGACATATGTTGACATAATCTGATGCAGTACGAAAGCGAGAAGGAATAACAAGCGCTAATCTTATAATAAAATACAGGTTTGCAAGCGACAAACTTGACAAAAGGGTTTCTGAAATCCACCAGATTTCTGGAATCCACCAGAATGAATAATTTGGAATCCACCAAACTTGAGAAAAACTCTATATTTTTATTGAATCAAAGGTTGCCTTTTAAGGCTACAATAGTTTACCTTAAATACAAAATATAATAAACCTAGCTAAAATGTAATAAATCTAGCTAAAATATAAAAATAATAAATTTAACTAAAATATAGTAATATTAAATATGTACTATTCTGTTTACGAGCCACTTCATGTTCAATCTGGCGCGACCAGCCTTCCTACATCATAATCCCTCGATTGGGATAACTAGAAGAAAATCATGAGCATGGGCTGACTGCAAACATCAAAAAAATGTTTTTTGTCAGGTAGTCAATTGAAAGTTAACTTCCATGTCCTTAACAATTTTACTAAACAGAACACTCGCCAAAACATGTTGTGTTTTAGGGGGCGGTGTCCTTGCTAGTGAAACTGTTAAAGTCAAAAGTTGTAATCATATCACGGAAGCCATCCAGAGCATTGTCAAAATCAGAGTCCATACCACATACTCCACTATCTCTCAATATATGATCTTGCAACACCCAAGACTGAGCTCTGGAAGCCACAAAAGCATATGAGGCTGCCTCTACTGCTGAGTGCAACCCCAACCCCCCAGCCTTAATGTTTAAAGATATGTTTGATAATATGTTATAATTTTTCTTAAAATATAGAAGCTGTTTTTTTTTTTTCCCTTCTTTTTATTAGAGCTTTTAAAAATTGTTGTTTGGCCTAACTACTACTAAGGAAAAATATTCGGCCAAACAATACCTTAATATCATCTTCAAAGCCAAAAATTAGTGAAACCTCACCCATATTCTTCAAAGCCAATAAAATTCCAAACTAAGTGATATAAGAACTATTCATTTGCAGTGGGTGGAATTAAAATTCCCACCTTATTCAATGCTCACAATTCATGAATTCCACCCACGTCGTTGCAAAAAAATTAATTCCACCCACCTTAGAGATATCATAGTTTTCATTTTATCAATCTAAGAATTTCAAATTAGCACAACAAATTAAACCTCAATGTATGCAAGCTTAAATAAAATATAAAACAAATTAAACCTCAAACATTTTCAATTGAGTTTGATTTATTTGCAGATCGATATAGTCAAGTTTTTACCATTGGATTGACTTCGCTTACACTTGAAAGGATATATCCTTGTGTGTATATTCAACCTAATTATAACCTTTTTTTTTATTGTTGATTTTTTTGTATAGTCTAGGTGAAACTTACAAACTAAATATATAAAGAATAGATCATATCTAGTTCGAAGAGTTTGTTTGACAATGTTAAAAAGTTAGCTTATAACATAACGAATAGTGTACAATGTATGATAAATTTATATGACCAACATATCTGGTCTCATATATAAGTAATAAAATACAAAAATTGGAAGTCTCAAATATAAGCAAAAATTGTTATAATCATTATATTTATTATTAATATTTCAATTTTACCCTTAGTTTCACTTTTACCCATAATAAATAGTAATTTAATTTAAAACAAAAAATAAGGTTAAATTAGAAACGACATACTTTATCTAATCATTTACTTCACTTTCTTAAGGTTAAATTAGAAATGAAATATTTTATCTAATCATTTACTCCACTTTCTTAAAGAGTGTGCCTTTTTTTTTTTGCTTATATTGAAGACTAGAGGAGTAGTATTTTTTTGAGCTGCTACTTCGAAGCATTTTTTTATGCGCTACTTCGAAGCATTTGAACTTATAATTTATGATAGTTTTACTCTCATTTATCAAGTAGTTGAACAACAAACTTTACCTAATGCTAAATTTCACAAATGAATTTATTCACAAATTTCTTTTTAAAAATAAATTGTTGACTTGAATTTATCTATTTGAAAACCGGTCATTCAAAGTAGTATATTTTTTTCACTAAAAGGGGCTTAAGCCCAAGGAAAAATACTAATTTTCACGGTAATTATGCACAAAAAATAGAGATTGTTTCGGTGCTTTATGTGGAGTTAATCGCCATGATTCTCGCTATGGAATTGACTAATAGTAAGAGCTGGAAGTATCTTTGGTTGGAGAGTAATTCACTAATGGCGCTCCGAGCTTTTGATAGTATTGATTTGGCACCATGGGACTTACACAATCGTTGGTCAAATTGCTTGAGTTTGGGGTTAAACTTACAATGGTCACACATTGATTGCGAGGGTAACGCTTGTGCGGATAAATTTGCCACCATTGGGCATGCTTATGCAAATTTGAGGTGGTGGAGTTCATCTCTTATATTATATAAGCTTGTTCCGTTTTAATTCTTAACCCTAATTTTTTTCTTGCTCATTTTCCCCTAACATAATTCAAATAAAATGTTAAAAACATACCTCACAAAGAATCGAACCCACAACTTTTAACTCACCATGTTAAATATTTATTATTATTATTATTATTATTATTAGCTTCCTACTATTATTATTATTGTATTATTATTATTATTATTAATTCTAATTCTAATAAAATGTTAAAAAATACCTCAACAAGAATCGAACCCACAACTTTTAACTCATCATGTTAAATATTTATTATTATTAGCTTTCTACTATTATTATTATTATTATTATTATTATTATTATTATTATTATATTCTAAACTTACTCTGAAATGCTAACCATGAACCTATTTTTTCCCTGTCATTTTTCCTCTCTTTTTCATGTGGTCCATTATATTTCTTTTTTACACACGAACCAAAGGTAGACGGGCAACAAGCTGCGCCGCTAAACCATTCTATATAGCAAACGGTATTAAAACGTGTTGATTATCAAAGCACGCTTTCTCATGTTTGCTCATTTTGCTTGAAGCAGCTTTGAGGGCAGCCCATCCCACAGTAAAATCCTCGACCCCGAACCCCACGAGTGGGGAAACTTCAATCAAATCTACACAAGTATGTTTCCCACCTAAAAATTTGTCTAGCATGAGAATTGAACCCGCATCTATTTAATTTTTTCCTTTTTCGATGACTATATTAATAAGAGTCAGGGACAATCTCTTAAACATGTTGGGATATATCTTTTGTCGACAGTGTTTTTACATGGTCAGTTGTATGTTGCAACTTCAAGAGTTATTTAAAGAGAATGATTAAAAATATTGATTATCAACGAAGACAGTGAAAATACGAATAAAACTTCCAATGTAGTCTATAAAGAAGTATTTCGTAATATACCATAATTTCTGTTATATGAACATTTATCCAAATTTATTATCGAACTAATATTTAATGGTACTCGACCTTTTTTATATATGTTTTAGTGTCAAAAAAATTTATCTTATTTTTTCATATTACGGCTAATTAGACCCTGCACCGCACGGATCGATGTTCTAGTTGTCTCCTATCAATCGAGATGTTTTTTTAAGTGATAAGATGAGACATCCTCAATACCGTACTACTTGATTGTTTGTTTTATTTTGTACCGTTGGGATTAAGTTCTAGTCCTCCCTCTGTAATTAGCTTATTTTCTCTTTTTTAATAATAATAATGAGATATTGATAGAGGAAAGGAAGGATGGGAGTGCAATGTTTACAGGCTCTTAATTTATTTATAAATAAAAAAAGAAGGAAAAATGATAGCTCCTGATGCATTATTAGCCATTAGCTAGTAATGATCATAAAGATTTATACATACTATTTTATAATGTATTTCACTAATAACTTATTTATGCATTATTCAAGGGTTTTTTATTTTATAAAATAAACTCATTTTAAAATAATATATACTAAACTATCCTACATCGAGAAATATATATCAAATTATCTTACTTTTAAATTTTCTTGCTACCCAAATTATTTTACCTTTTGAGTCCAAACTATCCTTCGGACTTTTCTACCAACAAATCTGCAATAAACCTGAAATAGTAAAACACAAAACACAAAAAATCCTATCATAACTATGCACTACCTATATAAATGTGAAATATATTAAAGACTTTAACACTACTAATAATTTTATTTTAATTAAAAATAAATCATTGTATAAATTAATTAGTATATTTTATAATTTTTTAAAACATATACACACACACACAATACATTATAATATAAATGGTATGAGATAGAGAATCTTATATGATTTAAATATTATTAAATTTTTATTTTATTAAAAAAATATTATGAAATTTTTATGTTTTAAAATACCGCAAAAATAATAAATATCAGTGAGTATCAACTTTGATTGTCTAAATTATACCATAAAAAAATGACAATTTTGGTTTGCGACGATTAAAAAATGAATGATTGCATATTTCTTTATTTCCTTGTGATTTTTTTTTACCTTTTTCTCCTCCTAAACTGAAATGAAAAGTCAACTCCAAATGATTTGACAATTTAATTTACAAAAATGATCTTTCCAGACTATTTATCATTTCTAAAATTAAAATCTAATAGATTTTATTTATTTATTTTTTAAAAAAAGTGACATATTAACTACAGAAGAATATGAACGATGTTTTTTTTTTATGCAAGTGAGTGAGAATGGATAAAACCATAAACTAGGAAGAAAAGAAAGATGTTTATTATCTTGCAAAAGTTGTACGTTTGTATTTTCAGATTGTTCTTTAAAGTGGCTCATTGTCATTGTTGTAGACTCAGGGTCAATATATATCTACGTTCAACAAGGATATAATACTATAAGAGTTCATGTTACTCAATCTGATTGCTTAAATGAACCTCACATTATTTTTTATATTATTTTACGTTTTTCAACTCGTTAAACAACTCAATTACTTTTCTAAATATCAATATCATCCATAAAAAATCTAAACCGGATCCCATTAACCCCACAAAAAGTGAGTTAAAAAAATTGGTGAGAGTAATGTGAGGCAGCGGTCAAAAAGTAAGAAAATAAGAAACAATTATGAAAAGTACCAGTGCTTCATTTGACAACGTGGTTGAAAAATACCATTCCGCCAAATTCAAATAGTGGTGGTAATACCGACACAATATCTAAACTTTTCTATTACACCACCGGTGCTCTAAAGATCTCAAAATATACCTCATGCATTACCATACATCTTCATTTATTTTAGAATTAAATATGAGCTCAATACTATAACATTCTATATTCAATATTAATAATAACTTTTCAAAAAAAGAAAATAACTTTTTTTTAACTCACATCCTACAAGAACGTGAATTCAACAACTTCAACAAATGAGTATAACTATCTCTGTTAGTGCTCGCTAAGCCATGAGACCTTACGTCGGATACTAAAATTGTTTTTGCAAATTGATTTTTAGATGAGACAATTTTAAAGACCTTTTGAAAACACAACATTTATAATATTTTATGCTAATATACTATACGGAGAATCATGTTTTTTCAAATATAAAATATTATATTTTTGAGAAATATTTTATATTCGAAAAAACATGATATTTTATCCTAATATTATATTTTAAAATATAGATGTAATCTTCAAAACTTTTCTCTCTAAAACCTTAAAAATTCAACTCACAAACACCCACTAAACGTACGATTCTCTCGGTTAAAATTTAAACTTTGATTCATCCAATCGTAAGTTAAAATACAGGAACAAAGATTAGAAAAAAACCTATTATTACAATCTTTTACCGATTCTTTACACTGTACCGTACGAGGTACACGACCAAACCAAATCAACAGTACAAATTTCAATTCTAGGATTCCTCGAAAGCCCATCAAAGTACAACACTTGTCCCTCAACAAATTCCTCAATAAATACAGTGTGTAAGAGTAAGTAAGTACTAAGTAGCAGCAACATCCAATACACATGTTTCTTTCAAGCTGTCCAAAAAAAAATTGATCTTTTAAAAACAACTTCAAACGGTGTCTTTTTCTTTGTCTCTGTATCTTGTTTGTTGGCAAACTACTCACTTCATTGTTCTAAAAGACAAAGGTTGGATCTTTTTCACTTTCACTCTTAACCCTTTTCTTTAATCTGGATTTTGGTTTATAGGGTTCTCTTTTTTCTTCCTTTAGAATGAGGGAAAGAGAGAGATCAATGTGTATTTGTTTATATTTAAGATCGAAGGGAGTTTGTAACTCTGACATTTCAGATTGAAGGCGTGTCTGGTGTCTAAGATTTTTAATGTTTGGATTTATTTTCTTAAATTATAGTTAGAGTAATATTTTGAATTTTGATGATTTTTTATTTGATTAATTAATGTAGGTTCATTAAAGATTATGGAGGAAGTAATGATGGATGTGGATGGATATGATGAGCAGCAGATTATGCCTGATGCTGTTCCATTTGCTAGAAGGTTAGTGTTTTTTTTTTTTTTTAAAAGAAAACTAAACCCTTTTCACTGTAATGTTGATTAGATGGATTGATGATTTGGGTTGTTTTTGTTTTGTGTGTAGCTATCAACTTGAAGCATTGGACAAAGCAATTCGTGAAAATACCATAGTGTACTTGGAGACTGGATCTGGAAAGACTTTGATAGCTATCATGCTTCTTCGAAGCTACGCTTATCATCTCCGAAAGCCTTCTCCTTACATTGCTGTTTTTTTGGTTCCCAAAGTTGTATTGGTTTCTCAAGTATGTATGCTTCTACTTTGATCTTTTTTACGATGATTTTGCATATTTGAGATACGTTATATGATGAATGATTACTATGTGATGATTGAGGATTCACTGTGCTTGTTTGTTTTGTTCACTTGTGTATTCTAGCAAGCTAAAGCCTTGAGTAATCACACTGATCTGAAAGTTGGAATGTTTTGGGGAGACATGGGCGTCGACTGTTGGGATGGCGTTATGTGGAAAGCAGAGATGGAGAAACATGAGGTGAGGGTCGTTGAATTTCTATCGCGACTAATAAATGTCCTTGTTATTTTATATTAATGTTAATGTGGTTTGTGTAACCATAATAATCTATTTGTTTGTGACATAGATAACTGTAATATGCTTCTGAATTTTATTTTTCTATGCACCATCGATAACTGTTATTACTGTCGGTAATGCCTTTTGAATGTTATAGGTACTTGTCATGACTCCTGCAATATTGCTTTCGTGCTTGAGGCATAGCTTTATCAAACTGAAAATGATAAAAGTTTTAATAATGGATGAATGCCATCATGCTGCAGGCCGACACCCATATGCTTGTATCATGACTGTAAGTCTTATACTCTTTACACGCATTAATTCTAACTGCTTTGTGTATTTGAACTTATTACCGTAGTCTATTTTGGTCGCTATATGTTAGTTTGTGCTGCGGAAGTAGTAGTTACTCTTGTCTGATTGCGTGCAGGAATTTTATCATCATCAATTAAGATCTGGTATCACCGAGCTTCCTCGAATTTTTGGTATGACTGCATCCCCAATTAAGTCGAAAGGTATACAAGCCACAAAAGAAATTCTATTAATTTCTTGTTTTTTCCTGCTTATTTATCAATGGCAGTTATTTTCTCATGTTCAATTTCCTTTTCTTCACTTTTATTTTTTAATACAGCTGCGAATTCTGAAGCGACCCTGTCAAAAGATATTCAGAGACTAATGACTCTAATGAATTCAAAGGTTGTTTTTATTTTCTTCCTTTTTATGTACATTTTTTCTTACTTTATTCTTTATATGCATTTATTGTCTTCAGCGGCAATATTTTATCCCCTTAACTTCTTCGTGAATATCACAGTCTATAATAGGGCCTACTGTTTTGGATATTTGCCCAAGTGACAGATTTTATTATGGAAAGATGTAACCAAAAAATAATTAATGATATATTAGCGTAGTTGTTATTCGATTGCTTCTTGTTAGTTATTTCTAGTAGTTATTTTGCGAGTATAACTCAATATTACTTTTCGGTTTTGCTATGTTTTATTTCTCTGATATATGTTTTTGAATTGAAGGTTTATACATGTGTAAGTGATGCTGTCATATCACAGTTTATACCAATGTCTACCCCAAAATTCCGGTATTACATGGACAGTGTAATTTCCGATGCCCTATTCAAAGAATTAGCCAAAAAACTCAATGCGTTGAAACAACAGGTGCGTAGATTTAATCAAATCATTCAAATGTAAGCTCTGAAATGATTAACAAGTGCGTAGGTTTTATGCGATAATAATTGATTATTCTTTGAAATGGGTGTATTCTGTTTTTCAGCACGAGCTTGACGTCACAAATTCAGATTTCACAAAATCAGCTGTCGAATCTGCACACAAAAAAATATCAAAGATTTTTAATGCTTCGATATTTTGCTTGGAAGAGCTTGGTGTTTGGTTTGCTCTGAAGGTTCTTTCCCTTTGCTGCTGCGACTTTATTTGTGGCTCTATTTCATGTTTGCTAAATTAGCATTAACTATTTTTTACGTGATAGGCTGTGGAGTCGTTATCTTCCATTGAAATTGAAACTTTTAAATGGGGCAACTCAGGGGATCAAATCGTGAAAAACTTTGTTTCAGCTACTATGCTGACATTGCATAGTCACGTACCATCTGGTAATGATTCTACAAGCATTGAGAAAATATGTGAGATTTTAATTAAATCTTTATTTTGCTTTCTTTTATTAATTTTAGAAAATTTCTTCTTACTCAGATCCTCAATGGACTATTGGCGACAATATGAATTCCGACGTGGAAATAGGGCTATTGACCTCCAAAGTGTCCTGTCTTATTGATTGTCTACTCGAGTACAAGGACTTAACTGAAATGAGATGCATAGTTTTTGTGGAAAGGGTCATTACAGCTATGGTCCTCGAGGTTCTATTGAACACTATGCTTCCAAAATACAATAGCTGGAGGACTAACTATATTGCAGGAAACGGTAGTAAATTGCAAAACCAATCTAGGAAAAGTCAAAATGAAATTGTGGAAGAATTTCGCATGGGATTGGTATGCTAATTTCTTATGGATAAAATCCACTGTGTTGTAATTGTAATAAGCTAATACAATTACTTATTAAGGAAATATTTTAATTCGTAGGTCAACGTCATTGTTGCGACATCAATTCTTGAAGAGGGGTTAGATGTTCAAAGTTGCAATTTGGTTATTAGATTTGACCCTTCTCCTACCGTGTGCAGTTTTGTACAGTCCCGAGGCCGTGCTAGAATGCAAAATTCAGATTACATATTGATGGTTAAGAGGTAATTATTGTGTTATTCTTAGTATTGTGTTATAATATCAAATTTATTTGTTTCCTTCCAAGTAAAATTTTCCGAAAAAACCTTATTTTGTTTCAAAATTACAGCGGTGATTCAGTTACACATTCTCGATTAGAGAAATACCTAGCTGGTGGGGAAATGATGAAGAAGGAGTCGTTGCATTATTCTTCCCTTCCATGTGAGCATCTTGAAAGTGATCAATTTCATGACCAAACTTATCGTGTTGCTAGCACTGAAGCTGTTGTTAATCTTAGTTCTAGCATTACTTTGATATACTTATATTGCTCGCGGCTCCCTTCAGATGGGTTAGTTCGTCTATTGCTACCCTTATTCCATATTCTTTTTTCTTTGTTTAATGAACCTTAAGATATGCTTTCTTTTTATCCCGTTCTTCATCATTCATCCCATTTGGTTTTTTAAACCCTCAGGTACTTTAAACCAAATCCGAGGTGGGACAAACAGAAAGGAATATTGTATCTTCCCAAGAGCTGTCCTATACAGGCTATTCATGTACAAGGTGACACAAAGTTCTTAAAGAATATTGCATGCCTTGAAGCATGCAAACAACTTCATAAGATTGGAGCGTTGACAGATTATCTCGTTCCTTCTATCGTCGTTGAAGAAGCGGAGGTGGAGGAATTTGGTAAGTTTTCGTGCCTTCTATTCATTTTTCCTTTTATTTTTTCCTTTCATTTTTCACATTACCTGAATGTAGAATTTTATTTAACCGTATACTAATTCTTTGAATGGCATCAACATCAAACAAAATCTTACAGGGAATGAACCATATGATGAGGAACAGCCAAGTTATATACCATTTGAATTGGTGAATCGCGTGTCAAACAATAGTAACACAATCTACTATTGTTATTTAATAGAACTAAAACAAAATTTTAGCTATGATATCACTGTGCAAGATATTTTCCTTGCAACTAGAGTCAAGCTTGATCCAGAAATCGGATGCATGCAATTTGACATGTGTTTCGATAGAGGTAGCTTGTCTGTAAAATTGAAATACAAAGGAAGCATTAATCTCTCATCGGATCAGGTATCTCTCTAGTATTCCTTTAATTATATCTGACATATTTGTAAGTGTTAGGAAAATTCAATATAGTTATGATTGGTTTTCGTTTTCCAGGTTCTTTTGTGTAAAAGATTCCAAGTTAATGTCCTCGGAATTCTTATGAAATATAAAATGGATAAGGAAACTCTTTTAGACAAATGTTGTTTGGAAGATGATCTAGAGATTGATTATCTTCTGCTGCCATCTATTGCAATAGATGAAACACCAGCTATTGATTGGTTAACCATTAATTCCGTACATCCATCTAAAGTCGGGTGTCAGCATCATGAAACCAATATATGGACCGCAAAGGGTTTAGTTTGCGGTTGCATATTGCAAAATGCTTTAGTTTTTACTCCACATAATGGCCGTACTTACATAACCACTAATATAATGGAATTGAACGGAAACTCACCTCTAGAAGTAGGAGATGGTGAAGTTACTACGTACAAGAAATACTTTGGACAGAAGTAAGTCATTTTTTTGGCAGATGTTTATTCTCTTGAGTTAATCTATCTATCTACTCATGTGCCTTATATATTATCCAGTTATTTATCTATATTGATACATTATTCTAATTTAATCCTTTTCCAAATGCCAGGCATGGCATTCAATTGCGTTTTGAACATCAGCGCCTACTTAAAGCAAGGCACGTTTTTCCTGTAAAAAATTATTGTCATGGACGCAGACAAGCAAAAGAAAGAGGTTTGAGCTTTAATTTTTTTTCTTTCTATACCTTAATATTTCCTTTCTGAGTATCATATAAACATTTGGTGTCCATAAAGGCACAAAAGACATAGTTTCTTCTGTTATCACTGTCCAAACACTAATAACGTGTAATCTCATCTTAATACTGTGTTTTTCTTTTTCAGATGTGAGCAAGACCTTTGTTGAACTACCTCCTGAACTATGCTTTATAATCATGTCACCAATTTCTGTTAATACGCTTTATTCATTTTCATTTATTCCATCAATCATGCATAGACTTGAGTCATTGCTTGTAGCATTTAACTTCAAAAAGATGCATTTGGATCATTGTCCGCAAAACAGGATTCAAACATTCAAGGTAGGCTACTACTCTAACATCCTCAAATTTTTCACTGCCTCGGCTAACACACGTTGAATAGATTGAGAAAAAACTTGGTTTCTGCATTTTACTTTTATTACATATTGATGGTATCTGCATTTTGCATTGTAGGTCTTGGAAGCAATGACCACAAAGTCATGCAAGGAGACCTTTCATTATGAGTCACTAGAGACACTCGGTGATTCTTTTTTAAAATATGCTGTTAGTCAACAGCTTTTTAATACGTATCAAAATCACCACGAGGGTCTTCTTAGTGTGAAAAGGGAGAAGATCATTTGTAATGCTGCTCTCTGTAAGTTAGGTTGCAGTTCTAGACTTCCGGTATTCTTTCTCTCCCCCTTTTTCTTTATATATTATCCTTCAATCTTTTATAGCGGATCATATTGTATTCTATTGTTTTGCATTATTATCTTGAAACTGTACTTGCGGATAATATATTAATTCTGTTATGAATGTCTATTCTTCTGATTTATAGGGCTTCATACGGAATGAGCCTTTTGATCCTAAGACTTGGACCATTCCCGGACATAAATCAAGCGGTTTTAAATTAGAAGAGACTATTTTCAAGGGAACAAAAATTTATACTAGTGGAAATAAAAAATTGAAACGTAAAGTTGTTGCTGATGTTGTTGAAGCACTAATTGGTGCCTTCCTTAGCGCTGGTGGTGAGACGGCTGCGTTGTTATTTATGGATTGGATCGGTATCAAAGTGAATTTTAATATTGCACCCTATGAGAGACAATTCAATACTTGTCCCGAGAATATAGTTAATGTCATCTTTCTAGAATCCCTATTGAAGTACTCATTTAGGGACCGTTCTCTTTTAGTAGAAGCTATGACACACGGTTCTTACATGTTGCCCGACGTGCCTAGATGCTATCAGGTACTCTTTTTTTTTTTTTTTTAATATTATTGTTCATTATTCATAGAGAAACAAGACATTAGCATATATGTATCAATGTAATAAGTGCTTAATTAGGTTGTTTATCTGTGTTTCTCATTCTTCTCATTTTTTGAACGATATTTTCCTTTCTCTACAGCGATTGGAATATTTAGGAGACTCGGTGCTAGATTATCTCATTACTATGCATATGTATAAAGAATATCCTGGCATGTCACCCGGGCAGTTAACCGATATGAGGGCAGCCTCCGTGAATAACGACTGTTATGCAAGGTCTGCCATAAAGGTTCAATTGCATAAACATGTACTTCATACATCTCAGGAGTTACATAAACATATTGTAGCTACACTTTGTAAATACGACGAACTGTCTTCATCGTCAACTTTTGGATGGGAGTCTGAGGCATCATTCCCCAAGGTTAGTTTTTCAAAATCTTGGAATAATGCTATTATTGTCATAGAAATTTTTTGGTAGAGAAAAAGCCACTCTAAAGCAATGTGTTAAGAAAGGAATATATGGTCTATATTATGAATCAGATACATCAGTTATTCAATGAACCTAAAAAAAGGAATATTTGCTTATATACGAGACCAGGGGGAGTAAATGTTATGTGTGCATTTCTATGTTGTAACTATGATGATCAGCTAGGATGTGGAAACTGTTACAACACCAATTAAGATTGTTCCTATTGTTTGCAGGTACTTGGAGACATAATAGAGTCTCTAGCTGGTGCTATACTCGTTGATTCAGGATACAACAAGGAGGTTGTGTGGCAAAGCATAAGGCCTCTTTTAGAACCCCTTGTGACACCTGATACATTAACAGTCCATCCCATTAGAGAATTAACTGAACTCTGCCAGAAAATGAATTATACCATGGAGAAGACCTTGTCTCGGAATGACGGTGTTACTAGTTGTAGAATCGAGGTAATTGCGGATGGGGTAGTTCATCAGTACGAGTACAAAGGTTCTACTGACAAGAAAACAGCCACAAGGCTAGCTTGTAAGGGTGTTTTGAATTCCTTGCGGTTGAAGGAAACACAAGACAAGTGATATATATACATGATTTGTGTATATCTTAGGAATTGTTAAAACATAGGGATTTGATTATTTAATGTGGTATTAGATTTTCAATTAAAATGATATCAAAGGTTACAAAAACTTTAATCATATGTTTAAGGTAATTACAAAACAAGATATAGATACACTGATGGAATTTTACAATTGTGTTGAATGTTTACCAAATTCAAAATAAAACAATTACAATCTCCAAAACGTAGTTTAAGCAGTTGAGATGAAACACTTGAAGGACTTCGAAAATAAAAAGGTCTAGAGTTTAAACCCTAACCGGCAACATATACAATATACAAGAATCGATTATTTTATACTTATGAGTAGTGCTAATTGACAAAGCTGCAATCTTTCCTAATCTCACCATCATAGCCACTTAACACATCAATAGAACCCATATGCACCATTGCTTGTGCAAACTTGTTAACCCAATTTGAACCATAATTAGCATTACTTAGCACACTTTCTTGTGTAGATTGACTACTTAATAGTGTTTGATCTGAATTAAACAAACCACGATGATTAATCAATCCATTATAGTACTCATTATCCAAACGATTAGGAGTAGTAACATCAAGCACAACTAATGGATCATTGCTACTTGGTGGTGGTGGACACTTTGTTTTCAAAGATTCAACATATGAAGGATCCATAGAAGGATCTTGAGAATTTGCACCACTAAAGGAATATAAACGATTAGAAAATGAAGAACAATGTGACAAACCAATTGAATGTGCTCCTGAGAGTGTAACCATTTCATCGGCTGACAAACCTTTTTGTTTGAAATTTTCGATAAGTTGGTCCGCAGTGAAGGAAGGTCCGGGTAGATTTTTTGGCACATCATCAGCGATTGAGACACGGCCGTCTCTTCGTCCTGATGGTACGTCGTAGTTTATAGTTCCACCACTGAGTTTGAGAACGCTGTCTCGTGTTGCGAAGGTAAGAATGTCCGCACACGATACTGTTTGCGGACATGCAGATTCTAATTGAGCCTTAACCTCGTTGATTACATCGAAGCCGCGTAAGCTTGGATTGTTGATAAAGTTGTCTCTTTCGGCTACATTTCCCGGTGTTGATGCTAGTAACACAGAAGCATCACAACCCTGTACATGAAATTGAATAGATTTTAGAAACTTGAAGGCCATATCATTTTCTCTTGTCTATGGTTTCTATCAATATGTTATCAAAAAAGAATGTCATTACATTTTTTTCGCAAAATTTTCTTGAAAAACTTTTCATCGAAGCGCGCGTGCATTTCATTGATATATTTTTACTTTTTGCCATAAAAAATAGCATATGTTTCTAATTGTTTTCGCCAAAGTCACAAAATCGCGCGAAACCCAGTTTTATTAAAAAAAATTCACTAATTTTCATGAATTTAATTTTTTTTTAATATGTAAGAAAATTTTGAAAACGAACTTACCCTCACAAAGCAATCATGAAAATGCATTCTGATCAATCCAGCACCTATGCCAGGATTGAGTGAAATAGCTTTGTTAACTGTACTTCTCACTATTTCCTCAGCAGATGGACATGTGTAGCCATAGAAACCAACTTGAAGTGATGAAGCCAATGATGAAATAGATAGAATTATCAAAACCAAGGAAGAAAACATTTTATCCATATTAATTGTTGTTAACTTGTTATTGCAAGACAAGGAAGATATATTTTGTATGTTGGTGAAGAGAACTTGTGTTGAATCAATTGTATTTATAGGCTAGGAATTTTAATTTGTCCATTTGAATCAAGGTGTACTTGGTCATGAAATAGTTGAAGTTTTCTAAGCATTGAACACTTCTATTTTGTTTCAACTTTGTTTCTTTATTTTTTGGAAAAGAGGTGATGACATATATCAACTTGAGTATATATAGTGGTAATATTTATATTCTACCTATTGTGATTGCTTGTGGAATTTATCTAATAAGGATGATACAGTAGTTATTTATGATCAAATGGAGGATTTGGTAATCCAACGTCACTGTATGTAGCTTGTAATGAAGAACTCATTTTATTATTGACATATTCACTCCATTTTTTTAAGGTGAATAAGTGGATGTATCAGATTTCGGACTTCAGTTTATACATATTACATGCAATGTTTATGCCAAATGAGTTATGCGCATTGGGAATGAGTATATATACATTTCTATTAAACATGAAACAAAAATATAAAAGTAAAATATTGTTGTGAAATTATTTTAAATTTTAATGGGGGAATTTTTGGTAATCTATATTCTTAAATGTAATTGTATTTTAATTATCTTTGGCTTATTTTGTGCCTTTGGATGGAAATTATTAGAACAATATCTTTGACATTTTCTATAAAAAATGTCTTCAAATATTTTAGTATAATAGAACAATAAGAAAAATAGGACAAGTTCTACTGAAAAATATTGAATGGTTCGTGAACTAGACAATTTCAGATTAGGTAAGTATAATGTCTTTTTCTTTTAGGAGAGATAACACAATTTAGACAAATACAGTAATATTTTTTATTGAAAAAAAAACTAATGAAAAGGAAGATACATGAAGTCAACTCTTAATTAAAAACTAATTATTGACATTGTAATCGTAATAAAATTGATATGAATATTTTGCCATAATTAGCAAGTTATTAAAATCTCATACGACAATTTCTATCAATTGTTCCAATTAAATATACATCTTATTTGTCCCATGAACATAGTTCATTACATTCTACATCGACTCTCTTTTTCTCACCATGGTTACATAAGTTTAGCTCGCCTCGCACAAATCGTCCTTCGTTGGAACTTGGCAAAAACAAGCTTTGTCGTTAATAACAAACCTAACAACACATGCAACATCTTTCTTACATCTCGGATTTTATTATCAAACGAATCTAAATATCTCTATTTTTACAAATGTTTCTGACGATATTTTTCTTGCATTACTCTTGGAACGAATATCAAAACCCTCCCTTAATTCAACATGAATATTATTGATCGTCAGGAACATTTGTAAAATATAAATCTTTTCATTTCGATGTGAACTCATCTTAATTTCGTCTTAATATATTAAATAAGGTTGACACATTTAAAAAATAAAAAACCAAAAAAAGATACAGTATTTTCTTGTGGACTAATAATACTGAAGTGGCAAAAGAATAGTGGATAATGAAACTTAAGCTGGAAATTATGGTAAAGTTGCAGTCTATAAGGAAGTACTACTATGGGGTCCCCTTGCCCACAACCCTACAATCTAGTACGTCGAAGAAGCAACAAGTTGTTAATCATAGTAACATCATACACATGTTGCTAAATATAAAATGCATCAACTAGAGAGTATTGATTCAGCTTAATTACATTAATATATCACCAAAATTTTAAGTTTAGTAGCTTATTAATCTCAAAGTCAATAGTCAATACAGGCTAGACTACTAATAGTACTGTACTAAAATAAAGGCAACGACATGGTCCACGGATCACGGTAGATTATGTCGATAAAAATATTCAAAATATCAATAATGATAAATAATACCTCTTAAATTTAGAAGTTAACGGTGTTTATAATTTTTATATTTGAAATAATAACTTAATTGATATGGACTTAATTAAAACAATTGAAAACAAATATACATTTAATATTGAACTATCACCGTTTAAACTGTAAAAAATATATTAAAGTCTCTAACTTTTCAAGCTGCGATCAAGTTATGCGAAGGATGTATTGGGGTCATATAAGTCTTCAAGAAGTGATATAACTATTTTTTGGCTTGTACAATGTAATCCAACGAATAGTGGTAACAGACATTACAAATAGGGATAGCAACGGATATAAGGATGAAAATAGGTGCCCTTGGTGGTGAGAGTTTTGTAATACCCAAATTCACGCCCAAAACAAACACCTAAATCCAAATGTTGTTTGGGTGGAAATCAAAACTCATGCCCATGCCTATTGAGTTCGGGTTTTTCCACCCAAATTAACCAAAAACTCATAACTAAAATACGTATAATTAATTCATTACCTACCAAAACTCACTTTTTGATAAAATGAAAAAGTACAAATACAAACAAATGACAAAATAACATAGTTTAACATAGTTTGCAAATGACAAAATACAATACAATAATATCAAAGTTCAACATAATATATATACTTAGGGTTAATTAGATAATTTCACATATATATACTTAGGGACTAAAAACACTGACGGAAAAAACTTCAGGGACTAAAAAGTGTGAAAAATATCTTCAGGGACTAAAAACAAAATTCGACGAAACTATAGGGACCAAAAACATATTTAACCCTTTAAAATATAAACAAGGTTGTTTTCAATGTAAAATTTACTTTTTTGGGTTCCATAACAACTAGTTCTCCAAAACACTAGTTAGCATGACACTAAAATTATTCAAGAAGTCTTCTCTCTTAAACTAAACCCTCCATTTCTATGAGAAAAATCTTTTGATAATTTGAAGTTTAACAACATATGAGAGTAAAGTTTGACTAATAATTATTTTAGACACAAATAGAACTTAGATTTTTACGAACAATTCATTTTTAGTTGAAGTTTACTAATTAATCATTTGAACTATATAATTATCTTTTTTGGTCAAGTAGTCTAGTAGCTAGAATTTTACTTTTTATAGTGAATAAGTAAAAGTACCAGGATCTCGAAAATAATCTTTACATAATATACGCAATGTATCTGCTAATTGCAAGGTTGTCAAACTCGAGTTTTTACTTCAACTCACTTTAACTAAGTGAAATCGAATCGTAAACTCGACTCGTAAATTCGTACAAGTTTACCTCATAATAAAATAAGATTAAAATTATTATACAAATGGTATATTAATTTACTTATATAATACTAAATCAACATAATAAAGTGTCGTGCTTATAAACATGTAATCAAACAACTTAAATTATCCCACCAAATCAAAAAAAACATATAAAAAAATTGCTCAAAAGCAAAGAGTTTAATAAGTTTTTAAAGTTATTAAAATTTAAAACAAACTAAAAAATAAATTAGTTAATTTCTTCAAAATTGGGTAAAATTAATTGGGTAGAAATGAGTTACTACGAGTTAACTCGTCCAAAATCGATTTTTTTTTTCACGATTTTACTAAAAAATGAGTTTACCACCGATTTAACTCGATTTTCAAACCTAAAAACGTAAAATCAAACGATTTTACGTGTTAACACACGATTTTAACAACAATGGCTAATTGAGTTATGTTCCATACAATCACTTCACTCATTTAGAAGGTAGAGTCCTTCTTATAGCACCCCTGAGATGCATGCGCGCCCCCTGATATTTCGAATCTACCCATGTCGCTACTTAGAAAGCGAGTGTAAATAGCAAAAATTGGGGGTAAACGAGTTCGCTTTCTAGGATGCGAACCTTATAAAAATGTCTGCGTCCCCTGGAATGAAAAAAGAGTTTGCTTTCTAGATAGCAAGCTGCAGCTGAGTTCGCTTTTTGGATAGCAAACTCCAGCTGAGTTTGCTTTATAGAATGTGAACTCATTTTTTCATGATTTTTTTCATTATAGGGGGTCATATGTTGGGTTTAAGCTAAAAATATTGCAACTCGCTATTTAGAGTGCAAAAAAGTGCTCGCTAACTAGAAAGCGAGAGGGTTACTTTGGTCATTTCAGGAGGTAACAAAGGATTTTCAGCGGCGCGAAAAGTAGGATTCCAGAAGGTATCCACTTATTTGTTGTCTTGGATGAGAAAAGCCCAACATCAGAAACTGTAAATAGAATCTAACTCGTTGGACTATAAATCTGGAAGCCTGGGAAACGACTTTTTGCACCCTCTTTTTCCACAACTCATGAATTTTTGGACTAAAATTTATGTGAAAGTAAACATTTGAACTGTAAAATTAAAATGGGTGCGAAAAAAATACATTAAACCTTTGTAGAAATACATGTACTTATTAAATAATTGTCTAGTCAACGCATTTTAGTCAAAATTTTCTAAATAATCGTCTAATGTCTAAGAAACTAGTATAGGTCAATTCTAACATGAAAGAGTGAATGGAGTGGTGCATGGTGCATAAGTCCCGATTAACATTATAAGTTTGTAATGAATATGAATTTTACAAAATTCATCGTTGGATTGAAAGATTATATCATATATATCATCCATAATATTTTTAGAGAAATACTTTTTTGAAAAATTTAAAATCATTTTATATATTATTGAAAGTCATCAAGATTAACGGTTTATATGTTATAAACTTTCAATATAACGGTGGATTTTATGAAATTCGTATTCATTATAGAGTTATTGACAAGTGGTGCACCACTTGTCCAACTCTTTCATTTTAGCCAAAGTCACTGGTATATAATTTGCAACATCAATTTTTTCCATAGTCAATTTTATGTTATCATTTCGAGAGTTATTTTAAAGAATGTGTTAAAGATATTGTTGATCAATGTTAATGAAGAAGATGCTAAGCTAAAGTCAAATGTGATATATGAATAAGTTTTTTAAAATATATAAACACATTTAATATTTATATCAAATTTAGATAATTTCTACTAGTACTATTATTTTGATAATAATACCTATTATATTAATTTTATATTTACTGCATATACAAATAATTTTTTAACTTTATAGTATAAAACAACTCATATAACACCTACTCGCACCGATAAGCGTCTAGTGTTTACTAAAATTAAATTACCTCAGAGCTAATATAAACGCTGGACCGGGAGTAAATGTAAAGGGTGTATTTAGCAAAAGCTCAAACATTATTTGATGATCCATACAACGGCCCAATACATATGCAAATAGTCAAGCCCAACTTCGCATAAAGGCGAGACATCTACCTCTTATGGTGAGACACGATCGAAAGGGCGAGATACCCACGATCACATGATCACATGATCCTTCACTATAACTGTTATTTTCTCCACTATTTATCGCATTTACCTCCATCTTCCGTACGACTAGAAGCATTATTTAGAAGAAACCATTATATTCAACCACGTTCCCCATGATCACCTTGCAAATAGGCATGTGATCAAATGTATAGAAGGAACGTGAGATTGGTCAAAGAAGAAAAAGGGCGGGAAGAAGTCTCTCCCTGTGTACCCTATAAATACTTGTAACATTGATGAAAAAAAGGACGGACAACGAAGGAATTTTCATAATAGATTGATTATCTTGTTTTATCGATAGTTCAATTTACTTACTGTTCATACCCCATTTATTTATTCACCAGAACAAACCCTAACTCACAAGATCAAACCAAAGACACTCACATGTACAATACAATCTCAAAGATAGGAACGAAATCACATAGAAGAGATTGAGGGCACTTGCCTGCACAAAGATTTGAGGAGTTTTTTTATAGTATGTATTTTTTTGTGGTTGCAGCGGTAGATGAAATGACAAAGTTATTGGAAACTCACACACATAAAGTTGAGTGACCAGAGATCGAACTCCGGTCATGGCGTCCGACACTAGCAATTTCGGTATTTCTACCATTTTATAGAATGTATTTATGTGTTGCCAAACAATAATTATTTAGAAAAATGCACATTATTTACTTATAATTTACCTATTTAAAAAAAATGCACATTATTCTTTTATTTTGTTTTAAAATTTTTCTTTTATTTTTTTTTTTAACGTAAATTTTTCTTTTATGTGTGTCTAAATACATTTTATTTTATCTATGTAAGAATGAATGCCTTGCAATTGCATTGACACTTTTACTAGCTAGACCACATTCGTTTATCATCCAATAGAAAGTTGCTACGTGAGTCTAAAACTTGTACTCTTGTCCATCCACTCACTACACACAAGTACATAACACATGTGCTACATTTTTTAAAGAAAAATGCTAATCCATTTGGCACCAGTTAATTAAGAAATTAAATATGATAAATAGATTTTGGAAATTGTGCATTATATTTTTTAAATTATAAAAAAATATTTGTTCTAATGTGAAATTTACTTCATTTTGACTTTCTTAATTAGTGTTCCAAAACACTAGTTAGCATGACCCTTTTTTAAAGGAAAATGCTAATGAGTGCCTTCGGATACTCTTTATGATCTTTAATAGTAAATTTTTATAGAATTTTTATGAAAATGTATAAATCCGAGTTGGATGAAAAAAATTTATGTTATCGCATAAAGCTGAGTTGGAAGGTTTATATAGGATTTATGAGGCAAAACATGATTATTTACACTCTTCACCTCCTCCTCCGGTTTAACTTAACATTAAATGTCTACATAAATACCTTTTAGCGAAGTTGGATGAAAAAAAAATAATGCATATATTTAATAAATTAAATTAAGAACCAATTTGTTACAATTTTTTTAAAGGACCGTAAAATACATTTGACATAATTTTTATGATGTTAGGAGATTTATTAATCAAACGGTAAAAATAAACTTTTACATAATGAAAACTTTATCTCAATTGTGCATAATAGCTAGGGTGGAAATATGTCAGACAACTTCTTAGAATCTATGGTCTAGCCTACATAGGTCAAAGCCAAACAAGACTATTTTTTCAAATAGAGCATTCCAAAACTATTTTATAAGCTTATTTAGACCATTAACAAATATTTTAGGCTTATTAGACCGATTTATTTAAGTAAATATGAATAATATTTTCATTACTATTATTATGATTATATATATATATATATATATATATATATATATATATATATATATATATATATATATATATATATATATATATATGGGGTTTGCTAACTTAGACCCACCTAAAAACATGAAGGTCTAAGTTAGCAAGGTGCACCTTTTCACTTTGGACAAAAAAACCATTCATATTTATTATTTAAACCTAGTAACTTGGGGGATAGTTTTGTAACTTTAATTTAAAATGTTCTTTAATTTGCACTCATTTTGCTAATTTACACACACTTTATTTTAAAAAGGGACACATTGCTTAACATGGAACACTTAATTTATCGGACAGAGGAAGTTGCTTGAAAGACACATGACTTTCCCACTTCAATTAAGTATTTTCTTTAATTAATTAAATGACATTAACATTACTACCCTTCTATTTATAACATGTTTGAGTAGTGATAATTGATTTTTTTGTCCAAAGTGAAAAGGTGCACCTTGTTAACTTAGACCTTCATGTTTTTAGGTGGGTCTAAGTTAGCAAACCCATATATATATATATATATATATATATATATATATATATATATATATAAACTTTGTACATTGATTAAATTATAAATCTATTAACTGTTTTAGTAATTTAAATTTATTAATCTACATTAACTTTTCAACATATAAAAGTATCATTATAAACTAGAATTGAAATATTATGTCATAAATAGTCAAGTTTTCTAAAATATCATGATAAATGTCAAAAGAGAGTTTCATCTCATCGATCTATTAGTATATTTTCAAACATAATATAATCACTTGTTTAAATATATTCATATGAAATGAGTTTTTAGACAGAATGACAGACTATATTAAACTTTCAAAAGATCAAACTCAAGCCTAAAAAATAAACATATAACAGGCTACGGATCAAACTCAACCTCTGTTTGATAAGACCAGATTTTGAGCTTATAGCTTATAAGCTCATATGACCAAAAAATACTAGTTTAGTAAAAGTTTTCCAAAAAGAGCTTATAGCTTATTTTACTAGCTGATAGCTTATTTTTTAAACGTTAAGTAGCTTATGAGCTTATAACTTAACACTTTTCTTCAAATTTTACCCCGCCATTTTACTTGAAAAAATAAATATTAATTTAACATATCGTTTTTATGTCATTTCATATTTATAAGATAGTTCAACTGTTAATTTTATCAAAAATAACAAATTCAACGGGCTAACTTATTCGCTATAAACTAACTTATAAACTATTCGCTATAAATTCATCCACTATAATCTAACTTATCAATTATCCATTATTTTTTACCAAACAAAGTCTCAAACATTCAATATTTACACAGACCAAATTCAAGTTTCACAAATTTCGGCCTAGTCTATTTCCACTCCTCCGACAAAGTCGTAAATATATTAGTAGTGTAAAAGAAAAGAGTTAGAGGAGTATGAGCTGTGTAATACAAGTACTGGCCCCCACCACCCATGTGCTTTCTTCCTGTCTCCACCACTTCCTGTTTCAAACTCAATCATTACATTACTCTCACTCACTCCTCCTCCTCCTTCTACCTTCTATTCCTCTTCTCTCTTCTTCAACAATCACAAACCCAAAAATAAAACCCTCATTTCCAACACCAATAAAATAATATTTAATCTATCTCCAAATTTATTTCACATGTCTAACTGCAAGGAAACAACTTCAACTACAACTACAACTAACGCCGTCGAACTTACAACAAACCAAACCGTTAAAAAACCGCCGTCAAAAGACCGTCACAGCAAAGTTGACGGACGTGGAAGAAGAATACGTATGCCAATAATATGCGCCGCACGTGTTTTCCAGTTAACACGTGAGTTAGGTCATAAATCCGACGGTCAAACTATCGAATGGCTTCTCCGTCAAGCTGAACCGTCGATTATCGCCGCTACCGGTACCGGAACAACTCCTGCTTCATTTTCTTCTCTTTCTGAGCATAAACCTTTTCTTCCTCCTTCTCCTTTCATTCTCGGTAAACGGTTAAGGTCTGAACATGATGAAGCTGTTTCTATTGCTGCACCAACTGCTCCGCCGGGGATATGGCGGCCGGATTTTGCTCAGCTTTGGAGTTTTGCTGCTGCTGCTCAACCTCCGCCGGAAGTTCTTTCAATTTCTCCGCATCAGCAACAACATCAGCATAATTCGTTGTTTCATCATCAACAACAGCAGAATCAACATCATCAGCATCAACATCAACAACAAGGTTCTATGGGAGAAGCTTCGGCGGCGAGGTTAGGGAATTATCTTCCTGGACATTTGAATTTGCTGGCTTCGTTGTCTGGTGGTAATGGTAATTCTGGCCGCGGTGACGATGAGGATCGTTGATTGGTGAAGAGTTGCGGTCGTGATGTTCGCTGTTCATGTTTTTAGTATAAATATAGATATATGAATTATGATTATGATGTGTGTGTGTGTTTGATTTTGTGGCTATGGTTTTGTAATTTTTGTTGTTATGTGTGTGGAAAAGTAGAAGATTCTTAGTCAATTTTTAGGGTTAGGTTATTGTTTATTTTGGAGTGGAAAAGTCTTTGAAGTCCTTGAATTGAGGAATTCAATTAGAATTAGGGTTTTCCTAGGTGGGAAAACTGATTAGGTTTTTGGAAAATGGTGAATTATTTGTTTAGAATTTAGATTATGTAGGTCTTTGTTGGAGGAAGGAAAATGGAAGCATGGAATTGAATTGAAGCGAAGCTTGATTGGTATGAAAATGCGAACGAAATGGAATGTAAAGAGTCAGAGAGTGCTTGAAATTGAATGAAGATCGAACTCGGAGTGAGGAGTTGAGTTGAGTTGCTGCTTCTCTTGCATCTTTCATGGTTGGTTTTGAATTTTAATGACTTTTACTTTTGTAAGTGAGAGTACAAGTTTAGTTTTTCATATCATGGGAGTATCAGGTTCGAACTCCGGTCTCTGCATATTACATGCAATGTTCCTGCCAACTGAGCTATGGTCACAGGGACAGTAATGTGTATCTCTATCTGATGATCAAATTGTTTCTCCAATTTTATTGAATTATCACTATTTTCAGAATTTCATGCTTCTTGGCTGCCAATTCAGCATGATTGAAGGGATTGGGGTCCATTTGATGTGGCCATCGTAGTAGGAATGTAGCATAGCTGCTGGTGAGCTGTGCCTTACTTTGTTCTTCACTTTCACTTTTTTGATGCTTTTAGTTTGTTTGAGAGAGAACTAGTACCTGAAAAACATGGACTACTAGTTCTACTACTCTGTAAGAACTCTGTTTTGAGATTTTTATCAGCAATTCTTATCCATTTGTTAGATTGATTGATCAGTGTGACTGAGAATAATAATGTGTTTTCTTCTATGTAATTTTATTGTTGTGGGGTGTTAGTGAAGTTAATAAAAACCCATTTGTTTCTTTATTTCTTTATATCTTAAATTAATACTGATGCTGCCTTTTTCCTCTTATGTATATGATTTATGAATGTATTATAAATTCATTCTGCTAATAGGCATTTCATATTCCAAATTGAATAGTTCATTCAACAGTGTGCTTTCTGCTGTACTTATAGTAACTTTAGGCCTTTTTGTGGGGGTCATTACCACAAAGCAGATTTGCCGTCGAAATGTTTCCCACAGTTTTGTCACATTTTTAATTTAGTGCCGTCCAATCTAAAATATGTGGTTGAGATCATTTTTAAGTGATTTATAACTTCATTAATCCGAACCATCCTATCAATAATTAACGTCCAAAATTGAAAACAGCGTGAAAACTTTGTGCTTATTTACTGTAGCACATCTCAATCCGTCATTACATGGTAGTTTGTAATTGTACAGGTTTGGTATATCCTGTGTTCAAATATGTAATGTAATCATGTTCATACCTGGTATTGTTACTATTTTTAACATTTCACCCTTGTTTAAAACAAATTGTGAGTGCATCAAATTCAACAAAATCAATCTGGGTCTTTGTGCTGATTGATACATCATACAAGAACTCAAATTTGGTTGATATTAATGACTTGTCTACTGTGGTTGTTGTAATAGCTTTTATTGTCACACCCTTTGAAACAACCATGTGCTTCTCATAAAAGTTTTAAATAAAAGTCTGCATCCGCGACAACAATTTAAATTATTGGTATCAAAGTTTTTTTATAATGGACCACAATGCGGTTACAATTGAGACCGCGTCAATTGTTACCCTAACTGCGACTTTAAAAGGTTATCCTTAACCGCGTCTCTCAACTTCCCGGCGATACTATTTCTGCTAACTAATAGTGGAAAGAAATATCTGCTGAAGTATTGATGCTGAAGCTAAAATGAAAGGAATTTATTTCCTCAATCTTTTGTGAAATAATCTCAAAAATCTTATTTGGTTTTTTTCACTTCTTGTGGTGTGTGTGTCCCACAGTGTGTAATTGGGAAACCAGAAGGAAGTTGAGTTGCTGACCTAACAACCACACATAATAATTTAATTAATTTTGTAGTATTCTGGTGATGGATTATTGGTGGGGTAGTAACAAAATTTGCTATTTGCTGACAGGATTTTAAACAGAGTACGGAAAAGGGTCAGAGGTCTGTTTCCAATTATTGATGGGTCCTTTAACTACACAACGTGGTTAAGTTAGTGGTAAAAAAATATCATTCTATGATTTGAGGGCCATGTTTAAACAAGATGAGGATGTCTTTCAAATCTCTTGTTTGAAAAATGGTAAGTAAAAATAGGTGTTTTTATTGTCCTCTATTGGAGCATCTTTTATAGGATCAATGGTAGTCAAGTCGAGTTTATTTATCATGTGAGGGGTCTGGGTCCAATAGATTTGGTTTAGTGATGAGCAGTTTGGATAGTATGTATGAAGTTATTGTTTCGACCATCTGCTCCATTGTAAACCAAAAAAAGGCCGAATTTATTTATCATGTGTTTGGAAGGAAGCTTACAAACCATGAACGGCCGTACTAAATCTACAAGATGAGTCCACTGGCATGGATAAAACACGACTTAGTCTAGGGTGGCAGAGTAAGGTGGGTCTCCCACCATGCATGACTTGATTTTTAATAAAAATTCAGAAACCGTTAATTTTGATGAAAAATTTAAATAACATGAAGAGTAAATTTCAACTTCAAAATTGATTATTCATTATAATATGGTAGAACATATTATTGAACTTAGTGGAATACATGAGAACATTGAGGAGATAGCATTACAAGTTCAACTTGTTTCTCCTTATTTCATCGATTGAGAAATATTTTTTTGACAACAGGGATTTGGGACATAACTATTTTTTCCTCTAAAAGTTTAGAAGAAATAATGTTTGAATAGTTTCAAGTGCATCAAAATTTCATTACTTATTGCACAATGCTGCAATTTATTTATCCATCCATTCACTTTCCTCAATCTTCCCTTGTAGTCATTGTTTCTGTTTTTCCTATTTATCATAGCCAATTCCTTAACAAATTCATGGAACAGTCTTTGTATTGTCATAAGCACCAGTAACAACATGCTCTGGAACATATTTGGTCCAAAACCAATGTGACTTCCACACTCTGTTCATTTCTTCAATTGGAACGTTCTTCGTCTCGGGTAAGAGCATGAAAATGAAAATGGTCATGATGGCCACCCAACCCGCGAAGAAAAAGAAGAGGCCGAACTTCAAGTGACAAAGCATGGTTAGGAAGACTTGAGCAATAAGAAATGTGAAGAGCATGTTCACCATAACATTTATAGCTTGACCTGCTGGTCGAACCTCAAGAGCGCATATTTCACTAGGTACCAACCAACCCAATGGTCCCCAAGACCATGCAAATGCCGCAACATATGCACAAATAAATAATAAGAGGAGGTCAGCTTCGCCTTTGGAAAAGGATCCTTGGCCGGTCAATCCAAACTTTGACGCAATCATGATTCCAATAATAACCTACAACCATAGATTATTACTGTAATTATTAACTTGAGTCATAATGTATTGAAATTCAAAAGTAATAGACGTATTTCACCTGACAAATAAACATTTGTGAGCCACCCTCGAGAAATAATAACCTTCTTCCAAATTTGTCTACCGTGAAGACAGAAACAAGTGTGGCAATAACATTGACACCACCACTAATAACTGCAGACATGAGGGAAGCATCATCACCAAAACCTAAGATTTTGAAAAGGACAGGAGCGTAAAACATGATAACATTAATGCCGGTAAGTTGTTGGAAGAATGGAATGAAAGAGACGAAAGTGAGCTGAGGTCTATATTCTGGTTGAGTAATGTTCTTCCATGGATGCTCCACCTTACTAGCTTCCTCACTAGCATCAACAAGATCTTGATATTCCTCATCAATGTTTTCGGTGCCACGAATCCTCTTCAACATTGTCTTTGCCCTTTCATGGTCGCCTCTTTCGATCAAGGAATTTGGTGTTTCTTCTAAACAAAGAGATCCTATGCACAAAAGAATTGCTGGCACTGCTCCAACACCCAAAGAGACTCTCCATCCATTTTTATGCTTGGCAGTGGCATAATTAATAAGATTTGCCATTAGAATACCAATAGTAATCATCATTTGGAAACCAATGTTAAGCGCTCCTCTAATTTTTGCTGGAGCCATTTCAGACAAATACATCGGTACCGACTATTTAGACAATAGATAATAAAGATTAAAGTTAGTTAAGTAAAAATAATATTAACAAGTTTAAAATAATATAAGCAACTTACACTACCAAAAACATTTAGTATAGCAATAGAAATTACCGAAGAAAATATATACAATTTTATATTTTTTTGCTGCCTCAATTTTCATCAATACTTAAATTATTTTCTTGAAGTGTTAGAATCATTCTTACCTGATTACAAAATCCTACACCAAATCCTAGAAGTAGACGACCAATGATTAGCATTCCAATGTTAACCGCGAATCCATTTAGTAATGCACCAATTAAGAAAAACAAGCCACCAAGAAACATTGACGTCTTGCGTCCCCACATTCTTGTGATTGTGGCAGCAAAGAAAGAAGCTACCAATGCTGCAAGGTATAGGGAAGATGTGAATAGCGTTAGAAGTTGATCATCAAATTTACAATATTGACTCGTTTCATGTGTTTCATCTTTCATTCTTTTATACACGGACGGAAAGAATTTGATCAAAAATTCATCCATAGAAGTCACTCCTCCTGTAATACCAAGATCATAACCGAAAAGAAGACCTCCCATTGCAGCTACAAAACATGTAATCAACACAAATGCAGTTACATGCCCTTCATATTGCTTTACACCCCTAGGATCAACAAATTCTCCACCTGCCATATTTATTGATTTTTTTTTCAATAAATTACTACAAATTAAGAAATAAACACTACTACCACTTTATTAATTTCTGCTTCTTATTGTTTCCTTTTTTGTCACTTAATATTGTAGTGATGTAGTTTTCTACTTTAATAGGTAGAAGCAAATGGATTTTGAACGGTTAAAAAAAAGGTCAAAACAAATAACTAAAAATAGTTTATGATTGTCACTTATCCACTAGCTATAGCTATTTCTTTGTTAATTTGAGCGATGTGCATTAATGAATGCAATTTAGTTTGCTATAATTTTTTTGGTTCATTCCTTCTCCCAATTCTTCTCATATAACATCAGTTGATCATTATTCCTATTGCATAAAGAATATGAAAAGAATTATGTTCCTTTTACTATAAGTGATCATTTTATTAATCATTTTATATACTCACGGTCGAATTATGAATTACTGGGTCTCCTTCTCCTGGAAACCAGAAGATTAATAAAAAAAATCATTTTATTAATAGTTGTCCAAACCCAGCATGATGCATGCAAATTAAATATGTATAGGTTTTTATAATATTTTTAATAAATAAATTAAATTTCTATTAGCTCTTGTTTTTGTTTATTAGCAATAAATCAAGAGAATTAGAAAAAACGAGTGGAATTGATGTATATTAAGGTGCCTTGAAATCCAAAATTTGCTTTATGACAGTGGTATATTTAGAGAAACCAAAAATATATTTAACCTATAATTTTACGTCTACCCACGATTTTATAAAATTATTGATTTTTCAATATTTGAAACTCAACTATAGTAATAAACTAATAGTGTGAATGTATACTCATGCATGTACAAAGAAAGAGGAACTAGTAAATAAATTTCAACAAATTCATCCAGAAACAAGTTGTGTTATTAAAAAGAACATTGTCATTGCTACAAAATACAAATATTCAACTCGTAGAAGATCTTGGTTTTAACTTTCACTCCATCGTTTCAAACTGTAGAGATTTGCTAGTTTGAATTTTCCACTTTCTATAATCACCAACCATTAGAGTTTGTTTTGAATATGTTGGGTTTAATTTCTTGATTCTAGTCATTCTCAGTTGATAGAGACATTGTATTATATATGCAGGGGGCCGGAGTTCAAACTTCGGTCATTCCACTTATCCATCTTAAAAAGGTGGAATTTCTAACCACTAAACTATTTAACAAAAAAAATCTTAAAAGGTTCGCCACAAAAACTATTTTGAAAAAGGAAAAAAAATCATCTCTTCATACACGTTGAATCCTTATGATGAAACAGTGTAAAGCAAATTTTTCATTTGGGGAGAACATGTAAATGAGGAACAATTTTTTATGAAACTTATTAGCTTTCTGGCAAATTTCAATTTATCACATTCACTTTCCTAAGAACCCTAAACCCTAAGCGAGAAGAGAGACATTGAGGAGAATATTTCAATTTAGCATATGTGTTGATCATTGATGACCTATGAAGTCCCTATACTCTAAAAATGGCAAAGTACCGTGTCCGATACTGATACTCGTTCGATACTCTCCGATACTCGTATCAGAGAGCATCAGACAATTAATATTATTTTTTTAAGGAAAAAATTACAGATACGTGTCGGATGCTTCTCCAATACGCGTATCAGAGAAGTATCAGACAACTAATGTTCTTTGATGATAGAATTGAAGGACATCATACTGATATAATCTGTGTTTCCTCTTAAATAGTGAATGTTAGAGGATGATGTTCTTTGTGTGGTACTTATGATGTTTTTTTTTATAGTACTAGTTATGTTATTTTTGGGTAATACTTACTTAACTTAAGATATGTAATCATTACTTGTTTGCTCAGTATGTAATCGTCAATTGTGTGCTCAGTTTGTGTCATTTAAATGTTAATTTATTATCATTATCGATTTTTATGTTTATATATTGTGCATTTATATATTTAATTTTTAAATAACGTATCACGGCAGTATTGTATCGGGGGTTTTGAAAAAAAATTCGTATCGCCATATTGGTATCGTGTCACGTATCGGGACTTCATAGTTGATGACATAGGTGTGGCAAAAAGAAGAAAAAAAAAACGGGGCGATGATAATAATCATGGTCCACTATAGTGACCCGAAAATGCTTAAATGAGATAATATTGAGATAACAGGGAGATTTTTTTACTTGACCAAGGTTTTTAAGTAGCGTTGGTTGGCTTAGACATGCAGTAACGCTAAAACTCTTAAAGAAAATTTATCATCCATTTGAGTTTCACATGGTTCGAGATATTATTGTTTGCAGTACGTAGCGCGCAGATGATACCCCAACTCTCTCGCTTGTGTGCGTGAGTTTATGATGGCTTTGTATCTGTCTATGTACCAAAAAATAAAAAAGCTAATAGTTATAAGACGCGACAAACGTCTTTAAACTTAATTACTTTGGTTCTTTATATGGTAAGAGATTGGCTAATTACATTAGTTCAAACCCATTTGAGTATTTTATTTCATTCTTTTTAATTTCTTACAAAAAGAATATATTACTCCATCCATATCACAATATAAGTCACTCTGACACTTTTACGTATATTAAAAAATGTAATTAATATTGTATGTAAAAAAGAAATTATGAGTTGATTTACAAAATTGTCCTTCATTTATGGTATGGAAAAAATAAATTGAAGAATTGAAAGAAGAGAGAGTAATAAATAGCTAAGAGTATAATGAAAAAAATAGCATTAAATTGTTCATTGATAATGTAAAACGACTTATAATTTGGTACAAATTTTTTTCTCAAGCGACTTATAATTTGGTACGGATGTAGTAATAAATACTTTCATCAAATTTTTACAACAAAATAAATAATTATTAAAACAATAATTACATACATAGGCCAATTTTAATATGGAAGACTTCATCAAGTCGAGTGAAAGATAACGCAGAGTTAGTGCGGGTTTGAATTCTCTTAATATTCATTAATTTCAAAATGAAATAGTAATCTATACTATATACTAAAGCAAGCTTTTTATCAAAAAAAAAAAAAGCAAGCTTTGAATTGCTGATGTGGCATCTCTACAAAACTCTTTTGCTTATGTGTCATATCTACAAAACTCAAGTTTTTTCTCTATATTGAGTGCATTCCTTAATTTGTTCTCTTTACCTACTAATTAATTGAATCCTTCACCTACTAATTAATTGAATAATGGAGCATTATCATACAAAAAATGTTATGAAAGGTGAAAGATCACCTCTTTTAGTGTGTTTGTTTTATGTACTTATGTTTCTTAACATTTCAATCCCTTTATGTACAATCACTCCTCATATATATATATGGACATGTGAATTTTCTATTTGAATCTTGAAAGGGTTATTAGTGTTGTTGTAGAAGAATGGTAATTTTCTAAGATTTAGTGATTTTATTTTGTCTTTTTTCCCCCTTCTTCTCCATGTTCAATGAGTGAGATCATTGTTGTAGTGCATATGTATACACACTCTCATGTTTTCTTCACATATTATATATATGTCATCTTTACAAAACTCCATGTTTCCTTATACATATTGTATAGCACTCCTGTATATGTTTCCTTGACATTGTAATTCTTCATTAACTTTTATAATTCCATTTATCATTATATCAATTCATGCACCTTATGGAACTATTGATTTATTGAGTGTGAAGCTACTATAATGAAGTAGACAAAGTGAATCATGTTAAAATTTTATGTGTTTATGATTACAACATTTCAAAATTCTCTTACCCTTTGATCTTTTCATACAGGTGCTTGAACATCGCAAAAATCATTTTTTTTTTCCAGATTTGTGATCTCACATTGTGCTTGGGTCTTTTTTAGATTCTACAAGCCGGTGAGACTATTGTAGTGCATTGTTTTTCACTTTCAGTATCTTAATTGCTTATACGGTTTAATTAGTATCTTATATATTGTTCACTTAAAAAAATTAGCATTTTATATATTGTGTATACTTATATGTATATTACAGATGGTGTTGTAGATCGCGTCATAAAAATTGTCCTGGAGGAGCAAAAACTATGTTGGAGCACAAATAAAATGTTGGGAATAAAGGTAAGATCAATTGTTCATAATTTTTGTTCATAATTTCAGTTAGAGGTTGAAGCTGCAATCAATTTGAAAACAGATTATTCTTAATTAGTGGGATCTTTAGTAAGTTGTCATGAAATTAAGAAAAATTGTACTTATAAAAATGGTTATTGTTGGTGGATCTTTAGTAATTCCATTTTTTTATATATGTTGTGCAACACAGGGTATGGTGATGGTTCTTTATGGTGTAGATCGGAAAGTAATTGTATGTGTTGAATCATGAATTGAAATCATAAAGATTGTGTATGTCAGAGCATATTAGATGATATTGGTTTTATGAAGTAACTCTCTTGGTTTGTGAATTTATATATACACTAAAAATTCTTCTACTGTTTCCTTTGTTCGGTTACTATTTTTTTCCTATTTTTTTTTGGTCAAATTTTCCCTGTTCTTTAACTATGTCTATTCAATCATTCATTGTATTAATGCAAAATTTTAATTAATAAATTGGTTAGCTACAATTTTTATTAATTACTATTGTGTCATATTGCTTTTTCTAAAAAATTGCTTTATCCACACCAACTTTAAATTATATATAATTTTCTATTCCTTAAATATCACTATTCATGATCATTTTTTTCAATTTACCATGTATCACTAACCTTGAATTTTATGTCCATTATTTTCCCTGTTTCTTTTTATTATTATTATTATTATTATCATTATTATTATTATTATTGTTATTATTATTATGTAATTTGTTGTATTTGTCATCTAATCTTTCAATGTGAATTTATGTCACTATATAAATCACAAGTTGCATCTAAACTTCTAAAGTCATGAAGCGGTCAATGCTAAGGATATAGAACCAAGTAAGAAAGAGGGAATGTGAGAATTGAGCAAGAGAAAAGAAGATAACGAAGATAAAGAGGAAGAGAAGAGAAGTTTCATAAAGAATATTGTTTTAAATTAATTAAATAATAGACAAAAAATTAAAAGCAGTTTTAAGAGCTAAAGAAAATACTTAATGTTATTTTTGTTTATCTGAATGTCACGCTAACTTTTATGATCTATCTATTATGACTTTTAAAAATTCTAAATATTTGTTGTTTATTTATAAAAGTGAAGAATTTTTAAAAGTAACCTACACTACATTTAATCATGCTTAAACAACTATATATGTTTTAACTTTGAAGTACTATTTTTTTTAATTCCTTAACTCTTATTCTTTAATTATGATATTACTCTTTTTGCAACAACCGTTGAACTATTATTTTTTCATATTCCTTAACTCTTATTCCATAGTTAGTGCGACATTCAAATAAATAAAAATAACAGTTTCTACGTAAAAAATAAAAAAAAACAAATTTAAAAGCAGCTTTAAGAGCTAATAAAAGTACATAATGCTATTTTTGTTTATCTGAATGTCTTGCAAACTTTTATCATCTATCCACAGTTAAATCTATATAGTTGTTTAAGCATGATTACCTGTTGTGTATGTTACTTTTAAAATTTCTTCACTTTTATAAATAAACAGTAAACATTCAAAAAATTTAAAAGTCTTTAAATTTGATAAAATAAAATAATAATAATAATAAACACGTTGGACCAAATAATTGTATAAGTGCATTCTAAAAAACCCGTGCAACGCACGGGTTATCCACCTAGTATATTTAAATGACAAAAGACAAATTAGACAATTTCTAAATCGAATTGCCACGTATATTCATACTATTATACGATAAATAAATATATAAATAAATAAATAAATAACGAAGTGTTTTTGGGTAAAAAAAATAACTAAGTGTTTTTTCTTTAAGTCTTTAAAATTTACATGCTTTCAGAAAAAATAAAATATATTTCTACTAACTCACAAAATGTAAAAATATCGAAGTTAAAGTGCAAGTGTTTTCAAATTCTAAATAACATAAAAGAGTAATTTTCAACTTCAAAATTGATTATTCATTTAATATGGTAAAACATATTATTGAACATAGTACATGAGAACATTGAGGAGACAACTTTACAAGTTCAACTTGTTTCTCCTTATTTCAAAGATTGGGATTTGGGAAATATTTTTTTTTTGACAACAGGGATTTGGGACATAACTATTTTTTTTCATCAAAATTTCATACTTATTGCACAATGCTGCAATTTATTTATCCACCCATTCACTTTCCTCAATCTTCCCTTGTAGTCATTGTTTCTGTTTTTCCTATTTATCATAGCCAATTCCTTAACAAATTCATGGAACAGTCTTTGTATTGTCATAAGCACCAGTAACAACATGCTCTGGAACATATTTGGTCCAAAACCAATGTGCCTTCCACACTCTATTCATTTCTTCAATTGGAACATTCTTCGTCTCGGGTAAGAGCACGGCAATGAAAATGGTCATGATGGCCACCCAACCCGCGAAGAAAAAGAAGAGGCCGAACTTCAAGTGACAAAGCATGGTTAGGAAGACTTGAGCAATAAGAAATGTGAAGAGCATGTTCACCATAACATTTACAGCTTGACCTGCTGGTCGAACCTCAAGAGCGCATATTTCACTAGGCACCAACCAACCCAATGGTCCCCATGACCATGCAAATGCCGCAACATATGCACAAATAAAGAATAAAAGGAGGTCAGCTTCGCCTTTGGAAAAGGATCCTTGGCCAGTCACTCCAAACTTGGACGCGACCATGATTCCAATAATAACCTACAAGGGTAGATTAATTATTAATTTTTAGTCCTAATGTATTGAAATTCAAAAGTAATAGACGTGTCAATTTTCACCTGACAAATAAACATTTGTGAGCCACCCTCGAGAAATAATAACCTTCTTCCAAACTTGTCTACTGTGACTACAGAAACAAGTGTGGCAATAACATTGACACCACCACTAATAACCGCAGACATGAGGGAAGCATCATCACCAAAGCCTAAGATTTTGAAAAGGACAGGAGCGTAAAACATGATAACATTAATGCCGGTAAGTTGTTGGAAGAATGGAATGAAAGAGACGAAAGTGAGTTGAGGCCTATATTCTGGTTGAGTAATATTCTTCCATGGATGTTGCACCTTACTAGCTTCCTCACTAGCATCAACAAGATCTTGATATTCCTCAGAAATGTTTTCGGTGCCACGGATCCTCTTCAACATTGTCTTTGCCCTTTCATGGTCGCCTCTTTCGATCAAGGAATTTGGTGTTTCTTCTAAACAAAGAGATCCTATGCATAAAAGAATTGCTGGCACTGCTCCAACACCCAAAGAGACTCTCCATCCATTTTTATGCTTGGCAGTGGCATAATTGATAAGATTTGCCATTAGAATACCAATTGTAATCATCATTTGGAAACCAATGTTGAGTGCTCCTCTAATTTTTGCGGGAGCCATTTCAGACAAATACAACGGTACCGACTATTTAGAAAAAATATAGTAAAGACTGAAGTTAGTCAAGTATATACACTATATACAATTTATATTTTTTGTTTCTTAAATTTTCATATCCTTTCACAAAGTATTAGAATCGTTCTTACCTGATTACAAAATCCTACACCAAATCCGAGAAGTAGACGACCAATAATCAACATTAAAATGTTAATAGCTAATCCATTTAGTAATGCACCAATAAAGAAAAATAAGCCACCAAGAAACATGGAGGTCTTGCGTCCCCACAATCTTGTTATTGTGGCGGCAAAGAAAGAAGCTACCAATGCTGCAAGGTATAGGGAAGATGTGAATAGCGTTAGAAGTTGATCATCAAATTTACAATATTGACTCGTTTCATGTGTTTCATCTTTCATTCTTTTATACACGGACGGAAAGAATTTGATCAAAAATTCATCCATAGAAGTCACTCCTCCTGTAATACCAAGATCATAACCGAAAAGAAGACCTCCCATTGCAGCTACAAAACATGTAATCAACACAAATGCAGTTACTTTTCCCTCATATTGCTTTATGCCCCTTGGATCAACAAAGCCTCCACCTGCCATATTTATTGATTTTTTTCAATAAATTACTACAAATTAAGAAGTAAAAACTACTATCACTTTGTTTATTTTTTTCTTCTCCTTATTTCCTTATTGTTACTGAATAATTTAGTGTTGTAGTTTTCTGCTTTAATAGGTAAAATCAATGGATTTTGGATGGTTAATAATGTACAATAACTAAAAATAGTTTATGATTTTCACTTATCCACTAACTAGCTACTTTCTCTGTTAATTTTAGTGATGTGCATTGATAAATGCTGCAAAGTAGGGATTCACTTAATTTTTACCTCACAAGTTCTATTAATCAGACTCAAGTTTATGGTCTCAATGCTTTGACCTTTTCCCATCAGTTTCCAATTTTCTCCCTCACACTGCATGCACTTTGTGACTTACAAATGTAATCCAGTGACTTGTCATAGGCTAATCAATATGACATAAAGTGCATTATAAGTTTTTGGCCATTTTCTATATTATATTTTGTGCTAAATATTTAATTATACAGTTTTTTCACAAATATATTAGTTTTTGCTTTTAGGTTTTGTCATGCATTAGAATATATTATATTTTCAAGTCTTATTTGGCTATCTTTCAATTTCAATGTCTTTATTATATTTTTTTGTGGTATTTATTTCTTATTAGTCTTTCACCAATATTATAGTACTAAAACAAATGCAAGTTTAAATATGGACAACTTTTACCATGTACCAATGTTTGAAAAATATTTCATACACCGATGACGATAGACGTTGTCTTTTGAAAGTAGATGTTAATAATCATCTTTATTTTCACGATTGAGATGATATATCGATATATAGTGAGTCGATAAAAATAAGGAAAAATAAATATGTATTTGTATTGAATCAACACCGATCAAACCACCACTTTATACATAAAGACGAAGAGGCCGAATAATATCATCAACAGATGTTAGAGTATCAGATAATTTTTAAATCTGATCCACAATGGACTACTTATAAAGGTGGTCCACTGTAGAACTCGCAAAATTTTCTAAAGGCCCATTTGGAGTGGTTGTGAGTTTTAAGTTTATTTGATTTTTTACTTATTTTCAAAACGATTTTTGCATAAAATTCAAAATAGAAAAAAATCATTTTTTGTTTTTGTTGTTAGTTTCTACTTTTACTTGACTCGTCTTCCTTCAAACTCATTGATCTTCATCCCTTTCCCTGCCACCACCATCCATATTTGCGTTATAATTGTACTAACGGCTAACACTGTCGCTGCCATTCCAGCAACAAAGCATTGTTGTAACAGCTTGGGCCCTACTCTTAGGCGATCCTAGCACTGCCACCTCACGATTTTCTCTACCTCACTCTCTAGTTGAATTTTTATCTTCCGTGAGAATCGAACCACATACCCTGTGGTTCAAGTACGTGTTCAATATATTCCGATGTATACAATTGTCGTTGTCGTTCTAATCATTGTCCCAATTGATCTTTTATTTCCTTTCCTACAATTGATTTTGGTTTTTGAAAATTTAAAACATAAAAAACTTGTAAATTACTGCATCTCACAAAAAACACTCAGCACGAATGAACTTGGCCAGAACCAATGTGACTTCCACACTTTATTCATTTCTTCAATTGGAACATTCTTTGTCCCGAGTAATAGCAAAGCTGTAAAAACAGTCATGATAACAACAAAGCCAACAAAAAGGAAGAAGATACCAAAAGTCAAATAGCAAAGCATGGTGAGAAATGTAAATACCAAATGGGTAATACAAATATACAAAGCCACACAAGTGGACCTGATCTTAGTTAATCCTAACAAATGAGCATCCATCAGACACAATCCAATGAATCCACATGCAAGCACGAAATCAAATTGCAAACAAAGATTATGTGTGAACATTTGCAAGCAACAACCAAAGTTCAAAAATTAGCTAATGATTCGACTGCCAACGCATAAACAAAATCACGATCCACAACTTTTTGCAAAGAACAACAAGCAAAAGGCCCTTTTGAACCAAACGACAACTGAATTCGACCGCCAACACAGTAGCAAAATTAGAGACCAATCATTTACTATGACCAATAGCAATCTCAAGGTCTTTTTTAGCCAACCAATCCCAAAAGGACTTAAACCGATAATAAAACCTCATAATTGCAGACACACACACGATGAACCTAGAACTAGAATTAATCAAACACGACAACCATGAGCCACAACAACCAAATTTAAAAATACCCTTACAGATTTCTAGAGATCGAACAAGTCACTGAGCTGCATCACAACCATAAATCCATAAAATAAACCACCAAAAACAACAAAACGAACCACCGTTTGTGAAAGATCCGACCAGGAACAAACTCTGGTGGCGAAGAAACAACGTAGATTCACAATGCAGCCACTACCATGAGCGAAAACACACACAAGGGAGGGTGGCACATATATGCTATAACTAATCGCGACGGCTCAATGCCAACGAGTGTGTAGCCCCAATTGGGGGTTGGATGGAGCGGTAATGTAGCTTCGCACCACCTGAAATCGAGGCAACGACAAATTTGAAAAATAAGGGTTAGTTAACAAAATACACATTTAGAATTATATGGATAATTCAAATAGAAACATTTGAATTATAGAATTTTAAATCTTCTAAAATTTCTAATTACTCCATTCAAACACAATAATTTAACCTAATACTATATAATATAATTAAATATATTTTTAGTCCTTATTAAATTACATTCTTTCAAGTTTAGTTCATATTAAATTTGAATGATAATTTTAGTTTTTCATAATATTCTAGTCCCAAAAAATAGTTCAATTTTAAAATAGTCTCAATAAAATACAAATAGGAATTAAAAAGAAATAATTTTTTTTTAAAGATTAAACTTAAACGTTAGATTTATCAAACGAAGCAAAAGTCTCTACCAGTAGGCAGTAGGGTGACATTCCCGCTCGAACGTCAGACAATCCAGATCCGGCCGGCCTTTGAGAGAACAGAACAGAAAAGAAGAAAACACCATTTTCAATTTCCATAATTTGAAATTCGAATCAAAGAAGAACAAAAAAAAGAATGAGCGGTGCAAGATTATGCACATTGCTCAAAGAATTAGGTTACGAAGGAACAAAATCAGGTTCAGATTCATTGGATCCAGATAGTTTCGAATGGCCTTTTCAATACGAAGATACTCGTCCTATTCTTCACTGGATCTGTTCCACTCTTCGTCCTTCTAATATTCTCTCTATTTCTGAACTCTCTCAGTGAGTTACGTTACTCTTTTCTTCGTTCGTTTGTTGTTATTACTGTTCACTCTCTCTCTGTTGATCTCTAACTTCGTTTTTTTTGTTTTTAGGTATGAACAATTCAAGCAGCAAGGTAAATTACTGGAAGGAGATGATTTGGATTTTGCTTTTGATAGCATTTCTGCTTTCTCCGATACTACTGATAATCAGGAAGCGCTTTTTGGACCTCATGAACCTCTCAATTTGAAGGATATCAAGTTAGTTTCTTGCTTAGTTAGTTACTCTCTCTATTTTAATTTGATTATTGTTTTGGGTTTGTTCTTGATGTTAATTTTGAATGGCGAATATGATGGTGAATTTTGTATCGAAGTATAATACCACCGGTTTATTAGTGTAATTTGATCTCTCCACTATATTAAGAAACACAAAAAATGAGTATAGACTAATTTCACTAAATTAGCCTTATTATTTATTTTGGTGCATTAGCTATAGAAAATGGGATATGCACCATCGGTGTAAAATAGTTTTACACTTACGTCCAATAAGAATATATAGCATTTGGTTTAGTAGCGTTTTAATTAGTTAGGGTTGTTCACATCAAGAGTCTAGTATCTCAGTGTGAGCAAGTAAAATTAACACTAATTTTAGGAAATGAAAATAGGAAACATTTTCACAAAGTAAACGGGGTCTTAGTTACTCCCTCCATTTCAATTTGATTCTTGTTTTCGGTTTGTTCTTGATGTTAGTTTTGACGCACCTCTATTACATATCGTTATAAATTTGCTGAGATGGTTTATATGATGGTGAATTTTGTAAAATTTGTATTCGAGTGTAATACCACAGTCTATCAGTGTAATTTGATCTCTTCTATGTATAAAAGAACAAAAAATGACTTAATTAGGAAAATAGTTTTACTAAATTAGCCTTATTAACTACTTTGGTGTATTAGTTAGAGAAAATGGGATATGCACCATTGGTGTAAACTAGTTTTACACTGACGTCCAATAAGAATATAGCATTTGGTTTGGTAGTTATTTTTAAAAAATAGTTATGCATCCATGGTAAGATGATGGGTTTTCATTGGACGATGGTGTAAAACTATTTTACCTCGTCAGTGCATACCAATTAAATATTGTTATAAATGCACTGTGAAATATAATGGACATGGAAACAACGTATTGTCTGTTTGAGGGCAGTGTTGGAAATAAAAATGTAATGTTGCATTGAAAAAGAATGATGGTTAATACGATTTTATTTTCTTTAATTTTAAAGTCACAGTCAATAGGAAATGGAGGGAGTAATTATACATACATTCATCATTTTACCTTGTAATTATGTTTCATCTTAGTTAGGGAATAACATTTGAAGAAATGTTGTCTTCAGGGAAGCAACTTTGGCTTATAAATCTGAAGCTGCTGATTTGCAAAGACAGCTAAGGCATCTTCAATCTCAGTTTGACATGCTTTCTAGCCAGGCGTCGACTTTGACACAAGGAAGGAGAGCGCGCGTTGGTGCGACTTCTGTTGTTAACGGACACCTTACAACAATTGATGATAGCCTTTCCGGAAGAAATTTACAGGTGCCTCTCAAATGTATTAATAGTTACATGTTACGGATGAATTGGTGTATTTTATCATGTTTGTCTTGTTGTGGCGATGAATTATTGTGTTTACTTGGTAAATAGTTTTGATGCTGAATTTGCATTTATAATGTTTTATTTATGGTTCAGTTTTTCTATATAGAAATGGTTCGCTTTGTAGCAAAGCAATCAATCCAAGAATATTTATATTTCACAGTGGATCATTTTCAGACTTGAGTAATGAAATGACCTGGACATCGTTATTATTAGAGATGTGAAAGAAATCTTTAAGTTCGAGCCCAACTTAATACCTATGTTGCTAATGTCATTACCTATTTTATCAAATACCAGTGATTTTTAGTTCATTTTATGTATTGTGGATTGTGTAGTCTGCATTTCAGTCTGGTTGGAGTATTGTCTCGTGTTGGTTAGTTTTTATTAACTTTCTTTTGTTGATTAGATGAATGCAGTTCTTGGAAGAATTGCTTCCACATCAGAGGAGTTGGCTCATTACCATTCAGGAGATGGTAATATTCCCTTTTCTCACTCCTCTCCGCTGTCTCTTTCTTGTTCTACTATTTTTAGAACGTTAATTTTCTTTCTCGTTAATTGTGTGCATACGTGATCTTCAAGTGACAACCTGAAATTTGTTGCCTAGATCTTATTGGAAGCTTTAATGTTCAACTATGTTAGGCAATGAGATATCAAATGATAATTTGATCGGTTCACATTCAGCTTTGGTTGTTTAAGTTGGGATACAAAGATATAAAGTCTACAAATTTGGTCAAATGATCAAATGGACAAGTCTACAAAGATATATGTTCTGAAATTCCATCTTGCTGAAAGTTTGCTTTTTAATAGTGAAGTTGTTGCTTAATACTTGTAATTGATCCCAATTAATGGAATAAGACTCGGTTGTTATTTTTGTTGCTGTTGTATTCTGGTACAGTATACTAATACTGCAGAGTTATAACATTGGACTCAAAAATAAAAATATAGTTACTGAACTGCATACATTCTGTAGTCCCAGAGGATGCAAAGGAAAACAGAAGTCTATGAGTCTAGCATTTGAAATAAATGAAGACTTTAAGGACTCCTTTTGGGATAAAATAGTGAGCGTTTTGGTTGCCAACTTAATACCTATGTATGCTTGAAACATATCTGACTGTTAATTTTATACATTTTAACTTGCATTTGCTGCTGCTTACTCGTGAGTTGTTTCCTTCCTCTATTTAATTCTTTTTATTTGTATTTTTAAAAAAGAATTGTTTTTCCATTGATTGCTGGCTGATTTCATCTATCTTCTGATGAATTTTGCTACTTTGAAATGCAGAAGATGGTATATATTTGGCATACTCAGACTTCAGCCAATTTTTGCTTGGAGACTCATCCTGTCTAAAAGAGCTAAATCAGTGGTTTGCTAAGCAACTAGACACAGTACGTGGATAAAACACTCTTTCTTCTTTATTTTCATTTCACTGTTTTTCTTATAAATAATAATTTCATGCAAAAACAAATAAATTATTATTATTGATTCTGTCAAATTAACAGTAGAATTATGTTCTAAGGATGAGTAAGTCAGCCTACTGACTAAGGTTGCTGCCTTGTGACATGGTAGTCATGGAAACAGCCTCTCCACCCATGGTGGAAAGGTTGCATAGATATGCCTTTCCTCACATGATTTTTTTTTTCTCAATTTCAATTTTAGGGTCCATTTCGACTTGTTGCCGAGGAGGGGAAATCTAAGTGCTCTTGGGTAAATCTTGATGACGTCTCAAGTAATTATGTTAGAGGTATACATATGACTTGTTACAATTCACTATCACTTGTCATCATCCTCAATCAATACACTAGTATTATCTTTCTATGATGACTTGCAAATTTTATTTGAATCTTTCAGCTTCCTTACTGGCAGTGAACACGAGATTTTTAATTTATTATTATCAATATAAAAATATGTTATTATATATATGATAATAATTATTTTTGTACTGATGCAAAAGAAGTTAACACGGGGATTCATTTGTGTTTTAGTTACTTATTTGTGGCTCTAATGAAATGGTGTGGCAAAGGTTTCTTAAAAATTCTGGCATTCTGTATCTTACACATCATAAAGCTGCGTTTAAACTGAAGTTGCTCCTAAAGTGTCTGGGGTCAATCTATCTTTAACTCAATCTTTTTAAATCAAAATTATGCAGCCACCGCTTAGCTTATGCAAATAAATTCTTATACACAAACACACATCTGTATGAACTAGCATAATGTTAACTTGACTTTTTTTTTTTTTTTTTTGCGTGGTTAAACAGATTTAGAAAAATCTCATCACCAACGTGTATCCGAGTTGCAACGGCTTCGTTCAATGTATGTGCTTCTTTCCTATATCATTGCAGATAGCCTGCTTCAGCAATTTATGGATTATCTATAAGAAATGCTCTCTATCTGTCCTCCATATATTAGGGTGTCACCCATTAACCTCAGCCTCCAAAGAGATTTATCACCAAGTTCGTCCTTAAAAGAATTCAACTGTTTCCATAAAAGTTCTCTAATATTCCCCCACCAAATTAGACCCTTAAAGATACAAAGTCGTCCCTCAATTTGTCCTTTTGTGTCACTATTTTATTCCTATGATTGGATGAATTTGGTGACAATTTTGAATATTTGAAGGTCTAATTTGGTGAAAAATAGTTTGAAGAAGGGCCTACGTTTTGGCACTTTAATCTTTGAGCCTTTGAGGTTTGGTGAAAAATCCTTTAGGGGAACGTAGAAATGCTTGATCCTTTAGAGGACCAGATTGAGGACTCTTGATTTAACATGTACCAAGTTGTACTGCTAGAGGACTTTTAGATATGATCTTAAAGCATTGTTAAATTTACGTTGTGAATCATACAAAGACTCTATTTAACAAAAAAATAAATTAAAAGTGATACTTTTTCTGATAACTTTGAACCTTTTATTACTTGCAAGTTCCTCATGATAGATCTGTACTGCTGTATGAAAGAAACACAGATAACAAATACATGTTTTTTATTGGCATTAAGGATAACAGTGGAAAAGTTAAAAAGAGCTGCTCTCTTTTCAATTTCTTCGCAGAGCGAAGATTGGAGAAAGCTGTAGGTCCCACTAACATTGCATTTCTCTCATGTCTCTCTCTCTTTGTAACCAAACAAGAGAAGTCCTCACATTCTCGCCTATCTCTCTCTCACATACTTCTTTCGCGAACAAGTTGGCCATACCAAACACACCGTAAGATTAGAAACTGACTATACGAGATAAACTAAGATTCTCTAACATAGTATTAAGATATGTTCTTATATTCTAATAATGTTTTTATTACTATCCAGATCCGTACTTGGGTTATCAATTTCTTTCTGAAGTAGTTGAGGGGATGACTTGACATGAGATTATGTGTATCGTGTGATTATCCCTATTTTTGCCGGCATACCATCTGTAATGATCTCATGGTGTTCCTTTTAAATACATACACACACATCTTGTACTAATTGATTTAATTAGACTGGATGCCAGACCAGATCCTGTGGGTGCTAGCGCAGTGGTGACTGCCTAGTGTTGTAACTTAAAGGGACAAAGTTCGAATTCCCTTTGAGGAATCTATGACCTAGTGCCTCCCCCATCCCCCTAAATTAATAATGATATCCCCCTCCCATATTTTTGAAAATATGTACAGATTCCACCAATCTTAGTTTTTATGGTCTTTGAATCATGACAGATTTGGAATAAGTGAAAGACAATGGGTGGAAGCACAAGTTGAGAATGCCAAGCAGCAGGCCATTTTATTGACACTTAAATCACAAGTATCATCAGATGAAGCTCACATTCATCTTGACCACCATTCTCTTAGGTAATCTGCCTCTAATTTTAGCTTTGATGTCAATATTTTACTCTATAATGCCTTTATGCTTCCTGGGTCTTAGATTTGAATTTCTGTCCTCCTTTATGATAACTTTTTCAAGACACCTTCCATGACCTTTTTCATTGTGTTTTACAAACTCTTATAGCTCCATTTGTGACCCCCTTTGTAAAAGAACAAAAATGCATAGGAATGATCAGTTTAAAAAAGCAATTTTCTCTGAAGGAATTTTTTTATTTTTCAAACGGACTTTTTGTTGTGAATTCATATGATATGATATGCTCAGGATATTTTGAATGGAAAGGTGAACTTTCAAATTGTTTTGACTGTAAATGCGTTTTATTTTTTAAGTTGCAATGACAGTTTGTTATATGTAATCATATCATTTTTTTTTTCAAATAAAACAAAAGAAAACAATATTTAATCATGTCATTTGGTGCAATGTTCAGGAGAAAGCATTCAGAATTGAAAGGAGAACTTTCAAATCTTTATAATCATGAAGAAAAACTGCTATCAGAGGTTTGTCACTACATGGATTCTGTTCAAGGCTTGTGTACCTTTTCGCTTATAATAGCTTTGATTTTTAACCATAATTGGCAAATGAGAAATTCAGTATCAAGCAATTATACCATGTGTAATCAAAGACATCACAGTCTCCATTTTCCAAAACTTCAAAGCTTAAGTTTTTACTTTAATATGTTCTTTAGAAAGTCAGTTCTTTTTCTAGTCACAATGTTATGATTGACATAAATACTAGTCTATTGTGAAATTTATCCTGCTGATGCCCATTCTCTTATTCAAATTCAAAACAACGGTTGTTAGGAACCCAGGAAAGGAAAGTGAGAAATTGATAGAAACAAGTGAAGGAAATAAACAATACTATAGAATGGTGGGAATATGAGAAAGAGTTCTTCATGAAGGATCTACCCTTTTAAATCCAAACTGCACTATTTTTCCAAATAAATCACAACAACCCTCTAACTACTTATTCTATGCTATTGTATTCTATAAAATCTATTTTATTTTATTTTATTTTATTTTTTATGATTTAGTATTTAATTAATAAAATTGAATTTTATTATAATTTTTTATTTATTTTTGCATTCGTTACTTTCTTTTTAATAGAAAGCCCTTATTTTGTGACTGACACCGTCTATCTAACCAACAAACTGCTCTAACTGTTGCTAATTAATTTTTGCTTCTCTTCTAGCTTGTCAACTGCACCACTAGATGGGGGCATTACACCTTAGAACTACTCCTTTGTATGTTAACTTGACAGAAAATGGCCTGATTTATGTTTCATCAAAATATTAAGAAAGGATAACAAATACCTTGAACATAAGAAAGGATACAGTTATTCAAGAACTTAATGTTTCACTTCATCAATGAACCAACTGACCTAAAAACTTGAGTTGTTGAGCAAGGAATAAAAATGTGGCCTATCACATTGACTTAAATTAATTATGTAAGTCATGGCATTTTTCATTGAGATCGAATATTAATCTTAACTTATGGAGAGAATGGAAAAATTGGAAATACATAATCAGATGGAGCTTAACTTAAGGGTGCTAAAATATCCTACCATTTTATGATAATCTTTGTTCAAATATTCTCTCTTTTATCTGAATACGATTCTCCCTTATTCAGACTATTCCAGAATTGTGCTGGGAACTAGCTCAACTCCAAGACACTTACATTTTACAAGGTAGTTTCATGACTATAATATTTGAAAGAAATTCAATTTCTTATGCTTTTTGTATTTTAGACGACTCTTTGTACAAATTTAGAAATGCTCATATATTTTATCCTCTAGGTGATTATGATTTGAAGGTCATGCGCCAAGAGTACTACATTAACCGGCAGAAAGCGGTATGTTTAGCTACTATGTTGACTGTGTTTTTTGTGAATATGTTCTTGAAGCTTGGTACATGTTGATTGGATTCATGTGCACGTGCTGCAACTTGAGATATTTCCTTGCTAAGAGTTAAGAGTTACTTGACAGTTAGTTACATTATTTTGATGCATGAATTCTGTGGAATACACAGTTTTATAGGGGAAATGTATGAATTGTTGAATGTACAGTTTTACATGGGAAGTTAAAACCAGGCAGTACATTTCTTGCTCGCATCCCTATTGTTTGAATTAGCTTAGAATCTAAACTTTAGATTAGATTATTTGAAATTACTCTAGATTAAAAATTAGCTTCTTAGTTCAATACAGATATTATCCATGTTGTGTTTTATCTTTCCTTTGTATTTGTTTCATACTATACCAGATTGGTTAGTGTCTTTTTAACCAAGTCTGCCGACACTGCCTGCCTATATATCTGATCCATGTACAAGTGTGTTAGAAAATATGTGTGAATGCTGTAATAGTTTATTCATGGCTGGTAACAAATCATAAAAACTTATACTAGACCTCAAAAGTGAAATTAAGCCAATAATTTATTTATTGATATTTAGGAGTTTTAATTGTCCAATTACCTGGAATTATTTTCTGTTGCACAACTAACACCATCGTTTTAAAAGATCTATAACCTTTAGATTTTTTAACATATAATTAACCTTTTGGTAATGAGCACTCATTTTTTGTGGCAGTTCATAAACCATCTCATCAATCTGCTTGCCAGGCATCAGTTATTAAAGATAGCCTGCCAATTGGAAAAGAAGCACTTGCTCGGAGCATATTATTTGCTTAAGCTTATTGAGTCTGAGCTGCAAGCATACTTGTCTGCAACAGAGGGTCGAGTGGTATAGTTTCTTACTATTTTCCATTGCACTTTTTCTTTAGTTCTCTTGTTATTGTTTTCTTAACATTTTTTTGTTGCTATGGTACTCTCATTCTAGTTCAATTTCTCCATCCACCCCTTCCTTTCTAACTGACCTGACTATATTTTTCACATTTGTACATCTGGAGAAAATGGTGTTGTTCTTCAAGAAAGCTTTATAAACAACTATGTAATTGAAATTATGCACCCATGTATTTTGCATTTTGTAATTCTTGTTTAATCCAATGTTAGAGTGAAAGCATGAGGCAATGGGTTGTATCATTCATGGCTTGTTGGCTGCTCTTGAAAAATCTTTGTAGTTAACTTAAAATAGTTGGAAGGTGGCATTAGAATGCCATGATAAGTATAGTTTAGTAAATAAACTCTACCTTCCTTTGCCACTAATGTCCTTGAATATATATACCTTCTAAAGATATCTTCTGTTGTGACATTCCTTATCTTATCCCTAATTTCAAAATCTTACAGTTTACCATTTAACTACTTTTATCTTTTAAACTTTATTTGATGGTTTGCAGGGTCGTTGTCTGGCCCTTATCCAAGCTGCATCTGATGGTCAAGAACAAGGGGGAGTACATGACAGTGATCATTTTTTGCATGCTATCAGAGACCTGCTGAAAATTTATTCAAGTAGGGACTCACTTATCGAAGTATTATGATTTGTTCAAATTATAATGATCTTACGGACTTCTTATAAGCTGTCTAATCTTTTTTTTCCTTTACCTTTTTCCCAGATACTCAAGCCGCACTGTCGACATATGTATCAGCACCAGGCATTGTCCAACAAATATCAGGTCTTCATTCAGATTTGATGACACTTCAGTCGGACCTTGATAATTCTCTTCCAGAAGAACGAAATAGGTGTATTAATGAACTGTAAGTTTTTTGGTAAAGATTGATAAATTGTTTGTTATGATATCTTTTTTGGGTTTCTGATTCATAAGCTTTAATGGCCTGGTGTAATTAAAGTGCTCTTTTGCACAAGACATTCTCTCTTTCTTGATCAGCTGCCTTATTAACAAAATTCGGACCCCATGTCCTAATCGTTACATATTTACAATCATGTTTGTTGTTGCATGTTTTAAGTGACATGCTTTGACTCTCTTCTTTCCCGTAATGGTCAACTTTTGTGTGACTTTTTCTTTGTTGTTTACTTAATAAAGTTGGAAAGTATTCACGTAGATTTTCAATACAGGTGCAACCTTATTCAAAGTATGCAACAACTGCTCTTTGCATCTTCAACAACTGCACAGCCAATACTGACCCCTCGGGTATGAATCTCATTTTTACGTTAATGGCTTCATGATATAACTACAACTGTTTATAATTTCTTTTTTCCCTTGGTTTTAGTTGTGTAAGTCGATTGGTCCCTTAGTACTAAGACCTCTGCTACAGGGTTGGGAAGTAGTGAATCAAAGTTGGTAAGTTGATTGATGCACTTGCAGCATAGTGGAATGTCTATGTAGCAGTGACAAATTAGGAATTGGAGTGAATTCAGTTTGTTGTTAGTGAAATGTATGTGAAAATAAGGGAGAGTGGGAGTTTGGTAAGAGAATGTGTGAATGTTTTAAGGCCCTTTGGGCAGAGGGAGTTTGGTAGACCCTCAAAGATTTGCAGATGTTTTTATCTTTAATTTTCTATTTTTCAGTTAATGAGCTATACCCTGCCATTTTAGATTTTCCCACAGTAATGAGCTATACTCTGTCATTTTAGATTTTCCCCTAGTATGCTATACTCTGTTGTTCCTTATTGTTATTCAACCAATACCCATCAAAGTTCTTTTTGCATGTTTACTCAAGACTAAGAATGGTCTGGCTTGAATTAGTATTAAGGTTATTATATATTTGTGTATGAAGGGGAAAGTAGTTCAATTAAGGGGGAAACGGGGAAAATGAAAGCCAGGCACTAAATGGTTTCATTGGAAGTTTGGTTTATTAGTAGAGTTCCGTGACATCAATTGCTTCACTGAGCAGGCCCCACCTAGTGGGATAAATGGTTACTGTTATTATTGTAAGGCTTCATAAGTTTTTGGCACCTTATGTCTGTGTTGTGATTTGTATTTTTGTCTTGTTCTATATGTCTTAATTAGCCATTGATGAAAGAGCTCGATGAGATGGAAAAGATTAATGCAAAGCTCTCTGCTGCCGTGGAAGAGGTGACGCTAGAGCATGTCAAGAAAAATGAGGTAATGTGGCTTTAAGGCTTAGTTCCATCTGATCTGTTCTGCACAATTGCACATCAGCAAAGCCTTTTTTGCAGCCACCAATGTTTTTATGGGGGCAAGCCAAAAAAACTGCCATAACAATATGGCAGATGGCCTTGCAGGTTGTGGCTTATATAAGTTATATTGAAAGCATGGCAACTTTATATATAGACACACATACACACACACACACTAATGACATAACTTCGCCACACATAGCTGTTCCTCATAGCTCTTCTGTGGCTGTTTTTTATTAACTGCTTTTATCATTTCTGGGTTTGATAATCTGAGCCTTTACCATACTGTCTAATCAATAATTTCCCTGTGTTGAGGATTTCTCGGAAATTGTCCTGTTTACTTGGCTGCTTTTAATTGATCTTGCTTTTGTGAATAATAAATGACTTTGTTTTTAAGGTATAAATGAAATTTATTTCCTGCATGATATTGAACCGCACGTTCATTTTCAAAGGAAGTAAAGTTTTGCTAGAGTATAGCATGCAAAGGGATGTGGACACAATTCTGTTATATATATTACGATTGACACCCTCGCATAATTTACAAATATTCGGAACCCTTTTCCTTTATGCTAACTGAAGCTTGAATTCATTTTGTTATCCAGATTGTAAAACACCATTCGCAAGAAATTGGACTTCAACGGCGCGTCTTTGTAGACTTCTTTTGCAATCCAGAACGGCTGAGGAGCCAAGTTAGAGAACTGACTGCGAGGGTCAGAGCCTTGCAAATATCCTAGCAATCATAAGTACTCTCTTTATTTTCCATCTTTTTCTTTTTCCTTCTTTAAGTTATTCTTTTTTTATCCCCCCCCCTCTCTATATTATCTCCAAGTGTGCAATGTGCTATCCTGTATGTGTTTTAACATTCAACTATGTATTTACCGGCTTGTGTATATTGTAATAGAAAAAAAATACAAGCAGCCTTCTTCATATTTGCTCCAACTTTCTCACCAATTGATGCCCATTAACAACTCAACTTAGAACTCTCTTGTATGACAACAGAAAACAAGGAACTCTTCCTTGCGGAGTTAACTATTGGAAAAACCTGAAGTCTTACATTGAATAAAGATATGGCCTGATATGAGTTTATAAAGAGAGACACTCACCTTACAAGTTGATTTTGTAAGAATGAGGTAGGCCCAATGTAAAAACCTAATATGGTATCGGTGTCTGTCGATCAGGCCACCCACCAAGGAAGAGGGGGTGTATTGGGAAAAACCCAAGTCCCCATATTGAATAAAGATATGACCTGAAATGAGTTTATAAAGAGAGGCACCCCCCTCACCTTACAAACTGGTTTTGTAAAAATGAACCAGAGGTACAATATAAAAACCTAATATTAACTGAAGTGAGATGTTTAACTATATTGAAATTGAGAAAGTGAGTGTGGCTTTCGGACAGAAATAGCGGCAATCACTGTCATTTTTTTTAACAAGCAGCAATCACTGTCATTATTACATGTTTTCTGTTTTTTTTAGAGTAAATTGTGTTCATGTTTGTTTGGTTTTGATTTATTGAGTCGGTTTTATTTTTCTAAAGTTACTTTTTAAGATTTTGATTAGATGTTTTGAAAATAAATTAAGCTATTTCAGATACTACATTTGAGGTGCAGAAATATTTTTTATTTTGGTAAGTTTATTACATTTTGTTAAAAATCATATTTAAGAAAATATATGTTAACCTGTGGAAGTTTAGATAAATTAATTAATAAAAGGTAATTTTTTGAAAGAATGATCAAGGTCAGAAGAATTGTTGCTTTGAAGAACTTGCTAGTAATACTAAAATGATCATTTTTGGGTTTAGTACTGTGTTATGCAGAATATTTATTTGGTGATAAGTAAGATATAAAGCATTTAATTGCAATATTTTCAATAAAAATAATCAATAAGTCAAGACTATCATTTTGATATGCCTGCGATAAGGTATGCTTAATAACACTAGACATTGTATATCCATACACTTGTAATTTTAACTGTTTGATATAGAGTTTCTAGCATTCAGTGAATTCAAGACTTAAAACTTATTCCTATGTGCTCTTAAGTGTCACTAGTATACTTGATACATTTATAAAAAATGTTATAGTTTCATTGCTATTGTTTCTGGACAGATGCAAAACAAGTGTGTAATTTCTGAGAAACCTTGTTCACCCTAAGACCTTAGCATAGAGAGATCACTGGTCTCAATTATTCATAGTAGGATTGGTTTGTTAGTGACATTCTTCATCCTTTTGATTTTCTTGAGTGTCCTTCAAGGCACACTGTCCTCTATCTTTACTTTTACCCCATAGGAGCATATACATGCCAGAAATAACCAAGACTGATCCTACAACACTGCTTATTGCAGATAGGAAGATATTAGGGAAAATGCAATATAAAAAGTGGAAAATAAGTGATAACTAGAACTAGAACTAACCTTCCTAGATAAATTTCCTCTTTTAATATCCAGAGATCAAGAACAACCACAAACATCTGTAAAAGTGGGGTAAATGCTGCAGTAAAAACTGGACCCCTTTGTTTAACACACCATGCCATTGCCACATAGCACAATCCTGTTCCAACCAGCCCCTAGGAAAGCAAATTTGATTGCAAAACTTTTAACACAAATTATGGTTGTTGAATATTCTAACAACTGTTAATTTGAAAGAAAAAAAAACTTTCGCAATGTGTTAAGAAAGAAAGAATATTCTTACAGAATATACAACAGTCAATATTTGTAGCTTTCCTTTGAGAATCCATATGGCATTGTTTCTATGGACAATCAAATTCAATATTGCTGATTGAATGGTAGCAAAGAGTGACAAAATGGCTGTGCTAGAGTATTGATATGGATACTTTTTACCAACCCTTTCTTGTATAAGAAACCATGAAGACCACAAAAGGCAACCTGCAGTCAGAAATATTGAACCTATAATCCATTTCTTTAAGTTTGATGCTGCAGCTGATGTTGTTGTGGCTATGTGATGAGATTGTGGGTTGATTATGGGCATTCCTTTATAAAGGATCAATACCAAAGCTCCACCAATACACACAAAAGTTCCCAAGATTTTGGCTTTACCACTCTTGTTTTTCATGTTCACTTTCTCCATCCTAAGAATTTCAAGCCAAAGGATCATAGTTATTGTGAGATCTATTTATTTATCTATAAGTTTCACTTTTTTTAATAAGATAAGTTCCACTAAATTACCACAGGACATTCTTTGAGGTTTATATTCTAAATAAATTATAACACTTTTTATGTTCTCTTTATCACTTTTTCATCCCTTATTAATCTATTTTCTTTGACTTTTCAAATTTTCTAATCTTTCAAAATTATATTTATATTTCTTTTTGTTTTTTGAAGAAAAAAAATCAAGATCAATGTATTAGATTTTAATAAATTAGGAAATGAGATAATACAGTAATTAAGTTTACATTACCTAGGATTTTTTTGGGTTGATGTGTGTATATTTTATATATTAAAAATTTAAAATAATGTATATTAAAAAGCAGTGTAGAATCCAATAAAAGCAAAAAGCACAAAATAAATTAATAATTAAGTAATTTTGTAACTTTATTTGATTTTAAACTTTAAAATTATAAAAAATTCAAATAATTTTTTTAAAAAATATGCATAGTAAATGTTATGAAATTAATAGAAATTAATACAAAAATGAAATTTAAAACATGGCTAATTTTGTTCTTTTCTAAGATATATAACAAAAAAAGCATTCTAAACCATGGGTAATTTTAAAATTCATATTTGAAGTTACCCAACTTTATCTCGGATGGCTTAAGGCCCGTTTGGATTTTACTTATTTTTAGCTTATAAAAATAGTTTATGCAAAAAAAAAAAGTATTTTTATAAGGTGTTTTATCATAAACTACCTTGAAAAGCTTATAATAATACATAAAAACTTATTTATTTGCATAAGCTATTTCGTATAAGCTTAAAAAATAAGTGAATCCAAACTGACCCTTAGTCTAGTGGTAAAAATATAGGTTTTGAATCTGAGAGATTTCGTGTTCGAGCCTTGCTAATGCCTTTGGAAGGGGGTAAATGTAAATACCTTTGTAAGTGCTCTTTAAGCTCTAAGATTTTACCTAGTGACACCATCTCCTCACCCTAATATTTTTTTATCAAAAAAAGTTACACAACTTTATTTTTTTAAATTTTTTTTTATCAGCTGTGCATAAAATATAGGATAGAGAAAGAACTTATGATGTTTGTATTCCATCTACCTATATTCTATCTCAGTCCTTAAACGGGTGATTATCAATTTGTCTTACCCCATTGGGAGAGCCATAATGAACGTGAAGACAGGCACCGTATTGAGGAATGCACATGAGAATGTTGCCGATGTATATTCAAGTCCAACGAGAAAGAGGTACTGAGTCAGTGTTGCACTGAAATACATTCATCAAATCAACATTTTAGTGGCCACTACTTCAAACAACTTCAATGTCGTTATATCTAGCTAACAAAATCAAATCACATTAATACCATTCTTTGACTTTAGTTAGGAGAGAGTACTTACCCTACTAGAGCACTAAAGAAAAGGAGACCTATTACATGTCCATTTATCTTGCTTTCCCTACAAAATATAAAATTGTTAAAAAAAGTATAAAATATCCAATCTTAATATGAAAAATAAATAATTTTTTTTTTAACCCACGGCCTCATATATATATATATACCACCCAAACCGCTCACCACTAGACCAAACTTAGTGACTTTCGTATTCTAGAGTTTTGTTGGATAAATAATGAAGAGAATTTAAATATGCTACCTTTCAAAGATGCAAGCAATAGGTGCTAAGAAAATTGCTGAAATTGCTTGTCTATATGTTAAAATGGTTAATTGATCCATTCCTTCACTAAGAACTTTCTTCAGAAATACATTGACAAAGGCTAAAGCTAAATTAACTATAATCATAACCAAAACTGGTTTCCACATTTCATGGAAATTAAGAAACACCATGACTTATATTTCTCTTATTATATATATATATAATATGTAGAGCTTTGAAAACATGCTAGTATTGCCATAATGTTCTTCAATATATAGATATATATTAACCGAAAGAGAGGGAACAAACATATATTCCTTCTCAAATATTTTCGAGTTTATTATTTCTTGGTGGGAATTTACATATGTCATTCCATAATCGTCAGCATCACTTTGATTGACCTCATGCCACCCAAAATTGGGAATTTACAACACATATAAACTTGTTTCTAAAATTTAACAGCAGTGATATTGGAACACAATTTTTTTACACAATATACCACCACAAATACCACAATACTGTTACTTTATACTTATTTTTTCATTTGAGTCAAATGACAAATACCCCCGAAATTTCATAATTCGTCAAATGCCTCCCTGAAAGTTCAAAAGTCTTGAATTGAGGCAATACCATTTAAGTCGTTAATGTCGTTGCCATAAAAAAAATTGTGGAATATCGCTAGAAGAATATTAAACATTTGGGATGAAAGACATGGGGATTTTTCTTACAGAGGGTAGGTCAATATGTTTTACTCTGGTAGATGTATATTTTGCACCGGGACTTCGGGTAAAAAGTGAACTTAAAAGAAAATCGAGAGTCTTTTACGAAAAAATGTTTGATGGGATAGTCCTTACCATAAAAAGCATATATGCTAAACATAACAATCTTCGAAGAGATGAAGATGTCGAGGATTTTTGTCGACTATACATACTTCTTGATTTGGAAGAGTTCTACTTCTCCGATTCATCCCCCACTGTACAATCTTGACATTTTAAATATTTAGACGACTTGCAGAGCCAATTGGGAAATACAATCGGAGTGTAGCTATTTATGAGATTCTTGCTTAAAATTTAAATGAAGGAGTACAAAAGATGCGAATGGAAAAAATTCTATACAAAAGTTGCATATTAGAGGATGCATGCTAAAAATTTAATGAAGGAGTACAAAAGATGTGAATGGAAAAAATTCTGTACAAAAGTTGCATTTAGAGGATGCATTATTATTTTGTAGGTATATCTTTTTATGATCCATAATTTGTCTATATTTGATTTGAATTATTTTTGGTCGATCGAGTTTAATTTGTATATTTTTGATGGATTTATCTATATAGTGTTTAATTTGAGGTATTTAGGTAAAAGAATGAGAGAAAACAAGAAGAAAGAGAAATATTATTGATAATCACCTAATATAACGTATTTACATTATTTACATAATAAAACAGTACGACGACCTTGGTATTTATAACCAAGTGAACTAATTTAAATCTAAATTAAATCCCTTAATTATAGGGAATAAAATAAACAAATCTAAATATATTTTATCAACAAATATAATATAAACATTAAATCTATTTTATATTCTAATATATACGTATGAGCTTTAGAACACGTCTGGTTTACCAAAGAAGAAATACAAATTTTGTAAATGAGATTTCCAAGAATTTTCAAGGTGCAAGATATTTTGATCAATGATAAAAGTATATCACATTCACTTGATAACAATTAGGTAATGTTCGAAAAATATATTTACAAACGTTATAATTGTAAGAATAGGGTGATATTGCAATTTGATTTATCTCTCTTAATCATTTTGTAACATATAATTTTATAAGAAATTAAAAATCCATCTTATCTCTTGTAGTTGTGTTTATCAAATCTTATAATTTGTGTGTTGTCTTGTCTTATCTATATCTTATATAAACTAGTAGTGCCTTGCAAATAATCCCAAGATAAATACTAAACATTGTTGCACTTAATTTTTGGTGTTTTGACGTATAACATAATTTTTATACGTCAAAATACCGAATATTCATATGCTTTTAGCGTCGGAGGAAGGGTGTTGGACCCTCATTGAAGTAATCTCACACTTAAAATAGCAGAAGTGCTTATTTGTGCTCAGGATTAAATATATGATCTTGGTACCAACAATGAATTGATTAAAATGGTAAGACTTTTGGTTTCTTAAATATGTGGTCATGAGTTTTCATGTGATGGTCAAAAATTGAACTACTGATTACATGCTTAAGAGAACCAAAACACTTACTACTATTTGGATCAATTCATTATTAGTATCAAACTCATATATTTAATCTCTAAATATATGATGTGTTGTGACTAAAATATCTAACTATAAAAAATCAATATAGTAATTCTTTTCTTCTTTCATTTGAGTATTAAATTAACTAACATAAAGACATATTTAATGATCAAATCGACTAATAAAAAACATTTAAATTTATTTTTTAATTTGAAAAATAAACTCAAGACAAAGGAGGCCTCTTTCTTTATTTGTCATATCAATTATTTTTTAGTATACTAAGTATTAAAAAAATTATTTTCAAAATTAAGTGTGGGCCATATCTCAGCTTGCAACTGTTAGATCTGGATCTCTCCAACAACCCATTTACGAGGGGGTCCGAGGACCATCACACCGAGTCTTGAACAACTATACAAGTGAGTTGGACACCACACATTTACCCAAAACTTTAAGACGTTTGGTTTATGGATTATCTTTTCTCACTTATAAACCATTCAAAAAAAAAAAAACTTGTCTATCCAATGTGGTACTCAACTCAAACTTGAAATACCAACACCCTTGCTGACATCATCTCAACCGTTGATTTAGTCTCTCTCTCTCCCTCTCTCTCTCCCTCCCTCTCTCAAACTGTTTCTTTTACTATCGGCCATTGGGATGACAAAACAGAAATGACAGTAGATGATCCAATTCCTTCAACTGTTATCATATACTCCCTCCGTTCCAAATTATATGTCACTTTGAAGAAAAAAATTGTACTAAATTATATGTCACTTTACATTATCAATGAAGCATTTAATGCAACTTTTCCTATTATACCCTTAACTATTTATTACTCCCTCTTCTTTCAATTCTTCAATTTATTTTTTCAATACCATAAATGAAGGACAATTTTGTAAATCAACTCATAATTTCTCTTTTCCATACAACAATGATTACATTTCTTAATATGTGTAAAAATGTCAAAATGACATATAATTTGGAACGGATGTAGTACTTTTATTATCATTATCATGCTCTTCTTTGGTTGATTCATTTGTTGTAATATCCCAACTTAAAAGAATTAAGAGCCATTGATAATGGAATGAAAATAGCTGCCAACAAAAACACCACTGATAAAAAATTTACAATTATTGGTTCAAGAGTTTCAATGCAAATAATCAAAACTTAAATATATTAATTTCATTTTTATGTTCTAAAAAAGTAATTCAACAATCCCAAATTGGTATTTAAAAAACGTGAAAAAATCTGAACTCAACTTTTTTTAAAAACCTATTTTCTCCATCAAATTTGAACTGGATTCTAAATGATACCCACTAGTTTGAGCTCTTTTTTCATGCCTATTGACTAACTATTGAATCACCAGAATAAAGAGTGTTGGCATCTCATTTTAAAATTAGCTTCTTAGGACTCTTAATTAATGTACATATGATACATATTAATTGTTTACTCCAAAGGCTTGATTAAAACCATTATTAAATCTTACTCCTTTTAATGATAGTCATATATATAATAATTGGACAAAGTGTGGTTTTAAGCATCATTATAAAGTAGACTCAATAAATCACCAAAAAAAAAGAAGAAAGTAGACTCAATACCAAAATAAATTAATGGAAGTAGTAAAAGACTTATTTTTGTTTACAATGGAGTTGAAGATTGAACTAAAAAGTTCATGCGTACTACCTAAATCATTTACCGCTAGACAAAACATAGTAGCATAATAGTAAAATATTTAAGCCACTTAAATAAGTGGTTACAAATTAATCTTTGACTCTTACATATAAATAAAATTCAGTTAAAAAAATAATCTATTTTATATATTCTACAAATTCTCAACAAAAAATCATCGTTAAAAACTTTGTACCAGTATGGTAAGGAGAAGAAAAAGCAGTGACAGAATTGACAATTAGGTCTCCATTTTGTTAGAATATAATCTTTTGAAAATTGCCTAGCTAAAAAAAACTTTTGAATTGCCACTTTAAGTAATTTTTTCATTAATTTAATTCTATTATTGGCAACTGGCAAGGACAACATGTCAAGTCTTAGAAAAGGAGACAGAAGCTAATGGAAAATGGTAGTATGCTTGCTCATCATATATGGCTAATTCAAGAAGCAGAATATCGTCATTGGTGTTTGAATAATCTTTTGTATATAATATCATTTCAAATACAGTTTTCAGCACTTAGAAATTATATTCTCTCCCAGTTTCTTAAGCCGCCTATTAGAAATTGAGAGACATATATTCAACTACAAAAACTAGTTTGAGAGTTGAAGTTTGCAATATTTTATAAAGGCTATCTTTGCCATATCTCTAGCCAATGTGGGACTTTTAACACACTCCCTCACGCCCAGCACTATTAGGCTTGGTGATGAAATCAACAACAATGGGTGGCCCAAATATGAGAGGTCTCCACAACATACAACAAATGGATCTAGGATAGACTCTGATACCATATTAGAAATTGAGAGGTCTATACTCAACCACAAAAGCTAGTTTGAGAGTTAAATTTTACACTACTTTATAAAGGCTATCTTTGACATATCTCTAGCCAATGTGGAACTTCTAACACAGTCAACTATTTTTTTTTTAATATATAACACACTAAAGTATATCATTTAATAAAAAATTGATTAGAACAAAAAATAGCTTAATGCATTGACAATCAATTTTTAAATATGGTTAGGAAAAACTTATCACGCTCACTATTGAACTTAATACATGAATATAAGAAGAAAAAAATTTCTACCCCAACATTTATCTCTTTACCCCAACATATTTTCAAATATTCTCATTCTACCCTTATGTTACTCTAGTATATTTTACTGGAAAAAATTACATACCGGAACACTTTTTTAAAAGTGTGCTGATATGTTAAATTTATATACCGGTACACTTTTTTACAAGTGTGTTGGTGATGACAATTTAGCAAGTGTACTAAAGTCGTCGTTAAGTAATAAAATTTATCGATCCACAGAGATTGTTTTAAACTTGACAAAACAATTGAATTATATCTAGGTACTAGAAGCAATAAGAAAGGGGGGTTTGTTTGTTTGGATTTGTTGCCTAAATAAAAGATTTAGACAAAATATTTAGAAAAGATTCAAATAAAATATTTGAATTGAATTAGGGTTGTTAGAGAGAAACAAGCGATTGGACCTTTTGGTTCATCTAATCCTAATTCATCTCGGTGATTCCATGTTTATTAACGAACTACAAATTTAGTTTCACGATCGATTAAATTAAATAACCATGCCCAATGTCTTGGTAACATAGTCCTCTCCCTTGATCATAAATCCCAAATCTCTAAGGTGATTTATTATCAAGTGAGGAATTCGCGCTTTAATCTTTGATCTTAATTAGTAAACCAAAATCTCTTAAGTGAAAACCAATTTTACAATAATTCCTAGATCAATAATTTATTCCTATCTTCATAGTAAAACAAATTATAAACATCAATCACACAAGTCGTCACACATGTAAAGCATTAAGCACAAGGAAAGATTGATGAAACTAACTTCGTAATTAATTAATAAACATAAAAGAAATCACATGGTTCGAGATAATTCGGGATTAGAATCCCCTAAGGCCAATCATAAGGATTTAGCCGGACATAGCTAAAAACAAATTAACAAGAATCAAAGTGAAAGAAGCATTACAAGGAGCTCTGAGTTTCTTCCAAAAGTCTTCTGTTTCTCGCCGTAAAATTCTGTCCCCTGAAACTCTTGCTTGAGTCTCTTTATATAGAGATGCAGCTCCTGTTGATTTACTTCAGTTTTTCTTGGATCTTGATAGGAATTAGTTTTTTTAAACAAAATTTGTTTTAAAACTAAATATTTTCCAATCATATCTAACACACTGATTTGTTAACAAACTAATTCTTTTTTTAAATCTTTTCTTGTGTTTTCAGCAGCCTTATACTTGACGTAACTTCCACTTATTATTGTGCAAAAACATAATAAAAACGTACTAAAAACCTTGTAATTAGGTCTTGAAATAAGTAAAACTATAGTAATGACGTGGAGTCATCACAACCCCAAACTTGAACTTTTCCTTGTCCTCAAGGAATATCTTCATCCATCGGAAAACCTGGCACTATCATCAACAATCTTATTCAAAGCATCAAAGTCAATCAAGTTAGATAACCACAATTATCATTTCAATGATCATCCCTATCAAGAATTTACTCGCATTTAGATTTATAACGAAAAATCAAGAACTTTTCACAAATATTGACCAAGCTTTAATCACTTCACTCCCTCACATTCTCTCCTGTTTAAAGATGGTTTAAATTTCACTCAATCAACACAAACATAGCCATTCTACCATAGGCTTGCAAACATTCTAGAAATCAATCAACATGCATAAGAATTCACACCTTTAGAGGACTTGAGGGTTATAACGGGGCTAAGATTTTTAGGGTGGATGTTTTTGGAAGGTAAGCAGAAAAACTTGGAGTTTAAAAGATCACCTATTTCAAAAAATTGGATTATTCAAACATTTTCCCCCTTAATTTCAAGCATTGTTATACTAGAGAACTTATTTATCAATCAATTTTACTTTTTTTTTTTTTTTTTTTGTATACACCATTTTGTTCATTCATTTTTTTCTTTTTTTCTTTTTGTAGTTCTCTAGTACCCCACCCCAAACTTAATCGGTTGCAAATACCAAAAGCAACCCCAAACTTAATGATGAGCATCAAATCAAAAGTAAAGTGATCTAACTCCAAGAAAATCATCTTTTTTTTTTTTTTTTTTATAATTTCAAACTTGGGTTATCAAATAAAGAACATTTTTCTTTCGGCTCAAATTGGGTTTAACGAAGGATATAATATACGTAAAGGTGGCTTCAAAAAGGCTCAAGGTACAAACAACATGCCTCGGTGTGTAACTCATAGCAATCAATCAATTAAAAGAACAAAAGCAAGTTCTAGAGAATTAGCTAAGTTGTGGAATCTCTCATGACAAGAAAATTTATGTGTTTGGGCTCAAATTCGCACGGCTTTGCCGGATTATCGAGTGGTCAATGTTTGAGAAATTTCCTCAACTTTTCTAATTACAATCAAATATGAAAAGCAATCAATTAAGGGGGTCACAAATTCATGTATCATGATGCTAACCTATCTGACTTATAATAACATTCAAATAAAATCATTCCGATAGTGCGCAAGTTTTCAAATAGCCAAAACATTCACCAAAGACAAAATTAAATTCAAGTAAAAGGAAGTGAGACTAACCTTGGGTTGCCTCCCAATCAGCGCTCGTTTAACGTCAATAGCTTGACGGTCCGTAACCTCGAGGTCACGCGCTTCTTTAACGTCATTAGCTAGACGTAAGAAGATTGTTAGGGCGTCTTATATGAGAGGTGGAATATATCAACCGTCTTCTTCCTCTTGATTGTTAGGACTCCCATGAACTTGAGGAAGAGAGGATGTTGCTTCCATATCCTCTTCAGTATGGCCATAGCGAACAAAGCACATATCATATCTATGATTTTATCGATCTCTGATTTTTCTTTGGCTTTGTTGCTCGGATGTTCTTTGTATTGGAGATCTTGCTCTAGAAACTTCATTGGTTGAAACTGGGATGTCACATAGAGATCCATGTTCTTCACTTTGAATGGTTCTCTCATGCCATCTTCCTTATCTTTAAATTCTTCTTGTTCCATAATGGCATGTTGTTTCATCTTTATCTCAACCAATTGTCTTTCCACATCATATGCCTTCTCAACTAAATTATCACATCGAGCTTCAAATTTATCAAAAGAAGCTTGATTGGTATTAAAGAATTCGTCCAAAATATTTTGGAGTTGAGAATCAAAATTAGGCATGAACTTGTCTTGATCTTCAATCTTTATTGGTTGAGACTCACTCTTCCCATATATATCTTCCTTCTGCATGTTTGACGTTTCTCTTATAGCTTCTTCTTTCTCTATAACGTCATGCTGGTTAATTCCTACCTCAACCAATAGTTTCTCTAGATCTTCCTCTTTATCTTCTTTTTCATGGTGTACTTCTTCCTCACTTGTTGGGGTTTCAGCTATTTCTTCTACCACTTTATCAGCATCAGAGTGTTCACTTTTGTTGCTTCTTGAATCCAGTTCAATCTGGGTTGTAGCTGATTCAATTGACTCACCGTTTTGGGCTTCAAAATCCTCTTCAGAGATTTTTTCAACGAATTCAATCCAGTTTTCCACGAACGATGAGTATCTTCTTGGTCTATTGATGAATTCACTGAAAAGTTCAAAGGCTTCTTCTATGGGTCTATTATTGTCTTGGCTAAGTTCGATGATAGTTTTAAGAATCTTAGACCGTTCATCTAGGTCCCATTGCACTGCCATTGCTTATGAAACTAAAATAAACTGATTAGTAGTAAAACACAATGAAAACGATAAAGATTATGAGAATTTTTTTTTTTTTTTTGAAATAATAACAAAAGCTGCTACTAATAAAAATATAATCTAACAAAAAAAAAAAATCAAATAGAATCTACTAAATAAACAAAATATAACTAAGATACTAAATTAACTCTAACAATAGTATTTTTTTTTTTTTGATATAAAAAAAAACAAGAAAATAAAAAAAACAAAATATGGTTCAATCGGATTGTCAATTAAATCAACAATCCCCGGCAATGGCGCCAAAAACTTGATGACAATTTAGCAAGTCTACTAAAGTCGTCGTTAAGTAATAAAATTTATCGATCCACAGGGATTGTTTTAAACTTGACAAAACAATTGAATTATATCTAGGTACTAGAAGCAATAAGAAAGGGGGGTTTGTTTGTTTGGATTTGTTGCCTAAATAAAAGATTTAGACAAAATATTTAGAAAAGATTCAAATAAAATATTTGAATTGAATTAGGGTTGTTAGAGAGAAACAAGCGATTGGACCTTTTGGTTCATCTAATCCTAATTCATCTCGGTGATTCCATGTTTATTAACGAACTACAAATTTAGTTTCACGATCGATTAAATTAAATAACCATGCCCAATGTCTTGGTAACATAGTCCTCTCCCTTGATCATAAATCCCAAATCTCTAAGGTGATTTATTATCAAGTGAGGAATTCGCGCTTTAATCTTTGATCTTAATTAGTAAACCAAAATCTCTTAAGCGAAAACCAATTTTACAATAATTCCTAGATCAATAATTTATTCCTATCTTCATAGTAAAACAAATTATAAACATCAATCACACAAGTCGTCACACATGTAAAGCATGAAGCACAAGGAAAGATTGATGAAACTAACTTCGTAATTAATTAATAAACATAAAAGAAATCACATGGTTCGAGATAATTCGGGATTAGAATCCCCTAAGGCCAATCATAAGGATTTAGCCGGACATAGCTAAAAACAAATTAACAAGAATAAAAGTGAAAGAAGCATTACAAGGAGCTCTGAGTTTCTTCCAAAAGTCTTCTGTTTCTCGCCGTAAAATTCTGTCCCCTGAAACTCTTGCTTGAGTCTCTTTATATAGAGATGCAGCTCCTGTTGATTTACTTCAGTTTTTCTTGGATCTTGATAGGAATTAGTTTTTTTTAAACAAAATTTATTTTAAAACTAAATATTTTCCAATCATATCTAACACACTGATTTGTTAACAAACTAATTCTTTTTTTAAATCTTTTCTTGTGTTTTCAGCAGCCTTGTACTTGACGTAACTTCCACTTATTATTGTGCAAAAACATAATAAAAACGTACTAAAAACCTTGTAATTAGGTCTTGAAATAAGTAAAACTATAGTAATGACATGGAGTCATCAGTTGGTATGTTAAATTTACATACCGGTACACTTTTTTACAAGTGTGCTGATATGTTAATTAGCCACGGTGTAAAGCCACGGTTACACCATGGCTAAATGGAAAATTCTAGAAAATTTGTAACACACTACAAGAAAATGTATGATTTACTACAAACAAATTGCTACAAACTTTGTTGGTGGTTAATATGTCAATTCAATTTCTACTCTTAAAAAATATTTTTATTAACTCAAAATTAATTTACACAAAGTACTTATACATATAAGTAATTAATAATTCTACACCAATGCACATACAACCATCAAATCACATTTCGTACATAAGTGGTTATACATAAGCACTTATATATAAGTACTTTGTGTAAATCCATTTTGAGTTAATTTAAAGGTAGTAACAATTGAAAAAGAAAGTTATAAATGAAGGAATTAAAAAAACCTAAGTAATTGAAAAAGAATTTGGTCCAAAAAAAAATTAAACATAGACATGAGCATTCCGGTTAAATAGAATGTTTTTTTTATTCATATTAACCACCAACACAGTTTGTAGCAGTTTGTTACAAGCAAATCTTACATTTTCTCGTATTGTTTTTTTTTTTATAAGCATCTTGTATTGTCTTTTACAAAATTTCCAGCGTTTTCCATTTAGCCACGGTTACACCGTGTCTAATTAACATATCAGTACACTTTTAAAAAAGTGTTCCGGTATGTAATTTTAACATACCAGTACACTTTAAAAAAAGTGTACCGGTATTTAAATTTAACATATCAGCACACTTTTAAAAAAGTTTTCCGGTATGTTGTAATTTTTTTTCCAGTAGAATATACTAGAGTAACATAAGGGTAGGATGAGAATATTTGAAAATATGTTGTGATAAAGAGATAAATGTTGGGATAGAAAAAAAATTCTGAATATAATTGATAGGTACGATAGCATTGATTTTGATGATAGGTGGCTCAATAAATTTTGAATAAATTATGGTACCGTTTTTGAATCTCGGATACAAAGCCGACTTGTAATATGTAATATGAAAATTGTTTTAATTTATACATATATGTAAGGTGAGACTCTTAATTAACCCCCTTACAGCTAGGATTGGAGACCCAATAACAAAAACTGATAATAAGTGGTCATGAAGCTCTGGTACTATGCTGTGAAGGAAAGATTCTCTCCCCACCCCACATGTCTTTTTCACCCCCCCCCCCCCCCCCCCCTCAATATGCAAAAAACCGGGTTCTATTCCCCAGAACCTTTTTCAGTGTAAATTTTACACTAGAAACCAGTTCAGGCCGTATTTCCCGAACTTTTTTAGGGGGTGGGCGGGTGAAAAAAACATATGGGGTGGGGGGAGGGTGTTGGAGAGAGAATCTTTCGCTAAGAAGCATTGTTGAGCCCAAGAAATAGAAAAATAAACTAAGAGAAAGAGGAACATTATAATTGAATAAGTGAGAAAAAGTTAATTACAATCAGCATATATAGTGATCCTAACTAAACTAATAACTTGAACTCTCTTATTTTTTTAATTTTTTTTGAGTTTCTTTTGCTTATAAAAAAACTTGTAAATATATATTTAACGAAATTCTACATTTTTAACAATTTTCTCAATTAAATTTGTTCCATAATGTTTTTAAAATTTTAAGACATTTTTTCTTCCATCAATCCGACTTACATTTTCTATGACATGTTAATTAATTGAGTGATGTGGCATGACTTTCATGCATGCCACAATTTGTTAATTTCAAATTAAAATAAAAAGAAACATTAGAAAAAGTATAGTATGTATTGTGAAATTAGGTTAGGCATGCCACGTCACTCAATTAGTTTACATGTCATAAGAAATATAAGTCAGATTGATGAAAGGATAGAATTTATGAATTTTGAAATATTGAAGATCAAATTTATGAAATTAAAAAATAGAGATCAAAATGAAAATAATTGTTTATGAGAACTTATAAACTCTATTAATCACTAGGAGCTCAGCGAACTGAACTTATAGAGCGAGACTTCTGCTCAATATATATGGTTTGTTTCACTATTCTTTCTTTAGATATGCTTCACCACATGCCCGTGATCTCTTTCAATTTCAATGGAATTAAGAATAATGTCAAAATTAGATTTTTTGCAATTATACTATTTTAACATACTAGTATTTTAAACTACATATTTTTATAACCGGAGAGCCTTTTATAACATAAATAATGGATAAAAAATAGATGGTTTTGATCGATGTCAACTCAAATTGGTAACTATCAATTTCTTGCATTCGATAAAGAAGTTGTCGCCTAAAAAAAGACGAATGGCACTATGTGTCCAAAATTATGTGCCCAATGTCACATTGAAACACATAATAAAATATATTCAACCCTAAATCAGTGCTTATTATGATTTGGAGAAGAAAAGCCGTTGTTAGCTTCATTCTTTCATTTCATATCTTTTTTCATGCCTCAACTGTAAATGGATCCGCCACTGACCGAGGGGTCCAAACCACCTAACCAAACCTGACTATTTTAAACCTACAATACTCTAACAAGTAACAATCCAACCAGTCTAACTCATTAGTCGAAGAAAATTGCCTCCATGTACTAATATTGGATCGAGTTGGTCAAATAAAATCCGGCGATTCTTATTTATCCACCCCGCCATCTAATCGAAGTCGCCTAGTGACCACCTTCTTTTGTTCCCAATGATTCACATCAACATCAAATTGGTGATTATGAGGAATAATTCTAGAATTGGAAGCATGTATAATAAGACACCTCTACCTTGTTGAGTGCTCAATTAATGCTCATAAATAATGATCAATTATCCCGTAATGTTTGAAATAAAATAGCAACATATATATAACTGAGAAATTCTTGCATAGACTCTCACCTAACACCTCACTCTTACACTCACTCAATTAAAATGCTACATCTCATTAAAATTAAAATAAATCTAAAATCCTCTCTCTTAATAATTAATGATTCCCTCTCTCCTATTTCCAATTTTTCCATTTTTGTGAAATCATCTTTTTGATCAAATTGGTCGCACACCATTATCTTCTTCCCCTAGTGCTATTTCCTCCGCCTCTTATATGTACTCTCATATATCAATTTTGAATGTTATTCATTTTGTTGATGTGATACAAATTGAAATATATTGGGTAATTGTAAAATAGATTAATTTGTTAATTAGTTGTTGTAGGTTATAATTTTTTTTTGTTTTTCGGTTAAGTGATTTTTATCCCTCTTTTCCTTGTATATAAATATATCCATTTAGGTTCTTAAAAAAATATATTCTTTAGGGATACACAATAGAATAGAAGAATTTTAGTTTTTTGTAAAAAAAACAAAGAAGAATTTCAGTTTTATAAAACTCATTTAAAATAAGATGGTGATTTAGACATGAATGGAAAACAATATTGTTTATAATTTGTGAGGAAAAACAATTGTAATTGATGCAACGATCGTAAAGCTACACAGTGAAATGATTTTGAAGGTTTGCTCTTATAGTTAAAGAAAGTGGAAAGATTTGGTAAAAAAAGAAGAAAGGAAGTGGAGAGAGGGAGAATCTTTAACAATAATGAGTGGGAATCTGATTTTAATTTTTTTTAATTAATTTTAATGAGGTGTAATAGTTTAATTGAGTGAGTGTAAGAGTGAGGTGTTAGGTGAGAGTCTATGCAAGAATTTCTCTATATAACTTAACAATGTTTAGATGAGATGATACTGATTTTTTTAGTTAATAATTTTTTTGGAACATGGACGAACTTTAAAATTATTAGGAAGAGTTTGTCATCAATATTTCACAAGACTCAAATAATTAGTCTTTGCAATTTCGTGCGAAAAATACCTGACTTAAAAAAAAAAGTAGCCACATAACTTGAGTGTTTGAATTTTTCTTGTGTTTCGACTTAACTTCACATTTTTTGATAAATAAATTTGAGAAAATAATTACAAGCAAATTTAAGATTTATTATAGTGGAAATATATTTAAAAGGTGTGAATGTATCTTTGACAATTTCTTATTCTTTTTTTACAAAAAAGATTTACCAATTTTTTTTATGTTTGGAGTATTAATGAAACTCTGCTCTACTCTGGTCTGTTAATACATCATATAAGATGATCAGTCTTACCTAGGATTAAACAAGGCTCATATTAATATACCCTCCTCACCTAAAAAAACAAGGATATATTATGAAAAAAGGTGCCCATTGTCAAAGGTGGCCTAATAAAATTGGATAGGGATAAAACATGTACTTTTATATACTTATATTGTGTTTGATTTTTTGTGGGAATAATTTTTAGCCAACGTTTATTTCTTGCGATCAAACTTTAAATTATCAGGGTTCACTTCTTCTGAAAATCAGAGACTTAACATAAAAAAAGGGTTTCATAATTTTTTATAGATATGAATGCAATTCGTTGTTAACTATGTTATATGTTATGTTGATGATTATATATTGAATTTTAGATAATTTGGACATTTACTAGTTACAATCAAAATATCAAATAGTAAATATATATATTTATATTTTAAATACCACATTATAAAATATAAAGTAGTTTAACAATGTATTGAAATTAAAAATTGCTTACTTACAAACATAACTAAAACATCAATTATAAGATATAAGATTCGTTGACACCAGATGTTAAACTTTACTTTGAAACCAAATTAAATCCGTTGATTTTTTTAATCCAAGGGTTTAAATTAACCCACTTAAAAAATCACATGAGCTCACTATTTTCTTGTTCCACTAAATCCCTAGTTTTGTGTTCTGCACATTCATCTCTCCCCTTTCATCTCTTCCATCTTCGTAGTTCTTTTTGAAAATTAGTTAAGTTTCTTTTTCCCTCTTCTGCTTCCTCCTCTTTCTTCTATTTATATTTTTAAGTGGCCTAATTTAAACCCTTGGATTAAAAGGGATCAATATATAGATCTGATTTGGTGTCAAAGTAAAGTTTGACACTTGCCGTCAACCGATCTTTACTCTAATTATAAATATTTTAAGAAATTATAAATATACGGGCTCATATTATAAATTGGTAACATGATTGCAATTTAACTGCTCTTTTTGATGAGTTGAGATCTGTAAATTCATTTTATAATTAAAAAATTAGTGATATAATATATATTTTTTAATTTACTATTATTTGTTGAATCCCATTAATCTTTTTCTATAAGTGGTTATTTACCTCTAATTAAAAATGATGTATAAGTCCGAATTCAGTACTCAGCACATCAAATCTCTCAAATTCTAGATGGTATTCTTTTTATCAATCAGTTTTGATTGTATAACTTTTAGTCTTTTATTATATAAGTTTGAAAAATGAAAGATACCACCAGAAGTTATTTTGATACTAATGGATTAATTGATTGAAATGTATGCTTAAACTTAACAATTCCATTTAAAAAATAATAATAATAATAATAATAATTAATATCGGCTTGGAAATATATTAGTATACGCAGTGACAGAGTCAAAATTCTAATCAAGATGGTCCAAAATAAAAAATAGAAATATTATCTATATTTATTTAAATAGGACGATCTAGAAGCTATGCTTAATTTTCTCTATTATAAAAAATGTTTGGCTTGACTTGGGTATGAGGAGGCTAGATTGGCGTTGCCCATAGTCTTACTGATTTGCTCGATTTCAACCCTTAAAATCATAAAGTGAGTTCTTATCTCAAATATTTTTTTTGTTTTAAGCAAGAGTTAGAGAACGAACTCATCACTTATTTAATCTTTAATATTTGTAAAATTTAATTAATAAGTAATATCCAAAGTACATGAAATTTGTCACTATAATCTCTATGTTAAGATGGTAGGGACAAATGATATAGATTTTCATAAGAAGCAAAAAACCAATTATCATATACTCAAATTTATTCTATTTAATTTCATAAATTAAAAATGTTATAACAATATACATTGTTACACTCTCCATTTGTAGTGATGTTGGCATACCAATTTTTATTTATACATTTTATACATATAGTTGATATTAGCACCCCATCATGAAATCAAAATATATCTATCACTCACCTAATAGTATCCTTTTCCCTTTGGAATCACGTTGCCTAAATCTTAGTACAACATTTCTTCACTTAAAAAGCCAACAACATGCTTTAGAAATTTTTCTTCAAATTCACAACTACCTAGTATATATACTTCAGACAGAAACAGAATTCCTCATTTGAAAGAAATTTTGCTTAGAAAATTGCAAACAAAAAGTACATAAATTTAGCCAATATGTTGTTTTAATGCCACCAAATTCATTTATATATCTAGAATTGAAAATTAATATTTCTTACGTCTTAACTTTCTGATTTCTAGAGAAAATGGTTCATAGTACTAGTAGTATGAAGTTCATGCAAGAGACCACTAATTAAACAATATTAAATTTTATTTTACTAAATAAACAATATTTATTTATTTATTCAAATTGATCGAGTACATCGATAAAATATAAATTTAAAATCGTTAAAAACAAAAAAGTTGAATTTGCAGACAAATTTACAGCATCCGTGTTAATAGCATAAAATGACAAATTGTATAAGCCTATATATTTGACCATATTAAAGTTTTGAAATATCTAGGCCTCTAGATCTGTGGCGTTGATTACACCAAATTCATTGATTGAATTTGTACTAGATCGAATTTAATCCTTCAACCTGAAACAAAATAAACACCACACCAGACAGAAAAACAAAATACACCACACTACGACGGAAATTCAAAACAAATTATTAGTGTCCCACTATAAATAATTAAGCTTAATCAAATGATTAAAAAAATATTATAAACAATTAAAATTGATTAGTTGGTCTTTCTTCATCCAATTCAAAACTTGTACTTGAATTCCCCAACCAACAACAACAAACAATATCCATATGATTCTTATTTATATGATCAAAATTTAATTTCACCACATAGAATCATATAATAATGAATAGCCTTATCTGGCTCCAAAAAAACCCAACATTCCAACCTGGATGGGACTTAGAAGAAATTCATGCCACATTTTTCAAATGCATAAGTTGGCAAATGGAAGAAACAATAGATACAATAAATTGTCCTTACCATTATGTATGTGACAAAACTTACCCTCCAAATTACACTTTTTCCATTGATATCTTAGTCTTTCTTTTCACAACATTTTCTTATTTTTTCACTCTTATAATTGTGATAATGAATATTATCTCAAAGAAAAAAACAATTTTTTTGAGTCAATCAAAAAGATTTTTTTTACCTTCTGGTCCTATATCACTTCCACTTATAATTTTAATCTTTGCAAAGGGTCATCAAATCAATACAATTTTTCCACTTTCTTGTATTGGTCCAGCAATTCTTCTATTGGTACTAATTTCAGCATTATCTTTTGATAATGAAGATGGTGATAATTTTAAGGATATTAAGTACACTTTTTTTGCAGCATCAACAATTTCTGGAATTTTGCATGCAAGTATGTATTTGGATTCAATTGTATTGCCTTATTATACCGGTTTCGACGCATTGATGTCTTCGACATTTTCCGGTGAATGTGCAACATGTGTGTGTAGGAAAGAAGCTTTGGTTGTTGGAGGTAAACTAGTGAAGTACAAAGGTTGGTCAATGACAACATTTTTTGTTGTTGGTGTTCTTTGTTTGAGAATTATATGTAAAATCTATGGAGAAAATGTGGGGAAATTTGTGTCTATGATTAAAGTGTTTATGGAAAGGTTTAGTTGGATTTTAATAAGTTTGGATTGTGTTTATTTGATTGCAAAGTCACCACCAGAAAGAGTAATGTTGAGAGTTGGTGCTTTTGGAAGCATATTTCTTTTAATTTTGCTTCATGTTCTCAAAGAGGCATGTAGTCAAATTTATGCAATGACTTATGTGGTAGAGAAATTGAGATTGGTGTCAAAGTCAACACCATTGTAAATACTAAATAGCATAAAAAGAAAAATTGTAATATCAAAATCAATGTTTTAAATTGTGGTTCGCAACCAAAATTGCGTTCGCAATATAAAAGAATATGAAGTTACTATAACTACGCTGATTACAATTGCAATTTTAACTACACTGTCCTTATTTTTTTCTTCATTTTGCCATAATATAAATGTTTGTTGTGTTTGTGACTACAATATAAAGAATTTTGAAGTCTCTGCAACAACGTAAATTACATCTTCAATTTTGATTACATGGTCATTCTTTTCTTGCGTTATACCCCAATATAAAGGTTCGACTGCAGCTGGACCCCAATTTAAAACGACAGTCGACAACAAAATGAATTTTTCAGATATCAATATATAGCTTATTTTTGTTGTAATTTGTAAATCATAAGCTGTTTTGTTAGAAAGCTTCTCTTCCCACTCACACGTATCTTTTCTACCCCAAAACACAGAAAATTTCGGTTTCTATTTACCGAAGTTTTTTTTAGTGTAAATTTTACACTAAAAAAAACTTTGGGTTCTATTTACCAAAGTTTTTTGCGTGTTTGGAGGGTAGAAAAGAAATGTGGGGGTGGAGGAGCACGCTCTCAGGTCCTAGGCCAATACACCAGAGAGAATCGAACTCGAGACCATAAGGAGGATCACACTCTCAGGTCCAATGTTTTAAAATCCGGACCGGTGATCGGTCCAATGTTTTAAAATCCGGACCGGTGATCGACCTGGTCAAGACATTGGTTCACTGGTCAGACCGCATGACTATTGACCCGACTTATATAAAAATTTAAATATATTAACTTTAATTTCATAACAATAAAATTTAATAAAAAATGTTCCCCTTTAAACTTTTTACAATAAAATTTCATAACAATATTATAATTTAGTCGATAAAAGTATTATTATATCTTTGTAAAAGAAAAGTAATATTTTTTTTGACAGAAAAAAAGTATTATTATTTCATAATTTTTTAATTAGCACAACGTAATTTAAAATATTACATTAAAATAAACAATGAATATATGTGTGTGTGAAAATTAAATTTAAAATAATAAGAAAAAATAATTATCAATGTATTTATTAATACATGTCATGGTGTTTTATAACTAATATAGTAGTATTAAATATATTTCACTAACATACAATATCATATAAATGCAAGGATCTTGCTAGCAATAGATTAGGCTTTCCGGTTTTTAGAGTTTGTTAATCTTTGTTGAGGGTTTGGTTTGGTCCCCCCTCTCTGTACTCCACTTTTCTTTTATATAATATATGAGGAGTTTATAAAAAAAATATAAATGCAAGTGGCATAGTGGTAGTATTCATGCATTTATATCCAAATGACCTGGGTTCAATTCTCATGTACAACATATTTGCAACGATTTTTAGCGGTTTTAAAGCAGAACCGGTTCTGCAAGCTAATTGAGCCGGTCATCCCACCGTTCACGGTCTGACCGGCCGGTCCGGTTTTTAAAACTATGCTCAGGTCCTAGGCCAATACCACCAAACCAACCCAAGTGGATTAACACATTCCAAAATTGTTTTCGAAGGCAAACAAAATTTCGGAAAACGCGTTCCGAAGTTTTAACCCAAGGGCAAAAAATGGAAAAACAAGGGTAGAAAAGAACCGTGGGGGTAGGAAGAGTATTTTTCAGGTTGAAAATGTGATATGTTAGGCCCAAATAATGTTGGTCCTAAAACGTAGGTATTGAAACCGACAAAATTGATGCTTTTGATTTTGAAAACTACTATTTAGGCATCCTGAGTTGCTCTTAGGCCCCCTAAAAACTCAAAAATATCCTCAATTTATACTAAGATTCGTTTGTATCATACGTTCCAAAATGAAATTCCACTTCATATCCTTGGATCTGAAAAAGACTGATTTCGGAAAGAAAGTTCCAAAATGCTGATGTATGAGTAAAGTGCAAGAACCCACATGCAAAAATAATGTTAGAACGAAAAGTAAAAAAATAGTAAATAAAAATCCGGATGCTAGGATCCGAAATGTATAAAATTTGATAAATAAGAAGTAGTGAGTAAGTAATGATGAACATATTTGTTAGCTCATGCTTGTAGCGAGTAACTTTCCAAACCTTCTGCAACTTTGTACTTTTCTATTGATGCTGTATGTAGCATACATCCATGTGAGACAGCCAGCATATACAGAGTGTAGGTTGTATTAAGGTTAGAGTACCTGTTCCTAAAACATAAGCCAAATTTTTACATTTTGGGTCCTAGGATCCGAATTTAATTTTTTATTTTTTTTACTTTTCGTTCTAATCTTGTTTCTGTGTGTGAGTTTCTTCGTTTTGTTTATAAATCAGCATTTCAGAACCTATGTTTCGAAATCGGCCTTTTTTCGAATTCTGGATTCTGAAATGGAGCAGAAGTAATTTCGTAAGTCTGAGGGACTTGGGAGCAATTAAGGGGGCGAAAAGAGCAGTTTTCCTTGATTTTTCCTCAAAGTTTCAGTTGATCAGACCAATCATAAACCGATGAAAGTCTCAAATTATAACCAAACTCATGAAATAGTAATTTATAGTTTGAGGAATCATATATTTTGGTAAAAATGAGAAAAGACAAGAAATACATGAAAACAAAAGCCTAATTCAATTTGAACACAATACAAACTCTTTGTTTAAAGTTACTTAACTAGCCACGCGACGAGTAATACGTCTGCATGATGGTGAGAATAAGCAGCAAAATAGCCGCCATAACTCCTATCAATTTCCAAACTGTAGGTATATGGTCGCGTTTCAAAATTTTGTACCAGTTTTGACAATAGTACAAGACCACGTCAAAAATACGCCTACATTGATGCCAAACGATTAGCCGCAATCTGAAAGCTTTTGTGGCTTTCTTGCCCTTGTACACATTCAACCTATCACAAATCTCACTGTAACTGGAATCCATACGCTCCGCTCCCTTTGAGATAGTCCGAAAAAGTGTCAACAATTCTTTGCTCTTGACACACTGATTTAGTACCACTATAATTCCTTTTTGTTCAAGCAATTCGATGTCATGTTTACAACATATTAAATCTTTGAAGAAAAGTGCATACGACGTGTATTTACATTTTATCCCAATTCTACTCTGCTCCCAAGCAATCAAATTCCTCCACCTCACTTCTGTTGTTTCCTTAACGTACAACACCGGGATTTCCAGCTTCCCAGATTCATTGAAACTTATATCAAAGTCGAACGTATCTGCCAAAGTATGTTGCTGCTGGCGATTACTAATATTTCTGTTTTTTGGACAGAAAATTATCCCTGCTGCTTGAAGCCTAGAAGCACATTGAAATAGTTGTTGATTTGCTCGTTTTCCCTCTTCACGCCTGCTTTGTTCAACTGTAGACAAGTGTATCAAATGAAGTATATGAGCACCCCCTGAGGCATTCACCAAAGGGTAATCAAAAGCTTTACGCACAATATTAGCAACCCGATGATCGTGCTCAATTTCAGAGCCATCCGGAAAGACCTTCCTGTATAACTTCTTGAGAATAATAAAGGGTATTTGATTCTCAAGCATTGTGATGTCATTCACAACCGACAACACTTTTTCCTTGGTTTCAAATATCGGATCATTGTAACTTAATTCGTAATCGCCAAGTCTAGTGAGAAACTCTAACAAAAAGCAACCATCCAATATCATTATTTTGGCGATTTCCTGGGGTGATTCTGAGTCAAAGATGCTACCACCATAGCTTGCGCGAATGATTTCAACCAATTTGACAATATCATTGCCACATTCGTTTAACCTTACCTCAGATGTTCTGTTTTGCTCCCGGATTATTCCTTGTCGTTCAAGAAACTCGCGCATGTATTGCCATTTAGACTCTTCCATCAATTCGAGGTAACTCGTTGCTCCCCTATGTAAAGGTCCTATTGAGATACACTTTGGCTTGTAAGCCTTCTCTTTCAAACCTCGAAGCTCTTCCAGAACGTTGCAAATGCTGCATGACTGAACTTCTATATGATCTAGAGACCCCAACATCACTTCCATGTGAACCAACCAACTAGAGTCAGATGCCATCTTTTACTTCAAAAATAAAATAAAAATTAGAATAGGTTGTAATAAAAAAATATATATATATAGGAAAGGTGCACAATAAAAAGAACAAATATTAATTTCGGTTTATATTCATACTCTGCATGCTCCTTATGTGTTTTATGTGTCCAATAACAACCTTAATTGATTTAAAAATAGGAAACACCAGTCTTCTCTATATGAATAAGTAATTACTACTAGATTAGATGGAAGAATTAATCAAATATCTGACCAAAACATTTTGTAATTTATCCATCATTTTGAAATGAGTTTAATGGATATACTCACTACAAAAATTAAATTTAGGGAGGGAATCCGTTGCTAATGTGTCATATTTTTGTCACAAAAATGCTTAACTAGTGACAGATTTTGGACGACTAAAATCGTAACCAATTTCAGCTTTGCAAATATTTAGTGAGGGAATTGATCATCCGTCACAAACTGTGACAAAATAAAATTGGCCAACAACAATGCATCCGTCATTAATGACTGACAAAAAGTACAATAATTATTCTTAGAATTCCGTCGCTAATTAGGGATGGATTTTAGTTTCCTCGCTAATGTATGAGAGATTATGAAATTCTCACATAAATTATGATGTTATTCAAATTCCCTCACAAAAACTTGTGATAGATTTCAAATTCCCTTCTTATAATTATAATTTCATCACAAATCATCTTCAATTACAACATAAGAAAGTTGTAGTACCTCGAAAAGTTAAAAATGCCCTTATTTCAAAAGTTGCCACTTGTCCTAATCGAAGGTATTTGATGTCCAAAAAAATTGTAACCGAACTAAAATCAATATAACTAAGCCGTATTTCAACCAACCGAACTAAAGTTATTTTTTAAACACAAATTTTATTTTTTATTTCCTTTCATAGTATGCTTAACAAGTGCCCCGGGACACTGTTTAGCATGATCCATTGAAAAATAGTACAACTTTGTGACAACATACTTTATATTATTAGTTGTCAATAGTTGTCAAAGTTGGGGGCAAACTTTCAAATTCTAAATTCAAATCAAACAAATTGATATATCACTCCTCTCTCATCATTCTTTCTACTACAATTAACTCTTGATTTTCTTATTCATAGTTTGTGATATTCTCCATTTTACTAATATCCATTTTTTTTTTTTTTTGCAGAAAAAACAAGGACAACGCAGGTATGACGATCAAACTTATTTTTCTTCATCACAACCAAATAAGTATCAGAAGATCAAACTTAGATATGAAAATCAAACTAACAGCAGAAAATGAAACAGATTCAAAAAATATTCTAAGAAAAACAACAAAAAAGGTGAGTTACTACGGGATAAAATTCTTTTATTTACTTGTGTCTTTTACTTTTTCTCTTTTATGAATAATGTTTGTTGTTGTTTCTGAAATTTCTGTAATATATGAATTAAAAGAAAGAAAAGGTACAAAAAAAAGGAGAGAAATTATAGATAAATATATAAGTAGTTATATTACAACACATTTTTTATACAAAGTTACAAGGCTTAATTACACTTTTGGTTCCTTATCTTTATTTTAGGTTTCAAGTTGGTACCTTATCTTTTAAAAGTTTCAAGTTGGTATCTTATCTTTTCTGCCGGTTTCAAGTTGGTACCTTCCGTAAATTTTTTAACTATTACAATTAAATTTGGACACGTGTCATTGATTTATAGGTCCAAAAAATTTGCCACGTGTCCAAATTTAACGGTAATAGTTAAAAAATTGACGGAAGGTACCAACTTGAAACCTGTAGAAAAGATAAGGTATCAACTTGAAACTTTTAAAAGATAAGGTACCAACTTGAAATCTAAAATAAAGATAAAGAACCAAAAGTGTAATTAAACCAAATTATAATTTGTTGCAGTGTAATGAATTGTGAGAGACAATAATATCATATAAGTAGAGTCGCATTGCATAAATAAATATATAGTAATATGGCTAAAAATAAAATAGTCAAGTGGAGTCAACTGATCCTACTACCCTAATGTGGATCCGTGCATAGAATTACAGACAAATTACAAATGCATTAGAATGTGTTTAACTTAAGCTAAACACTTTGAGAATCACTAGCTAGAAATCTACAACAAAAACATGGTTTCTTTCGGAAAAACGTTCACACATTAATTAAAGAAACTAGTTTCCTAGGAAGAAGAATATCTTGTCATTGTTTATGTAACAAACTAAGTTCCAAAAACAAATGGTTAAAATTGAAATGTATCTTCCACTCCTATACTTGAATTTATAGAATGAGAATGATTTGGCATGAAAACAAGTAATTAAATAAATAAATAAAAAAACTAGAGAGCTTCTAAGAAGAAGAAAAAGATCACCTTTTGAAAGGTATTGTTTGAGGAAACAAAACTAAGAGAAGGAGAAGAGAAGGGTGGTTTTGATAATGGTGACACTATTTATTATTTTGGTGCTTTCATGGTTTTGATAATGAGTAATTAAATTGAAATTAAGATGCAGATGCAAAATGTAATAATGCTCTGTTTTTTTTTGTTTTGGGTGTTGAGAGTGTGAGGAGGATGGGAATAATTATATATAGAAGAAGGAAGGAAGGAGGATGAGAAGAGTTTGGGCTTCTGAAGGAGGATGGGCATAATTATGCATTTTTATTGAATATCGTTAATCTTGATGTGTCTCAATAACATATCAAACGATTTTAGATTTTTGTAAATTTAAACATATAATAATCTGTATGATTTAAATTTTCAATCCAACGGTGGATTTTGAAAATTTATATTCATTAAAGCGTTATTCAGCGGTGTAATATTAATCATGAAATTCACACGAGAGACAAAAACGTTAACAATAGTATTATATCCGAGAAATAAGACAAAGGGGAGTTTAGTTCGCATAACAGTAAGCACTTGATAGAACAATAAATGACATAACAAGATAATACATAACATAACAAAATTATACTAGATAGAGATATAGAGATAATATTTTCATATTAAAAATAAATTGGATATATTTGTATTTTTTATAATTGTATTATGGACAAAAAGTTGACATGTGTTCGGTGTAGGACAAAGTTCTTGTTTTTATCTTGTCCCTTACTAATTTTGTTGAGTCAAACAAGATACAAAAAAGTTATCCAATTCAATCATTTGTTTTTTAACATATCAAACGCACCCAAAATTATACTTGTAGTTCCTTAATTTAATTTTAGGATACATTTTAGTCCATGATCTTTTTTATGATATATTCTAAGTCTCTCTCTGTTTTTATTTTCATTTTTTAATGTTTGGATATAGGTTTCAAGCTTCAAAATATGATTTTTATTCTCCATGTGTTTTCCATTATAAACATATGTTATGCTCCAAAGTAAAATCATAAATTTAAAGCTTGAAAAATTATACACAAACACGGATGAAAGACAAAAAAGGCAAAAGTGACGTGAAAAAAAATAAAGGATAAAATCATTTAATTATCATCTGAAATTAAATTAAGGGACTACGCGGAAACAATTTTGCCGAAAAATAATTATTTGATCTCAACTTCAAATAAAAATTATTTTATCCAGTTTTTGACATTAAATTGGTCAAGTCTCAAATATAGATTTAAAATTAAACACAGGGAAATAGAAATTGTTTTGTCCAATCTTTTATTTTTCTGCACATCAAACTCAATTTTATTGTTTTCCAAGACTTTATGATTAAAAAATGAGAAAGATTGCATGAGCATGACTAATGAGAAATGACGATCAATGAATGACGACCCAATGAAATGTCATTTTCGATTATAGTATTATTTCTTCCTCATATACAGTATATCCTTTATTACAAACATAATATACTATTATTTTATTTTAAAATAAAATATGAAAAATTGAAGTTAGACATATATACAAAAAATAATTTGTAACTAGTATAATACTCGTGCGTAAGCAGGGATGTGGCGTTGCGCGATTTTTTTATGATAGAGCGATATTTCTCGTTTTAATAGTAACAATTTTTCATATATGTGTCCTACAAAACAAAAGTAAAAAAAGAAGATTTAATATAATAAAGAAGATTTAACATTCTTTACCAAAAAAAAGAAAGATTTGAGATGAGTTAAAATTTATAGATTATAATTCATAGGATTGACGTTCATTATCTACCTATAGTGAGTTAAAATATAATTACTTGTAATAATATGCTTGAAAGCTATTTTTCCCCGTAGAAATTATAAGAAAATAGGCATGCATATTGAGTAGAAATATATAAGTTCCCGTAGAATTTTTAAAAAAAATAAAGACTTGTATAAATATATGAATAGAAATATTGGTCCCCGTAAAAATTATAAAAAGATAGGCATGTGGATTAATATTAATATATGAGTATAAATATAGGTCTGCATATAAATTATAATAATATAGGAATGTGTATTAATATATAAGTAGAAACATATAGTTCCTCGCGAAAATTATAAAAAAGTAGACACACTAGGGAGTATTTATCACAATTTAAAATTAGGTTAAATACAATAAATTTAGGGAAAGCTTGTATATATAGAAAGTCTTTTGTACTATATATCACCTTCAAAAACTATATATAGAAAGTCTTTTGTACTACATCACCTTCAAAAACTAAAACGCGCCAAGATATGTTTACTTCATTATTATTTGGCCTCGCACACATGAAAAAATGTTAACATATACTCTAAATACCTATGTTAAAAACGTAAATATAAAAAGGGTCATGCTAACTAGTGCTCCGGAGCACTAGTTAAGAAAAAAAAAAAAATTGCATTGAAAATACGGAAAGCTCAAAAGATTAGCATGATTGCTTCCCTTGATTCTCAAAACGCGTCTATTATGAAAAGACAGTTATTATAAAGCTTGAGGAACGAAGCAACTATGATAATGTCAGCAATGGACGTATAAGGAGATCAAAGGTCAGGGAGCGGTGGACTGGGCAAGTTCCTTTGGCCAGATAGGCCCGACCCACACCATAGAGCGAGATGCCCAATAAAGCATAAGAATAATATCTAAACATCGAAATACTCGCCCGGAGGAGATAAGAATAGACCAAGTCACAACTTAAGTGATAAGTCTTAGAATATAAGCCGCATGGGCTGGATATGAAGGAAAGTGGAGCATATATATATATATATATATAGGTCTCATTAGATCTAGCACTTTCTACATACATACTATACTAAATCCTAGCTCAACACCATTGTTGATCATGCACATAAATAACTTTTTCAAGAACATTATTTCACACATATGAAAAAAATATGATAACTAAATTAAAAAGAGTAGAAAGATAATTTTGTCCATTTTTTCATATTGATTATTGATGTATTTTTATTAATTATAAATGCAATACAAAATATAATAATTAGAAGTCACTAGTACTTTTGGAGGGAAGTAAATCTAAATATATTTGTAAAGGTTCTTTAGTTGTGTCCTAAATTTTTTACTTTTTTGGACCGAAGCATCACCCTCTCATCCTAAATTTAACTCATAAAAAAAACTTGAAGATGATGCACAGATATAATAATAGAGTTAGAGTCAAATGACATTAAGGTGTCAAAATTTGACACCAAATTCCATTCATCCACTCATTTCAATTAATCTAAATATTTAAAACTATCACTAAAATAATTAATGTACACCAAATATATCACCTAATTAAAACAAAAATAATCTCTTGGAGGGAAGTAAATCTAAATATATTTGTAAAGGTTCTTTATGTCGTCCTAAATTTTTTACTTTTTTGGAATGTGGCATCATCCTCTCATCCTAAATTTATCTCATAAAAAAATTCTCACTTGAAGATGATGCACATATATAATAATGAAGTAAGGATCAAATGACATAAATGTGTCAAAATTTATTTATTTTGGTATAGAAAGAGGGACGAAGCCCAACATAATCTATTAAAGTTGCACTTCAATGCCTATAAGTTCTAGCTTAACTGACAAAAGTTAATACTGGTAAGCTAGTAACCTTCGTTGAAATTCGTTCTAGAGATCTCGCAGTTGTGTGAGTTTTGTAACAGCTTCGGGCCCCATCTTGGCGATCCCGAAGCTGCCACCTCACAATCTTCTCCACATCCCCCTCTAGTGGAGTTTTTACTTTTCGTGGAAATCGAACTACGTACCATGCAATTCAATACGTGTTCAATCCATTCTCACTACCAATTGACCTGGGGGTTGTTACACATTTCATTGGTATTTGTCATTTTGTCTAAAAACAGACAAAATATTGTATGGGAAATTAAAAGTGACAATTTTGTTAGATTTTTTATTTTTTTTACAAATAGAACAAATATTGTAGGATGGAAAGAGTGCTATTAATTACTCTCTCCGTTTCTTTTTAAGTGTCTTTTTTGAATAATAACACCAAATTAAGGAAGTGAATTTTTGCACCTTATCTTCCTATTATACTCATCTTAATTCACCAATAAATTCTAATATTTTTGCGCACACTTTCTCTTTCCGATAAATTTAATATATTATCTAAAAAACAAAAATTTAATATGTTATGTAAAAAAAATAAAAACAAACTTTAGTTTTTCAAATATAGCAACAGTTAGTTTTATTAGAAAAGATAAGAGTAATTGACAATGGGTAATTGACAAATTATACCCTTAAAAAATCAAAACGACAGTTAAATAAAAACTTTAAATCTGACAAAAAAACGACACTTAAAATGAAATGGATGAAGTAGTTTTAATACTACTATTACAATTTAAAACTTTGGACAAGGTTTGTTGAATTCAATTTAAAACTTATAAAAGCTATACTGTACTAATTAAATGTGTTTCCACCACTATAGTACGTCTTGTTTGAAAATGCATTTTAACATCTTCTTGGGGAGACTTTAGATCATCCTCATGCATTGACTCATACACATGCTTTCTTCAAAAATCAAGATCCATATTCATACATTGTACCTTATTGAGTTATTATTTGCTGAGTCTAATTATATGACTCATAAGTTTAGTTGAAAATATATGCACCAATATTGTAATCATATGCTCCCTCTTTCCCCACTGTAGGTCCCAATATTCAATTAGTACATAAGCTAACTGTATATACCATTTATTCACATTATAAATTTTCACTCAACTACTCAGTACCAACAGCAATTACACACTTAGATAAGATCCAATCAACCAACCCATGCCAGCTGTACAACCAGCTAGTTAAGATTCAATAATCAACCGAAATCTCCATTTTTAGAACTTAATTGAGTCTCACATGTACACATAATTTATTTATAATTTTTTAATAATCATACTTAATAATTTTAATAATAGTATTTAATAAGTTTTCAACATCTCAAATTTAACACATCTTAAAAAGTTTTAAACGAGACTTATCAATAACTGTGCATTTCATCAATAACTTTACATCATTAATTATAAATATGTCATACAAAAATATATAGGTATCAAAACTTAGGTGAAGGCTAACATTAAAGAGTTGGTCAAGTGGTGGATGATGCATTACTTGTCAATAACTCTATAACGAATACAAATTTTGCAAAATCCACTGTTGGATTGGAAGTTTATATCATATAAATTATCTATACAATTTTTTTTTTAAAATTGAAAATAATTTGATGTGTTATTGAGACCCACCAAGATTAACAGTATTCAATAAAAATTCATAAACCGTTAACACATCATATGATTTTCAATTTTTTTAAAAACTGGTATGGATGATCTACACAATATAAACTTTCAATCCAACGATAGATTTTATAAAATTCGTATTCGTTGTGATGTTATTTGCTACAGGTGCACCATGAAAGACCTAATGATATCTTTTATGTTAGACAAAGCCTCAAAACTTATTGGAGAAGCAGTACATATAATAGGTACTCAATTGTATTTTACTCCAATGGAGTTACGTATTATGTACCAATGCATACAAAATAGGTATCACCACCATTGAAGATGATCTTAAGGCACACAATTACAACTCTTATTTGTCTGATCTAGAATATTGATGATTAATTGAGATGGTTTTATGGCATGGAGTTTAAAAAAAACATTTTTTTTGGTAACAGTCCAGATCCCTTTCTTAGGCGTTACGGACACTGCGACCTAACAATTTTCTCCACTATCCTCTCTAGTAGAATTTTTACCTTCCGTAAAAATTGAATCACGTACGGTTAAAGTACATGTTCAATCCATTTTCACTACCAATTGAGCTACTAGTTAAAAAGATACAAAGATGTGCAAATGACTCAAAATGTATCCCTCAAATTATTAGGTGTTAAGAAATAATGATGGATAAGGAAGGTATCTTGTTTTCTTATACCTCTCTCATTTTTCTGATCCAACGGTGGTTGATTCACAGAGAAAAAAAGAGAATAAAATAGAAGAGAGAAAAAAAAAGGATAAATGGATGATTGAGATAAGAACATAATGGAAATATAAGAGAGGGAAGTTTCCACGTCCATGCTAGGCACTAACCCTTCATATTTATTTGACTAAAATCCCTCACGTTGTTTATTATTTTTTATATACAGTATAATTCATGTGTATTTATTTTTATCACAAGCAACCCCTTGTATTATAAAACCAACATAAATTCATGCATATTCTTAGACAAACTACAAATCCCATTCCTCGACCAAAAAGCAGCAAAATGGGTGGATCTTAATCCTTCAAAGTTGTAAAAGATTTATTAAAGGCATCTCAGGTATATTTGATTTTGTAGTTTCTATGCTTGTTTTACAATAATCTAGATATTCTCTTCTTTTTTTTCTGATTAAGAACTATGCTTGTTATAGTGGCATTTTAAGAAAAAACCAGAGCTTATTAAAAAAAATAAGATTCAATGCACTCACAATTTTCTTGCATTCCGTGGATCGATGACCGTTGGATTGAAATTGATGATTTTGATTTTTAAATATAAGATATTAAGATTAAAATCTGGACCGTTCAATCTCTATCAATGATCGTATCTATGCAAACTGTGTGAATGTAAAGGTGTAAGTCAAACAAAATCAATTGAACAGAAAATTCAAACCAAACCACAAAAAAGTAACTCTTTTTGTTCGAAGCAATGTTAAACCGAATTGATGAAAATCAAGATAGTTCAATATGGTTCTCAATTTTCTTTATTAATTAATAACCGCAGAACCAATGAACCAAATCAATGTGTATTATTAACCTTATGTTATCATTGTAGCTACATTTTACTTGTATTTGTTAACTATCGTTATTTTGAGTAAGTTGTATGAATTTATTTAATCAGATATCTCTTCACCACCACCGCTTTTGTCAACTTTACCACAACCACAGTCTCGGTCCTCTGCAACTCTCTCTCTCTGACTCTGACCGTCAAGCGTTTCTTCTCTGTTGATATATGTTGTTTGGAAAGAAAAAAAAATAATATTTTGACACATATTTTCTTACATAATATATACATAAGGGAAGTTTGGTAATATTTTCCTTCTTCATCTTCTTTGTTTTCCTTGTTTCTCTCTCCTGTGTATCTATTGTATCTTGTAAGAAAATATATGTCAAAATATCATTTCTCAAGAAAACAAATTGGAGTATTAATGAATAGTGAAATACATATGTGTAGTATTTGTGTATAAAATGGGTGTGAAAATAACATTTTTCTAAAATTTATATAGGATCACTAAATTGATAAGCGTCCTACATAAGTTAGAAAATATGTTATTAGCATATGCCTATCTCTATAACTAATTATTAGCCTGCAAATTAATATAACGCTTCTTCTCTCTTTTGGCAGAAAAAGTAGAAACATGGAGGACCCTAATAATGGTCAATATGCCTCTCCTCCGGACGAGAAATTTGGGGGACAATCACGAGCTGTGAAAAACAATGGCATAACTAAGGGGGTGAACACATATCATACAAGAGTTAACAATATACTCAAATATTCCTCCTCCTCCTCTCCCATCAATCTAGTAAGTAATTTTTGCGATTAACATTCTGGTATACATCTTATTTGTATATATAGATATATTGCTGAGGTAGACAATTTTGATAGTGTACCGATGTCATATTCAAATAAGATATGTACCGGAAAGTTCACCATTTTTTGCTACTTTCCTTTAGCATATTTTATTTTCTTTACGAGCTAAAGCTCTTGTAGAAGTGAGTTACCTTTTCGAACAGTTTTGTGCATGTTGTCCCTCGATTTGACAATATTAATTATGAATTCTTGTTTTGTTTTAGGGGCCTTCATCAGCTCAAGGTAGCCACCAAGAAACCACACATGGGAATCCTTCTTCTCCAGTAACTATCACTTCAGAAAGTAGTAGTCAAGACAATAATGTCGCAAAAGATAACCATGCTAATTTTGGTATCGAAAAGTCAAGAGGATTTGTTAACATTGTCCAAGATGGTGATGACGTCGCGTCCTCCTTTGATGCCATCCTCAGACTGTTGGATCCCACACCATCATATGTGCTTGATGGGTCTTCTTCGACGATTGAAAACCCTCCAAACAATCATGGGGTGGTGAACCTTTTCAGAGAGATAAAAGAAATATTCTCCAATTCTACTAGTGTGAGCTCCTTCGATCAAACCACCACTATCAGGGTGCAATATCTTGTAGAGAAACTTCGACCCCTTCGTCATCAACTTCTGGGGGCCAACCATGAAGCTTTTATTGCGTTTGAAAAATTCTTTACCTCTTTGGAGGCCAATACCACTCTACTTGCCGTGATCCCTACCCATGACCAAGTCACTGCCTCCATGAATGAGATTCGACGAGAAGCTTTGGCGTCTAAAACAGCTGCAGAAACCTTGGTCGAGACAAGGGATCAAAAGAGACAGGACATTTCAAATAGGTCAGTTAAGATAGACTTGCTTGAACATCAATTGGCTGAACTTAGGCAAGCACAAATTGATGATATAAATGAAATCAATCGGATATCCTCAAAACTAGCACAAGGGATGGAAGACAGCAAGACTGTTTTTACAAGAGTCATGTCCGTTAAGGAAACTCTCGCCGCGCTTTCCTTCAGCTATAACAGGGCCATCGCAGTTCATCAAGAGTTGGATACTTTGCTCAAGGAGGCGGTTCGCCATACTTCGATATAGTCTTTATCATTTTTTTTTATATTTTTTCTTTCAAATTTCTACGGATGATGCAAAAAGACCTCAATGTCTCCAGGGGCGGAGCCCTTTATGGGTTGGACAGGGCCATGATGCACACCAATATTTTTCCCAATTTTTAGTATATATATATATATATATATAACTGTTAATATTTATCATAAGATTGTTTCTGATCGAGTGGTCAACCTACGCACCCTTCATCTTAAGGGTCTTCACTCAAATCCTGTAGGCAGCAAGTTTAATTTTTATTGAATTTTTCAATAGAAATTGATATATTTTTAAAGGGAGTATAAAATTTATCTTTAAAATTAGAAAATTTATATCATATTAATTTTAATGAATCACAATAACATGTTTTACTTGGGTTTCTCTTTAATTATACAGGTTATTAATATATTTTACTTGGGTTTCTCTTTAATTATACAGGTTATTGAGACTCATAAAATATTAACGATTTATGCATTTTTAATTTCTATAGAAGAAAAAAATTAGCACCGCTGCGGCCCGCCCCAACATTTTCGCCTAGCTCCGCCAGTGGATGTCTCTCTTTCTGTAGGCTTGATGGCTTAAATGGATTTGATTTAACAAATCTGTTGTTGATTCTCAAGTTCGTAGAATTAACACCTATGCTAATATTATATTGACCGTGCTAATCTTGGTATGAAAGTTATGCATGAACATAAGGTAACGCTCATAATTTCCCTCTAGACTAGTATGTCTATTCGAATCCCTTGTCTGTGGTGGGTGCACATGGGTTCTTGTATTCTTTGTACTTTGATCTTTGAACCTTTTTATTTATATATAATTTATTTGCCTTACAAGGAAATTGAAAATTACTAGTATCTTAATTTATATTCTATTGATCAATGAACGGTAATGCATATTTAGTAATTATTATAGCAATTGTTTAACTTTTTTTTACTGTAACAACCTTAACTTATTTCATTTATTAATACAAGATGATATGTAATTAAATTTTTTACGACTAGCAAAGGACAACGCCACTCTTGCTAATAAATGAGCAACATTATTAACTTGTCTTCTAATAAAATTTACCATAAAGTTTGATAATAAAAATAAATTTACTGGTAATACCATCAACCACTAACTTACAATCTATTTCTATGGCAACACTCCTAAATTTCGTAACCAAGACATAGCTGTTTTCAAGCTGTTAGAAATAATATAAAATCATTGATGTAACTATATCCTAACAGCTTAAGCTTTTGGGATAATCGGTTATTTGACATGGTATCAGAGCCTCTATGACTAAGTGGTCTAGAGTTCGATCCCCGCTCCCCTCACTTTCTAATTAAAAAGTGGAATTTAATCATATGGTAGATGGGCCTATGCATTATCCACTTTTCAAGCTTAAGCGGGCTCTTGCGTGAGGGGGTGTGTTAGAAATAGTATAAAACCATTGATGTGACTTTATCCTAATAGCTTAAACATTTTGGATAATCGGTTATTTGACACAAGCCCCATACATCATCCCACTCTCAAATCCTTATTACCCATTTTCCTTCGTGCAATAATAAGAGCCTGTTTGGCCACACTTTTTTTCTTCTTTTCTTCTCCTTAAAAATAAAGGAGGGCCAAACACAATTTTTATAAAGCTCTTTGACAAATTAAGCAACTTTATTTTATGTACAAAATTGAGCAAAAGTAGAAGGTGTTAAAACCAACTTCAAAATAACTTTTCGGCAGCTGTATGTGCTTCGAATCCTACTGCCCAATGTTTATATACTCTTACGGTATTTTTTATCCTATATTATTATTATTATTATTTTTGTGACCGTCCTATAATATTATTATTATTATTAAATTTATATGAACATTTCTTGCATTTTGACTCTAAAAAAAGCTGGGCCAAACGTAGCCTAACTATGTGTAAATTATTAAAAAACTACGTGTAAATTTAAAAACGAGATTGAAGGTTTTAAAAATTCATTACTTATATTGTAAAAAAAAATCATTATTTATCAAGCCAGAATTTTTTTGTTAATTGAAAAAACGCAGTATGGGCAAGAATCGATTAATTATTTGAGGGATCGATTCCACCGTCCACTTGTGGGGTCCATTTAAAGTAGAGTTTTTTTATATTTTGTACGGACATGTTATGAATATTAATTAAAGCAAATATAAAAATTTAATATATTATTAATTTTAAATTCAAAAATCAATTATAAATATTAGATCATTCACACTCAATTGATTTTCTCTCATTCTCATGAAATAAAATCAGACTATAGTCACGCATCAATAACAAATCTTGTTGGTTTTGGTTGAAAATGTACATGTTGAATAGTCTTGATTTTCACAACAAATGACACCAACAACTATATACCCACAATATATCTTCTAAAAAATAATACCACCGGTCTCATCTTTTTTCTCTCTTTCATATGACTCTTTAAATCATGGATGTCGTGTAAGAATGAGTATTATTATATATGATTGAAATATATATATAAGGTAATTGTATTGTAAATTTTAACTCATGTCATTTTATTTTTATGACACCCTATTACATTTATGTATCTTTTATTTATTAAATAACTTATTATATTTGAATAATTTTGCATCAAATTTTGTTATATTCTATTATTTTATCAAAATCTAATTACTTATGTGTTTCGTCTCTCACATGTTTTCATCTATTATTTTGTATATTTTTTTCTTTTTTATTCTCGCACACGTGCATAGATAAGAAACATTAATGTTCCCTGTTGGCTGCTATAAGCAAAAATTCACTTTTACACTAATTGATATACTTGATCTATAATATAGACCGAATATTCAAATTAACTTATTAAAATACTCACGAATGTAAAAAATTATTACCCATCTAATTATTAACACGTACAGTTATTAACAAATTAAGTGTCTCTAAATACTTTTTTTTTTTTTTTGACAAAAGTGTCTCTAAATACTTAGACATATCATAGTGTGTATTTATTACTAACATGATATTATATGTATTTTAAAAAAAAGATTTATGCTCTTTGTAAAAACAAAAAATTTAAGTTCAAATGATAAAGTTGATCTTTTGAATTGACAAAAACATATTGAGATTTTAAATGTTCGGTGAAAACATGCGAGTTTAAATGATCTTACCGATTTTACAAAGAGATAAATTGTGTAAACTCGTTTTGCCTTAAGATTTTACTCAAAACTATTTTTGCTTTAATTTAACACAAAAGTCATACCTAAAAACGTAGAATCGATATAATTTACGATTTAAAACAAGATTGGAAGAACTTGAACCCTTGTTATCGGTGAATTTTTGGAGCAAATTCTTTGATTTTGAAGTGGTGACTTTCTTCCCACCATATGTCTTCACCATAATTTTGTTTGCTATGATAACTAATGGGTGTAATTCTATTTTTTCTAACTACAAATCACAACCACTAAAATGAGTTAAATAGCTATTAAATAGGGGAAATTCTTTGGTGCATCCACTAAATTGATTTCTTTGGTGCATCCACTAAATTGATTTCTATGGTAGATTCATGTATGACATTTGCAAACTTAAATGAATGATTATAAAAACAAAACATAGTGTAGCCTTTTCATATTTTTTTTTTTTCACGGCATCTTTATCTAATACAACAAATGCACTTTCTCCTCACTCTGTTTCTCCCTCTTTCTCTCACCGTCATTGCCATTGCCACTGCCGTTCTCTTCACTACTGACACCGGCAAAATAATATTAAAAAAAGAAAGTAAAAAAAGAATTTACGACGACAATAACAAATTTTGAAACGAAAATTAATCTTGTATAGTTTTTGCAAATTTAATTTCCAACAATTTAGGTGTTTAAGAATTTTGATTGCATACTTTGTTTTGGCATCGGAATCCCAATCATTTTTTACGTAATGGTTGGTGTTGTTTATGAGAATGAATTGTTTGAGATTTGTGATAAGGTGAGTATGGTAGTAACTAGAGCTGTGAAATGGATCGGTTCGACCTGGTCCAGTCCGGTGGATCAGACTATATATATGGTCTAGTCCGGCCTGACCCAATTATTATTGGGCTACAAATTTATGAGTTCGGCCCAACTCTATGGGCCATGTGGGCTAATGGGTTGGCCCGAATCCCATTTCATTTAATTTTTTTCATTTATTCGATCTTTTTTACATGACTTTGATGTATGTATTAGTTCTTTATAAATATCAATTTTATTGAGGTATAATTGTATGAAAGTATAAATAATTTTTATATCAGCACTAAATATCAATTAAACTCAAGTTTGATTCTTATAAAAAAAATTAAATCAAATTAATAAATTATAAACTTAATTTTTGAAAATGTTTTAGGTAAATATGACTATTTCATTATGCTTACACATTTAACAATATTTTTTATAATAACTTTTCAATTAGATGATAATTTTTTATGTTTTTAATTAACATTATTTTACAAAAATGAAATTTATTTTCGTTAATGGGTCGGCTCGAAGCCCAATGGACTAACCCGACCCAACCCAATTTTAATTTGTGCTACACGGGCTTGGGCCAAAAAATCTGAACTCATTCCGGACCAATTTTGACAGCTCTAGTAGTAACATGTATGGATCTAACTTTAAATCCAATTGTTGGGATGACGATGAAGTCTGGGTTTTAAGTTCAAGAAGATTTATGGGTTTTAAGATCAAGAAGATGAATTTTTGGATTTTGGTATCAATATGGATCTTTTGGGGATTGGATACTCTCCAATTTTCTCTCATGTTTTCTCTCTTTTTTCTTAATCCAATGGTTGATTTTCTCTCCTTTTTATTCTTTGTAATTTCCCAACCATTAGATTAAGAAAAAGGAGAGAAAACATGAGGGAAAATTGAAGAAGATCCAAATCTGATTTTTGATGATTATTTTAAAGAGACAACTTAAAAAACTCCATGAAGTCGTAACTCCATTTTATAAAGAAATATAATAATAAAAAAATTAGAGCAAATGTTGATCATAGAAAATAGGCTTAAATGCAGTTTTACCTCCCATATTTTGACTGTTTCGAAATTTTGTCACCCCTATTTTAAAACTCGGAATTTTATCCACTATCTTGTAATTCTTTAGATTTTGCCCCTATAATATTAGGCTCATATTTGCATATGTGACAGTAATGATGTGTTATATTGTTTTCAACTTCATTAATTATTTATTATTAAACATTATCATATTTGCTTATTATTTATTTTTGAATGAAAAATTACTTAAAAAAATCTAAAAATGACAAAAAAATATAACTGAAAAAATGACAAAAATAGGAAATAGTGGTGTTTACAAAATAAAAATATAGTGGTGTTTAAAAAAAAATTGTTTTCTAAGGACTTGTTTATCATTGAACTGAGCTCCAGTAATTGTCAATATTTAGAATAAAAATAGTATGCTTAACTCCAATTTTAGCTTACTTTTCCAATTTTATTCCACCTTTACCAAAATCCACAGAAAAAATCTTGAAAATACTTGAGGATTATTTTCCACAGAGAATAAGCGGAATTCTTTGCATTAAAAGACTCAATGAGTTTCTTTTCCGTTCACTACCACCTTCCTCAATAAGGTCATAGACGTTCATATTCACCTTTCCAATATCATTATTGGGGTTGTGAGACAAAGGAGTTGGCAAGCATCATACCATCTTTTAAGCAAGCATCCGACCATACTCTAATATTCTTTTTATCTCCTAACCTCCATCTTAAACTTCCCTTAACAATTATGTACCTCCCAAAAATCGGTCTTGAGTAATATCACCTTTTATGACACAATCATGGAATGTAAGTTTTTTTTTTTTACTTAAATCAAATGATATAATTAGCAAGAGAATTACAAATACAATCAAGAGGAGAGTGAAAATCACGATAGAGAACATAAGAGTTAGATTAGGCCGACCCTCACAACAATATTAGCATTTATCACTACTTTTAGCCCTTGTTACATACGGTGAAAACAAACTATAAGTAAAATCGGACGGTTCAAATTACCATCAGTAAAATAATTGAAAATGATCTAACTATTTTATTTTAAATTGGACGGCTTAGATCAGTAATTACGTGACTGCCTCAAATCCAATGAAACTACCAATTAAAATATTCTAGCAAAAGCTGAAGTATTATGCTTTCATAAGGAAAAAAAATTAAAATATTGATTGATTAAAGATTGTTTAAAATTTATACCATTAATAATTTTTTGGCTGGATCAAAAGTTATACACTTATACCATTAGAACAAAAATTATGAAATAATTATTTATATATGATGTGGCACACTAGCAGAATCCACTTAAAATAAGGTAAGCAACACAAACTATGATGCTTAAAATACAAACATAATAACTTATCATTATATAAGAATATATAAAATGTGTACTGTAGCTAGCCATTTTTGTATATAATTAAGACAAGAATAACATTAACATATATAGGTAAATCATTAAATTAAAGTTACCAGTGAATAATAATAGGTATCTACAATACTCCCTCTTAATTTAAATCATAAATATTATAATTAAATACTTCTAATTATAAATATATAGCAGCTTGATCCAGAAAACACTTCATGCATGCATGTTACTCTGCAAATCACAATTCCACATATAAGTCAATATGTCATTAATTATATTATAACATATATATAATATAAGAAATTAATTCAAAGAAATTAATATATGCAATAGAAAATACCATATTAATTAGGTTTTTTTTATGGCTGATCTGGATCCCTAGCCTTGAGATAGTCTTGAAGAGTTGGCTGAGCAAGAGCAAGTTGAAGAATGCTACTTGTAGGTTGGTCCTCAAAAAATGCAAACTCATCCATTGCATTTTGATGTTGTTGCCCCAATTTTTTTCCTTCCACTCCAGCATTATGAAATTCCATCACTCTCATGTGCTCCTGAAACTAATTAATGATCAAATAAACATTCTATCTAGTTAATTCATTGGTAAAATTAGTTTAATGTATATCGTTTTAAATTATAGTCTGCAACTGTAATTGCAACGGTAGAAATTTTTTAGTACTCTAGTCTCTACAATGACATCGCGAATTTAATTTTCAGTGGCATATATAGATCACATTTGCATGTATTTTACCGCAAATTAAGAATTGCTATATACTGAATCTTTAAAAAAATAAAAAAATAATCACTATCGTTTCAAGTTATGGTCTAAACTACAATTGCAATAGTAAAGTACTATAGTCTAAAACTTCTAGTGGTCTCTACAACAACATGGCCACTTCAATTTCAGTGACAACGGCCACATTGGCATGTATTTAACTGCAACATGAAATTAAGAACTACTATTGTTATACCGAGATCTTCAAAAAAATATTCACTATCGTTTTAAATTATGGTCTGCAATTAAAATTGCAGTACCATAGTACAAGTACTATAGTACAATAGTATAAAACTTCTAGTGGTCTCTAACAACGACATTGCCACTTCAATTTCAGTGGCATCGTCGACATTTGAAATTTTAAGATTCGTGTCGTAATCCCAATTAGAATTAATGCTAATTAACATCATTAGTGGTAAATCTTACCCAGTTGGACAAATTGATGTTTTCCTCTTCTAAGATTCTTTCCTGAATTAATCACAAACAAAGAAATATATAATTATGGATCAAATTTATTTATTTTACACTAAATGAATGATAAATTATAAAAGTGGGAAGTAAATAGTGTTAATTAATAATGTGACCTTGATTCGTAGATTCTGGATTTGTTGCTGCAAGAGCTCAATCTGCATGCAAAATCAAGTACAAAATAAATAGAGCAATGAGTACTTTAATTTTCAATTACCTTGATGATGAAATAATTAATTATGTTTAATTGATGTATTGTTTTCATTAATTAAGAAGACTGATCAAATTAATTTCATTTTTCACTCCTCTCGTATATGAATATTACAAAAAAAAAAAGAAATTAAAAAAACCAAATTATATATTTCAAAAGTAATTTTGACCTGACGACTTCGAACTTTAGCAAGAGAACTCTCTAATTCCTCTTCATGTTTGGCCAAATCATCAAACTTGAAACCGTTCATGTCATCTCCTAGGTAGCGTTGAATTCCCAATTCAATACGAAGACTTTCTTGCCTCAACATTGCCATGTCATTCAACATTTCCTCCTATAAGTACAATAAATCAATAAATATTTTTAACCAATAAATCAACACAAAAAAAAAATTAACCAACAAATTGCATTAGGTTATTTCCATAAAAAATTAATAATGTTTATCCCGTGTCAAATAATAACAGTACTTCAAGAACGTTTAATTAATTTTTCACAATTAATATTTTTAAAACAATATTAGTATGAGTGAGGCTCATATATACCTTGTGGTGATTAATCTCATGATCATCATGTTCCACCATAATTCTTTTACCACTAGATCTCTGGTACTTTTCAATGATTTGGTCCATACTGAAAGAGAAAAAAACACTTAATTATGGATTATCACATACTGGTACATATATGACAAAATTCATGACATAAATTAGAACAAAGAATTGCTATAAGACATATAGGTTTAATATTTTGATTTTATATTTAAGTAAAATCTCTATAAGAAAATTAATATGAAAATTTTCAATATTAATTATCTTATTTATTGAATAAGGAAAGATGAAAATGAAATGTGCACCATAGTCCATACCACCACATGGTGTCTGAAAAAACTAATTATAACATGAAATAATTGTAGTCTTGCATCATCAGAATATTAAACTAACTGTCTAAGTCACACACTCAAGTTGGTCAACCTTAGTATTTTAGAATGAAAGAGACCAATAACTTACCCTTCATGTACATGTCACAAACAATTTTTAGATTAAAGGTGTTTCAGTGTGGTATCCGACACCGATCGATATATATATTTATAAGTTATGTTATTTTTTAAATTATTATCGATGTCAATCTGTAAGTATTTGTATTGTATATGATATTTTGTGTTCGTGGTTTATATATTATCCCTGACCTCATATATAAGTAAATTAAGAAAAACTTTTTAAAATCAATGAAAAAATAATTATTTAGTTTATATAGATACAATATTTTTCATTAAATTTAAAAATTATTTTTTGTTTATTTAGGAGACCGGAAAGAATAATATATAGCATCAATTTGTCTCATCTATACACACAAAAGAGAGAAACACATGGCACAGAAGAAAACACCAAAATGAATATCCTCTGCATATGGCTTTATATACTAATATATACAAGAGGATTTTTTTTTGACAAATATATAAGATGATTTAAGTCCAAGAAAAACTTTTTTATTCATAATTATATAAATTACAAACTTCCAAGAAACACACTATCTACATTAAATTTGAAGAAAGAAAAGTAAATTAATTCAAAATTCTAAAAAGTAATCCCAAAATATATGATTTCTCTTTGACATGTACATAGATACACAACAATGAGAAAGATAACAATAGTTTTTTTTAGGAAAGAAAAGAAATTAATTAATCAGATTCTAAAACAATAAAATATATATATATATATATAATCAACTACAAGATCAAGTGGGCTAAAAACAATCCAAGTATAAGAAACATTATACTATACATTAACTTTGAACTGAGAAAATCAATTAATCAAAATTCTAAAAATTAAAGCACAAAATAACTTCCATAAACATGTAGAACATCAATTTCGTTCCATTAAAAAAAACATCAATTTCTCTCTCATACATACACACAAAATGAGAAAGCTTTTGAGGAGAGAAAATCAATTAATCAGCTTAGAAGAAACACATTCTATATATTTTTGGTAGGGATATAGTTTATTAATATCAGTACACATTAGTTTCTCCTAGAGAAAAGTAATTAATCATTTTATCCAAAAAAAAAAAATCAAAATTCTTAAAACTAACTCCAAAATATAAAAATAAAAATTTATATGAGAAAACTTCTGAGGAGAGAAAATCAATTAATCACCCTAGAAGAAACACATGCTATATATAGTTTAATATTAAAAAAAAATCCTAGAGAAAAATATAATTAGTCATTTTAACAACACAAAAAAGTAAATAAATCAAAATTCTTAATTAAAACTAACCCTAAAATATAAAAATATATATATGAAAAAACCGATGCAATACTGAAGCTGGAGAAACACTTAAGTTTACATTATGATACAAATGCAAGAAGGGATCTAAGAGATAAAAAACATAAAAAATGAAAATGAAGAATATAGCCATATAAAAACATACCTATAGGGTTCAGAGCAGTATTGAAATAGCTTTCCGGTACTTGAAAAAATTATAAGCCCGATTTTTGCTTCACACAACACCGAAAGCTCGTGTGTTTTCTTGATGAGTCCGGTTCTTCTTTTGGAAAATGTAACTTGCCTTGTTGTTGTATTTTGAATCCTCTTGATCTCGATCTTTCCACGCCCCATTTCACAAACTTAACAAAACCCTAGCTACACCTTTTTTTCTTCCTTTGATCTAAAATTCATTTACCATAAGAAAAAATAAGTTAAGATCTTACACAAAATCAAATAATACACCACACATTTTCTTTTAGTAAGAAAAATTAATATTTCAAGAATATTAATGTTGATGTATAAGAAGAAGGAAAAGAATAATAAGAGAGGGAGAAGAAGTTTTATTACCTCTCTGATTTGGAAGAAGGAAGTGTGTGACAAAATGTTATGAAATAGTTTGAGATTAAATAGACTTATATGCAACTTTATGAAAAAGGACGAAATTGCCATTAGCCTTTTTCCTAGTTTGAGAGGGACAATTAAGGGTAAAAATGTCTTTTTGATTTAATGATAGGGTCAATATTCTAAATGCAGGTCCGAGGAAGATATGTGTGGGGTCAAAGAAATGAAAGCAAAGGGACCATGTATTGTTATTGCATGAAGTTGATTGGAAGGGAAGGGACCATATATTACTAATATTTAAACTTAGCTAAAATAAGAAAAAGGTGAAAAATATTAAACTTGCTATGAAGAGAAATTTTTTGACCCATTTTTGAAAAGATAGTGAATAAGAATAAGAATCATATCCCTGTGCCTATACTACATGAACATTTATTGACATGTGCCACTGCCAACAAGAGAAGTTTTCAAAGTACATATAGTTTGTATGGTTTATTTATGTATACATAATTTTGTTGTGTGTGCCATACATTGTTCATTTGTAATTAGTAATTATAACCATGTGGTAAACAATAATAAAAGGAATTGATTAAATATTGTTGTTGAATTACAAAGTTAGTCGAGTTATTTTCTAATAGCTCCTAAGTGTAATTTTATTTTCTTGAAGCGACTAAGTTGAGAAATGAATTTCGCTCCTCAATTATGGAATTATTAATTACTTCAAAGAGTATTAAGTAAAGTGTTTGAGACATTAAATTAAGAAATACATGAATGTAAAATATCGTGACAACATATCATTGTTCTAATTACATAGGTGGTGCGTGAGTTTTCCAGCTACGTCCTTCTTTTGCGCTATCTCCTCAAAACGACCATGGCTCTGCAACAATATCACACTTGGTTAGTGGCACTATAAACAAGTAAAAGTAAAACACCGTATTTATCCAATATTTTCGAGTTTTGACGAAATTCAAATGTTTCCACTATCCTCATGAAAGTAAAGGGACCATATATATTGCTTGAAGTTGGTGGGAAGGGTATTATAGTAAATTTCATCAAACTTGAGCCATAAGGTTTTGAAAAAGCTAACTCACTTTTGCTAACATCTAAACTTTGCTAAAAGAAGAAAAACGTAAGAATATTAAAGTTGCTATAAAGGGAATTATTTTGACTAATTTTGAAAAGACGATGAATAAGAAAGAATCCCCTACCTGCGTATACCACATGTGCCAACAAAAGAGCAGTCATCCATTTACATTTTGAAGTTATGTGACATATTTGGGAGTCAAAGGATCACCTATTTGTGAAATGTGTTTTTGCTTAGTCAAATGTTTCTTGAGGGGATGATTGAGGTGAAAATACTTTGTTATTGTGAGAAATAAAAACAAGTACCTGTGACCATCAAATTAAAATCAAGAGTTAAATATGTTTTTTTGTCTATATAGTTTCGTCGAATTTTGATTTTAGTTTCTGAAGATTTTTTTTCACATTTTTTAGTCCCTGAAGTTTTTCCCGTCAGTGTTTTTAGTCCATACTTTTCATTCAACTCGTGCATATCATTTGAAATTTTAATCTTTTTCTACGGTTGTGTTTAGTACATTATATGAATCTATCTTACAGAAGTTTAAATTTTTTTAACAAGAGATGAATTAAATATGAATTTTTTAGTTTTTTGCATATAAAAATTCATAAATAATTCATCTTATGTTAAAAAATTCTAAATTTTTATCGGAGATGCTCTTATAATATTATAAACATGAATAGCAAAAATCATTCAAAAATATACAAGAGTTTGATTAAAAGTATGGACTAAAAACACTGACGGAAAAAACTTCAGAGACTAAAAACGAAATTCTGCGAAAGTATACGGACCAAAAACATATTTAACCCTAAAATCAATCAAAATGGTTTAGTTAGGGTCAAAAAATGCATTACACACAAACATTCTTCTTCCTCCTTTGAATGATACCCTATGCTATTCTTCAAAATCTCAATTAAACCATAACTAGTATAATTGATCCGTGCATTGCACGGATTAATTTTCATTGAAAACTATGGATTATTAAAATTTTAATATTTTTTGATTTATTAATTATCTACAAAATTTAGTTTATATATTCAATGTAATTTATCTAAATATTCAATGTACGGGGAAGTGCAGCCTGGCGAAGAGTGAAATTCATCTACTCTCTGTTTTTGACGACATGTTATTTTCTTCCTCGTAGCAATTTTCACCGGTCTCTACTCAATGCAAGGATCTCATGAACAAAAAAATTGAATAAATAACTTTTATATTATTTTTCAGATGAATATCAACCTCCCCCGTGAGCCATATTTTTAATGATTCTCTTGTTTAGGAAATAAAATTGCAAGCAATATAAATTTGTAGAAGTTACAAAAAATAAACCCCGTACATGAGTATAAATATAGGTCCCGTGCAAATTTAAAAAAAAAATAGTCATGTATTAGTATATGTGTATAAATATAAGTCCAAATAGAAATATATGTCCTCATAAAAGTTACAAAAAATATAGGCGTTTACTTTGATATTAAATATACACGTACATTTTGATATATTTAATTTCTTACTTATGAAAATAATACTCATTTAGATATTTTAAATAGATAGAACCCGATTGAGAGTGATCTCCAGATCTGAATCCTCTCCAGCCTGTCCTCTTATACAACCTATTATGCTATAATCTAAGCCATTTATTTATTTATTTATTTTCTCTCTTCAGTTATATTCATTTTTTATATGTGGATATTCAACCATTGAATTACCGAAAGGAGGGAGGACTAAACAATAACTAGACTCCAACCCGTGCGTTGCACGGGTTTTGTGAAGTGTCAGTTATATGATTTAAATTAGTCTAAGATTATAAAAAAAATCACATATAGAAATCACATAAAATAGTCTAAGATTATAAAATAAAATAACAAACGAAAAAATGGGATATATTTAAGGCAACTTTTATATTTTATTTGTTATGATTTATTTTTGCGAGACTGAATATTTGTTGTGACAAAGCGGGATATATTTAAAAACGAAAAGTAAATCGAAAAATAAAAAATGTTGCATAATTATCATATAAGCCATAACAACGGGTTCTATTTGTATTTGTAAGGCAAGATTTTTATTTTTGCCAAGGCAAGATTTTATATTTTTAGTTGGACGTAATTTCGTTGAATAAAAGTAAAATATCAGAATTGATAACCAATATGTTCAGTTTTTTTTATAAGAATAACCAATGTTCTATTCGTTGATAGAATATATTAATTTATTTGAAATTTGTTATCCTAAATATAAGAAAGCATAAGAACAATAAATATATTCAAGTCAACATAAGAAGACAATGGATTTCAAATGGCTGGAAACTTTTGCATTTCTTCAAAATCATATTTTTCATTATAATAATCAGATTAATTGAAAAGTTAAAATACAAAAACTAAAAAAAAAAAAAAAAATTGATAAGGTTCCCAACTCAAAAGAACAACATTAACCATAAAGTTTAAGTATTAGGAATGAAGTATGGTTCCGTCATGTAAAAAGGAATATCTCTTTCATCTCTTCCATCTCCCAGGATTTACATCAGCACCTAAAAAACATTGATCAACTTTTGTATACAAAAAAAAAAATTGGAACTTTTTACAAAAAAAAAAAACAAATAAAATTAAACATCAGTATACAAAAAACATCAATATACAAATGATACCAACATGCCAGAAGTAACATCAGCAGCTAAAAATCATCGATTAACTTCTCTCGATCCGTTGCAGGATTATGATTTAAAGGACCTATTATTGTATGAATAAAAAAAAGTAAGGAAAAATATAAAAATGTAATTATAAAGATAAACAACTAACACTTATAAAAATATTTTCAAACCTCTCAGTAAATTTAGAGAAAGATTAGTAAAAGGATTAATATTAACCATTTTTATTGTAGCATTGAAGGAGAATCTGTCCACAGAACCAAAATAATAGATGTGAGTTTGAGGGATGAAGGAGATAATAGATGAAATTTGTGAGGAAACAACAAAGGAGCCGGTTAGACTGCAAACAACGACAATTGCAAACCCGTGAAATATACCGTTAAAAACCAGCATTGACATACATAAAAATACAAATATAAAAAACTTTCAAACAAACATAGACACTTAAAAAACTTTATTTGTAAATAAACCAATTCATAGACACTTTCAAAGATAAAAAACTGAACTTTCTCTCAAACAAACATTGTTTGACTTCTAAAAAAAAATCAACGTGAATCATCAACGTGTATGTATATGAAATAAGTGATCATAAATTTTTGAGAGTTTGTTATGGTGTATATATAATATAATAATATGGGATATATTTCAAAAGAGTTGGTTATGTTGTGTATGTATATCAAATAAGTGATCATAAATATTTGAGAATTTGTTATGTTGTATATATAATATAATAATATGGGATATATTTCAAAAGAGTTGGTTATGTTGCGTATGTATATCAAATAAGTGATCGTAAATTTTTGAGAATTTATTATGTTGTATATATATATATAAATAATAATATATGGGATATATTTAAAGTTTTTTTTTCCGTAGACATTAGAGATATTACCCGTATTCAAGTATTATATAATAATATATTATAATAATAATAATATATAATATAATATATAATAATAATAGTAGAAAGTTAATATAATAATAATAATAAATAAATATTTAACATGGTGAGAGATTCCATATTTATTAGATGTTGATTGCAAAATAATAACATAATAATAATAATAATAATAATAATAATAATAATATATAATATAATATATATATATAATAATATTAGTAGAAAGCTAATAATAATAATAATAATAAATAAATAAATATTTAACATGGTGAGAGATTCCATATTTATTAGATGTTGATTGCAAAATAATAACAACTTGATTGATGTAGTGTAGTGGCAAAAAACACAAAATAGATCTTAAATGTTGTAGGTTTGATTCTCGGTGAGGCCTTTTTTAAACATTTTATTTTAATATTTTAGGGTAAAATGAGAGGAAAAAAGAGCGGGAAAAAAATTAGGGTTAAGAATAGCAAAACGGAACAAGCTTATAATATAAGAGATAACATGAGAGGATCTAATTTTGTGATCTATCACTATCCGTTCACAACAATATTGGTATTTTCATTTTCGGTCCCCGTAGAAATTATTAAAAAAAATAGTGTTTATATTGATATATAAAATATGAATATAAAGTCTCACGTATTAATATATTAGTATAAATTTTGACCCCGTGTAAATTAAAAAAAAACTCGTATTAATATGAGTGTAAATATAAGTCCATAAAAATTACAAAAGAATAGGTCTCCCGTAGTAATATGAGTGTGTGTATTAAAACATCCATAAAAATTAGCAATTAAAATATATTATTAATTTTTTCAAATTTTTAATATATTGTACGTATTTGTTATGACACACTTAATTCCACCTTATTTTAAATTATATACAAATTAGATAAAACAAATAATGCTAATATGAATTATCAGAAAAAAAAAATACTCCATAAATTACTTTCTACCTTTGGCAATGTGTAAAAGAAATAGGAACAAAATACAAATAAAATTGAAGAAATGTGGCCACCGGTAATCGCAATCGTGACCCTTTGCACATAATGTAGCAAGTCTTGGTTGGATATGCAAAGACATTGATAGTTAGCCACATATGAATTGAAAACATTATAGAATGTCACATATGACATGAATTAAGGATAAATTGACACCTATGAAAAAGACTATGAAAGAGAAACTTGTAAACATATAAATAATAGATAGATTATTGGAATGATGTTCATTCATTGTAACATGCCTAAATGAACTGTACACTCTCCCTAAGAATTCTCTGCGCACAGTTGCATACACTTATTCCTCGAGTTTTGTGAGACTCAAATGAATGAGAAACTCGCAAAAAATTTAACGCGGCTATATGTTCAAATCAGGGATTCAACCCACAACCTCCACCGGCAAAAGAATTAGGATAAGGGACAAATAAAACATTTAATTTGAATTTTTTTTCAAAAACATTAAAAATAAATTTGATATATGTAAATTCTGAACCAAAAGATTTGATTTTATAGGGTGCGAAGATTTGATTTGATTTTTTTTTTACAATAAGATAAGATTTGATTCAATATATTTAAGTAAGGCTTTATAATTTAGAAAACAAAACGTACCGTTTTTAACTTTTTTGAGTCTTCTTCAACCTTGAGACGTTTTTACAAACCCAAAAAATATCTACAGCTTATTGAATCAAATCAAACCCTAGCCTCATACCTAAACGACGCCGTTTTATTCTTCTTCTCTATTCTTCTGTTGATTCATTCGCATTCGCACAACAGTAACAACAATGAAAGAAAAACTATCATTTTCTCTCCCTTCATCAAAATCTTCATCCAAATCCAATAATTCCGTTAAACCCTCTCAAACCTTCGATCAAGATTCTTCCACAAATCAACAACAACAAAAACAATTAATCACTGAATTCGATCCATCAAAACCCCAAACCCTAAACCCAAATCCCAAAACCCTAATTGCCCCAATCGAAAATCAATGGCGTCCATACAAAAAAATGAAGAATCTCGATCTCCCTATCACCGATTCACACTCTTCCCATTCCTTAACCTTCGAACAAGACACATCTTCAATCTCCGATCAACCCACCGACAAATCATCATATGGTCTCAACCTCCGTTCAACCGACAATAACAACAACAAACAGCAATCAGATGTCGTTGATGCACAGCGGCCACGTGCTTCAGTCGAGGTTTCGATGTTGCAGAAATTCAAGGAAGATATGGATAGACTTCCAGCTGATCAAGGTTTTGATGAGTATATCGATGTCCCTGTTGATGGTTTCGGTGCAGCCCTTCTTGGTGGGTATGGATGGAAAGAAGGAATGGGAATTGGGAAAAATGCTAAGGAGGATATTAAGGTTGTTGAGGTTAAGAGGAGGACTGCTAAGGAAGGTTTGGGTTTTGTTGCTGATATGCCTCCTCCTACGTCGAAGAAAGGTGAAAGGAATGGGAAGTTGGAGAGTGAGAAGAGGAAGAAGGAGGAAAGAGTTGTTAGGATTGTTAGAGGTAGAGATGTTGGATTGAAGGCTAGTGTTGTTGGTAGAATTGGGGATGATGTTCTTGTTTTGAAGGTTTTAGGGAGTGGTGATAAAGTTGAGGTTAAGGTAGATGATGTTGCTGAATTGGGTTCTGTTGAAGAAGATAGATGTTTGAGAAAGTTGAAGGATTTGAAGATTCGTGGGAGGGATGAGGAAAAAGGGTCGAGGAGTAAGCATGACGAGGAAAAAGGGTCGAGGAGTAAGTGTGACGAGGAAAAAGGGTCGAGGAGTAAGCGTGGGAGGGATGAGGTTGAGGAGAGGAGAGTGGATGGTAATGGTGGTGGTAATGAAGAGAAGGGGAAGAAACAGGTTTCTTGGCTTACAAGTCATATTCGGGTTAGAGTGGTTAGTCGAAGTTTCAAAGGGGGGAGATTTTATTTGAAGAAAGGAGAGGTCTTGGATGTTATTGGGCCTACTACTTGTGATATATCTATGGATGAGAGTAGGGAGATTATTCAAGGGGTGTCGCAAGATATGCTCGAGACGGCTATTCCACGACGAGGTGGACCTGTTCTTGTGTTGTCTGGGAAACATAAAGGTGCCTTTGGGAGTCTTGTTGAGAGGGATTTGGATAGGGAGATTGGTATAGTTAGGGATGCCGATACTCATGAGATGCTCAGTGTCAAACTTGAGCATATGGCAGAGTATATTGGGGACCCAAGCTTATTGGGACATTGATTCTATTGTATCCATTGCAGTGTAGAACTTCCATATGAAGAAACAAATTTACAAGTATGTGTTTTGGGAATCTCTAATGATTTTTATATATGTTTTCTTTAACACACTGAGGTGATTTTAAGGATGTTATGATTGTGAATTTGCTATGTTGTTGATGGTAAACATGATATTCTGTTTCAAATTACAACTTTTATTTTTGACAGATGATTTTCCTTTATTGATTAAACAGTAGTGAATGAATAATATATAGCTTTTATTTTTTATGGATGGGTTTCTCTTTATTGGTTGAACTGTACTGAATGAATAATAGGTAGCTTTTTTATTTTTGACTGATGGTTTTCGTTACATAGCAATAATCTGTGCAAAAATTTGTTATAGGGTGTATTATCTCTGTTTAATTGGGGCATACTTTCATCGTGACCTTTGCAGCCATGCTTTTATCATTGTACTTATGGTTTATTCTAAATTTTAATTGATCTGTGAGCACCTCAGTGGGTTCTTTACGAAGTAGGGTTGTGCATGGATGGATTTTTAAAAAACCTAAACGAGTATGTTTCTTGTCATTTATGCAGATTAGACTTTAAAACTCTTAGATAGTCTCCCACTCCCTTAAAACTGGTCTTATTATTGTTTTTCTCATTGTTGCTTTTTTCTCCGTCTCTCACGCATCAGAAATTCAGAATCATCGGTTTGCTCCCGTCCACATCATTGCCACCCTTTTCCGCTGTGTTTATGGAATGCTCTCCTTCAACTCCGATAGAATCCGCCACCTCCATACATGTTGTGACTGTGATCTGAGTGAAGGTAAAAAAATACTCACATTAAGCCAGAAATGTTATCTAACTCACAAACCTTAATGGAAAAGATGAGAGTTAAACCAGTGTGGAGCATAATAAAAAGTGAGAATTTTGCAGTGTAGGGTTGCAAATGCATTGATGAATGGTGGACATTTTGGATTTTAGAGCTTGGGCAATGGTTTGCAGGCAGTGGCGGAGGGCTTCCTTATGCGGCTTGTGGGTTGAAACTTCTCTGAAATATGAGAAAGTTCAAATTCCATAGAAGCAAGGAATTGAGAGTCAGGCATTGATTTAAATATAGATTTCCAATTCTGTAACCAGTTTAATCAGATAATCTAACCGAATTCATAACCCCTAGTAGTATTATACGTTGAATCCTTTTTCTGATTCATGCGGATGAAAAAGACATAATTGAAAACTTGTATGGATGTGTTGATGTCTGTATCTAGACTAGAGAGACTGACATAATTGAAAACTTCTATGGATGTGATGTCTTTATCTATAGACTAGAGAGACTGATTCATTTAAAATTTTAGTTCAATTGGCTTTTAATTTAAGTAGTTTTCTTCATGTCATTTCTCTTACTTTTGTAGATTTGTCCTGCTATGATACAGGCCCACTTAAGCCGCACTTGGTCGGTGGCTTTTCTGATTGTTTGGTCAAACAATAGCTTCTTGTCATTTAATGTATTGATAAAAAACAGTGAATAATATGATATCATCAGAGAGAAGAAATGAAAAGGTTTGAGATGGACTTAAGGTATGCTAATATGTTATATTATTTAGTAGCTTAACACATGAAACTCTAATTTATCCTTTTGAATATTGTGATCTTTCTTTTGGGGAAGGTCAATCTGTGGGGGATTTTGATTTTTGCCGGGTTTTTTTCTTTTTTTCTTTCTTTACCTTGGTAGTATTTCTAATTTTATTTCGTGTTAATTAAATAATTTAAATTTTGTAATAACAGTCAAAGTTCCGGCACTGCAACCGAAATCCGTGCCTTCAAGACACCGTATTGTTTGTCTGCAGGTTTTTATATGCAATTTTGCATTTCCTTCCATCTTTTCTTCAGTTTTATTCATTCTTACTGTTTCGGTGCTATTTCAATGTTTGTATGATATATTTTATGCAATATCTAGTAGCAATTAGAGAAATGAACAATTAGTATATGTATAAATTAGTATATTTTGTGCTGGGATCTGTGTGTTGTCATCGCCGATTTTAGGACCACCTTTGTTTTCAGTACTTGGCTCCTCTCTAGGAATTACCATGTATAATCCCTTTTTCATGGTTGTGTTTGAGTAATTGTGAAGGTTATGGCTCAGTATCTTTATGTCTATAGTTGAGAACTCTGCTCTGCATTTTAGCTGGTAGGGAGTATTATAGTGATGTATTGTGACGACTTGAGAGCAATATTTAGTTGATGGCATTTTGGTGGGCTGTGTGTGTTGAAACTAATGTCGTAAGGTGGATCTGGTCTTTCCGGTATATGCAGCAACGAATCAGTTGTGAAGTAGCTTGGATCGCATGTTGTGAAGTTGTTCTGGGCAGTTAGGTCCCTATAGGCAGTTTATATTTATATTGGATGTGGTGGTGTTTTTATTTATGATTTTATGTTTATGCACTGTGAGATGAAATGTCTGGGACATACTTGTTACCAAAGGAAGTTGTCAAAAAGTAAGGAACAAAATATGATGGTTAAATCCATTCAAATTATAGTTGCCAAGACTGATTATGGCAAATTGGGTTGAAACCACTTTTCTAATTTCTAATTGGTGAGTTATTGGTCCAAAAAAAAAAGGTGAGTTGAACAAGAATATGCATATGATACAAAATAAAGGATGTACCCCTATATATTTGGTCATTATAATGTTTGCAAGCTGTAATAATTCATTTATGGATCAAAAGATGTTTTTAGAAGTTGGAAAAGAAGGTAGGTTGGGACCATAATTATTTTCTTAATGTAGATATTTGTGGACATCATACTTATATGTAATGATGGTACTGAAATTGCAAGGTGTAAAGATTTGACTATTAGAACCTTTTTTTTTGGAAAATAACAATTGTTCATGAAAAACTTGGGAGAAAAACCTATATTTTAGGAATATATACATTGATATTATTTTAAAGTGGTATAATATTAAAAATCCTGAAAAGAGCTATTTGCTAATAGATAGGAACTAGAGTTGCTCTTGTTAGAGATTATTGTCCTAAAACTCCCTCATGTTGCTTATGCATTAGGTGTTACTGGCCAATATCAAACAAATTATTAGTGAGAAACATTGGAAAGTTGTTTCACATCATCCTCAAGTACCTAAGAACAGTGATGACACACCAATTCCTCATTTATGGATATTCTAAATGAAAACTAAAAAGGCTATATTGATGCAAGTTTAAATCTAATAGACCTTGATTTTATCCTAAATGATGTTGTAGGAGTTAGAAAAGTTCCAAACAAGCTATTATAGTAGGTTTATGACTAATAAAGCAAAGTATACAGCAATAATGTAGTTTGAATGAAGAAATTCATATCTAAAATTGGTTCTTTATTAGAAGAATCAATTCTACTAATGTGTAATAATAATGGAGTGCTCAAGCAAAGGAACCAAGAATAAACAGATATATGTAAATGATAATGGAATATATCCATTCCCCAAAGCACTTGGCATAAAAGAGTAATAGACAACAGTTTTCAAGTGTTGTTAAGTTTCTTTATTTTATCCACTCCCTCGTAAAAAACTGCTGCCTATTCGTTTTAGGTCTCAGTTGAAGATGTCAAATTTTGTCAAATTTTTTTAAGTAGAAAACCAAAATTGCGCAATTAAAAATGAGTGGATCAAAGTTGCAGTTTGCCAAAATAAGGAGACTAAAACTGTATATAAGCCTTTAAATAGAAGTTTAAAATGAATGTTGAAAAAAAATAATAGTTTATCATCATTAGATTTCAACGATTGTAAAAAGTATTTAGCCATTTATTTGATATATGTATTTTGATGAATTTGATATATCCATTGCTCTTAGCTTGTCTTAGTTTTCTCCTATGAATTTGATATAAAAATTGCCAAAAGATTACTATACTCTTATTAAAGGATGCTCTTGATTGTACATAACTCAAAATTTTCATTTGTTTACAATCTAACAATAGGAAACTTTCAACTGTTTGGGAAAAAGAGATTATAGAAGTTACCTAGTATTGAATCTTGTATGATAACTTTCTCCTGAATTTTGTATGATAACCTAGTAAGAACGGTGTCATACACACAGTTCTTACTATGTTGTAAATAGCACATATTTTGTAGTAATTATAGTCGGCTCATTCATTAGACCTGTAAGTCGTAAGGTATAATATGAGTGTATGTACGGTATTCAAGTTTTGAAATTATATTCTAAAAATTATTTCCTGATTCTACATGATATTAGGGCTAAGCATTGGGCGGGTACGGTCGGTTTCGGGCCTAATGTGGCTCAATTAGATGAAACCGAACAGCCATAATCTAAGCCCATTTCCGCCCAAAAATTTGATCGGTTTTCACGGGTTCGGCTTATATGGGTCTCGGGTCAATCGGATCGGTTGAATCGGTTTTTAAACCCTGGTTTCCAACCAAAAAAACTGTAAATCTTAATCTTTCTTCAACTTTCTCTTTTGACATAGTGTAGAAAAAAATATAAAACTAATTGTAGTGTCTTTCTTCTTCTAGAGTTTTACATAAATAGAGAAGAAAAAAAATTGATATTAATTAAGAAAAAGAGAAATAGAGAAGATAAATTTGACTTTCATTGTTTTACAAAAATGAGATCGGACAAGAAGAAGAGAAGAGGGTGATGAAACAAAATTGAAATCTAAACTGCTAGCAACACAAACTTTCTTCTTCACTCATGAATCTAAAGTTTCATCTTTCTTGTGCAAGGAAAAGCTTGTCTCTTCAAACATTTTTTTTATAAAATTGGTAGTTGTGACTTGTGTTAGTAGGCTACTAACCTTTAGCCTAATAAGAGAACACAAGAAAGAAGAAGATGGACGCAGGTTTAGTCTTTTCTCTGTGTTTTTTTGTTGAATGGGAGTAAGAAGAAAGCATGATGGAAAATTGATAGAGAAAGGTTAATTTATTATTTCATAAAGATATTGACAATTTTTATACTAGGAGTCCTTCTATTTCCAAGTAATAATAGAAGACAGCTAACACATATTGTGAAGGTGTTAGTCCCAAGGCAAGTCATAATACAAGTGTTGGAAAGTAGAAATACTTTTGTAAATTTCAAGACACATGGTTTACTAGGATTTTATAGGATAGGATTCATGACTGCTTGAAGCATATCCTACATAGACCAATTTTTTAACGGCACATAAACATTATCGATTCGGGCTGGTTACCGATGGGTTAACTTTTCAGCAACCGAGCCCGACCATTAATACCCATCTACAACTGATTTTTTTAAAACCGAAACCCGGTTACCCGCACTAACTCGCCCGTTTCGGTTTTCCTTCTCTCGGTTTTCTCGGCTTTGGGCGGGTTCGGTTTTTATGCTCACCCCTACATGATATTACGAACTTCCAGTCTTGAGTTTCTTGCTTCTGCTTAAAAAAACCTTAGACAGTCGTCACCACTCTTCATCGTGCAACACAATTTGTGCGACTACTGTTCATCCATAGACTGCACTATTCGCTTGCGCTGGGGCCTCATTGTTACTGTTCATAAGATCTTTCGGTTGTACTAAGGAAGACACTGACATTTACGAATCTTTTATTTGTGCTAAACCTTACCTGCAAAAGTCTATGTCTAAATATTACATGATATAATGCTTACATCAAATTATTATGGATTCTCCTAATGAATTGGAAACAATGCCATACAAAAGAATGAAAATGCTAAACTTAATCTATTGCATACAATTTTTATATTTTACAAATGAATGAAGATCATAAATCTATCACAATCTGAATATGTGTCATCTGCCTAATAAGATTTTTACTTTGATTTTTCAGATGTCGCCGAAAGAGAAGATACTGCAGGAACTTTTATGATCAATTTTGAATCATGTTTTCTCGAGTTATAATGGATTCGTGGTCTTTTGTTACTCATCACTGACGGAGGCAGATTGTTTCTATGACGATTCTTTGTCTTCTCTTTATTCTTTTCAACATTGTGCTTGATGTTGTCCGCAACTCTTCTTTGCATAGAGATAAAAGTTCTTCTAGCACTTTTTCCTTCATGCCAATTATCGTTCTGCTTGCAGTTTCAATTTCAAAAGTCAAAATCAATCGTATAAAGTAAATTAAGCAACCTGAAGTAAAGATGAAGTAATGCAGTATGGTTGTGATGCAAGAAAACGGTGAATAAATTTCATAGTTTACATTTTCACACACCTTGAAATCTTTGATGCATTCATTTATGTTATAGGAGAATATACTTGTTAACGATAACGCATCAATGCATTCATTTTCCTGTTGAAAACGTTTGGCAGCATGTTCGAGTTCCAACATGTCATTCCTCTTAAAAACGGTGTATTTTCTCCCGCATAAGCAAGTTTGGGGCACAATGTCTGAATATAATCATAATAAGCCAATTTATTTGTCAATAACACAAGCAACTGAAATAACGATTCTCGAAACTCTCTAATACAACAGTGAGGTCTTACCATGGAAAAGGCAAATTGGATAGGAATAACATTTCTTGCACAACAAGTAAGCTATATAGCAATCCCTATAGCAGATGCTGCATGTTAGAGAACCTAATGTATTTGAAGAGCTTGACGAGTTTCTTGAACTGTTCAACCGCGATAGTGATGTCTTATAAAATTGCATAAGCTGCAAGAAAGATGGCACAATTGCACGATATGATGCTTTGTCTTCAGGTTTGTTCTTGAAACTTGCGACTTTTGAGGACTTGTATATCAGCATTGCCTCTTTACAAAGAAGTTCCTCATATGGAATTATAGGTAGCATTCTGAGATATGCATAACGTTTGCTAGCTACAGCCCCAAGTGGAAACCAATCACCAATAGCAAAGTTTACTGCTTCTCCACAATTAAAACCTAAAATCAACAACGAATAAGTAATTAGTAAACTGCTGATTGGCTGCGATAACTTTCTATTATTCGAACGACCTGCCTACTTATCAGTAAACTATGAATTATACCCGACAAAAATATAATCACATCAATATATGTAGAGAGAGTACCGTGACTAAATCCGGCATGATATGATCTAGGAAAGGTGATGACAAACTCTCCTGGCTTCTGCACAGCCTTGTAAACCGGCACATCTTGTTGTAACAAGACATTAGGAGGGAACATGCTTGTTTTTTGTGCAAGAAATTGGAATGCACCATTCTCTCCATGTTCTTTCAAGACTTTGTTACAATAAACATGATTCAACACAGTCTTTTCAAATTGAGAGGCTGCATAGCTAGGCACACCATACCAAGTTTTATTTGCACCAGAATGATGATAATTTATGCTGCAAAAAACACATTACTATATATATTAAGATATGATTATATATGACAAATGTGAAACAATATTAGAAGCAAATATGAAGCACATACACGGACACTGGGCATGACACGGACACTGACACGTCGATACCGATAATAATTTGAGAAAATGACATAATTCAATGTAATCATAAGTGTCAATGTAGTGTCGGTGTCGAACACCGATGCGTGTCTGACACCAGGACAAGCTTAATCCGATGAGTGTCTGTGCTTATGTTGGATTAAAATACCTGTACAAATAGTGATCTTCTACATGCCATGCAAACATACTAAACAACATTCCAATGTAAAGCATAGGATCAGTTATCCCCTAAAATTTCAAAAGAGAATTAGAGGAAAACAAACAAGAGTTATGACTTTTGGTTCATATTAAGTTCAAAGAATTGCTTCCTTACTGGAATTCCCCTGTCAACTAAACGCAACGTAGACTGCGGCAACCGCGCTAAATTCTGAAATCAATACAATAAATACAGTTACAAAAGAATGGTGTCACTAAGAATAACTTCAAATACAAACTCAATAGTTAAAGATTTTGAGAATCATTAAGAATGAATTTAGTAAGTATGAATTATAAAAAGAAACCTTCAAATTGAATTTGCTTGTTCCAAGCTTATCATTAGGATCACATGAAAAAACACTTCCCTCAATGTTGACTCCATATTCTACTGAACCCTTCTCTCCATGTATCATTTCGTGCCAGAACGCTTTTTCGATATCCGAAGAAGAAATACCTTCTGAACTGCAAAATTTATTCGAAAAGGCCTTGTTTGCCATAGCTTCAAATTCATGATATGTATATTTTCTGCTCGAAACAATATCAAAAATAACAATTAATTTATTTTTCATCATTTCAAATGATTATTATAAAACTTAAGAAAAACATAATTTTCTTTTTTTTACCTTCCTCTCTTAGGAAAAGTTATCATATCCTTCTCATTCCATTTCGAAAGGCGAAGAGGCTGTACAATTGTTTCAAACTTAAAATCTTTTTTCTCTTTCATTAAGACATAATCAGCAGGATTAGTAGCAGTAATTGGAGAAACAATTTTACATATACCTGAAAAAATATGGCAACATAGTTGTTAACCATACACTATATGTTACACCAGAAACGCGGCGATGAAAAGAAAATGATCTATAATCTATTATCACATACCATATTTAGAAGCCTCAGGAGCAATTTTCTGTAAGTAAACTAAAGGATGCTCAAATTCTTGTTCTGATGGATGGTATATTGGACATTCTGGAATCATGTTTGTCCAATTTAGATAAGCCGAATCAAATTTACTCGATTCACGAGTAATTGAACTTTTATCAACCATTCTTCTTCTTTTGCATTTGACAACATTTGTTACACCCATTTTCACTCTTTGAGGCTTTTTCTATAATCTAAAATATGTAACAGTTGTAATGTAAAATAGAAAGTAGTAAATGTAGAAAGTTATATATCATGTTGCAACAATGAATGTAACATACCAAAATTTGAGAAATTAAATAAAAGATTATGTAAATATTCATGAAATTAACTACATATAGTATAAATATTCTGATGCATTTCCATTTTCATTTGATCTTGGAATACTTTCCAAATGATTATTATTAAAGCTTAGTACTTAATTTAACGTTACACTTGTGAAAACTTAAAGTGGCATCAAAATAGGATTTTACTATTTGATATGTTTGCCTCAGTTTCTTCCATTGTCAATTACACAAAGGAATTGATTATGAGTTTCTAGGCAAACAAGACTTTATCTAATAGCAACAATTAATACCGATACCGGACACAATACTGATAATAATTTCAAAAAATAGAATTAGTTGAATGTAATCACACTTATCAATGTCGTGTTGCATCAGACATTAAACATATCAATAGTGTTGGTGTTACATAGACTATTGTGACTTAATATATAAGATTCTCAAGAATCGTTCGCTGCTATGACAAACTTATTATAAATGAATGTTCATACACAAAGAAAAAATCCTTCATAAAACTTATTAGTGCTTTGAATTTGAAAATAAAAAATTGAAAAGAAATATTTGATTTAATTTTTATTTTATTTTTAAAATGAACAAATTTGATTTCATATATTGTTATTCAATACAAAGTAATTACGGCAATCTCCAAATCATCAAACATACTATGTTTTCCTGAATCTGTCTCCAATAATTAAAGAGCACTTAAACACCATTATCAATGATTTCATGTGTTACAACAACAAATTAACACTTTTCATCTTGACATGCATGCACAACAACTTGCAAGAGGCTTTACATGTTTTTTTTTTGTTGATTTTCTTTTTTCATTTTCATATCTATAGTAATAGTTTTTTACCTTTTATTTGCATGTTGCAGAACAGAACATGATGAGTGAAATTGTGTGGTCTTTGAAGTTTTATGATACAATCAAAGGATATAAGTGCGTGTGGTTTGTATATAAAAGAGAATGCCATATAATTATGTACCAATTTTGCCCTTAGAAGTAACCGCAGTAACTACCTAACTAACTGCATAAGAGTGATTTTCTCTTTCAAAATAAAGCAACACATTTACATACTGCAATATATGTTAGAAAAATAATATTTGACAATATTTTTTGTTTTTGTTAAGTAGTTTAATGACCAGACTGATACATTTTAAATGTGAAAAAATGAGAAATTTGGAGTTCGAACCCAACCCTTACAATAATGCCTCACGTAGAAGTAATTACGATTACGGAACATATTTGACTATACTTCTTTCGTCCCAAAATATAAGTAAAAATTGATCAGCAAAAGTTGATATATAATTTAGTGTAAAATTTAAATCAATTATATTAACTTTTGTCGACATATTTTTACTTATATTTTGTGACGGTTGATGTATTGATTGAACTCCAAATTAGTCTGAATTCATTTCCAACAAAAATATCTTTGTGGAAAAGTTAGATTTTTTCTTTTGGCAAAGAGGAAAAAAGTTGAATAAAAAGCAAAATATCTTTGCATGGTAGTTGTGTTTGTGGGACATCTCATGATATATAAACCGTCCATATGAAACACTTTGGAGTACGATGATGTCTTATCCTTTTGTTGCTTCACCTTGTTCACAAACTCAAATCATAAACATGGCTAGTGTTACATCTACATGTTTTTCTTTCTTCACTCCTAAAACTTCAATTCTTCACAATAATAACAAGTTTTGTTTTTCTAAATCCAATTTTTCCACTCTCACATGTAAGGCATCATCATCATCATCAAGTTTTTCATCATCCATATTGGATTTTGACTTGTATGATCTACTAGGAATTGATAGTTCTTGTGATCAGTCACAGATCAAGACGGCATATCGATCTCTTCAGAAACGATGCCACCCTGATATCGCCGGCCCTTCTGGTCATGACATGGCCATCATTCTCAATGATGCTTATGCTATTCTTTCGGACCCATTTGCACGCCTCGCCTATGATAAGGTTAATTAATTTCTCTTATTTTTTGAAGTTTTTGGTATTTTTGGATCCGTTTGCAATTTTGTTGGATCCATTTCGATTTTTATTTGAACAATCCTAGTGATAAATTTTGTGCTTCTAGTAAATCTTTGTATCCAATTTAAATTTGTAGTTTATGGTTACAAGATAGTACTAGTTTCGTAATATAGCCACTCTGCTGTCAGAGATATAGGCATAATTGGCTGAACTCTGTGATCAAATTTCGCGTGTTCTCTGTTTGCGTTTTTTGTATCTATTTAATTCCAATAGAGTTGTTTTCTAACATTATGCCATTTTGTCTTTAATTGGTTCCCTATTTGTTGGTTTGGTACTTTGGTTGCTTAGTATGAGAAAACATGATGCAGGAGCATGCAAAGATCACAGAATTCAAAGGATTCACTGGAAGACCAATATATTCAGTATGGCGTGGTTCTGAAAGCGAGCAGCGCGCTATATTTGTCGATGAAATCAAATGTGTTGGATGCTTAAAATGTGCTTTATTAGCTGAACAGACTTTTGCTATAGAATCAGTTTATGGAAGAGCTAGGGTTGTTTCTCAATGGGCTGATTCTGAACCCAAAATCGATGAGGCAATACAAGCTTGTCCTGTCAACTGCATTTCGTAAGTGTGTGTGTGCGTGCGCGCATATATGTTCATACCATTCTTCATTTGGTTTCATGTCTAATGTTTTTCTGCTTTTTAGAGTTGTTGAGAGATCCAACCTTGCTGCTTTAGAGTTCTTGATGTCGAAGCAGCCACGTGGCAATGTAAGAATAGGTGCAAGTAATACAGCAGGAGCTCGTGTTTCGAACATATTTGTAGATGTGGAGAAGTTTCAAACCAGATTCCAAGAGACAATGGAAAAAGCTTCCAAGTATTCTAAGGTTAGGATTGACATATTATATGATAGAGGGATACAAAGAAAAACAGAATGATTATAAGAATTTTTCTTAATTTTGTTTAATCTTCAAATGTCGAGGGCAAGTCGTGGCGCAACAGTAAAGTTGCTGCCAGTCACTCCACTTGCGAGCGTAAGACGGTGCATATCTAAATTTGGATTGTCTAAATTTGGACTGTGCATATCTGTGACACAAGTGGTAGATATTCGGACCCCTTAACCATTTGATTTTGGGCTCGATCCCTAGCCGGTGCATATGAAAAACATTTGTTGGGCTCCTTAAATGGATCTCAGTAATCTCAAAGGAATTATAGTCTCCGCAGTTGCGCGTGGAGGATACCTTTGATTTACCAAATTTTTTTGTATTGTCTGCACGCAGTCACAATCCACACGGTAAGCACATAAATGGCCTTAAATTTGTATTGTGTTGAGGATTGATTTTTGTTTTTTAAACTCTAAAACACCGAGCTTGAAATTCGAATTGTCTGATCTAGATTCAACAGTCACTGACTGCATGAATATGTCAGATTCATGACTGCAAGCAATCCAAATCCGTGTAGGTCGATCTATCATGTCCAAACCTAATTTAGTGGATGCATTGTGCGCTCGACCGCCTTTTATGCTTAATCTTCAAACCATGTATTCCTCATTATTTAACTATGAATTTAACAAGAGAACACATTTTTGTTTTCAGGAAACAGATCTGCAAAGAGAATCAAGAATGTCAGCAATTCAAACAATAAGATCAATTTCCAATTGGTTATATTGGCAACCACATAATCCAAGTGGTAACAAAAGCATGACAAGAGTTGAACCTAAACTATTACCAGAACCAAATCTTCATAAACTAAGAGATGCAGCTGCAAAGAGAAAACTAAAAGATAGTAAAAAAACCAATAACCAAACATCTCTAAATTCCAATAATCTCGACGAGTATTGGACTCCAACGACTACCGTTCTTCCTTCTTCAACTACTTTTACTACTCCAACACAAGTTAAGAATCCTTCATTAGGAAAGAAACAAAGAAAGAAAAGTGATTATGTTGAAAGATATGAGAATGAAAATAGTCCAATTAAATGGGGATTACCAATGGTTACTTCATTGTTTGGTATGGCTGCAGTTAGATTACATGAAGTAGGATCATCAACAATTGAGTTGAAAGAACATTGGGGTGGTCCTTTAGCTTTGGAAATTGTTAATAGTTCTTGGTTGCAATATGGATTGGTAGCAGCTACATGGTATATGATTGGAAGGATTGTTGTAGAATTTGTGGCCAATATTGGAAATGGAAATAGATAGAAAGTATATAATGATAGCATATATAGGAATATAGAATATAAACATGTTAGGTATATATGATGAAACACATGAATATATATAACAACATATGATGTAATTATAAGTTCTTCCTTAAAGCATATAATATTGTTTAACTCTGAGTAAATTTATTCTGGAACTCAAATGTGAGAAACAGTAACTCAAAGTCTAAAATTGTCACACCAAATTTATATCACACATTTTTGTAAGGAGCACTGGCAACACTTCTTTTAACCCTTTTTTTTCTTTTTCTTTTTTTCCTTTTTTCATTGGCTCACTCAAGCAAATAATTTGATTCGGGGGTCAGTTCTGTCATCAAGTGGTTCCACCCCCTCCCAATCGCAATTGCGGGGGATCAAACTGTAGTTTTCCCTACCAAATTAAGCGCCAAACATCACTGAACCAACTAACTATCAATTAAATTTCACATAGATTGCACAAAAATTATATGGGATTTAAATGATTTGGTGCATTTTTAGCTAAAGTTCACGATAAACCGGATCTTTGGGTACTTGTTAAACATACTATAAAAAAAAGAAGTTAAAGACAAAATTAATATTGGAAAGATAAGTGTTTATATTTTTAAGATATTGAATGAATGTGCAAGTTGCAAAATGAAATTTCTTTATTGAAACAAAATAGGGGTTTTTTCTAACTTAAGTAAGGTCCTGAGTTCAGACTCTGGCTTGGTCCTGAGTTAAGGTGAGTTTGTTATCCATTTAGGTCCCACAAGGCTTGAAAGATTAGTCTTTATAGTTGCGCGCCGAGGATATCTAGTTTATGCAAAAAAACAATAGTTTTTTGACGTTTTATTCTTTATAATAAAAAAAATATCAAAACACAACATAAATTTGTATAGATGTGGAGAGAGATGGAATACCAAACCCCACGAGGATATTTGAATCTCGTTTTTTTTTTGAATAGCAAACTTTATTATATAAACCTCAACCATGGTATAAGAAATACCTAGGGAGGGAAACAGGCCAACAAAACAGGATACAAAGGAAACATAATAATCTCTATCCACCTCCTTGAACACAGGAAGCAGACAAGAGCACCAAAACACCCACCCCTACAGACACCAATACTCCCCAATAGATCAACAAAAGAAACTACCCAAAAAGCATCAGCACATAACACCAAAGTAGGGGCGAAAGAACCGAAACAGAAAAACAAAAAACAGCCGAAACGCCCAACGCCAACTAGCAGTTACCGAATAAAACAATTCCCGGGATCCCAACACCATTCATAGTACAGACAAGGGGAGACTTTCAGACGATCCACACTCCACTTCCAAGACAGAATTTTGACAGATTCTGTTATCTCCTCCGGGGCAACCACAATGTTGTTAAAAATCTGATCGTTCCGCGCCTTCCAAATCGACCCTATCACCGCATGCCAAACCAGCCTAAACTCATTTCTCACCCTTTTCGACCTCGCCGCTTCGCTTAAACAATCATAAAGGAGGCTAAGATTATGCGGTATGATAATAATAACACCAAGCCACTTGAAAATCTCATACCACACGAGCAAAGCCACCTTACAATGAAGAAACAAATGGGAGGAAGATTCGCCTATATCCGAACACCACACGCAATTACTACTAATCTCCGCCGGAAGGATACCTCTAAGAAGGAGATTCACTTTCGTAGGCACATGGTCATAGAGAAGTTGCCACGAGAAAGCTATCACCTTACTAGGGGCCGGGCTCTCCCAAAGCTTCTTCAAGATGGAAACTTGATACGACGGTAATATCGGGCCCACCCACTAGATCCTTTGATATAGCCTCATAAGCGCTTTTAACAGAGAAATTCCTATCAGGATCAAAAGACCACCACCACCTATCCTCCACATTGGAGAGGCGAGCATTCGCAAGAGAAACCATTAACTGATTAAGAGAATCCTCCTCCCATTGGAAAAGTCTACGCCTCCACCCCAAATTCCACACCAAATTCTCCTCTTCTCTCACCACCACATCACTAACACAAGCATCCTTTTGCAAGGAAAGGGAGAACAAACGAGGAAACTTCGCTCCTAAATTTGAATCTCCAATCCAAACATCCTTCCAAAAACGAGTAAACATGTCATTACCGAGAGAACGAGTAACCGCTTCCGACACCCAATTTTTCCCATCCACACAAGTCTCTAGGTTACAAATATCTTTCCACCAAAGGGAGGCACTAATGGGATTAGTAACATTTAACCAAGAAACGTTACTAGTAATATGCACCCCATATTTAGCCACCAACACCTCTTTCCACAAGCCCAACTCACTTCTATTTAGTAATCTCCACCGCCACTTCATGAGTAAACTTAGATTCACCGCCTTTATATCTCTAACCCCAAGACCACCATTTTCCTTCTCTTGGCACACTACACTCCACTTGATCCAACTAATCTTCTTACCTCCATTAACCCCTCCCCACAAGAATTCTCTTTGGATACGCCTCACCTTTTTCATAACATGAACCGACATTTTCATAAAAGCCAAAAAGAAAATAGGGATGGAATTTAACACCGAATTGATGAGAACTATCCTTCCACCGAATTGAATCTCGTTGATTATATATATTTGAGATTTTGCTTTTCACTCTGTTTAAAATTTGTTAGTTGATTCAGTGGTGATTGACGCTGAACTTGGTAGGGAGGACCACGGTTCGATCCCCGCAACTGTGATCGGGAGGGGGGCTGAAACCACTTGATGCTAGAACTGACCCCCGAACCAGATTAAACTGGTGGTGAAAACAAAACAAAAATTGAGATGGGTATAAAGATACAAAAACTTCATGAGTTTGGGTTTGCAGATGACAAAATGCGTCCTTGATCCGCCCAATTACCTTGCCTAAATGCGACAATCGATCACTATAAGAAATTTATAAACACAACTACAATATTTCGAGTTTAATTTTAAATGAAGATATTCAATGTAATAATATTAAAATTTGTAGGTTGTGATTCATAGTAAAAATCATGTGATTTTTTTTTGTAAGTAGTGACTATAAAAGAAAGTTCACTCGTTCATGTTAACTGAATTAAGTTCGCAAATAAAAAAGTTGATTTTCTCCATAAATAATCTTTTTTTTTTCAAGTAGCCTAGTGACTAGAAAATCCACTTTAAAGATGAATAAGTAAAATATCCCGAGTTCGAACCCAAACTCCTACACATAAATAAAGTATAATATCCCTATTAACTTAGCTAAGCTCACGGGATTCTTCACAAATAATCTTTAAAAAGTAGTAATATTACAAAACAAAAATAATAATTAAATAAATACTCCGTAAAGGAGAGAAAGTGGTATTGTACTATTAACCGTATCATCATCAATTAATCCAATTAGTTCCTCCCCCATTTCCCTTGGTCAGCACCATATACACACAAAAATTCAATGTCTAGTTCTTCTATTAAAATATCAAGTGCATCGTCGTATTCAAAGTACGAGGTAAGGCAAAGAAACCCAAATCCTAAATCATGTGCACTGTTGGTCATCGATATGCAGAATTACTTCTCTTCCATGTCTGCCCCAATTCTTGACAACATCAACACCACTATCGCTCTCTGCAGACGCGCTTCTGTCCCCGTTATATTCACGCGCCACTGTCATAAATCTCCCTCCGATCACGGTATGCTTCAGGAGTGGTGGTTTGGAGACCTAATCGTCGACGGTACGGTAGAGGCGGAGCTTATGACGGCGTTAGACCGTAAGGGTGAGTAACTATAAACACATGATAAAAAAAAATGTGACCAAACAATTTATTTTTTCTTTTCAAAATGAGCTTATAAGTTATCGACATAAGCTCAAAATTTGGTATTACCAATCTGAGTCTTAATTTGCCACCAAATTAGCCTAGGTTTATGTAAAATAGTTTTAAATAGATTTTTAACTTTATGAACCCCAAATCAGATTATGCAGTCCAGTGGACCGGATACTGGTGGTAAAAACAAAACAAAAAATGGTCGTTAACTTAATTAAAATGTTAAATTGGTTTCTGTATTTAATAATTTATCATCAATTAAATTGTATATTTTATAATTTACCATCAATTTGATCCCTAGCTTTATTCAATTATTGCCCTATCATGACAGTTCAGCCTCACAATGCATGTATAATTGAAAAATTGGATGTCTTAAAAATTATGAATTTAGAAATTGAGGGACAAGAATTTTGGATTTAGCAAAATAATGTATAGTATTCGTTTTTGTGAACTAGTCTAGTGACTAAACTCAAAAATCTTAAGCGTAAGTGAAGAATCTCAAGTTCCAACTCAAATCCCCGCAAATCATTATCCCTAACAGCTATATTGTATTTATGGAACATTTAGGGCCTGTTTGGATTGTCTTATTTAACCTTATCTATTACCATAAGTTTTGTGACACTGTTTAGAAGAACTTGTGAAAACAACTTATGATAATTTTCATAAATTTTTTTCAGCTTATTTTCATAAGTTCTGAAATATAGCTTATGAAAACGACTTGTGGCATTATGGCATATACAAAAAACAATTTATTTTTATTTTATCTTTTGCTATAAAAATAGCATATCCAAGCTTATACATAAGCGCTTATCATGATAAGTATTTAATTCATGTGTCTCCTATGCTATAAAATTGTTTCTTTAAACTTCAAAATATTGATATCATACGTGACACCACACATGTTTAGTTAATAGTTATATATCTTCTTTTATTTTATCTTTTAAATTCAAATATTTGAAATATATACATAAAAATCAAAGAATAATATACATTTGGCATGAAATTTTGAAGTTGTAAAATCATTTATCAATGGTATGTGACTTTTAGGCGAGGACATGGTGGTAGAGAAAAGTACATACAGTGCATTTAGGAACACTGGTTTGGAAGAGAAGCTGGTGGAGATGGGTGTGGATGAGGTTATAGTGACGGGTGTGATGACTAACTTGTGCTGCGAAACAACAGCGCGCGAGGCTTTTATCAGAGGATTCAGGGTGTTCTTCTCCACTGATGCCACTGCTACATCTGATATAGATCTTCATGAGGCTACTTTGAAAAACCTGGCTTATGGTTTTGCTTACTTTGTTGATTGTCACAAGCTCAAACTAGCCCTTACCCCTAAATAAAATGAAAAGTAAACCGTGTTACTAAATTCTAGTGTGAAAGTAGTGTTTTGTTGCTACAGAATTTTTATAGTACTATATGTCTTGTTAGGTGTGGGCATGTAAATGTTATCAATAATAATATTGTGTGGATATTGTATGCAATCTACTATGGAAACAGATTATATGCGGTTACTGTATTAATACAATAATTGTTTTTGACCGTCTGATTAGAAACGAACGGCCGAGAGCTGAGAGCAAAACTGTGTAAAACTATACTAAATGAATCATATATGTTCTATCACTTTTTAATGACCGAAATTAGCTACTGTGTGAAACTGTGTGCTTCTTTTACGACACCTGATCCATCTACAATAGGGGAAGCCAACATTTGTGAGGATAATTAGAAGACTAAGTCACTACATCTCCATTAAAAATATTCAGGATGGATTTCAAATGTTGAATATGTGAGTTTCATTTCTTATAAAATGTGTCTGATTTATTTCAAGTGAATGTATGACTGATCATTTATTCTTAAATTTCAACAAAGTTAAAAAGACACAATCAGACATTAAGGAAAATAAGTAATACTCATCATCCCAAAGAATATAGATGGTTTCTTATCTTTTCAATATATGACCTACACGGTTAAACATGTACTACTATATCAGAAGACACAGTAACCAAAATTCATGGTCAACTTCAACAATTTAGGTAGACTACTATAAGACTTATGTGCAGGTCAACTCACATTCGATGTGAAATTTCAAAACAGATACCCTAGAATATTCTTACAACTTTAACAAATTAGGTATAGACTATAAGACTAATCTTTAGTTATATTTTTGGGGTTATTATAATGTACGAAGTTTTACTGTTGCGTAACAGTGACTAATCTCCATCGTAGAATCTTTAACACACATATAGTAAGTTACCAAATATTTTTATATGTCTGAGCACCTACTTAAGAAGCTCAAATGTCTTGCTACTTTGATCAATTATTGTAGATATATTTGGTTATATTTCTTCTACTTTATATATGTGATATTAAACAGTCAAAATATACTGGACTTGTACATTTCAACCAAATTTGTTTTCAGATTTGCATGAACTATAAAGTCAACTATATGAAATCGACAACTTTTGTCATATCTGAATGCAGGGGAAGTTTCTAGGAAAAATCTTAAGAAACGGTGGATGATAGAATAGAATCCAGATCATATGTCACAAATTGTACATAACAACAAAGACACAACATAGTTGTCGGTAATCATGTTTATATTATACTTAATATCATAATCTTTTAATTAATAATCAAACATCTTATATTATAACATTCCTTAAACAATTTGTTTTGTTTTGAACAACATAACTTGTCACTTACCAATTAATTAAATCACACCTTGTCATGCACTCGTGCATTACCTCTCATGCATGCATATTGTTAATCATATTGCTTTCATATTCAACAACAATATCTTAAAAACCACTAACATATCCATAGGGAACTTTCCTTTAGACAAACATGTACCTTATAGCTGTTACAACATTATCCCAATTCCGTACACAAATAGGATACTTCATTCTTGCTTCCTAATCTCAATCTTAGATCTACTTAGTATAAACAAATTTTAAGTCTTAATTAATTTCTTACTATATAAACTCATTCAACTACCCTACAAAGTACAAACCTAGCTATACTATACCATAGTAATCAACTTCAATTTCTAGCCTTATAAATTTTTCTTAAAAAGTGCAAACGTCTTTAATTTCTTCTATATATTCAAGATGGGCCCACTTGATTTTGATGCACTTAAAAACATGCAAAATTCAGCAAATGATCTTCTTCATTCACCAATTGTACAACAAGCACTTGTAAACGAAAGAGAAGAAAAATGGGTTAACAGTGTATCTGAGTCGTCGTTAAGGATATTGGACGTGTGTGGTATGTCGAAAGATGTTCTTTTGTTTGTTAAAGAACATCTTCAAGAACTTCAATTTACATTGCGTAGAGCAAGTATCGGTGAGCCGGGAATTGAGGAGAAAATTACTTCTCACAATTGTTATAGAAAAAAGTTAAAGAAAGAGACTTTAAAGTGTTTGAAGTGGTTGAGGGGTGTGAAAAGTAAAACATTGACTTTGCATTCCCCAATGAAAGAACAAAAATTAAAATTGGTTGTTGATGTTTTAAAAGAAGTAAGGATGACAAGTATTTCAATTGTGGAATCATTGTTGTCTTTAATTTCAACACCATGGTTGGATTCAAAACATGGTGGGAAAAGATCTTTTGCATCAAAGCTTGTGGGGGTGAGTTTGCAAAATTGTGATAATGATGATGATATATTTGATGCTATGATGCTTCAAAGTGCAAAGAAAAGGTTAATGGGGGTTCAGATAGCAATTGAAGATCTTGAAGTTGAGTTGGAGTGCATGTTTAGACGTTTGATCCATACAAGGGTTTTGCTTCTAAACATACTTACCAATTGTGAGGTTTAGGCATGATGATAACTCAAAACCAATTAACTAGTTAATTAACTAGCTAGCTACTTCAAACCCCTTTAGATACAACACTTCAATTTTGTTGTTATCTTAAGCATATTAATTACTTAATTCTTTTGACCATTAATTTTCTCTATTTTTTTGTTTCAAATAACTACAGTGTAAATATGATATTATAATATAATATGTAACACTGTCATATCATTAAGATTTTTATCACATTAAGCTTGCAGTTGTGACATCTAGTTATGTAATTTGGACAAAATAAGTGCAATTAATTGCTTTCATGTTTTGTTTTTCCAAACAATATGTGAGAATGAAATGAAATATTTCACAATATTCTCATTTTCATGTTCATCAAGCTGTTGATATAAAAATAGAAATATGTTGGATTGAAATTTCCCATCCAATAAAAATATTTATGAGAGTTTAACATATGAACAACGTGCATATGTTGGGATAGTTCTAATTAATATGGTTTTTCTTTTTACCATGTACAAAATTTCTCCCGTTACAAAAACTTGAGAGCAAATGACCCAATGAATTTTAAAGAAGATTCTAGTATAATTTTAAAATTTTAGATTCGGTTTTACTCAAATGATTCAAATTTAAGTATTCAAATCTTTTAACACTTGGACCAATTCATTTTTTGTGAATTAATTTTTTGGACTCAACACAAACTCTTTTTCCCACTACTACAAGAATCCAATGCAACCAACTATTACACCCTCCATCTTATATTAAAGCTACTTTATGTTTTATTTGCGAGTTTAGAGGAAAAGGGAGAGAATGGGAGGTTATTGGAGGGAGGAAAGTAGAGGAAAAAATAGACAAATCTTTTATATTTATTTGAAAAAGTATTTTCTTTTTATAGATAATGATAAATAAATGCTTTAATTAATATATTTTTAATTTTAACATATTATAACAACCTAAATTAAATTTAATTTGAAAAATTTATATAAACCCTCCAAAACGTCCCTCCAATATAATTTGAGTTCCACTAAATTAAGAGGTTCTTACGTTATAAGGAAAAATGAACCCTCCAAACTCTTCTATTCTTTCCATCTGTTTTTTCATTTTTTTTTTCAAAATTTTTCCCTCCTCTCTCTATCAACAATATTTTTATGCTTAATTAAAAAATTAAAAAGTATGATAGTCGTGATTTTTTACTTTTAAAGAATATTGTCAATAATCATTAGAATTTTTGATAATTTTAAGCATTGATTCACAATAGAGCACTTATGATCCACTCCACTGTAGCACTAGATTACAATTGCCATGTTTTTTTTTTATTTTTTACCAATCGTTAGTTGATTCAATGGTGATTGACGCTGAACTTGGTAGGGAGGACCACGGTTCGATCTCCCGCAATTGTGATCGGGATGGAGTTAGAACCACTTGAAGTCAGAACTGACCACCGAATCAGATTTAATTGGTGGTGAAAGAAAAAAAAGAATTGCCATGTTTTTTGGTAAGTCTCAAGAAGCTTGAAGCGCGATTTTAAGTCATTATCATAGTATTGTATTCACTTTTAAAACTTTTTAAAAGATTTTTTACCATTAGAAATTTTCAATTTAAAATTTCATAGATTAACATAAATTTTTATTATTTCAAAAGACTTTATTGAATTTTTTTTGTTATAATGATATCGGTTAGAAATTTTTACCGTCGTTGGCAACTACTAATCTTTGTTGGAGAATCTGTGAAGCACACAAGGTGAATTCTCCCATGACAACTATATTCTTTCTCCATATGCGTACGGATACTCAAATCCAAACCAATCCAAATAAAAATCGCAAACCGATAAAAAAATCAAAAACCGTAAAAACCGAATATTTTTGGATGCGTTTGGATGTCATTTGTGAAAACCGCCGAATCGGATCAGATTTTAAATTGATTTTTCAAAACCGATTAAAAACCGAACAAAACCGCATACATATATCTTAATACTATTATTTATCTTTTTATTACTATGAAGTTTTTAGCACTGTTAGCAATGATTTGATTCGTTTGAACAAACTATATGCATCAAAGTGTTAAAGAAAGTTCATAGAATATGCATCAATCACCATCCAAATTTTAATTATGAAGAACCTATATCATCATTTATATTTCATTTCGATGCATACTCCCAAGCTTAACAAACACTCAAACTATATCATACATGGCTACCCATTACAAAACAATCTCAGAATCAGGTTCAAATCCACAGTCCCTGTTAGTTTTGAAATGAAACAATGTAATTACTTCATCTCTAAGCTATGTAAAGAAGGCAAAATCGACCAAGCACGCAAGGTGTTTGATGAAATGTCTGAAAGGGATAATTGTTTATGGACTACAATGATAAGTGGGTATGTCAAGTGTGGTATGATTAAGGAAGCTAGGAAGCTGTTTGATAGAAAGGATGCGGAGAAAAATGTTATTGTTTGGACTGCTATGGTTGGTGGGTACATCAAGCTGAATCAAATTGAGGAAGCTGAGAGGTTGTTTTATGAGATGCCGGTTAGGAATGTTGTGTCTTGGAATACAATGATTGATGGGTATTCTCGAAATGGCCGAACAGAACAGGCTTTGGATTTGTTTAGGAGAATGCCGGAGAGGAATGTCGTTTCTTGGAATACGATTATAACGGCCTTGGCGAATTCTGGGAGGATTGAGGATGCACAGAGGCTTTTTAATAGGATGCAGGAAAGGGACGTGGTTTCATGGACTACCATGGTTGCTGGTTTGTCGAAGAATGGGAGAATTGATGATGCTCGTGAGCTTTTTGATAGGATGCCGGTTCGTAATGTGGTTTCTTGGAATGCAATGATTGCGGGTTATGCGCAGAATGGAAGGCTAGATGAGGCTTTAAAGGTGTTTGAGAGAATGCCTGAGAGGGATATGCCTTCGTGGAATACAATGGTCACAGGTTTCATTCAGAATGGGGACTTGAATAGGGCAGAGAAGTTATTTAATGCAATGCCACAAAAGAATGTCATTACTTGGACTGCTATGATGACAGGATATGTACAACATGGTCTAAGTGAAGAGGCATTGAAAATATTTAACAAAATGCAAGCTAATGATGGATTAAAACCAGCCACCGGAACTTTTGTGACCGTTTTAGGTGCTTGTAGTGACTTGGCAGGTCTTATCGAAGGACAACAAATCCATCAAATCATTAGTAAAACAGTTTTGCAAGAGTGCACATATGTGGTATCGGCACTGATAAATATGTACTCAAAATGTGGCGAGTTGCATGTAGCTAGGAAGATGTTTGACGATGGGTTATCCGGGCACATGGATTTGATATCTTGGAATGGTATGATTGCCGCCTATGCACACCATGGATATGGCATTGAAGCAACAAACCTATTTAATAAAATGCAAGAATTAGGTTTCCAAGCCAATGATGTCACTTTTGTTGGACTTCTCACAGCTTGTAGTCATGCTGGTTTAGTTGACGAGGGACTTAAATACTTTGACGAGCTTTTGAAAAACCGATATATACAAGTAAGAGAGGATCACTACACTTGTCTGATTGATCTTTTTGGTCGTGCGGGAAGGCTGAAAGAAGCTTTCAATATCATCGAGGGACTTGGAAAAGAGGCATCATTGTCTGTTTGGGGTGCACTCCTAGCTGGATGTCGTGAGCATGGGAACACTGATATTGGGAAGGTCGTAGCTGATAAAATTTTGGAAACTGAACCAGAAAATGCAGGCATCTTTTCATTACTCTCAAATATGTACGCTTCTGTAGGGAAGCCGAAAGAAGCTGCCAGTGTTAGGATGAAAATGAAAGACAAAGGATTAAAGAAGCAGCCCGGTTGTAGTTGGATTGAAGTCGGAAATACAGTGCAAGTATTTGTAGTCGGTGATCAATCACATTCTCAATATGAGATGCTAGGGTATTTACTGCTTGATCTACACACAAATATGAAGAAGGCTGGGAACGTGCCAGATGATGATTTATTGGTTGATGTGGAAATTTAGTAGTATAAATCCTTATTGGTTATAGCAGTGGAGTTGGAATCTGGCAAGTTTACTACCGCTGGTACATAACACATTTAATTTTCTCTGACTGTAATCCTTGATTATTATGTGTGCTTTGATCTCTTTCTCCACCCAATCAAACTCATTAACATGGAAACTTTTATCTAACTTAGTTAAGAATTAAGAGTAGTTCATGTCATCTATGTTACTGTTCTGGTGATCAGGAACTTAAGAGTGTGTTTGGATGAGGGATTTTAAGGAGGGAAAGTAATTTTTTATGGGAATTACAATGATTTGTGTTAAAATCTATTGTTTGGATAAAAAAAGTGAGGGTTTTTAAAATGACAAAGTTTTAGTGGATATTTCTCCTTAGTATTCAGTAATTTGACGATGTATTAATGTTGCTCATAGTTTATGTGCTTATTCAGCTGACGAATGTTTAGTAGCTGTTTTCTGATGTTCAATTTGGTTGAAACTAATCTCTAATGCAGGTTTGAAAAAGGTTTACTCAATTTGAGCAAACTTATGTGGGATCTTGATAGAATGCTGAAGGAAGTACCTTCATATTTGCTAGAATGCTTCACGGTGTTTCTCTCTCCTAGCGGTGCCTCACGGTGCTTCTCCCTCCTTGTGGTGCTTCTCTCAATCTATTATCTTCCTGTAGCTTGCAATCTTCAACTTTGTGCTTCTCACATTCCGAATTTAAGCCACAGTGGACGTTCTACCCGTCGTTTTAGCCCTTGAGCTTCACCACTTCCGGTACGTTCGTTTGCCTTCAATTCTATATGTGTTCAATCCTAATGCTCATCGTTGTAACATTGTAGTTGTTGTTTTCGTGTTTTCCTTTGATTCTTTGAATACTTTTTCTGTTTTTGGGGTTTTTCTTCAAGGTTAGGGAAAGGAAATAATTCAGTTGAGATTGATATGTACAAAATGATCACTAACATGTTCTTGCACATGTTTTACATACTTTGCATAGATGTTTCAAGCTCTGTCTAGTGATCGATTGGAGCGGTTGAATGCATCTACATCTGCCACACCATGGACATATCTTCGTGTATATTCAGCATCGTTATTCATTATATTGGTTGATGTTCTCTGGTACTGCTTACTATTTTTTACTCCTCTTTTTCATACAATGCTTGTTTTAACATAAATAACAGCTAGGGCTCTGGAAATCATGTTTTTCCTGTTTGAGTTTATGGCATAATAAATCTGCTCTGAACCTGTTTAGATTTGATTTTAACGAAAAATGAAACAATGCTACTGTTATCGTCATTTTATAGCTTGGGATGCTTCTGACACTTCCCTTTTTATGCTCCTAGAATAAGGCTTTGTCTTAAGAGCAGGCTTTCAAATGGAAAATTTGTGATGTATAATTCTGGTGGGACAATTAACCCAAGTTGATTTGATTTGTAAGTTTATATTCTTTGTTTTGATGTAGTGGAATTGTGTAAATCAGTTGTGAAGGAAAGACTAATAATGATAGATTGTATGTTGTTTGAATTATTGTTACTTGTTTGTGTAGTGTTTCAGTTTGTTCCGTTTTAATAAGCTATATGAACCAAACCTTGTTTAGCAATAGTAGCTCAGTTGTAAGCACAATCAAAACCAAATGACAGTGAAGCAAGTTTGAATAATTCGAAGGAAGTTCTAGTGGTTTTCTGGTGGCAACGGTGCAAAATCGTTTGCGTTAGTGTTAGCAAAATCCCAATAACAAGTGAAAGCAAGCCCAAGAGGTCCATCATCAGACCTAAGCATTTTGATGACTACGTGTGATGATCAGGAGCTGCCAAATACAAGGAATAGAAGCTTCTAGTTTGTTAGAAATATTATTATTCATTAGAATTAATTATTATAGTGGTAGTATTATCCTTTCCTGAGAATAAGGAATTTTGTTAGTTGTACTAGCCATTAGACCTACACTCTGTGGCTTTATATATAGCAAAGTATTTGCTTGAATGAATAACAAGAAAAAATTATCCCAACTTCTTCGTCTTATTCTAAGGAGGATTCCCTTGTCCTATCAATTCAAGGAACAACACCTAACAATTTGGTGCTCTCATTGCCCCAATTCACCTTCAATGGCTACACGACCCACAAACGCCGAAAGGCTTGACGATCTCACCGTCAAAGTTGACGCTATCCTTGAACACCTCGCCACCCTCACCTCCCACCCACCGCCTCCAGCACTCACACCACCACCACTCAACCCACCCAACCACCACACCCCCACACCTCGTATGAAACTCGATGTTCCCCGATTCTACGGTACCGACGCCATGGGTTGGATTTTTAAAATCTCACAATTCTTCGATTACCACCACACTCCGGAGGCAGAGCGTCTCACCGTTGCTTCTTTTTACATGGACGGTCCAGCTCTTACTTGGTATCAATGGATGCACAGCAACCGCTTCATCACTTCTTGGTTCGATCTATTGCAAGCTTTAGAAACCAGGTTTGCTCCATCTTACTATGACGACCCTTCTAGTTCTCTGTTTAAGCTTACTCAACGTTCCTCTGTCAATCAATACCTTAGTGAATTTGAACGTTTAGCTAACAGAATTGTTGGACTACCACAACAGTTCCTACTCAGTTGTTTCATTTCGGGACTTTCACCGGAAATCCGCCGGGAAGTTCAAGCCCTCCGACCCTTATCATTATCTCAAGCCACCGCCTTAGCCAAATTACAAGAGGACAAAATTGCTGACCGTCGTCACCTCTTCGCCCACAAATCACCCTCATCGTCTTCTTCAATCACATCACCGTCTAGTCCCCACCCTTCTGCCTTACCCTTACCTGCTTCAAACACACTTCCCCTCTTACCTACACCACCCAAACCCCGTCTCAACTATCGCAAACTCTCACCCGACGAAATGGCTTCTCGTCGTGAGAAGGGTTTATGTTACAATTGTGATGAAACCTTTACACCTCAACACAAATGCAAAGGTCGATTCTTCATGCTCATCACCGAGGAACCACCTGAATCACATCCTGATCTCACCGATCTTTCACCCGACCCTTTTGATTATGAACCGCCACCCACCATACCTGACAACCTTCCTGAAGCCCAAATCAGTTTACATGCCCTCTCAGGATGCACTGTAGCATCCACCATCCGCCTCTTAGGTCGTATTTCCAATCAACCAGTCACAGTTTTAATTGATGGGGGTAGCACCCACAATTTCATTCAAGATCGTATTGCTAAATTCCTTGAGCTCCCTTCAGTCCCTACACCCACACTCAAAGTAATGGTTGGAAATGGTAATAATTTGGATTGCAATCGCTTTTGTGCCAGTGTTCCCTTACTCTTACAATCTGAAACTTTCATGGTGGATATGTACGTCCTTCCTTTATGTGGAGCTGATATTGTCCTTGGAGCTCCGTGGCTTAAATCCATTGGGCCTGTACTTATGGATTACACCTCCCTCAGTCTTTCATTCACCCGTCAAGGCCAACCCATCACCCTTATGGCTAACCCCAAAGCCCAACCCAAATCTGCTTCAGCCCAACAAGTGAAACGTCTTTTACAAACCCACTCCACAGCTGAATTATTCCATATCCAGATCCTTTCACCCACACCTGACCCGACACCCGAACCGTTTCAAACCCATCATATCCCTGAAATTCAATCACTTCTCAACCGCTTCTCTTCCATTTTCTCTCCACCGTCCCAACTTCCTCCACCCCGTCCCATTGACCACCATATCACCTTACAACCAAATTCACACCCGGTCAATACTCGCCCATACCGTTATCCTTACTTCCAAAAAAATGAGATTGAACATCAAATTCAAACCATGCTTGATTCCGACCTAATCCAACATAGCCAGAGCCCTTTCTCTTCCCCTGTTTTACTTGTTAAGTAAAAAGACGGAGGCTGGCGCTTTTGTGTTGACTACCGCGCTCTCAATTCCATCACCATTCGTGATCGTTTTCCCATGCCAACCATTGATGAATTACTCGATGAATTAGGCAAAGCTACTTGGTTTTCTAAACTAGATCTTCGTCAAGGTTTCCATCAGATTCGAATGCATCCAAATGATATTCCTAAAACTGCCTTCAGAACACACCAGGGACACTACGAATTTCGTGTCATGCCCTTTGGGCTCTGCAATGCCCCCTCCACCTTCCAAGCAGCTATGAATTCGCTATTACAACCATTTTTGCGCAAATTTGTCACAGTATTTTTTGATGATATTCTAGTTTATAGTTTATCCTTATCTGATCACTTACAACATCTGGAGCTTGTTTTTGACACACTCTTGAAGGGGGAATATTTTCTGAAACAGTCGAAATGTTTACTTGCTCAAAGGAAGTTGGAATATTTGGGTCATGTGGTATCTGCTGATGGTGTTTGTCCTGACCCTTCTAAAATTCAAGCTATGCTTGATTGGCCTCCACCCAAGAATGTTACAGCCCTTCGTGGCTTCCTTGGCCTCACTGGTTTTTACAGAAAATTCATTCAAGGCTATGCTTCAATTGCTACACCCCTCACTGCATTATTGCGCAAAGACTCCTTTCTATGGACCCCTGAAGCTACCATTGCTTTCAATGCACTTAAACTAGCCATGACCAATGCCCCCACCCTTGCCCTTCCCGACTTTACCCAACCCTTTATCCTTGAAACAGATGCTTCTGGCATAGCCATGGGTGCTGTTTTAATGCAGAATTCTCACCCTATTGCATTTTTCAGCAAACCATTTTGCCCAAGACTCTGCAAAGCCTCCACTTATATTCGTGAGCTTCATGCTATTACTACCGCCGTGAAGAAGTGGCGTCAGTATCTTCTTGGCCATAAATTCATTATATATACTGATCATCAAAGCCTCAAAGAATTACTCACACAAGTTGTTCAAACTCCTGAACAACAAATTTACCTAGCCAAGCTCATGGGTTACGACTACACCATCCATTACAAATCTGGCAAAACCAACCTTGTAGCTGATGCTCTTTCCCGCCTTCCAGAGACACCCTCAGGTACGCATCTCTCTCTCTCTATGCCTAATTTTATTTTTCTAGAGCAACTTAAACTAGCATTGGCTGCTAGCACCCCATTCACCACCCTCTTTAACCAGATATTACAAAACCCTTCCAAATTTCCCAAATACAAAATACATCAAGGACTGATCCTCTATGATAATCGTATTTGGCTAGACCCAAACATTTCACTTTGTACCACCATCCTTGAAGAATTCCATAACTCACCTACTGCAGGACATATGGGATTAACTAAGACATTGGCTCGTCTACAAGCTAATTTTTGGTGGGAAGGTATGAGAAGCCATGTTAAACAGTTTGTGATGAATTGCCCCATATGTCAACAAGTCAAATATGATACAAAAAAACCACAAGGGCTCTTACAACCTCTTCCAATACCCACTGCTATTTGGGAGGATCTGTCACTTGATTTCATAACCGGCTTACCTCCCTCCCATGGTAATACTGCTATACTAGTTGTTGTAGACCGCCTTTCTAAGGGTGTCCATCTAGCTGCCCTCCTTCCTCATTTTACTGCACACAAAGTAGCTTCAGTGTTTTTTGACACTGTTTGTAAAATTCATGGTATTGCCACGCAGCTTAGTTTCGGATCGTGACCCACTATTTATCAGTAAATTCTGGCGTGAGTTGTTTACTTTATGTGGTACCAAGCTTCGCATGAGTACATCCTACCACCCGGAAACTGACGGTCAAACTGAAGTCTACAATCGAGTTTTAGAGCAATACTTGCGCTCATTTGTACACCATAAGTCCTCTCAATGGTCCAAATTTTTACCCCTTGCTGAATGGTCCCATAACACTTCTGTCCACTCTTCTACTGGCCTTACACCTTACCAAATCACCTTTGGAAAAGAACCACCCTCTATCCCTCATTACATTCAAGGTTCATCTTCTATTGAAGCCGTTGACTCTTTTATGGCACACAGACAACAACTAATCATCAAACTCCGACAAAAATTAACCAAGGCTCAAGCTGATATGAAACGTTTTGCAGATCGTAAGCGTCGTGATATCACATTTGATGTTGGTTCATTTGTCTATGTTCGTCTGCGACCTTATCGTCAAAAAACAGCTACTGCTTCCACTTACACCAAGTTATCCAAACGTTTCTATGGCCCTTTCAAAATCCTTGAACGTATTGGGACTGTTGCCTATCGCCTTGATCTTCCGCCCACTTCAAAGATACATCCCGTTTTTCATTGTTCCTTACTCAAATTACACCATGGTCCTTTCCCTGCCATCACTACTATCCCACCATTATCAATTGACCACCATCCCATCATCACCCCTCTATCCATCATTGATACCAAGCTTGATACCTCCACCACTCCTCCTACTAAGCTTGCTTTGGTACAATGGTCTGGCTTACCTATTGAGGACTCTAGTTGGGAATCTTGGGATTCACTTTGCAATGACTTCCACCTTGAGGATAAGGTGTCTTTCCCAGCACCGGATGATGTTAGCAAAATCCCAATAACAAGTGAAAGCAAGCCCAAGAGGTCCATCATCAGACCTAAGCATTTTGATGACTACGTGTGATGATCAGGAGCTGCCAAATACAAGGAATAGAAGCTTCTAGTTTGTTAGAAATATTATTATTCATTAGAATTAATTATTATAGTGGTAGTATTATCCTTTCCTGAGAATAAGGAATTTTGTTAGTTGTACTAGCCATTAGACCTACACTCTGTGGCTTTATATATAGCAAAGTATTTGCTTGAATGAATAACAAGAAAAAATTATCCCAACTTCTTCGTCTTATTCTAAGGAGGATTCCCTTGTCCTATCAATTCAAGGAACAACACCTAACAGTTAGGAAGTATTAGACTATGGTTTTCAAAAGTGTTGCCTTTGTGAAGCATATATTACCAACATGTGAAGGGATGGCAGTCCAAAATTTAAATTTCTTATCTATATCATGATTGTGCTAATTGTAGTATGAAAGAAAGCTATAGGTTGTTGTTTTTGTTATTTACAATCCTCTCTTGGATAGTATAGGTTTGCATCATCTATGTTCTGTTCTGTATAACTTTTTATTCTTGTTGTATAATTTTTTTTGCTTGTTGTGCTTTTTCCTTTACCAGTATTCATTAATTTTCCTTATGTATTTGTTCTTGATAATGATATATATTCTGAACATTTTGTATCTTCGCATTTCAATTATAAATTTGTTGATTCTAATCATGTTCAATTCATCTTTGTTGTCTTTTGTTTTGACGTCACATGAAGAAGTCGAGTGATTCCGATTTAAGGTAATTCCAAGTTGGGACTACATTGTAGATATATGTGCTAAAAGATAGAGCAAATTGGAGCATAACATGAATTGGATGCAGATGATATCTTGAACAGAGAAGTAAAGGTTCCAATCCCTACAAATTACTCACTTGATAGGGATGACTTTTTATGTTATATGCTGACTCACTAATCACTTGTGTTCTCTTAGATCCCCAATTTACACTTAAAATTAAAACCATGCTTTCACAATATTGAACCACAAGTGTTTGCATGACTCCTATTTTGTTTATTTTAATAGAAGTTTCACAAAAGTTTCTAATTTAGGTTTTGAATTGTTGTTTAAGATTGATTAGATTTGTAGTTTGAAAATGATAGTAATAAGGTCTTTTGTTGTATTGTTTATGTAATGTGATAGTCGTTGGGTTTAATTTGAAAAATGTTAATTGAATTAGTGTGTATGAATTTCATTGTTGTTCATGTGCACCAAGTGTTTGAGAAAACATGTGAATGAAATTAATGTTGAATTCTTTGTTGTTTTAGGAATATTGACAATGTTGGGTGAGAAAGACTGGGTAGGCGGAGTGCAACACATGCTTCCATATGTAGAGTGCTTGCAACAAATGCTCCTCTCCTGAAACGTGGTATGGAAAAGAAAGATCATGGAGATGTTGAATCGTCCTCACAGGCTCAACATGAGGCCAAAAATGATCCTCGACATGTTTACGAAACCGAAGCCTCCACGACTTTCCCCTATCACGTTTCGGGAGAGGAGCATTTGCTGCACACTCTCTACGTACGGAACCGTCTGGTGCACTCTGTCTACCCAATCTTTTCCTCAAGCATAATTTTATGAATTGTTTGCGAGTTAGTTTTTAGATCGAATGTAGGGGGTAGTTTATTTTAAGAACAAATGCTTAGTTTTCATTTTTTTTTTAAGTTTTCATATTTTTTTAAGTGTTCTTTGTACTACTTGTACTTAGTTCCATAATTCCATTGGTTGAATTTAGTACTCCTTTTGTACTTTGATCCTCTTTTAATATAATTTGCCATTTAAAAAAAATGAACTAACTATATTTGACTAAGTAGATGCATTTATATATTTTTTATTTCATTAACAAATTCCTTGATTAAAAAGTTTGATATTTAATGAAAAGAGATATATTGTGTATTTGACTTTGTTTCAAAAATAGACTTGTACCAGAATGAAGAAATATTGTCCTTCTTTTGCCTTGTTACAACCTGGCATTTTTGTTGTAATAGGCAGTGTCAATGTTTCATAAGGATAGGATATAAAAATTGATTTGACTAAATATCATAGTAAGTTATTTCAATATCCACAAAATATATAGTTTAAAATACAAAAGGGTCAACCAAGGTTATGTGAAAATCATGGATCTTGTATAACTTATCGTAAATGTTAATATGAGACACAGCATACTATCTTATCATAAAATTATGTCCATACAATTTGTATGTGGAGAATTGATTTCATGTTCAACTAAACTTAGTTTCTCTTCTCATGAAAATGAAGGACAAGAGAGATTTTAATTTGTTAGTTTTTGTCTTTGAACTACAAATTCAACGAATCTTTTACAACATGGTAATTTAGCCACGCATGCTCTTTTTGGTTTTGAAACAATGGCCACTTATTTAGGGGTCCATACATTTTACAAGGGTTCACATGAAATTTTAATTTCCTTCTGAGAAAGTTTAAAAGATAGTATAAATCATAAGATTTTATATCGATAAAAGATAGTGAAAATAGTATAATAATGGCTCTTATATAGAACAATTTGGGGGTAAACTAACTAATCACCCAATAACAATCTCTAACAAACAAATGGAATGTTTGACAAATTCAATCCAAATAAAATCGGAAAATATATTTTTATATCTCGGTTCAAAAACTGAATCAAAAAACTGAAGTTGTTCGATTCGATTATCAGTTTAATTTTTAAAATGAATCGATAAATCGAATCCATGGCTTTAGTTATCCATTTCTGAAGCCCCTTTAAGCCAAAATGCGAAAGATTTATACTCTCACTCTTCATAAAAATGTGTATATATGTTTTTTTATCAAGTAGTCTAGTGACTAGAATTTCACTTTTTAAGGTGAAATAGTGGGAGTACTAGACTTCGAACTTTGATCATTGTATTATACATGCAATATCTCTACCAACTGAGTTATGCTCAGAAGAACAAATGTGTATAATTTTTTTTTTGGTTAAGTAAATGTGTATAACTTTTATTGGAAAAGATTTATACTCTTACTCTTCTATACTCTATTTTCACATGCAATATTCACATTCAAACATTTGTAGCTATTCACATTAGCATTATTTAATGCCTTTTGTTAGTGGTATTCACATTCAAATTCTATTTATACAATTAAAAGAAAATGTATTTGTACAACTTTTTCTGGATGAAATTTACAATGTTTTTTATACAAACATGGGCCATGCATGGAAGCTAGTTTTGTCCCATAAGGCCTATAAATGGGAAAAGAATCTCTACAGCAAAATAAATACTTAGAAAAAAAAAAAATTAAATCATTGATTACACTGACTTGCTACAAATTGCGTGGCCCCACTTTGCTTTCATTTTCTGAACTCTCAAATTCCCAAATTTATGTGAATAATATATCTAGTTCTTCTTCAAAGTTATCTTTACTGGTAATCCATGTTTTGGCACAGGAAAAGGACCATATTGAATTCCATCTCCATTTCCCACAACTTCCCACCTAACCAACACCATCAAAACTAGGATGAGTACAAATTTGACATTTTTAGCAACACATTGATTTTGGTACATATTCATATACAAATGTTATACCTTATCTGTCTCAAAATATTAAAAAAATATATTAGCAAAAATAATGTATGTAGTCTAAATTTTGTGTGGTGTGAAAAATTAAGTTGTGTACATATTCTCTCTTTTATTTTATTTACTATAAGAGACGTGAAAAATGTATCTTTGTGTTGTGTGGTAAGGACATGGTGAAATATAGTGTGGTGTGTGATTGTGCAGAGGTACGTGTGGTGTCGACTATTTTATTGTGATTCAAATACATGTAAAAATTAAAATATTATTTTGGATAATATTAAAAGCCTATAGCTATTATGATTTTAGATACTTAAATATGTTATAAACCAAAAAAAAAAAACTTAAATATGTTTGGAAGTCTAAGAAAGCTCCGTTAGAAACAACACACAACTATAATTGCGGAGATCGAACAATGGTACTCCCTATTAAGTTTAACGTCACTTACCATTAAATCAACTAACGATTGATAAAAATTTGTTATATCACATATATGTATTTATTATTATCACGTAAGTACAAAAAAAAATTCGAGCGTTTAGCTATGATCACAGGATCTATTGAAAAACGTGCATTCTCTCATTCAATTGAATTCTTTTTCATAGGCAAGAGTCAGACATCAAACTTCTCTTAAACCATATTCATATTGATTTATATGCGAAATTTTTTTGAATGATAAATATATTTTATATAATATAAAAACGAATAAAGTACTGGAAAAAGTTCAGTAGATCAAAGAGATACAAGAAGTACATTTCATCAAACCACCTCAATCTAATAAACAAGAATTGCTTTATATGCGAATATATTTGCTTTATATGTGAATCTTAAATAGCCACATAGTAACTTAAAAAACATACTACTAGGTTTGTTTATTTATAGTCTGTACTTTGTACCATTCTGAAAATGAAAAAGCTCATCTACTTTGTCTAAAAATATGGCCCCATTTATGATTGATAGGTCCTACTAGTGTGAGGTTTTAAGTAGTTCTGGGCCAAGTTTTCTTTGTTTTTGAACTAAAGGACAATTAATCTTGATTGGTCAATATATATAAACATGGATCAGTACTGTGTTGATTAATTAATTAAATGGCTACAAAATAGAGCAAGTTTTTTTTTTACAAGTAAAGATTAATCTTAAAACATATTACTCTGCCACATATTTGTGCGTGTCTATTTCCATATTTGTGTATAGTAAGAATAAGCTGAACCAAACATGGTTTATAAGTTTTTTTTTAGTTTTCACCTAACCTATTTCCTAATACATATTTATACTCTTCTCTTTTGGTCTCTATTTTGCAAGGGAAACAACACCTTAACCAAATTACTACATGTGCAATAGTTTTAAGGATACGTTTAGGGATGGTAGGAAAACGAAATCCGTGGGTTCACCCGAACTTAAACCCGAGTCAACAAGCAAAATTCGAGTTGATTGAGTTTGAGTTCGCGTTCGGATCCGATACCACTGGTGCGGGTTTGAGATCACTCAAACCCACACCCGAAACCTAAAACTATGCTACATTTTGCATTTTATCAAACAGGATTCAGGCCGGGTTTGGATAGATAGTTAATTATGCATGTTTTTGTTGCGGATTTGGGTGAAAAAATTCGAACCCAACGGGTATGGGTGTGGGTTTTATTTACCATCCGAACAACCTTTGAGTTCGGGTGTGGGTTTGAGAAGTGTAAAACATGCACCCGATTCTACCCGTGGTCATTCGTAGATACATTTGACAAACAGTACCATGCATGTATGTATGGCATGTACAAAATTTAAATTTAAATATTTATACATATTGATGAGGTCCCAACTCTATACTCACTTTTTTAGCTAATTAAAATTTAAATATGTATACGTATTTATTGGAATATACATTCCAAGAAAGATACTCATATATTCATTCTACTTCAATTAGGACCACTTCCATATCTTAAGGAACACTTATACATAATTATAGGACCACCATTATCAATAAATGTTCTAATATAATGATCAAGTGACAGATCCCCATTAGGAGACAAATTAACTAATTTTGTAGAAGGTCATGCAAGATCCTTATGTACTAACTGTATTGTTTTAATGATTAATTAAAAGGGATATTAATTATCCTCTAATCTAGTCTAAGTTCTGAGATTCTGTTTTCATCATTGTTTGCTTTTGGATTGTGACAACAATATATTTATCCTCTTAAGTTTCAACTAATAAAGAAGTTGAATTGTTCACAAAAAATTGGAGATGTTAAAAATGAAACCAATACCTATTTTTTTTTCAATAGTTCAATGATTATAATTTTACTTTTTAAGGTGAATAAGGAGTGTTTAGAATTCGAACTCTAACTCTTGCGTATAAAACGTGATATCCCTTCAACCTGAGTTAAACTCACAGTGACATTAAATTAATTAACCTTATATTAGCCGATGTGTTTCCAACCATCATAATATTTTGGAAATACTATACATAATATTAATTAAATGTCGAAATTAAAAAAAATTAATTAATTCTACATTAAAAAGTAAAATTGACATTTATTTTATTTTATATTTTACTAAAACAACACTCATTTTAAAATAGAATGAGTAAAAAAAATTGTTCTCAACTTCAGCTCTTGATTTGTGAAAAATAAAAAATAAAATAAAAATTACCTGCATGAAAGGGTGAGATGGTGAAGGAGGACAAGAACTTCAAGCTTAGCCAGCTCACTACCTGGACAAGAGTGGACTCCATTCCCAAATGGCATATATGTGTTTGGTCGAGGTGGAACCTAAACCATCACATAAACTAAGTCAACCCTCAAAATCTTAATCATGGTACCAATATTTGAATTTTACCGTTAATTACTCTCTTCGGAGTGTTTTATAAAATATCGTTCACCTTTCTAAATTCATTGATTAAATATCTGATCTATATTATAATCAGATACATTCGATGAATGTATTTTGAAAAGTAAATTGTCGTTTATAAGAAGATTAGAGAGACTAATAATTAAGAAACAACTATATATATATATATATATATATATATATATATATAGTTCAAGAAAAAGGATAAAATTGAATTATTGTACTAGGATACAAATGTAAATCACGTGCACATGATACTACCAAGATTTTGAAGAAAAAAAATCATCTAGCTAAGCCACCTAGGGGAAGATTCAGATCATCATAGAAAATGAAAGGGACAATTAAATACGACAGGATAATTTAACCATTGATCTATAACCTTATGTTTCTTTCTGACATATTATGGATAAAATATAAATATCAAAATAATCTTGTTAAAATTTATTTTTAGCTACATGAAAATAGATAAGATATTCATAGTTACCTCGAATCTTGAAGGATCAAATTTATCTGGTTGAGGGAAGAAATGAGGTGAATGATGAATGGTTCTAAAGAGTGGAAGAACTTTCCAACCTTTTGGAATGGTGTAACCTTCTAACACCACATCTCTTACTGCTTCTCTAAATGTGAATGATAGTATGCTTGCACTTCTTAATGTCTCTTGGATTACCTGAATATCATTTTACTTGGTTAATAATTAATGCACTCTTCAACCAATCTTTTTTTCTCTTTTTTTCCATAAACAAAGTAAAAAATATCACTCAAGCTCACACCCAAAAAAATTAAGTACAAATATTCAACCTAAGAATATCAACATTACCGGTTAAACTGAAACTTGTATAGACACAACGCATCAACCAATTATGTTAGACTCAATGGTAGATTAGTTCAAGCGGATGTTACTTTTTTTTTGTATTATACTCCGTCCATCTCTTATTATAAGCACTTCTTGATGTTTTTCACGCATATTAAGAAAAGTTGATAGTGTAATTAATATGTATTTTTTGGATATTACAATTACTAAATTGTTCTTGGTGAAAATATGTATTTGTAGTTGTAGTTGACTTTTTGGATTCCAATGCAGAGTAGGGTTATGTTTGAAAAAGTATTAATAAATGTGTCTATGGATTTGAAAAAGGACTTATATTTAGGGACAAACTTTATGTTTGAAAGGGTGCTTATAATTAGGGACAGAGGGAGTATTAACTTTTTGGTTCTCAGAGGAAGGGACCTCGGTAATTTAGAGTTTGGCAGCGCTGCAGAATAAATAAAGGCTAACTAAGAATATTCTTACAAAGAATCGAACTCGGATTATCCTAAACAGTTCGTCCTAAAAGAAATTCATTAACTACTTAAAACAAAAGCAAAAAGTTTTTTTTTTTCTTTTTTCATCAAAGTTATTTTTCCTATTTAGTTTATTATCTAATTGGGCAATGTTATTTTTTCCTATTTATAGGAACATGAAATTGGTCAATGTCAATTTGATTTGATGTCTTCAAGGATAACTTTATAGTGGATAAAACTCATGGACATTACATTTGTCATCTGAAAAGACCAAGAAATCAACTTACATATTTGCTTTCAAAAAATAAAAGTTTGATTAAACTTTAATTTGCTCTCATAAAAATTACAATAGTAAGTTGATTTTCCTAAAACAAAATACATATATTAACAACAAAAATACATTAACAAATGATTATTTTACCCTGCTAGTGAAGGGCATCTGCCTGGTATCCTCCCATGTAAGGCCACGATTTTCCTTAACAAGTTTGTTTTTTATTGCTTCATGTTCTTTCTGAAAAAAAATAAAAATTAATCAACCATATAAATTAAGAAAGAGTTTGTACCAAAAAAATAAATTAAGACTGTTTAATTTCTACTAATTTTCATCATAAAATTCTTTTGCGCATGTATCTAATGATATTTTGCCACATCAATTAATGAATAAGACAACTTATGTTCGAATTTCGGACACTCCACTAATTCATCTTTATTTGTTAATACTCCGATACACATCTTATTTGAATATGTACTAATACATTCTTGAGGTGGGATAGTTCTAATAGATCCAAAAATTAATAAAAACTATTTCTAAATCTTTTAGAATTGTTCACCTCCTCAACAGTACTACACTAATACATATCTAAATAAGATGTGTCATGGAATTCACCGCAAAAATATCCCAAAAATTAAAAAAAAAGAAAGAGAGGGAATGAATATTGTATTACTTACTGTGACAGTTTCCAAGAGATTGAGATTGTCATGCAAGTACTTAAGAATCCATGTTAGAACACTAGCTGTTGTGTCATGTGCAGCAAAGATGACACCAATCAGATTATCAGCAACCTGAGAATCAGTCAGCAGTTGTTGTTGATACATCTTCTTCTCATCACCTCTGCCTCTCAACAGAATTCCCAACAACCCACCACCATAATTCCTGCTCTCCTTTCTTCTTTCTATTATCCTCCTTATACTCTCATTCAAAACTTTCCTTGCCTAATTCATCAATAATTAACAAATTAATTAACCATTTTTCTACCAAAATAAATCTTTTAAACATAATTAATTAATATGTAACATTGTTTTAAAAATCGGACTGAACAAGTAGATTTCACTAGTTGAACTGAGAGCCGGCTAGACCGGTTCATCAATTTGTTTGATCTCAATTACACTACAGTATGATTGAATCAGAACAAACCGGATTGAACTAGTCAAACCACAATTCAACCAAGAAACAATCCTAAAATAATTAATAGTACCACTTTAACTAAAAAAAACTTCTCATGTCCTCTTTTTTATTTTACAAACGTTCAACCAGTTGAACCAATTGAATCAATTAAACAACGAGTAAAATTCTCAACGATTCAATCCACTATCTAGTTTTTAAAACATTGAGGTATAGTTTTGAACATAAATAATTAATCTTGAATTACTTAATCATGCTTCTTATGAGATTATGCAAACTATATATAAAACAAGAAAATTAATTTAACTTACCTTCATTGCCTTCCAATAAGAAGTTCCAGGAATATGTAAAGGATAAGAGTTGTAGCCCTTCACCAAGCAACTATACAAGTCTCTTATTTCTTCCATTTCCAACTCCTTTATTTCCCCAAAAGCTGAATTTGCAGCCACTTCAAAAGCATACTATATATAACAACAAAATTTCTTTATACATATCAATCAATTTAATAATTTTTTTTTTAAAATTATGTAATAATGTTGAATGTGTAATTGTAATGTAATGAACCTTTTTCATCTCTTCTAAGGTATTGATGGTTCTATTAGCCCAAGTTGGAATCAATTTTTGTACAATTTGGTCCACATGAGAGACAGATTTTTTAATTGTTGAAGGTAAAAAAGAAGCTTGAACTAGCTTCTTGAGCATGGAGTGATAAGCACCTTGTTGAAAAAACAAAGCTTCTGGTCCTATCATTTTCTCTTTGCTTGGAGGGTATGTTGGTTTGAAAAGATGTGCTTGTGTTACAAGCACTGTTCTAGCTGCCTCAGGACTTGATATCATCACACAAGGACAACCTAGTATGTGTGTCTTGAATATATCTCCATACCTATATATGTTCCATAAATTCAATATCATCAAACATTAAAAAAATCAATTTCAAATATGTTACATATTGCGCCCACGATATAAAGGATTTTGAATTCTCTACAACAACATTTGCAACTGCAATTTTGACCGCATCGGCCATATTTGACCACAAATTCAAAATTTGTGGTATAACTGCAACCGCAACTTAAAAGCATGTAGATAGCAATACATGATTTTGTTGTGTAATTTTGAAGTACATGAAATGAAAGAGACGTATTTTTTTAAATGACAAATGTTAGTATTGTTAGTATTATATTGACGTGCGCATTATTTGTATACCTTTTTTGCCTTGTGGAGAAGAAGGAATTTGGATTTTGTGTATAGAGTTTGAGGGTCTCTCCAAAGTAAGGCCAACCCATTGAACCAGGGGGTAAACATTTGTCTTTGATTCTATGATGTTTCCACCATTGAAGGAAAGGAAGTAGAATAAAAAAACAAAAAATAAAGAGGACTAATATAATGAAAGGGAGAGAAAAGTCTAAACAAGAATTAGTAAGTAATGTGAAAAGTTGCATGGTATAATAGTTGAAGGCACAGAATAATAAGGTTAGAGATGGCGGTTTTATTAGCTATTTATAGAGGGAAAATGAATGAGAATTGGAGTAGATAGTGATGAATATGTTGTAGAAATTTGTGTAGATAGTGATGTATATATATTGTATAGTGTCGGTTTGTTAATGAGGATATTATATGGTGTGTACATGTGTGTTAGAGCTGCTTTGGAAGAAATTGTTTTATAGTGGCAGAAGGGGGTTGGGACATGCGTCATGCCACCAAAAACTTTGGAATAAGCACATGTATGCTAATGCTGCTTATGATATAAAAGTTTATAAAAATATTTGATCTAGTAAATTGTCAAGAATTATGCATAGTTTTTAGATAAATAGAAAATGATAGAGACAACTAGTGTCGAGTCATTATAACATAACATTCACTTTTAATGGTATTGGAGTGGAGTGAATCTATACACAAATCCTAGTGTAAGTGGTAGAAATGTCGAAATTATTAGTATCGGGCGCTATAATAAGGTTTGAGCCCCGATCCTTCCATTTTGTATGTAAGTTTTCAATTACTTTGTCATTTCGTCTACCTACCCAAATATATATATATATTGAATATATTTATAGATAAATTTATTTTATTAAAAAAAAACTCTCTTATGTATTTAGTTAAAGTGGCAGTGTTTTGACAGAAATTAGGTATTTTGTGTGTTTTTTGTATTAACTATTAAGAATGACTTCTATTTATCAAAAAAAATAAAAAATAAAAAAGACTTCTAAGTTCTTTCAAACTATTTGTCTTAATGAGAACACATTAATCCGCCAGATGTCGTATGGCTTGGTGCTTTTTATCAATAGGTGGAGGCATTGGTCTGTCCCATCCCATGTCCACAGCAAAGTGCAAACACAAGGCCACAAGAAGAAACGAAAAGAAGGTACTGATACAGAGAGTATGAATTGAAGATTACCAACCCTTGTGAAGTGACAAGAATGCCATAACTAGGAAAGAAGATTAACTATGCCATTATCAAATTAAATCTGAGTGTATGTTTAGATTGACCGCGAGTTTGATAATTACAGTGGTATCATGATTTTACTTGAGCATTGAAGTGTAACTTTTGTTGAAATCATAGTAGCATACAGTGATTTTGTCAAACTCATCATCAATTTTATACCTCACTTTTCCGCCATTCTTCAAAATTTTGCACCGGTTCTGTTCGGACCTGTGTTGCACGAGTTACTGCTACCAAATTTAGTATATAGCAAAAATAAAATTGATCCCATGCATGTTAACATAATCTCACACACATTTCATTGTTATTAATCATTATTCAATCCAATTGAACTTGGGATTCTAAGGTCTAGAAAGGGATCAAAATCTTACTATGTAAGAGAAATAATTCGCAATAAGGATCACAAATCAGCTTCCTATGAGACAAAACAACAATGGAGTTTTCTATAGTCAATGATGGATTGGCTAGCTCCATCTTCTCCTATCCTCTTCTTCATCAACTGGAGCATACCATTCTGGTCTCCGCTTCGTGTTGCTCAGCCTGTAGTTCAGGAGGAGTTCCTCGTCTTGAATGGCCCTAGTAGCTACTAAAACAAGAGATTTTAGAGTTGGAACATCTGATCCACTATTCTTCGACACACCAGATTTAAACCAAAAACTGCCAAATCTCCTCATTTTCACTTCTGCATTTCCAAACAATATATTTGGGATGTAAACTCTCATGTTGTTTTCAGTCAATGGAAAGTCATAAGGGCAAATCATAACATTTGGAAGCACCCCTTTTGCAGGGTGATTCGCAAAATGAGCTAATGCTAATGGATTTCTTCGCTCAATTACTTCACCGATGTCTCCCTTTTGTTCCAAAGGCTTGCTCAATACTTTCCAGATCTTGTCTGAACCTTTTTCGGCTACTTTCGTATCAGATTTGACTTCTACAACATTTCTACCATTCCACAGTTCTCTCTTGTCGCCTCCAGATCCCCAAGGCTGCGCATTGATTACATTCCCGTCATATCTTGTAATCAAATATGGGTTCTGTGCGGCAACCTTTGGATACCCTGGAATATAACGATAATAAGCTGGAGAGTATACCACACCAGGGTAAAATGCCACCACAGAACCAACATCCACTGCGCCATCTAAGAAAAGACCCCGGCCAGCATCCTTGTGAGATATTTGAGAAGGTTTAATGTTGAGTGTGTAGCCGAGTTGATCTTTTAATTTCTGAGAAACTTCAGCTTGGCTTAATGGTCTTGTCTGAGGACCAGCTGCTCCAAAAGCATATCAATGACAACGGCTACAGTGAACAGGCAGAAAGGAGGAAATTTCCCAATAATATGAAACTTTAAATAAATAGATAAATAAACAAAGGAAAGGTGTTACTACTTACTAGAATAGGCTATTTTATGTAACCTTGTAAATCTAAAAGAAGAGAACCAAACAAAAATAACTAAGCTGCTATGGAGATCCAACACAACATTGACACATGGTTTTATTCAATCACTTCCCGTTTTTAAATTATTACCGGTGTCTGCGTGTCAGTAAATATCAGTATCGTGTTTATGTCAGTGCTTCATAGCTAAGCTGCTATTAAATGATATATTGGGTTAAAAACAAGCTGATATGTCAAATGATGCATATTTTATAAATATGGACATTACTTATCTGGAAAGCACTAATAAGTGCATGCCATATGCTCATTTATAATGGAGAAATTATACATGGACTTTTTTATCCTAGAATCTAGAAGACAAAGTATAATCCAAATAGAGTAAATGATGTTCTACCGTGGTTATGAATGGCACTTATTAAAACATGAATCACTCGCACCAATGAAGAGGATATTTTGATTATGAAAAGATATAGAAGTTTGATTTTGAGTACATGTTACTTCTCGAAGGGTCAAATATGTCAGCTTTAAACAGGCATAACTGCACTTTGTTAACAACTAATTCCTTTTGATTTTTCCACTCACATTCTAAGTAAAACAGGAACCTCAAAATTTGGGGTTCCAAATAAAAGTGTTGAAAATTCCACCTTATCTGCGGTTCGCCTTAGAACGTAATTGCGGCATTTGGGTTGCCTTCGCTGCAGACTCCAATACCTTCATTGTGGTCGGTGTGAGGGGGTGGCTTTAGTCCTACATTGCCTAGATGTATGGTCTAAGTATTGCTTATAAAACTCGGGCAGTCATCAACTTACAAGCCAATTTTGTGAGGTTGAGTGATGCCCAGGCTAAATTCTAAGAGACAGTATTTTTATTGATAACAAGAAAAGTTTCATGAAATAAGAAGATTGCAAAAGGCCACCAAAAGAAAGCGCGGAAAACTCACCAGAATTATCAGAGGATGAACTGCTCTTACCCACAGCCAAACTAAGTCCACTTCGGCGAGGCAAAACGCTTGCTTGTTTAGACAATCCAAGAGGATCATTCACTGTCTTATCATTTGGGAGAAGAATTTCATCCATGAATGTACAAAACATCTTAATTTGTGAATGAACATTTTCTTGCACTTGTGTCACTTGATCAGCATAAGAGGTTTTACTTGAATCTTCAATAATCTTTTCAACATCTGATTCTTCCGCACTCTTTCCCAATCGATTATAACTGGATATTTAAGTCTTAGCATGAGCAACATAATTGGAGATGTTACAAAGGAAAATCATCACATGAAACCCAAAAAGCATCAAATTAAAACAACAGCTCGTCTACATAACCTTAACACTAAACATCTAGCATATTAAATTTGAAAATTTTTACCTAACAAATCCCACCTTTGTTTAAATGTTAATGCAAACAACAGAAAACCACAAACCTCGAATAAAGAAACAAGCGGTTAATGTCAGCTTCAAATTGCAGTTGTCTCGGTTCCTTAGTCAAAGAAGGGCGTTTTGCTAGGGTTTTCACAGCCTGAAAACAAACTCAGAGCAACATTAATAAATTTTGGGTATATTTTAGCATTGCACAAATTCAATCAGATATAGAGTCCCTCCTTTCACAACATTGATATTCTTAAAGTCCATATGAAACAACGGAATGAACATTAGACTTTATCTATTGAGAAGCTAATATACAAACTACATTGATATGAGCCATAGCAATTAAACTTTCTAATTGGTCTTTTTCTTCTCCATATTCTGTTTTGTTAAGAAACATTAAAGTCATGTTTCGATAAACAACTTAATTAAGCACTTATAGCATAAACGCTTATCATATAAGTCCTTACGTACAATCAATTGCTATAACAAAAGATAAAATAAAGTCACTGCAAGTTGTTTTCAGTAGTTACCATAGAGAGCGTATAGTAATAACTAATAAGTCTCAAACAGCTTATTCGATGACCTCTCCAAACAATTTCACAAAACTCAAATAAGCCGATCCAAATGAACCCTAATTTATACAAATAAGGATATTATTATTAATTACCTCTCGACATTTGTGGAACAAAGATGCCATGGCATAGGAGTGGAAAGTGAAAATGTGATTTTGGTTCTGAAAAATAAATCAATGAGATCACTGTCAAATACAAGTGAAGAGTGAAATGAAGAAGAGAGAGGTGAAAACCTGTCGTCGTCGTGGTGGCCGCCGCCGCAAGCAAAACTGGATAGATGGCAAAGGCAGCTGTGAGACTGACTGACTGTCAGAGGAGAGGACGGTCGAATCCACGAGCGGCCTGTTAGGTCTGTTACTTTTTGCACCCTTTCTTTTCTTACACTCTAAAGTGAATAGCCGAATTTGATTATCTCCAAAATGGATTTCCTGCGATTACTATTTAACAGCAGAATAATCTCAGCCATCTAATTTTATTAAAGTATATTATTTATTTGATCAAAATTTAATCTAAGGGCTACGATGCAATGACTACATGACTGCACGGTTATTTGACTGCATGGAATCCATGACCATTCTGTAAAATTTGAGTTCTACTTCTAATCGATTTAAACATGTTACCTATCATAAAACAACATGTTTAAACCAGAAGTGGAAGCAAGATTAAAAGCTACTAACCTCCAGTCATTGCTATGTCTCCTTGTTGATGCTACAAACGTTCTGTTTCAATATTTCAAACTGATGGTGTAATTTGATAAAGAGAGAAAGTAGGTTCGGTGACCATAAAACGCTGTGAATACGTTCTATTTCTATAGTCTTGTCCATCACAATGTGTGTATCTGATTATGGGATAAGTGAGAGAAAAATAGTGGACCAACTCAGCATGTTTTTTCCCCAAGAATAGGAATCCACAACAACTCAATTTTGTGAATCAAAATTGACTCAAGTGGAAGCCAAAATATAGGAAAAAGTCAACATGTTCATCTCAACCCACAATACCTATATTGTTAGACAGGATACCTTTATTTAGATTTAAACTTGTGATCTCACAATTGTATGTGTCTTTTTTGTGGTGATTGTCACTTTGACTACGAACAAAAAAATTATAATCAGATTCTCTACTGTTAACATTGTCGGTATTCTAACAGTTGCGGCATTCATGCAATTGAATTTGAAATTTAAACCGTTCAATTGTAATTTAACGACCATAAATGCGTTGGATTGTGAATACAATAAACCGTTGGAACCGTAATCCAGTCTTATGTCTATTTTCACAATAAATATATTATAAAATGAACTTTGAAGTTATGTTAAGTCGAAGATTAGTTTATTTTTTTCAACTCGAACGCTGACTCATCCACTGACTCGTTCGCTGCATCATCTTATAACTTCAAAGAGATTTGGTAATGTTATAAGGAAATGTGATTTAAATGTGAGTCCAAATAAATGTGTATCCCTTGAAACACAAAAACAACTCCAACAAATAACATATTCAATTCATGCATTTCCACATTCCATAATTCATGGATTTTCACATTCCCTATGATCATTCCAATATCATGACCAAAACTACTATTTCAATTTCAACCTCACATCATCTTCATTCTACACTTCAAACATGGCTTCAACCACATTAAACTTGTTTTCTCACATCCTCTCACTTTTAAAAAATATTCAACTAAATGAGATTATTATTGCATCCATGGTTTTCATAATTATTCATTCCTTGAGATCCAAGAAACAGCATGGCCTAATCAGTTGGCCTATCTTTGGAATGCTACCTGCATTACTCATTGGACTCAAAACCAGCAACATGTATGAAAGGCTCACTGATATACTTAAACAACAAAATGGAACCTTTAAATTCAAAGGACCATGGTTCACTAGTCTTAACCTTGTAGTAACCTCGGAACCGCGGAATGTAGAACATCTTCTCAAAACAAGGTTCACTAATTTCCCTAAAGGAAACTTTGTTAAAGACACAGTTTCTGATTTACTAGGAGACGGTATTTTCGCTGTAGATAATGAAACATGGCAGAAACAAAGAAAAACAGCGAGTATCGAGTTTCATTCAACAAAGTTTAGGAAATTAACAATTGAGTCATTGTTTGAGCTTGTGAATAATAGACTTATACCTGTCTTAGATTCATCTTTGAAGAAATCGGTTTCGATCGATCTTCAAGATATTTTGTTGAGATTAACTTTTGATAATGTTTGTATGATCGCTTTTGGTGTTGATCCTGGTTGTTTACAACCTCATTTACCTGTAATACCTTTTGCAGCAGCTTTTGAGGATGCAACAGAAGCTATTTTGCTTCGATTTCCGTCGCTGGCTTGTGTATGGAAAACTATGAGGTTTCTTAACTTAGGTATGGAAAGAAAGTTGAAGAAATCAATACAAAAAGTTGATGAATTTGCTGACAATGTCATAAGTGAAAGAAAGAAAGAACTATCTTTGGAAAATGAACATGATGACGATGATGATACGCGAAAATCAGATTTGTTAACTGTGTTTATGAGGCTTAAAGATGAGAATGGAATGGCTTATTCAGATAAGTTCTTGAGGGATATATGTGTGAATTTTATATTAGCTGGGAGAGATACTTCTTCTGTTGCTTTAAGCTGGTTTTTCTGGTTGATAGATCAGAATCATGAAGTGGAGGAGAGAATATTAGAAGAGATTTGTAGGGTTGTGAGTGAGAGAGAGGAGATTAAGAAGGAAGAATTTGACAATAATTGTTTGAGATTCTTGCCTGAGGAGATTAAGAAAATGGATTATTTGCATGCTGCTCTTTCAGAAGCTCTTAGATTGTATCCTTCTGTGCCTATGGACCATAAGGAGGTAATAACAGTTTAATTTTATAAAAATTGCATAGACATACTTAAATACGACTTTCATATTACTCAGTTTTTGTCTTTGAATCTGTCTTTCGTTAGTTAGTTTGACGCTCGAGTGCGACTTCTATTACTCATTCCAGACCATAAAAATTACTAATAGAAGACACACTTGACAAGTTTTTTTATAATAATTTCAATACTGGGAGTCTGCGACCAAAATTATTGTTTACCTAATTAATGCGCTTTGTTGGATTGTTTGGTAGAATACAATTTAATCGTCCATATACAGGGCTTTGCCCTGACTTCAATTGGGCCCCCTGCTAGTAGACGATGGAATTTGTCTCCCAGATTAGTCAGTCTTTGGGTCTGATACTTAGTTATTTTTTATAATGAATTTAGGTTTAATCCATGATTGAAAAATCTTTTGTCATGCTTTAAGAAAATCATTGTTATTTGTTAAGATATCAATAAGAATTCCAAAATGAGAAAAATAAAATAAAATAAAAATTAGACAAGTGAATATTCCTAACACTTAATATGATCATAGAGGGATTATTAATTGAATTAAATTTTCAATTGTTGATTGAAACTCATATTAAATTTTTGTTTAGGTGGTAGAAGATGATACATTCCCAGATGGAACAAAACTAAAGAAAGGAACAAAAGTGATATATGCAATATATTCAATGGGAAGAATGGAAAGCATATGGGGAAAAGATTGCTTGGAGTTCAAGCCAGAAAGATGGTTAACTAAAGAAGGTAATTTCATGAGTGAATCTGCCTACAAATTCACTGCTTTTAATGGAGGACCAAGATTGTGTTTAGGCAAAGATTTTGCATACTATCAAATGAAATATGTTGCAGCTAGCATTATATTTCATTACCATGTTAAGGTTGTTGAAAATCACCCTATTATTCCTAAGCTTTCTTTGACACTTTATATGAAGTATGGATTGAAAGTTAATCTTCATAGGCGTTGTGATGAAGAGATTGGTAAATATTTGAAGTTTAGTTAGATATGAATTTAGAATAAATGTTGCTATGATTAAGAATGATGATGTATTTTTTTTATAAAAAAAAAAAGGATTATGAAATATACTTTGTTTCAAAAATGGATTGTTTATTGTTATGTAAATGATGTCCAATATTTGTTATGTAAATTTTTCACTTAGGTGGGGTTTGGTTGGTATACTAGAGGTTTTGGATTTGATTTTCAGCTCCATTGTAAACCAATTTTTTTTCACTTACGCTATATTTGTGGCAAAGTCGTGACAAAAATACCAGCTTAATAATTCTTAATTTTACAAGGAAGAGTGTCAAAAAATATTTACAAGGAAGAAATTTATTGCATTTCGAGATAAGTTCTGTCTTAAAAAAATTAATATAAGAGCATCCCTAATAAAAATATCGAAATGAGTTTCATGGTTGATTGCATTATAAGACTTATTTAGATAATAAAATAAATTTAATTTATTCATAGGCCAAAATAATAACAATACAAGAGGTGAAGATAGTTAAACTTATGAAGAAAGAATTGATTAAAGTGGTAAGAGTATTGGTTTTTTTTTAAAACAAGTGGTCACATATTCGATCTCTAACTTTTATATATGGAAAAAATTCAGCTAAAAAAGAGAATCCACCTTGTGTTTCATAAATTCTCTCGTAAGGAGATTAGTCCCTACTAATTTGTGGTAGAAACTTTTCCACATGGTAAAAATAAAATGGTACAAAATTTAGTAAAATAAATATATATTTTCTTCAAGAATGCACAATTTCATGAGATTGTTTCTCTTCTCACCCCCCTTCATGTCTCTTTCACCCCCCACCCCCCACCCCCCCCCACACCCCCCCAAAAAAGTTCGGGCCGTAGAACCCAAACTTTTTTCTTGTGTAAAATTATGTAAAATTTACACTGAAAAAAGTTCGTGTACTAGAACCTAAATTTTTTGGAGGGGGTATGGGGGGTGAAAGAGACATGAGGAGGTGGGATGAGAAATTTTCATTTCATGAGCCATAGGTAAGCCCGTTTACTATTAGTTTGGGCCTTCACAAACTTCCCTCAAACACATACTTAGCCCAAGACAGCCTTGCACGTTGTAATTGATTTACTTAACATTATATTTTTATGGAAAATGCTAAACAGTGCCCCGGGGCATTAGTTAAGCATATAAATAAGGAAATTTAGTTTTGGAAATTGTGCATTCAATGTATTAAAAGTATAAAAAGTCATTTTATCAACATTAATTTTATCTTTTATTTCTATTTTTAGTATGCTTAACAAGTGTCCCGGGACACTGTTTAGCATGACCCTATTTTTATTAATAAATTTTTACTTAACAATTTTTTTCCCATCTATAACAAAGTCAAACTATTTCCCATCTAAGAAATATTTATGTGATAAAGAAAAAGGGAAAAAAAAACAAACAAAATGAAGAGCTAATAAAGTCAAAACAAGGAGCTCTTGATATATTTGTTTTCAAAAAGGTAGATTATCCAAGTAAATTTGGCTAATAGTAGTAATTAAAATTTGAACCAGTCAAACGAAAATTTAGATCATGAAAATGATGACGTCGATAATAATTCAATTTGGATCATGAAAACAATATATTAAATGACAGAAGTTATTTTTTCCTTCTTATATTTCGCCTAAGGTCTATAAAATATCAGGACTGCTTATCTATATTACCAAAATGGAATTTTATAGAAAAATCACAGCATTATGTATCCTGCTGAATCGAATTTAAACTCTGATACCACTTATTAATAGATTCATATTATAACTTAGTGACCAAGAATACTTAGGGTGCGTTTGATTTGCAAAACAGTAGGTACTGGACAAGACAGGACAGAACAGTACAGTACAGAACAAGATAATACAGGACAGGACAAAACTGCATTGGAGAGAGTTAGAGAGATAATATTTTTTATATTCGAAAATAAAATAGGTATTTTCGTATTTTTTATAGTTGTACTGTGGACAAAAAGTTGTACTGTGGTTCAGTAGAGGACAAAAATTATTGTTTTTGTCCTGTCCCTTACTGCCTATTTGTCCAGTCCCATAAACAGTTTCTGAATCAAACAGGGTACAATAAAAGTTGTCCTGTCCAGTCCCCTGTTTTTTAGCAGATCAAACGCACCCTTAGTGACCAAGAATAATCCATGCATATTTTATACAAGTGTTATAATTACTTAAGCAAATTATTTTAAATAAATTTCCAAGGACACGTTTTATCTTCTTCTTTCGATTAGTGATATATACTACTCTAAGATTGACTCATCCAAATTAACCACTCATATAATATTGATTTATATGCTCAATCCATTCGTATTGATCTCATGCGTTACGTACTAATAATACTCTAATGATGAAAACAAACAAGTAGGATCTTCTATTTTAAAGTTTGACAAGATGGAGATTTATACAAGGCCAATGCAATGTTTTTCTAATGATATTGACACGAAGTTTCCACCACTGTTAGCGATAATTAATCTCCGTCGAAAAATCTGTGGAGTTTTTTCCTTCCAACTGAATTTTCTTCATATGCATGAATCAAAAATCCAATCTCCAACCACATGCTTAAGAAACCAAAACTCTTACGACTTGGATCAATTCATCGTTGGTGGCGAATGCAATGTTTTATATATGGTGTCCTTATTACATATTTGAATGCCTCAGCATAACCCGATTTTCTCAAAACTTGTACGACATTATAATTTTATATTCTTTTATTTTTTTGGGTCTCTATCTATCATAATCAAGCCTTAATTAAGGAGCTTATTCCTGGTTTAATTGTTGTCCAAATTTGACACTGAGGATTATAATAGTTTAATTATTATAATTTAATTAATGTTTTGGCATAACTAACCACAAGAAGCTTCACATATAGCAGCCGCGCCTTTCCTTATCAAAACGAATGTTCTAATTCAATGAGGAGCCTTTTTTTTTTTCTTTATAAACTTTTTTTTTTACAAGATTCTTTATAAACTTATTATGTTGTGATTGATTAAGCTAGAATAACTTTTCCTACCAATTTTCTTATGCAAATAAATAGAAAATCACGATTGCAAATTAAAATATTACATATTTAAATTAGACCTTATATTTTATTTTTCCTAAAAAAACCTTATTAATTATTTTTACTAGTAATTAATATCAAAGAGCCTGCAAATTTGATCTCCAACGTAACAAAATGATTGTCCAACTTTTTATCATTTAAGTTACACTTACGAAACAATGAAAAGAAGTTTCAAGTTACAGTGAAGACAACAATTTGGGGATTTTGAAGAAAATCTGATTTGAGATTTTTTTAGTTTGTTTCTGGGTTTCTTGTTTGAAGATATGAGGTTGTTTGATGAAGATGATGAAGAAGGGGAGTGAAGAAGATGAATAAAAGTTAAATAGCATTAAGTGTTGCTAGTTCACCGTTAGATACAATGCACTTGAAGAATCCAATGGTGTTTTTTTTGTAAACAAAATTCAATGATTAAAATTAAAACAATTAATAAGGTCTATGGTGGACCATCTATAATATTGGTCCACCTAAGACATTTAGAGTTAAAAATTAACGGAAATGACCATTATGACCAACAGATGTATATTTAAGGGATCAATCCGGACTTTTTTTTCTTTAAGGGACTATTGTAAAACCTAAAATGTTAAGGGACCAATAGACTAATTAAGCCTTCATTTTATTAACCATTAATATTTTTTTCCTCATAGGTATCTTCCCCTTCATGAAATCATATTTGAGACATTATAAGACTGCAAATTTGAGACATTATTGGACTCCAAATATGTGTTGAGAAGTGAATTCGGACTTGTAATATTCTTAGTGCATGTATGTGAATTTCACTATGAGACTTTTTAAAAAATATAGATCATTTTGTTCTTAGAGGTAAATAACTACTTATAGAAAAAGATTAATCGGTCAATTGGCAGGGACATTGCATTATATATACAGGGGGTTAGATTCGAAACTCAATCATTCCACTTATTCACGTTTGAATCTCGGTCATCCCACTTATCTACTTTGAGGATGTAATTTCTAGCGACTATCTAGGATATAGGAAACAAATTAACAAAATATTAATAAAAACTACAAAATAGTGTGTATAATATTAATTTGAAAATAAAATCAGAATTATATAAAAAATATATAAAATTCACCATATCATCATTTATTTTATGGATTTATCTACTGCTCTATCCATACCAAAATGATCATCTCACATGGTGCAATTTGTCAACTTAGTAAGGTTAGTACACACTTTTTGGTGGAAGCAGGTGGGGTCTTTTGTTCTAATCCTTTTGCAAAATATATTTACTTAATTCCAAACCAAAAAGGATTGAATACCTCAGCAAGAATCAGATTCTTAGAAAATTTTGTCATTTGCTTTTAAATATTTCTTTTTGTCATTCTTATCTCATGGTATTAATTAACCTTTCAATGAACCAAAACTTCGCTTGATTGCTTTCCAAGTTTCAAAATAAGTTGTTCTTAGACCAATAATAATTTAATTGTTTGACCTATCAAAACATAAATTTAATTGTTTGCCTATATGGCCTTGTCCATTTAGAAGATGACAATTTTTCTAGTCACACCTTAAAAAATTGTTTATATTCTCAAAGTGGCCAAAATACCCTCAGAATAAATTTTTTGTATGTGTTACAAGTTTTCTAAATTCACGTGGCGTTTGTAAACTCAATTCGAAAACCTACATTCGAGTAACATATATGAACTCAGTTCACTATATTTTATTTAAATTTCTAATTTAAGAAGAAAAGAAATGTCGTTTGACTTAACTTAACCTGGCCCCTCTCATTAAAATTAGATAATATATGTGTTGTTTGAAAAACTTTAAATGTAAACCGAGTTCACGAATACTAAGTAAATTTAAAGGACAAGATTTTTATTTCAATAGTATTGTGGTCACTTTAAAATTTAACTAGATTTTTTTTTGAGTTTGACAAAAAATTGTCTTTTTTTTTTTTTTTTTTGATATTGGTAAAAATTGGAATGTGATTGTGAAGGAATTGGGTATTTTCCTACTAAAGTCCTCTCTCTTTATAATCATCGCCCCTTTTCTTTGTACCTTCAGCAGAACAGCTGAAGGTAATTGTCTTCTTTTTTTATAATACATAAAATTGTCTTTGAAGATAGTGCAACTTGTATGAAAAAAATTGATGTTATTCTGATCACTCGAATAATAATTAGTCTTATAACAAATTTAAAACTTGCTGGTAGTAGGAATACTTTAATTGGAGTGCTTATCGGAGTTTTTTTTTGGGTACTAATTAACACTTTAATTAATTAAGCAATATCAGATAATTTAGAATTTAACCACGGCGTAAATAAAATTTAGCAAAAAATATTTTTATTAGAAATTAAACGTGAATTCTCTCGAATGATTTGTTCTAAAAGAAGCTCAATAATCACTTGAATCAAATTACTTCATTTATGAAGAGTCCAAAACCCTAATTATAATGATTAGCAAATAATATGATTAGTAAAAAAAAATTAACTAACATTAAAATAATATATTTACATAACTAACCAAAATTAAGAAGTTTCTCTGATAGTCTTTCCTTATCATAACACACAAAACGAATGTTTCAATTCAAAGCTTTTCTTCAATTTAAAAAATGTATATGTCATTATCGAGCAAGAAAATTTGCGCCTACAAAGCCTACACAAATTTGTGAGCTTCTTTAATTAGAGGTTTTCATAACTATATTGTAAATTCATATATCAAAGAAAGAAAAAAAAAACTACGTAGCTTGTATATTTTAAATAACTACCTATTTATGATGTTGATATTGGTGAAGCTTTAGGACTACTCGGTGTGTTGAAATGGGTGAAAATATCCACCTTAACAGTGTGGTGTTTGAACTTGATTCCAAACGCGTGGTGGACAAGTTTAACAACAATAGGATAGATGAATCTGTGTTTGTTTGGAGATATTATAAAAGATTGTAAACATGTTTTTAACTCTTATTTTACAAACTCGCATGTTGAGTTTATTAGGAGGCAAGCAAATAGGGTTGCTTACAATTTAACAAAACTGACCCTATCTGATTAGTTTCCGTATTCATACTGATATCCATATATGTATCCAGGATTTGATTATTAATGAAATGCTATAAGTTTATTCTCTAAAAAAAAAACAAGATCCTTATGCCAACAATAAAAATTGACCCCACAAAGATTATGAATCAATTTCTTATACCTTATTGAATCAACATGTGTTTGCAATTATACATCTTATTTTTCCTTAAAAGATTGCATCAAATCCTCTTAGTTTTCTTCCGACCTAATAAGGAGCTCCATCATCATTAATAAAATATGTACACTTAACAGGTGACTAAATTTGAATATACTATATATCATCCATCGATGCACACAAACTTCATGCACTTTATAATAATAATTTGTAAAAATTTGGTTTGAAGTCCGCAATTCAGATATTCACCCCTTATTATATACTAATGTCAACCATAACTAAACATTTGTTATACACATATAAGCAAAATAATTTCCATTTTCATATCAAGCCTAAAATCTGACTAGCTTTTGTCAAAAACAAATGCGAATAACTACATCTACATGTGATGTCTGACATTATATTTTCCTTGCTCCCATGAGAATTGATGACCTATAAGGTTGTAGCTATGGGTGTAAGCGGATCTGAAAAATCCAATTAAACCGATGATTCAAACCAGAAAAAAATCAAATTTTTTAGTTCGAATTGAAAACTGAACCGAACCCATTAAAAACCGATGTGGTTTGGTTCGGTTCTCGGTTCTAGTTTTAGGACCCATTGGATAAACCGAACCAAAACAATACCTATATATTATTATGTTAATTTTATTTTTATTGCAACCTAACTCACATCTAGTTTTTTTTAGGCATCTCAACTCCTTAAAAAAAAAACTTCTGAGTAACCCTAAGTTAGTAACCTTAAGTCCCTAACTTAGAAACATTCTTTCCTCTCCTCTTCTTGCTATAAGCATATGTTTTTATGGAGGTCTTGTTCATTTTGTTGTATCAGACTTTCCTTTTACAGGAGTTTTGCACTCCTTGTGCCTAACTCATCTTAATAATTTTTTTCTTTTTCAAAAAATATTATGTATTTTGTATTTGTTGTATATTTGGAAAAAATAGTAGCATGGAAATACATTGGAAATACATCGGGAAAAATACGAGATAAAACCAATCAAAGTATCCGAACTAAACCGATGAATTTGGTTCGGATTTATTTTTGAAAAACACTAAAATCCAAACCAAACCAAACCAATCAAGGGTTCATTGGTTCGGACATCAGATTCACTCAAAACCGATCCAAACCGATCCAATTACATCCCTAGCCATAGCGGAGTTAGAAAATAATATTGGGAGTGTGCTACTAAAAAATTATAATATATGAATTAAATATGAAAATTATATTGCATACAAAAATTGAAGTTATAATAAGTATATAGTTGATCATCAAAATATTTAATTAAATATCTTAAAATAATATTCCACGTGTACTAAGTTACTTAAAATCATTAATAATTAATTTGTACTAATACTTGCATAAAATTGAAGATAAAAAATAATATATGTTATATTATATAAATATGAAAAGCATTATTTGTTAAAGATATGCATTTGCTTATCAAAATGACAAATTAAACCACTCATGAGTGGTTTGATTTGTTAATTGCTAAAATTTATATACTTGTTTTAAAAATAAAAATAAGCATGCCATACACCACTCGACTACAAGTTCAATTTGGTAATATTTTGCGCAAACAAAATATTTATAATATACATGTGTAATTTTATTAAGTTACCAGGGATATATTAGTAATTTCTTATTTTTAGGGTGGACCATGGACATCCAAGCCACCCCTATGCCACCGCCTATACGTTCTTTCATTATAATTTTCACTATTTCATATAATTGTACATAATTTTATTGTAACTAATTTATTTTAATAATATTATTTTAAAATATTCTTCAATTAATTTAAAATCTAATATTTTTCTAACATTTTATTCTGATAATTTCAATAAATAGCAGTGTCAAAATCTAATATATAAGTGACTAATTTTACATTGTCAAAATCTAAATTGCATATATTTTAATGTCTTAAAATTTTGAGTTGATATGTTGTATCAAAATAGTTTAGGATGCATTTGATTTATTAAAATATAAAGGGACTGAATAACAACTTCAGTTGTACAATACTATATTCTTTTTTAAAATTATTTTTAAGATTGGATAAATTGGAGGGGTAAAAGATTAAACAAATAATTTTTTATCCACTAAATATTGTACTAGACAAAAAAATTGTTCAATATATATACTTTACAATTTGTTGTGTATATTGTTTTGTTCGATATTTATTTTTTACAAATGAAATGAATTTTTATATGGCTCTTTGTTGTTTATCTTTTACAAATTAAACGGTGTCGTATAACTCGATGTTGTTATTGTTTCCACAGTCCTCCCAACGATCATGTCAATATGTATGTTCATTACGACGAGGCATGCACGTAAATTAACTAGCATATAGTAGTCCCTAATGAGAAAAGCAACCATATTGAAAATTGAATTGAAAGTGTAGAATAAGTTACAATTACAAATGAAACGTGAGGAAGGTGTAAACGTGTAGGGTAGATTTGACTAAAATCATGACAAAGTCAAAAGTCTTCCATAAACCACAATATCTATCAAAACAATTAAATCACATTCTATATATAAAACATTAATACAATTTCCCATACCTTACCCCTCAAATATTATAATCATATATGTTTTCATAACCATCAATGACTAAATAAAACCATTCATAATCCCGGTCTCAAAAATCCACCTAATTAACAACTTCATAATAACAATAATCATGTTCATAATCTCTCATTCCTCTCCTAGCTAGCTAGCACACTATATATAACTATATTCTTAATCTCTCACACCTTTAAACAAATTAAATTTCCATGGCAAAAACAAAAACCTCGTCAAAATCAAAAACATCTATTTTCCTATGTTGTTTTGGATCAAATAATGATTCATCAAGTGTTAAAGAATCAAATGATTATATTTCAAAGGAAAAGAGAAGTAGTTGGTTTTCATGGAGAAGGATTCGAATAAAATTGAAGTCAACGTCCAAAACGGTGCCGCTTGAAGCTTCATTTTCTCAAGTTAAAGCTTATTCAAAGTCTCGGTCAAAGGTTTCATCAACTCTTCATAAAAAATCTAAAACTCCAAAAACCAATCCTCCACCGTTACCTCAGCCGTCTCCGCCGCACCCTGCCACACCGTATTACTCACCCACCCAGGTATGTATCTCTTCTACAATCATCATCTTCAACATATTCATGATTATTATTAAGAAGAATATTGTTAATCGTGATAGTTTCATTAATAATTAAAAAAATTATCCTCAACATGTATGCAAATTCTTCATGTAATACAATTAGTACACTTGAAGTAATAAAATTGAGTCATTATTTTATTTGTTGACCAATTTGAGTCATTGTTTTTAAATTTGACAAAGTGGGAGAGATAATTAAGCTCTAATGCCTATCTTGATTATCAAAAAAAAAAAAAAAAACTCTAATGCCCATCTTAAATGTATGTCTTAATTTCTCTTTTGTTAGATGTCCCAATAATTAGTTGTCTAAGTCTAATCATATCAGTTTTTTTGGTACCAAAATCAGTTTTAAATTTCCTCTAAAATAGAACTTTTTTTCATTTTTTTAAAATTAATATAAAATATTACAAAATATTAAGAAAAATAAAATATTTATTCATATTCAATAATCATTTTTTTTCAAAATATTTAGGAAGAGTTTTGTCACTCATTTGAATCCAACAAGACTCGAGGGATTGGTGTAGTTGCACGTAGTTGATACCCGATTTTTTCCGTACAAAATAAATATTTTTTATTAAATTTAACTTGAAATATCCTTGTATTATATTTTTTTATTAAATCAAATATTTGGTACATTTATTATTTAAATTATGTTTTTAATATTATTTATTTTGTTTGTTATTGTTTGGTTCAGACAAGGCATGGTCCAATAAATACAAATAACAACATTACAGAAGAACAACTTAAAACTACTCCAACACGACCAAAACGACAAGAACGGAGGCTATCTTCGTCGGCAATGCAAAATCAAACGACAAACAAAAACACACGAAAAAATTCGTACGATCCTATAATTGGAATGTCCGTACTAGTTGTTACCTTAGTCATAATGATCTTTTGGGGTCGTTTTTGTGCCATCTTATGTACTTCAGCTTGGTTGTATTTTATACCACGTTTTAGAAATAGTGTTGTTGTTGATGATCATGATGATGTTGATGTTGATGCCAAAATGAAGTCAAAGAATGTTGTGGATTTAGATTCGGAGGAGTATAAGAAAAAAGTGATTATGGAAGGACTTCTTGGGAGAAATAATCGAGGTAAAATAAATAAATAACATATGATATGTGAAGGAGTTGATTTGCTGCAATAGCAATTTGACACAGTTGTTAATCTCAGCCATTAATGTTAGATTGAATGGTCAAGATTATCCATACAGTCAAATGATCTTATCGGTTAAATTTAGATCGGATGGTCTACGACCGTAAGCAGGGAATCCATTTCCGTCAAGATTAATTCTTGTGTTGTTGTTGAAAGAAAATACATTCTTGTGATTTTGTTTAAGGTTAGTAGGTGGGTTGTTTGATCATGTCTTCTATTGGTGGCTGCTTGAAATTTTGTCTAAATTAGTATATAATAATATATCATATTATATATATGACAAAAAAAATTGTAAATTAATGAATTTATGGTAGAATAGTTTCTTATATGTTATTTTTGTTTTTTTATATGTGGAAAAATTTTAAATATGTCAAATTGTTTTTTGAGGCATTGTTTGCGTTGGGACTTATATACCTACATTGGCTTTTATACACAGTATTTTGACGATATTGAGACACTTGAGAATGTAAGTGGAGAAGAGATTGGGTTTCTCGTTAGTCGGTAGAAATTCGCAGTCATACAATCAAAATTGAAGATCGTTCGATTTTGATCAGACGATCTACATTCAATCGTCATATCATCCAGACAGCATGAATGTGTGTTCGGTTTGACTACAAATAATCTAAATTGGTGGAAAAGCCTCTTATGTATATTAATGCTATATGTTTTGGGATCTTTGGTTCCCCTTTGCAATTTTGGGGTTTCCTATTATCTACAAGTTCGTCTAAGCCCTCACGG